>CM055894.1:69674063-70874063 GCA_029582155.1 Panopea generosa | reverse complement strand
ACTACATAAACTACATGAAATTTTATTAATAACAAAAGTTGTCGGAGGGACAGCGCTCGACTATTTCGAAAAAAAAGTTAAAACTTTTTACCCCTTAGGGCGGGCCAATTTTGCTCCCAGGCTCATGGTTTTTAACAAATTTGAGAGAGGACCACAAACTGACCCTTTTTTTTAAATTTCTAAGATCAATGCCGTGTACAAAAAAAAATTCTAAGTCTAAAAGGGAAATAATTCTGCCCAAATGCAATCAAGAGTTATGCTTCTTGTCTCTATGTGTTTCCTAGAGGATGTTTATCACACATGTGAAGTTTCATTTATGTTCAATAATAGGATGATGTAAAAGTACCAAATCAAATACTTTAACTTATAAAAATCTCAAACCAAATTTTCTAATTCCAAAACGGCCATAACTCTGTAGAAATGCAACCCAGAGTTATGGTTCTTATCTATGTGCATTCCACTGACGATACTGAACATACATGTGAAGTTTCATTTATATCGTATGAGTGGTTGCATGGATATCTTACCTAATAAAAAACTTTAACCTGAAAAATTAAGTCCAAAAAGGGCAATATCTCTTCCAAAATGCAACCCAGAGTTATAGTTCTTCTGTCTGTGTGTTCCATTGATGATGCTGAACACACATGCGAAGATTCATTTATATTGAGTGAGTGGTTGCATAGATATCTTACCTGATAAAAAACTTTAACCTGAAAAATTAAGTCCAAAAATACCATAACTCTGCCAAAATGCAAACCAGAGTTATGGTTCTTATGTCTGTGAGTTCCATTGATTATGCCGAACACACATGTGAGGTTTCATTCATATCAAATGAAAAACTTTAACCTGAAAAACCAACGCCTACGCCAACGCCGGGGCGAGTACGAGCCCCCCCCCCCCCCCCCCACACACACACTATTCTACGAATAGTCGAGCTAAAAAGTAGTCCCTGCCGCGTATGCTCATTTTGGCGGTGCATAAGACTGCAAGGCGTGATTACGACGACATTAGCAGGTCCATGCCTTTGGTATAATACCCGGCTTAAAATGAGTCTAGAGTGTAGACCTGGGCCGAGTTATTAACAATGTTAGCTTCAATACCAGTACCGTATTTTCAACATCAAGCACATGATGACATGTTACGATTGTCATCTTATATGTATTATATCTCAAAATATCACGATTCGAAAATCCAACTGTGCTTTGAACAACTGAGTACTGGACGTCAGTGATGCATGTTTCAACAAAATGTTATGTTTCTGTTATTAACACAATCATACAGGTATGAACTAATGGTATCTCCCTTTAGCTCTTCTTACCTTTAAGCTATTTATTTTCAATGCCATTTTCAACACATTTCTGGTTATATATGGCTTATCCAGTTTTTAGTGGTGGAGGAAGACCTCCGAATGAATCTGAGTAGAACCACCGTCCTTCCGCAAGAATTAACTCTTCTTGATATCGGCATTTGACATATACGTGTATTAAATCACGTTTAAATATAACATTTAGAAAAATAAATTAAAACAAAATTATATACCACCATTTGCTCTTGAAATCCGTCCTTTTGTGATGTTTTCAAAAGTTTTCAGCCAATTTTGGAAACTTAAGTATTAAAGTATTTGTTGTAGATGTAAACTAAGTGCATATGCACCTACCCATTTTCCACAATAACGAGGCTTTCGGCATGACTACTGTCAATAGATCCGCTGAACGCCGTGCAATTTAAAGGAATGACTGTATACGTCTCTGAAAATGAAATAAAAATATTTGCTTTAAGGTTCCAACTTTAAAGAAAATATATCAGGAATTTTCAAAAATTTAAAATTGTTTAAAATCATCCCCACCCCCTCTCAATATCATGCCTATATGGCCCCGTTTTGTCAAAAAGCTATACATATACATTTAAACATGCATGAATAGTATAAAATATATTTCTCGCTTAAAACTGCAACGTATTTTGTGACGTATTAAATGAGTTATGTGATTTCATTTTAATTTCAATCTCATCCGTCGTTATGCAGGTTTACATATATTAAACATGTTACATTTAAGAAAGAGTTTGAATAACGATGTGAAGGTCGTCAATCATTAATTAGGTAATGTCTATTTTAAGAATGGAAATTTCGTTTCAAGTTTACCACTCCAATTTAAATATCAGTTTTGACACGTTTTGTTGGATTTGATATACCAAACCATTCAGATTGTATTTATGATAATGAGATGTTTTTTTTTATTAATTTTAAAAAATAATTTATTTTTAAGGTATTTTATCCCTTTAAAATAATGTTAAACTTTGTTTGTTTTCCCCCAATCCTAGCTTACAAAAATCGGAAACAAATATTTTTGCATAAAATATATATTTCTGTGATACTGAATTTATCCATTGATGCTAATGAATGTCTTGGCCGGTTCATTTTAAATATACAAGAACAGTCAAAGCTGTATAAGTGGTCACCTCTATTATGCAGTCACTTCTCTTAAACAGCCACATTCGCTTTTTACCATGTCTATGTTTTCAGAGCAAATTTACCTGTATTAAGCAACAATCTGTCTTTAAATGCCACTTTTGCTCTTTCCCTTGACTGGTTGCTTAACACAGGTTTGACTGTACAATAAATGTCAAACAAATATGCTATTACATTGGACGCTTGTCCCAGAACAAAAAAAAAGCTATCGAATGACTGAGAACTGGATAAAAACACTGTCGTTATCAAGCTCCGGCGTGTCCTTTATTGGTGGACTCGGCACAGACTCTACCAAAGATGGCGGACGTGAAAAAGCTAGGTGGTTACTTAGAAGTGTAATTAAGAGACAAATATGGCGTAAATTCTCAAATACTTTGTAAATGCATATTCAGCATACATTGTTAAAATAAACTTAGTCTAAGTTTCCATACGATATGTAATGATCAGAATGTGTATCTTAATACAGCCGGTCTGTCCATTTTTTTCAAAATGCAGAGGCGAAGCAAGACGATTGCCAGCTCCTCTGATACATACTGCACCAAATCTATACTCTCCCTTTATATATATGAGTATGGAATATTAAGATAGCACCCACCCCTCATCCCGACCCCTACCAAATAAAAACCGAATTAAATCACGTGATGTATTTATGGAAGTACATGTAATGTCCTTTTTGTAAAACAAAAACAACAAGAAAATATCGGTGGAACCGATGGATGCTCCCAAAGTGAGTGTTTGACTCTATACCGGCTACTTGGTTGAAAAATACCAAACTACAAAGTAGGAACAATTTGTGGCTCTGCACTTCACAGAACTCATTCGCAAATCATTGAACCGGAACAAAATGGCAATATGCGCAGATCCTAGCTAGTTTAACAAAATTAAAACCAGAGGTTGTAGCGAAATAGCGTCATGGCGACAATATGCACATCTCCACCTGGTAATGATGCATCCTAGCAACCAGAGGTTGTAGAGAAATACAGCGGAGAAGAATTTGGTCACAGACAGAATGAAAGGACCATAACTCCGTGAAAAATCATTGGACCGGAACACAAACATAGCATTTTTCATAAAATTCCAACCTGAGGTTGTAGAGAAATAGCGCGGACAATAATTTGGTCACAGACACAATGAAAAGGCCATAACTCCGTTAAAAATCATTGAACCAGAACATATAGACAATACTCGCATCTGCACTTAATAATGATGCATCCTAGCAAGTTTCATAAAATTGCAACATGGGGTTGTAGAGAAATAGCGCGGACAATAATTTGGTTACAGACAGAATCAAAGGGCCATTAATCCGTGAAAAATCATCAAACCGGAACACAAAGACAATTTGTGTATCTGCACTTGGTAATGATGCAACCTAGCAAGTTTCATAAAATTCCAACCTGAGATTGTAGAGAAATAGCGCCGACAATAATTTGGTCACAGACAGAATCAAAGGGCCATTACTCCGTGAAAAATCATCAAACCGGAACACAAAGACAATATGCGCATCTGAACTTGGTTATGATGCATCCTAGCAAGTTTCATAAAATTCCAACAAGAGAATGTAGAGAAATAGCCCGGACAAGAACTTAGGGACGCTCGGACGAAGCGGCGACTATATGCTTCTCCCCTTAGGGCGAGCATAAAAATGTAAACTTCAACGGCACAGTTGTCGTGTTTAAGAAAAAAGTTTGGAACAAAATGTGAATGGCCCATACAATTATTTTATTCATAGGCATGCCTTGAGACACTATTTGAATACTTTTCGTCTAACAAAGCATTTCAAAAATATATGTTTGTAAACTGGACTGGACTACGGCGGTGACATACACATGTAATCTGATAAATCATACCTGATCTACCAGTCCCGTTTTCTCATATCACGGTGTCTCTCTCGTGATGACATACACAATGTAATCTGATAAATCATACCTGATCTACCAGTCCCGTTTTCTCATATCACGGTGTCTCTCTGGTGATGACATACACAGTGTAATCTTATAAATCATACCTGATCTACCAGTCCCAGTTTCTCATATCATGGTGTCTCTCTCGTGATGACATACACAATGTAATCTGATAAATCATACCTGATCTACCAGTCCCATGTTCTCATATCACGGTGTCACTTTGATGGTGACATACACAATGTAATCTGATAAAGCATACCTGATGTACCAGTCCCGTATTCTCATATCAAGGTGTCACTCTGATGGTGACATACACAATGCAATCTGATAAATCATACCTGATCTACCGGTCACATATTCTCATATCACGGTGTCACTCTGATGATGACATACACAATGTAATCTGAAAAATCATACCTGATCTACCAGTCCCATATTCTCATATCACGGTGTTTTTCTGATGGTGACGAAGACAATGTAATCTGATAAATAATACCTGATCTACCAGTCCCATATTCTCATATCACGGTGTCACTCTGATGATGACATACACAATGTAATCTGATAAATCATACCTGATCTACCAGTCCCATATTCTCATATCACGGTGTTTTTCTGATGGTGACGAAGACAATGTAATCTGATAAATCATACCTGATCTACCAGTCCCATATTCTTATATCACGGTGTCACTCTGATGGTGACATACAAAATGTTATCTGATAAGTCATACCTGATCTACCAGTCCCATATTCTCATATCGCGGTGTCACTCTGATGGTGACATGCACAATGTAATCTGATAAATCATAACTGATCTACCAGTCCCGTATTCTCATATCACGGTGTCACTCTGATGATGACATACACAATGTAATCTGATAAATCATACCTGATCTACCAGTCCCATATTCTCATATCACGGTGTTTTTCTGATGGTGACGAAGACAATGTAATCTGATAAATCATACCTGATCTACCAGTCCCATATTCTTATATCACGGTGTCACTCTGATGGTGACATACAAAATGTTATCTGATAAGTCATACCTGATCTACCAGTCCCGTATTCTCATATCACGTCGTCACTCTGATTGTGACGCACACAATTCAACATGATAAATCATTCCTGATCTACCAGTCCCATATTCTCAAAGCACGGTGTCACTCTGATGGTGACACACACAATGTTATCTGATAAGTCATACCTGATCTACCAGTCCCATATTCTCATATCGCGGTGTCACTCTGATGGTGACATGCACAATGTAATCTGATAAATCATAACTGATCTACCAGTCCCGTATTCTCATATCACGGTGTCACTCTGATGATGACATACACAATGTAATCTGATAAATCATACCTGATTTACCAGTCCCATATTCTCATATCACGGTGTTTTTCTGATGGTGACGAAGACAATGTAATCTGATAAATCATACCTGATCTACCAGTCCCATATTCTTATATCACGGTATCACTCTGATGGTGACATACAAAATGTTATCTGATAAGTCATACCTGATCTACCAGTCCCGTATTCTCATATCACGTCGTCACTCTGATTGTGACGCACACAATTCAACATGATAAATCATTCCTGATCTACCAGTCCCATATTCTCAAAGCACGGTGTCACTCTGATGGTGACACACACAATGTTATCTGATAAGTCATACCTGATCTACCAGTCCCATATTCTCATATCGCGGTGTCACTCTGATGGTGACATGCACAATGTAATCTGATAAATCATAACTGATCTACCAGTCCCGTATTCTCATATCACGGTATTGCTCTGATGGTGACATACACAATGATATCTGAAAAATCATACCTGATCTACCAGTCCCATATTCTCATATCACGGTGTCACTCTGATGGTGACACACACAATGTTATCTGATAAGTCATACCTGATCTACCAGTCCCATATTCTCATATCGCGGTGTCACTCTGGTGATGACATACACAATGTAATCTGATAAATCATAACTGATCTACCAGTCCCGTATTCTCATATCGCGGTGTCACTCTGATGGTGACATGCACAATGTAATCTGAAAAATCATACCAGATCTACCAGTCCCGTATTCTCATATCACGGTATCGCTCTGATGGTGACATACACAATGATATCTGAAAAATCATACCTGATCTACCAGTCCCATATTCTCATATCATGGTGTTTTTCTGATGGTGACAAAGACAATGTAATCTGATAAATCATATCAGGTATACCAGTCCCATATTCTCATATCACGGTGTCACTCTGATGGTGACATATAAAATGTAATTTGATAATTCATACCTAATCCAGTAATCTACCAGTCCCATATTCTCATATCACGGTGTCTCCCTGATGGTGACACACACAATGTAATTTGTTAACAATTCGCCCAACTGACCCCCCTTGGATGAAATCTGAAATACGTAAACTTATGCGAAAACGTAAACAACTATATGACAAAGCTAAAATTTCCAACACACTTGAGAATTGGTCAAACTATAAAAAACTTCGAAACGAAACAATAACAAAAATACGCAAATCCAAGCAGGAACAATTAAACAATCTATCTGAAAAGTTAAAGTCTAGTTCCTTATCAACCTCTGACTGGTGGAAACTCCTAAAATCATTTATTAAGCCAAATTGCACTTCATCTAGCATACCCCCACTTAAACATAATAACACTATATATACAGACGGTCTTGAAAAAGCTAATCTCTTAAATAATCATTTCACTTTACAAACACAACTTAATGACAAAAATATAGTCCTGCCAGATATATTGATAGATCAAAATAGACCAACATTAAGTGTTATCGTAATTTCACAAGCAGAAGTAAGAACAGCTCTACAACAGCTAAAGCTTGGCAAAGCGGCAGGGCCTGATATGATAAATAATAGAATTCTTAAAGAACTATCACTTGAGTTAACAGTTCCATTGACTAACCTTTTTAATCGTTCGCTTGAAATAAGCGAAGTTCCTTCCGATTGGAAGTTGGCCCATGTTTGTGCTATTTTAAAAAAAAATGACCCATCCGATATTTCGAACTATCGACCCATATCATTGTTGTCAACTATCGACAAACTAATGGAAAGAATAGTACATAAACATTTATTTAATTTTTTTAACCATAATAAAATTATAACACCCCTCCAATCTGGCTTTGTCCCCAATGACTCTACTACTAATCAACTTGTAGACATATACAATACTTTTTGCCAGGCCCTAGACGAAGGAAAGGAAGTACGTGCTGTGTTTTGTGATATATCAAAAGCCTTCGATAGGGTCTGGCATAGAGGACTTGTTCTTAAACTAAAGTCAGTTGGAATAACGGGTCCTCTATTAAATTGGATTACAAATTATCTCCAAGACAGAAAACAACGTGTTGTTATTCCTGGCCATATATCAGACACTACCTCAGTTGAGGCTGGAGTTCCGCAAGGATCAACGCTCGGGCCTCTTTTATTTTTAATCTACATTAATGACATTGTCTCCCAAATAAACTGTCAAATTAAATTGTTTGCAGATGATACTAGTTTATATATTTTAGTAGATACACCCGAAAATGCTGCTACAATGATCAATCGTGACTTAGCCACTATTAACCACTGGGCAAACACATGGCTAGTTACTTTTAATCCTATGAAAACCGAATCAATGGTTATTTCGAGGAAAATTAACAAACCTGTTCACCCAAACCTAATAATGAATAACGTACCCATTAACGAAGTAAACACTCATAAACATTTAGGTCTAACTCTATCTTCAAATGGAACATGGCACGAACACTTTTATAGTATTAAAGAAAGGACTTGGAAGAAAATTAATATTATGAGAAAATTTAAGTTTCAATTAGATCGAAAATCATTAGAAATAATGTATTTAACATTCATTAGACCCATCTTGGAATACGCAGATGTAGTCTGGGATAACTGTACCCAATACGAAGAACAAGAACTAGAATCCATTCAAACAGAAGCAGCTAGAATAGCAACTGGAACTACTAAACTAATCTCAATTCAAACACTTTATCAGGAAATTGGCTGGGAATGGTTAATACATAGACGTAAAAAACACAAATTGTCCTTATTTTATAAAATGACTCACAACCTTGCACCATCTCCTCTTACTGCTCTAGTCCCTGCAAACATCGGTAATACAGTTACGTACAACCTGCGAAATTCAAATGACAACCGTGCATTACCATGTAATACCCAGCTTTTTTACAAATCTTTTCTTCCCTCTACAACAAGGGACTGGAACGAACTATCAATAGAAATAAAAAACTCAGAATCAATTACAGTTTTTAAGAATAAACTCAATAGCAACCGACTTATTACTCCAAAACACTATTATGCAGGGAAGAGATTATCACAGATCCAACACACTCGCCTAAGAACATACTGTAGTCCTCTTAATTATCTTCTATACACTAAAAACTTAATCAACAGCCCACTTTGTACATGTGGATTAATAGAAAACACAGATCATTACCTCTTCATTTGCTCTTCGTATACGGAGCAGAGAGACATTATGTTACAAAAAATACGAGAATTAAACATACAACCAACTGTAAATACACTTTTGTTTGGAGATCCCTTGTTATCCATTGAAATCAATACAAGCTTATTTCTAATAGTACAAGACTATATAATAGCATCAAAAAGATTCAAGTAGCGCATAAACCACTTAACAGTTAATATTTTCAAATCCTTTCAAATCTTAATTTTAACTAACATTTATCTGAACTTAGTTTCGATATATCTGTACATAACTGACCATACCATTAAGTCCCTCAATGGCTATTCCTATTCCTGTTGAGACGAACAGCAAAATTTCACCCATCTCTCTATCTCTCTCTCTCTCTCTCTCTCTCTCTCTCTCTCTCTCTGTTTGTTACAATATGCAAAGTTTCTTGACATATTCTATTAAGAAATTTATATCTCTATATATAATATGTAGGAACATCTACAGATCCTTATACTATCATTCATTGATATATATATATATATATATATATATAATTGTAATACTGTCACATATTTAATAGATTGATTTTGGGAGACAGATTCACAAAAGCTGTAAGCTTTCTTCTGAATCCCTTTCATAATTGTATACACATGTGTTAACTAATATGTGATATTTTCAATGTAATTGTATACTATTTGTGAATAAAATATGTTTAAACTAATGTAATTTGATAAATCATACCTGATCTACCAGTCCCATATTCTCATATCACGGTGTCACTCTGATGGTGGCATACACAATGTAATCTTATAAATCATACCAGATCTACCAGTCCCATATTCTGCTATCACGGTGTCACTCTGATGGTGGCATACACAATGTAATCTTATAAATCATACCTGATCTACCAGTCCCATATTCTGATATCCCAGTGTCTCTCTGATGGTGGCATACACAATATAATTTGATAAATCATACCTGATCCAGTAATTTACCAGTCCCGTATTCTCATATCCCAGTGTCTCTCTGATGGTGACATACACAATGTAATGTGATAAATCATACCTGATCCAGTAATCTACCATTCCCGTATTTTCATATCCCAGTGTCTCTCTGGTGGTAACATATACAATGTAATTTGAAAAATCATACCTGATCTACCGTGCCATATTCTCATACCACGGTGTCACTGTGATGGTGACACACACAATGTAATCTGATAAATCATACCTGATCTACCAGTCCCATATTCTGATATCCCAGTGTTTCTCTGATGGTGGCATACACAATGTAATGTGATAAATCATACCTGATCCAGTAATCTACAAGTCCCGTACTCTCATATCCCAGTGTCTCTCTGGTGGTAACATATACAATGTAATTTGATAAATCATACCTAATCTACCAGTCCCATATTCTCATACCACGGTGTCACTCTGATGGTGGCACACACAATGTAATCTGATAAATCATACCTGATTTACCAGTTCCGTTTTCTCATATGACGTCGTAGCTATGATGGTGACATATACAATGTAATTTGATAAATCATACCTGATCTTCCAGTCCCATATTCTCATATCACGGTGTCACTCTAATGGTGACATATACAATGTAATGTGATAAATCATACGTAATCCAGTAATCTACCATTCCGTATTCTCATATCGCGGTGTCTCTCTGGTGCTGACATACACAATGTAATTCGATGAATCATACCTGACCCAGTTATCAACGGTCCCATATTCTCATATCACAGTGTTTCTCTGATGGTGGCATATACAATGGTGTGAAATGATAAATCATACCTGATCCAGTAATCTACCACTCCAGTATTCTCATATCACTGTGTCTCTCTGATGGTGACATACAATATAATTTAATAAATCATACCTTATCCAACAATCTACCAGTCCCATATTCTCATATCACGGTGTCTCTCTGATGATGACATACATAATAAAGTTTGATAAATCAAACCTAATCCAGTAACCTACCAGTCCTGTATTCTAATACTAGTATCACGGTTTCTCTGTGATGGTGACATACACAATGTAATTTGATAAATCTCACCTGATCTACCAGTCCCATATTCTCATATCACGATGTCTCTCTAATGGTGGCATATACAATGTAATTTGATAAATCATACCTGATCCAATAATCTACCTGTCTCGTATTCTCATATCACGGTGTCTCTCTGATACAATGTAATTCGATCAATCATACCTGACCGAGTAATCTACCAGTCCCATATTCTGATATCCTGATATTCAATTGTCTCTCTGATGGTGACACGTAATATGTTATAAATTGATAAATCATATTTGATCCAGTAACCTACAAGTCCCGTATTCTCAAATCGCAGCGTCACTCTGATGGTGAGATATTATGAGGTTATTTAACAGTGTTGAGTACAATACTAAATTCTATTGGACGAGTACGCAGCAGTAATAATCCATATTTGGACGAGGCGAACCCGAGTCTAAATATGGATTATTACTGCTGTGTACGAGTCCAAATGAATTCAGTATTGTACTCAACACTGCTAAATGACCTCTTTATTTCACACCATAATAAATAATGACAAATGACGGGAAAAGTACCATTTACATAACGGATTTTATTGACAATTTGAAAATTTCCTATTTTTCATAAAAATGATGTCATATGTGTATTTACGTGATATAACAAAACTGTACAATTTTCAACTTTGAAAACAATAAACTATCGAAACACTAATTTATAAGTCAGTTCAAACATTTTATGTAAAGCATTGTAAAATGTTTGAATAAATTGTGTATATTTAACATTAGTAGAAAAAGTTAACAAGAGTCCTTGATATTATTTTCACAACAATTTAAAGAAAACAAGGTTAATATCACAGATAGGAAAAATAAAAAACATTGACAAGGGGAGTAACTCCGAACTACTCGGAAGGGTAAAAAATCGTACGAATTGTCCCGTCCAATATGGAAAAAAATATGGATTTTTGGGATCGAGTCCAATACGAAAAAAATATGGTTTTCTTGGATTGTAGGTTTCTGATGATGCTATTATAGTCTTAAGAAACCGTAAATGCATATGAAATCGTACAGTACAATACTGGTTTCTATTTTATCGTCACGTGATGTAAACAAAAGTTTTCAATTGGTTTAAATCATACGGGTGTGAAATAAACAATGTTATTTGATAAATCATACCTGATCCAGTAATCTACCGATCCCGTATATCCATTTGACTCTCTGATGGTGACAAATAATATGTTAGAAGTTGATAAATCATATCTGATCCAGTAATCTACCAGTCCTGTATTCTCATATCCCGGTGTCTCTTTGATGGTGACATCTACAGTGTTGTAATTTGATAAACATACCTAATCCAGTAATCTACCAGTCCCATATTCTCATATCACGGTGTCTCTCTAATGGTGACATATCATTGTAATTTGACAAATCATACCTGATCCAGTAATCTACCAGTCCCATATTCTCATATCTAGGTGTCTCTCTGATGGTTACATATACGCTGTTATAATTTGATAAATCATACCTGATCCAGTAGTCTACCAGTCTCGTTTTCTCATTTCCCAGTGTTTCTCTGACACATTAAATGTAATTTGATAAATCTCACCTGGTCTGGTAATCTCCCATCCCGGTGATCGTAACGCATAATTTGATAAATCTCACCTGGTCCGATAATCTCCCATTCCCGGTGATCGTTACGCATAATTTGATAAATCTCACCTGGTCTGGTAATCTCCCATCCCGATGATCGTAACGCATAATTTGATAAATCTCACCTGGCCTGGTTATCTCCCATCCCGGTGATCGTAACGTATAACTGGATCAATCTCTTCTGGTCCGGTAATCTCCCATCCCGGTGATTGTGACGCATAATTTGATAAATCTCACCTGGCCCGTGAAACTCCCACCCCGGTGACCGTAACGCATAATTTAATAAATCTCACCTGGCCCGCGAAACTCCCACCCCGGTGACCGTAACGCATAATTTGATAAATCTCACCTGGTCCCGTAATCTCCCATATCATAGGTTCCCCGATCATGACAACAGACTTTACTTCATCTGTTCCATTATCCTTTAATACAGACACAATGGGCAATGCTGGGGAAACACTCTGTAGACGGGCGGTACTTATCCTAGAAGGTAAAATACATGAAAATACATGAAAATATGCCAATTCCGTTCTACAATGTCTACAGCGCGATCAATCTATTTTACAGAGTTATCGTTCGTAATACTAGTTCACTTCTGCAACAGGCTAAATAGCAGGATTTTTTGTTACGCAAAGCGATTTCCCGACCATTACGCAAATGTAAACAACCATGAAATATATCAACACGATTGTGCGTTGTTATGATGAAAACATTGTTATAAGTGATAAACAGCGTGATGCCGTTATATTTGGCGAGCAGAAATTCAAACTTGTTTCTTAAACCATCTGATTGTGATTTCCTACCATTCACGTATTGTCACGTGCACAGACAAAATAGTTGACCAGCGTTGTTTTCACTGACATGGAATCCATTTTGAAATATGGCAGTGATCATGTGACTGTAAAGTCACGTGAAGCCAAAAGTAGCCCGGAGCCAATGACAGGCTACCTTAGCCTGTTTTAGACTCCGGTAGCGAGAAGACGTCTTCTGGTCGTTTCATTTGACTGTTTTCTGAACGGATGGTGGACAATAATAAAACTCAAGTTAGATAAAGAAATTTATGATATTGTATGAATATACAGTCGGACTCTGTAAGCAGTTACCTCTATTAAGCAGCCACTTGTCTTAACCAGACACTTTTGCTATATCCCATTGTATGCTCTCAGTGAAAAGAAGGGACACTTTCGCTCCTTTCCTTGACTGGCTGCTTAATATAGATTTGACTGTATTTGCTAAAAACTAAATTAGTTTCAAAAGTGAAGGTTTTTTCAGTGTTTAATGTAAAAGTATATGCTGATAATTTGAAAAGCGCTGTTAGACAATAATAAATCCCGGCCCAATGCAAGTTTGACCCAACGGTAAATTTAATTCGCTTATCTCATAAAAAACATTTTTTTTTCAATGTTTGTCTGTTGTCAGAATCTTTAACGTCGTTAACATTGCCTTCAACAACCGGAGTAGGAAAGCAAAAGAGTGAACAAGATTATGCTGACTTTTCAATACTTTAATGGTCAATCTTGTAATCATTGGTAATCTACAAATTGTCAACTTAACTCGCTTAAAATAAACCTAAATAAATCAGTTTTCCAAAATACTTATAAGTATGTTTTATTGTTGTTTATCTAATACAATGTGCTTAGATCTAATTTAATACGCACTAAGACTTACAAAAACGAGACACAGAACGTCAGGTGTATTTATAAAGAAAATGTGCGGAGTCCAGAATTCACTGACTATTTATACAGAAACTGGTCCCACAAATAAAACCGAGTGCTGGAATCCCACAACTTATTTGTAAGGACTCACGAAAAATGACGTCATGAACGTCGTCCCGAATAAAATATGTGGAAACGTCTCATTTTGCGTACATTATAAAGTATTTATTTTAGCGATAAAACTTTATCAGTAATGAATTCTTGAGATGGTATGTATCCAGGCTACAATAACGCTTTGCTACAACGACGACGACGACGACGACGACGACGACGACGACGACAACAACAACAACAACAACCTTAACACTATGGCTTCCTCAACAATGACAGATGCTCTTTTGAAAGTGATATATCGATTGAAACAAAGTGCATGTAGTTATGACTATGACATAAAATGATTACTGACTGGAAAGATAAATAAACTATGGTTGAAATGATGAGAGTAAAAAATTAACTTATTTAAGAAGAATAAGCTTGTAGAAATGGTTATAATTCTGCACCACTTGCTTATACAAAATGTAAACAACCGCACATCTCACCGGAGAAATCCTGGCATAACAATATTCCGTATATCAAAATATAAATCTACCTTACATAAATAAATTTCCGTTTCTTCAGAATTCATACAGTGTACGATTTGTAGCCGTAATCACCTCCAACGATTGTTTTGTCTAAATATGCCTTGACACATTGTGCAAAAAAAGTTCAAATAAACAAGAACTGTCGGACAGCGGGCTCGACTATTTCAATGCTGTAAAGTTTGAAACAACAGCTGTTTTAGGAGTTCAAATAAACAGGAACTGTCGGACAGCGGGCTCGACTATTTCAATGCTGTAAAGTTCTAAAACAACAGCTGTTTTAGGAAATAAGTACCAAAGTGAAGACAGTTAATATAAAACTCAAGGATAGTAAAATTAAGCCATAATTCAACAAATTCAACAACATTTATTTTCATTATAAATTTTAAAACAACAACAACAACAACAACAACAACAATGTGAAAGGATGACTTATATTGCCTTAATATTATTTAATTTTACATTTAGTTACATTTGTAGTTGCTTTATAAATGTATTAACCATTGCTGACAAATAACCCGATGTGTTTCAATACTTAGCTTTACCTAAAATAATTCGAAAGAAGTAAAAAATTATATCTGAGCTGCAGGCCTTCACTTTTGGTAGAAAAATATTTTTTATTTTTTCCCTATGTGACACTATGTAAAATGTTGACCACTTCGGGCGGGCCAATTTTGCCCCCGGGGTCATAGTTTTGAACAAATTTGAGAGAGGACCACAAACTGACCCTATTCGTAAAGTATCTAAGCTCAAGGCCTTGTACTTTTACTGCAAACTTTAACCTTCTAATAAACATAATGTCTAAGCTTTTAAGGGCAATAATTCTGCAAACATGCACTCAACAGTTATAGTTCTTGTTTCTATGAGTGTACTAGATGATGATTCTGAACACGATGTGAAGTTTCATTCATGTCCAATGATAGGTTGGTGTAATATGTACCAACTCCAAAACTTTAACTTGACCTGTCAAAAATATCTAACCTAATTTTCTATGTCTAAAAGGGCAATAATTCTGTCAATAGGCAGTCAAGAGTTATGCTTCTTATCTCTATGAATTTCCTCGATAATGCTGAACACACATGCGAAGTTTTATTCATATCCAATGATAGGCTGATGAAATATGTACTTGCTCAAAAACTTGAAACTGCTCAAAAACTTTAACCAAATCTTTTGTAAGTCTAAAAGGGCCGTAATTCTGCAAAAATGCAACCAAGAAATATGTTTCTTATCACCGTGTCTTCCACTGATGAAACTGAACATATATGTGAAGTTTCATTCACAACAAATGAGTGGTTGCATAGATATCTTACCTGTTAATTAATCTAAAAATCAGGATCACTGACGCCGGGGCAAGTACAATAACCCACTTATTCTACGAATAGTAGAGCTAAAAAATAAAATTTAATCATCTAAAAAAATAATCTTAAATAGGTTGTTGTTTTATTAATAAGATGATTGATTGATTGATTGATTAGATATTTAGCGTCATTTTATGCCATCGGGGGCTAACAGACGATCAGTTCACCTAACAACTGTTTCCTGAAATCCTGAAAGGTTAACCAGTACTCGAGTACACCTCATCTCCGCAAGTAACAAGTAACTTTCCCACTTGAATAAGTCTCGGTACAGTTTGTTAATTGTCACGACGTTTGTGTTTTGGGAAAAAAAACAAGCGTATATGTGCAATACTAATGAAGGAATTGTCTGAGACTAGATATTTGTAATTTTAGAAAACAATCGTTGAAGACGAGTGACAATCTAATACGACGTTCCATAACACATACTGACGTTTTCGGTATATGAGTAAACAAGAGGCCCAAATTATCTGTATTCACATAGCAGTTCTATGTATAAAACGAAAGCCCCCTTACTTTTCCCAAAAGAAACACCTAACTTCTTTACTTAAACAAGCGTGAAACCTTGTAAGCATAGAGACCATTTATACCAAATATGAACAAATGTTGCTGTTTTGTTCTTTAGAAAAATAGTTTTACCTCTTAACTGAGCCCCTGCTGACCTTTATGTTTACTAAACATCCATTAAAGGAACCAGTCTCTACTGTAATGACTAAATAATTCCCCAGATATCAAAATGTTTGAAATAATACCTAAATAGATGAGAGCAAAATAATTTCCTGTTCTCTCATAGCATTACTATGTAAAAAGCAAAGTCTCTTCAATAGATTCAAATGAATTCTTTATTTCAACAAACGTAAACAACCTATTCATAGAGATCATTTGATTTGCCAGTTCCTGAAAAGAAGAGTTTTGAAAATGCACATTGCTATCCGTTTTGGGACAACTGCTTGCCCCGTATGGATTTTAGCCCCCCCCCCCCCCCCCCCCCCATAGAATTCCTATTTAAACATCAAAATCCCCTAAATTGGCCACTATAGGCCATAGCCATTTAATATGACAAATTTGAAACTCCTACTCGATAGGGATCGTTTAGTCCAAATATGAATGAAATTGGCTCATAGATTATTTTGAAATAACATCCTTTTTTAGCCCCTTCTGGCCTTGAAAGGACCAAGTCTAAATTGTTATGAATATATTTCTGAATATATTCAGACATCAATATGTTATACCAATAATGGATGAGAACAAACATAATTCTAACATCCCTCATAAATTTTCAGTGATTTCATTGGTTGGTGCTCTTAGATTTGCGGGTATTTAAAACTGCTCTATCCCCATGAATCGAGCAGGCTTAAGAGAGCATCATATAACAATGCTTCACACTAAATTTGGTGAAAATCTGTCCAGAGGTTTCAGAGAAGTCGTTTAGTGCAAAAGTTATTTTCCTGATATACTCCATTTAAGACATCTATACCGTTATTTTCCTGATTCGTTATTTTCCTGATATACTCCCTTTAAGACATTTATATTGTTATTTTCCCGATTCGTTATTTTCCTGATATACTCCTTTTAAGACATTAATATCGTTAATTTTCTAATATACTCCCTTTAACACATTTATATCGTTCTTTTCCTGATTCGTTATTTTCTTAATATACTCCCTTTAAGACATTTATATCGTTATTTTCCTGATATACTCCCTTTAACATATTTATATCGTTCTTTTCCTGATTCGTTATTTTCTTAATATACTCCCTTTAAGACATTTATATCGTTATTTTCCTGATTCGTTATTTTCCTGATATACTCCCTTTAAGACATTTATATCGTTATTTTCTTGATATACTCCCTTTAAGACATCTTTACCGTTATTGTCCTAATATACTCCCTTTAACACATTTATATCGTTATTTTCCGGATATACTCCATTTAAAGCATTTATATCGTTATTTTCCTAATATACTCCATCTAAAGCATTTATATCGTTATTTTCCGGATATACTCCATTTAAAGCATTTATATCGTTATTTTCCTAATATACTCCATCTAAAGCATTTATATCGTTATTTTCCTGATATAATTCCTTTATGACATTTATATCGTTATTTTTCTGATATACTCCCTTTAAGATATTTATATCGTTATTTTTCTAATATACTCCCTTTAAGACATTTATATCGTTATTTTTCTAATATACTCCCTTTAAGATATTTTTATCGTTATTTTTCTAATATACTCCTTTTAAGACATTTATAACATTATTTTTCTAATATACTCCCTTTAAGACATTTATAACATGATTTTTCTAATATACTCCCTTTAAGACATTTATATTGTTATTTTTCTGATATACTCCCTTTAAGACATTAATATCGTTAATTTTCTAATATACTCCCTTTAAGATATTTTTATCGTTATTTTTTCTGATATACTCCCTTTAAGATATTTTTATCGTTATTTTTCTAATATACTCCTTTTAAGACATTTATAACATTATTTTTCTAATATACTCCCTTTAAGACATTTATAACATTATTTTTCTAATATACTCCCTTTAAGACATTTATAACATGATTTTTTTAATATACTCCCTTTAAGACATTTATATTGTTATTTTTTCTGATATACTCCCTTTAAGACATTAATATCGTTAATTTTCTAATATACTCCCTTTACGACCTTTGTGTGTTACTTATCATACAAATTGCATTAAGTACTGGTGTAAAATAATACATATGCCAAATCACCGGTATCCAAAACATTGTTATAAAATATAAACAGATTAAGATGATGTTGGAAAAAAACTTGGGCTTCAAGTGTCACGAAATTATTGTTTCGATATGGATTCGGGTATGTTTGGATTTCACATGAAGTGGGGGATATTAATATGTTTTTTTTTGAAACAACAACCATCAGATTGCATGACCCAGTACTGGCATGGTAGTATTGCAGAATCCACACGTTGTGACACTTATAAGTATTTCAAAACTTTATTAAAGCCAGAAAAATATCTTTGTATTTAAATTCCCTTTTTGCATAAAAAATCTCTTGCCCGTCTTCGATGTTCTAGTCACATGCGCAAAATAGAAACTGGTCGCCACGAAAATATTGAAAGGCAAGACCGAAAGTGTACATATTGTTATATTCATGCAATATAAACGTTTTAGAAGACGAATATCATGTATTTTTTCTGTGTCCGAGATATGCGGTTCTGAGACTACAATGTTTGCAGTCTTGGTATTTCGGTGAAAATTACTTAGAAGATTTTTATCAGCTACTACAACTAAATGACATCTTCAAACTTGGGAAACTAGCTGCATATATCCACTTTATTTTGGTACGAAATGAATTACAATTATAATTAAAAAGAATATCGTAAAATATTTCCACATAAATTGTATGCTATATTTCATTTCATATTTTGACACTACTAAATGTTTGTAAATAATGATATGTATTTTGGGTTGGAGGCTTCTGTTTACGAAATAAAGGATTTGTAATTTGTATTTTTTTTTTTTATTTTGTATTTATATTGTTATTTTCCCGATATACTCCCTTTAAGACATTAATATCGTTATTTTCCTGATATATTCCCTTTAAGACAATTACACGTTATTTTTCTAATATACTCCGTTTAAGACATTAATGTAGTTATTTTCCTAATATATTCCCTTTAAATGTCATGATACCCCACCCAGTCACATTATACTGACACCGGGCCAACCAGACCTAGAACTCTCCTCTTAATGCTGAGTGTCAAGCGAGGAGGCTTCTAGTACCATTTTTAAAGTCTTTGGTTTAACCCGGCCGGGGATCGAACCCACAACCTTCCGCATGCGAGGCGGACGCTCTACCACTAGACCACGCCGCGGTCCCTCGGTGAATGTGCAAAACGCCCGATACATACATGTATACCAATGAAATTCTTATTGTCATTTTTACATAGACGCTATTGTTTTATGTTTAAAGACACTTATATACCCCGTTAGTTAATTTTATTTACAGTGTCCAGACAGAAAATTGAATTTATAACACTTCATTCAGATGTCGAATACGTTATAAGGTATATACATAGACACATATTACGTAATCTTGATTTGCATTTCGATTTACAAGAACATATTTATATACATCGCAGACATAAGGTAAACCTGGGGCGGATCTATGATTTCATTTTAGGGGGCGTACGTAGGGAGTGCAACACAAGCGTTTTTCAGTAGAAATATAGTTAGAGTTAATAAAACATAGGAGTTTAGCCGGAACGTACGCCGCCGAGATCCGCCATTGTACCATGTTGTTAAAATTACTTCATAAACGTATATATGTGAGAGATATACATTTTGCAATGTAATGCGTTAAAATCAGTAGAACTACACTCTTTATGAATATAGCCGGACATTTAAGTCTCAGGACATAATATATCTAGATCAGGTCATGACCTTTGATAGTTAACGTCTTAGTGTGTCAGAAATATATGCACATTCTCAAATAATAATATGTTTCAAACAGTGTAAAATAATTCAATCAAAACACAATAACGTATAGTCGTGATCACAGCGTACGCGTGTGGACCTCACGGCACTTACGTGAGATTCACACGTTGATATCACAACTATCGGTAGTGAGTGTGAATCTCACGTGACAGTGGAACTTACATATTTGTGACCCAGCTTTCATCAACAACAGATCTTGTGATACCGGCCTCTGGTATCTCCTGACATTGGATTAGGTAGTATTTAACAGCCGATGTGATAATCGCCGGAATACCATTGGCGTCTGGACTGAGTATTACTGAAATATTCTGATTCTGTAAACGATAATTGATTTATCATTATTTTAGCAAGGTGTGCAAACAGCGATTTATTAAAATTTTTGAATGATGTGTAATTTTCAACACATTACCGGTTATCTATGCGTGACAATGTTACAGGCCGGGCACGAAATACCGGACGGAAGGAAGGACCCTCCACTCCCCCCGCAAAAAAAAGTTTTTTTGTTTTTTTTAGTGTTTGGGGTGGGGTGTGGGGTGGGGGTGGGGGGGGGGGGCTTGATAATTATCGTTTCTTACGACATGCATGAGCCACAGTGATCCTATGCTTTCTCCATCACTCATATGGCTCCCTGGAACCACACAGGCGTTGGTAATTTAACCACAATAATGACCATGACAAAAAATGGAAAAAAGAACATGACACCCATTCGGAGGATTCCTACCCCTCTGCAGAGATCGAGTAATTCTTTTCTTAGCCGGAACCCCACGGGCTCATAATATATTTATCGATTGGGCATAATGACTGAATAAACATCACATATAATATATACATCAAAGTTTAGTTTATGTAGCTTTTTTAAATTATGACAAATTATAAAATAAAACATGTGCATTTTCAAATGCACTGAGTGTATATAAAACGCACAATGCACCGATTTGATTGTTTATACTTGTAGATACAACATAAACTGTGATTAATCTTCATGACTCACACCACTATTATTTCCCTTGAGTACTCCGGACAGATGAAGGAGGTAGAAATAAAACTTTAGTTATCTTTTTTTTTAGGGCTTTGTAACGCAGTGATTAATTTTTTCCTAGCATGAGTTAAATGGTCAATATTTTAGAAATCTCCAATGAAAATTTAATGCTTATACCAGCTTTCTGGACAAATCTGTGTCATTTCAGAATTGTTGGTTCGAACGTATTGTGGGTGAATAGTTGACATATTATTACTCTAGAAAATGATAAGTCTCACAAAAGCATTAAATTTAAAAAAAAAACTAGGTATGCTTTTTATCCTTTATAATTGCATATCTTGAACCAGTGAACAATTTGAACCCAGGCACACGCTGCAGATTTTGTTTTTTCACTGTGTTTTGGACATAAATGTTACAATTAATTCCTATGGGAAATGTAATAACGATGTGAGACGTTTAGTATTCAAATCTATGTAACTGATAAACAAGTGTATAAGATATAGGTACAAAATAAAATAAAGACATATATCATAATATATATTACAGACATATAATATAATATAAGTTATGTTATATTTGCTTATAACTAAATACAAAAGTACGAAATACACAAGAGTTTATAACCCTGCCGTTACATGTTTAGTTTGATATTCGACTTTCGATATTCAAGGATGAAACTTTTCAATGTTCTAGGCCGTTTAACGCCATTTTCAACACATATCAGGTGATATATGGCATATCCAGTTTTATTGATGGAGGAAGACCTCAGAATGAATCTGAGTAGAACCACCGTCATTCCGCAATTAACTGGCAAACTTTTTCACATACAGTTTTTGAAGCGGGTGAGACTCGAACCTACAACCTTAACGGTGAGAGGTAGGTGATCTTGAGGCGGCGCCTTAGACCATTCAACCACACAGATCCATCGGGGTTAGTTTAACGTCGAATATCAAAAGACGAAACACGAATGTCAAACCAATGTCCGTTTTCTTTATTACATCAATATTTAATCAATGGTACAGCTCCAGTATACCTGAGGGAAATGTTTGTACCTACTCGACTACGGTACAGACTACGATCACAAGGTGACATTAACTTTAACATACCTAGACGGCGAACAAAACTAGCAGACAGATCAATGGCCGTTGTTAGTCCCAAATGGTGGAATAATCTACCGAGTTATCTTAAAAACATTCAATCTGAATCCAGTTTTAGATCAAAACTGAAAACACATTTGTATAGTCAGTTTCATGAACAATGAGTGTGCTCTGGTTAAATACAAAATACCTGTAGCAATTTAAAACAGTATTGATATATATATATATATATATATATATACATGTCTAAATCTAAGTTCTAGAATCATGTTAATATATTGAATGTATATGTTTTAAATCTGTGTTATGTAATTGTGAAGCGCAATAGAATATTTTATAATTTTTGCGCTATATAAATGTCATGTATTTGTATTTGTATTTGTATTTGTATTACAACACGTACTTACCATCGCGCCACAATATATGTATAATTCTTCTTTTGATGATGAGAATGTTGTATCACAAAGTCCATTGGAACTGTTTGCCACTGCGAAGATCAAAGTGGACGCATCCGGGTTGACAACAGTGACGTTTCCGTACATGTTACATGCTTGAATAGATAATAATTGCTTGGTAAGTATTCCTTATAGACACGTTGGTAATTGGTTGTATGGTATTTAGCGTCGCTTTCAGGAATTGTTCAGTTATATCGCGACGGTGTCTACATGAGACAATATTCTGAGCGCTGCCACACCGCAGACACATGGCATACTACCCCATCCAGTCACATTATACTGACATCAGTCCGAGCAGAACTAACACTATCCTCTTAATGCTTAGCCCCAAGAAAGGAAGTTTCTAGTACCATTTTCAAGTATTTTGTATAAGCCGGCAGGGAATCGAACCCACGATATTCCGCATGCGAGGCCGACGCTCTACCACTGGACTACCGCTGCGGTTACAAGTTGGTAAGAAAATATATAGAGCCAAATAGTGAAGTGACGAGTAATTCGGAGATATACCGAAAGAATGAATGTGCCAATCGTTTGGGATGAAACAAACTGGTTTTGAAACCTTGTTTTTTTGTTATTTTAAGTTTATTGACCATGTTTCTTGGAGCACAATTAGTTTTATTTACCCATTTGTCTCAAATTATATCGCAAAGTAGCTTGATAAAAATATTTCAAATGCCAAAGATTTTTTGCGATATTACAAATATTACAATTTGCAATTTAGCATTTACACAAGTTAATATACTGCCAATGAAATTAATATAAATTCGATTTAGCAGAAAACGAAACACAAAAACAGAATGCACCATACAGGTTTTCACATAGACACATACTTTTTTTTGGATATTGCGAATTATTTCATTAAGTACATGAAAACATCATACTGCAAAAATTCGCCTTTATATATCTAACGTCTTATTTATCTACACATAGTTATCATTTGTTATTCATAAAAGTTCTATTTCATTCATTGTTTATATTGTTAAAAAATCTATAACAGTAGTTATAATAAATTTATTTAATAACGATTTTATACATTTTTTATGCATTGGGTTTACGAGTTTTTTTTTAATTTTTAATTAAATTATATCACCTTTAAAATATCAAAAAAAAGAAGAGATTTTTAAGATCAAGTAGAAAATTGGTGTTTTTGGTTTTAATGCCAAAGTTGCCGTAGGAATGTTCATAAATTCATTTATAGTTTTTGATTGAATATAAAGCGTCATTTTCATGTCATCGAGGGCTACCAGACGATCAGTTATCTTAACTACTTTTTCCTGGGACCAGTAAAACCAGTACGCGAGCACACCCCATATCCGCAAGTAACTGATAACATTCCCACTTGATCAGCGGTGAGAGACGAATGATAATGAGACACAATGTCGTATATCAATCATCACAGAGACTTTTGCCCGGCGGGAATTCGAACTCACGACCCATGGATTGATAGTCAGACGCGTTCCCGAACGAGCTAATCGGGCCCGGTTCATTTATGGTGTTTGTGGAAAAAAACGCTCGGTACACGTTACACTAGTAAGGCCATTTTTGTAAGCTATTGTGAAAGCTGGGTTTAGTTTTTAACAGTCTTCCTATTAAAATACAAGCAGAAATGATGATTTCCGGTACGAACATTATTCTTGCGGTCTAATCGAGATCTACTTACTGTATTCCAGTTCATCGCAAGACACATTCCCAAACAGAAGGCATACACAGGCGACACTGCAGACGACCCACAAGATATTAACTGCCGTTGACATTTCTGAAATCATACAAGTACCGATTTTATAATTATTTACCGCTTCTCTCAACAAATTGCTGCAGAAAAGTGAACTTAATTACTTACATGACAAAAGGTAATGAGATGCCTTTACATATAAACTACATGTAACACATTACACATTATTCATCACTGACAACGAGAAATGCAAATCGTACTAACGGTAACGTACTTAGTGTTACTTTTTAAAGGAAATGTTAAGAGTATTTCTGATAATCTAATATCAGCAATGATATCTGGGACCCGCAACACTTACCTTCTTAAGTCGAAACACGTCTGAAATGTAAGGCTAACAAGAATTCTGCAGCACAGCTGCTTAAAAACAAGAAAACCCAATACGGGTGCAGACGCTCGTCCTTTTTAAATGTCCATTAAGTAAGTCAAAGTCAATACTGTCAAATTTGTTTACATGACGGTGATCAGTTAACAGAATCAAAAGTATTAGATCTGCTGAAAAATAAAATAGATTTTTTTTAAAAAATGGGAAAAAAACATTGCCCTTGCAGATGCCATCGTTGACAAGTCTATACATATACTCAATAACGTTGGTTGTAATTACCAATAATGGGAAGTACCATTGCCCTAGCAGACGCCATCGTTGCCAAGTCTATACATATACTCAATAACGTTGGTTGCATTACCAATAATGGGAAGTACCATTGCCCTAGCAGATGCCATCGTTACCAAGTCTATACATATACTCAATAACGCTGGTTATAGTACCAATAATGAGAAATATCATTGCCCTAACAGACGCCATCGTTGCCAAGTCTATACATATCCTAAATAACGTTGGTTGCATTACCAATAATGGGAAGTATCACTGCCCTAGCAGACGCCATCATATTATGGTACTCAAGTCTATACATATACTCAAAATCGCTGGTTATAGTACCAATAATGGGCCATACCATTGTCCTAGCAGACGCCATCGTTGCGAAGTCTATACATATACTCAATAACGTTGGTTGTATTACCAGTGATGGGACGTACCATTGCCCTAGCAGACGCCATCGTTGCCAAGTCTATACATATACTCAATAACGTTGTTGTATTACAAATGATGGGACGTACCATTGCCCTAGCAGACTCCATCGCTGCCAAGTCTATACATATACTCAATAACGTTGGTTATAGTACCAATAATGGGACGTACCATTGCCCTAGCAGACACCATCGTTGCCAAGCCTATACATATACTCAATAACGCTGGTTATAGTACCATTACTAGGAAGTACCATTGTCCTAGCAGACGCCATCATATTATGGTACCCAAGTCTATACATATACTCAAAATCGCTGGTTATAGTACCAATAATGGGACACACCATTGTCATAGCAGATGCCATCGTTGACAAGTCTATACATATACTCAATAACGCTGGTTATAGTACCAATGATGGGAAGTACCATTGTCCTAGCAGACGCCATCGTTGCCAAGTCTATACATATACTCAATAACGTTGGTTGTATTACCAATAATGGGAAGTACCATTGCCCTAGCAGACGCCATCATATCATGGTTTCCCAGTCTATACATATACTCAATAACGCTGGTTATAGTACCATTAATGGGAAGTATTATTGCCCTAGCAGACGCCATCGTTGCCAAGTCTATACATATACTCGATAACGTTGGTTGTATTACCAATAATGAGAAGTATCATTGCCGTAGCAGACGCCATCGTTGCCAAGTCTATACATATACTCAATAACGCTGGTTATAGTACCAATAATGAGAAATATCATTGCCCTAGCAGACACCATCGTTGCCAAGTCTATACATATACTCAATAACGTTGGTTGTATTACTAATAATGGGAAGTATCATTGCCCTAGCAGACGCCATCATATTATGGTACCCAAACCCATATATACATATATACCCATGAGGAAGTTGTACATCCTGTCGACCTGTTAAAGGATAAATACCTTTTGTCAATGGATGCTGGTACATTTTATGTCTTTGTATAACTCTCTCAAGATTCAAACTCAAAATTTTCCTCTCCCCCTTTACAAGATACCGACAGAGTTCAGGACCAATTTAGTAACTTTGACGTTTTAAAATACACACAAGTAAATCTTAATTGTTTTGATTTGTCATAAATAGAGACGCGTTCAGTTTGACATCAATGGCAATTTTCTACAGTCACTATACATTACAAAAAAAGCCTGACATGTACAAAATCAACCAGAAGAAAATGTGTTTATTGGTAACTAAAGACCACCGGCCCATAAGTAATGCAGACTTATAGAGAGTACCATGTTAGTATCTGGTATTATCAACTCTATCAGGAGGTGAGACTGATAAAAAACAGGACGAGGCCGTGCCGAGACCTTGTTTTCTTTCGTGCCGAACTGGTGAGGTTGATACTGTTAGACACTAACATGGTTTTCTCAATATTTATAATTCGTCTTTTTTATGAAATTGAAAACCAGTTCAAAGAAGGGTTCAAAGTAGTTACGTCCAGGTCAAAATGTATACTGATACATACTGACGACATGTACCTGATAAACTTGTATTGACGTGATAATCCTATGCTTATCATCAAAAATGAATGCCATGACATGATAAATGCATACTATACAAACATGAAAACATTTGATAAGAACAGTGTCAAAAGGAATGTATGTTTATCAAAACAATTCGTTAGTTTTTGCATGCGTATGAATGGCTATGCGTTTTTTTGGGCATTTCTTAACGTATTCACAACATACAATATACAAAAATATATTTAGTAGACTTTCTTACCTGGTGTCTTACTGGTAACTCCGTGCAGTATGTGTGTTCTCCTGGACACAAATATGTAAATATAATAATGCTGGTATTTTGTCCAGGCATGTGTGATATGTTCGTTTTTGCACGAGCATTACTGCGCCTGTCATAGTTAAGATACAGGTAACTGAAAAAGATTTATGTGTAAACTGTTTTGGCACTTACACTGTCTAAGTTAAAGTGGCGAATGCCCATCTTACGGCATTCTTGTGTTTACCAGTGAATGTCATAATAAGAGCTAATTTCGCTCTGGTCTGTTGCTGTGCAGTTCAAACTGTTATTACTGGATAAATGTTTAAAGAAAATATAGAAGACATAGACAAAATACGAGTAATAAAAAAGCATTTTAGTTTCGGTTTCAAA
This sequence comes from Panopea generosa, assembly GCA_029582155.1. Taxonomy (NCBI): domain Eukaryota; kingdom Metazoa; phylum Mollusca; class Bivalvia; order Adapedonta; family Hiatellidae; genus Panopea; species Panopea generosa. The sequence goes on along the minus strand of CM055894.1, from coordinate 70,845,947 downwards.
AGACTTCTCCGTGGTTCGGGCTGTTCCGTAAACGCTTGCACGACCTAATTTGCATAATTTATTCCTAAAGCATTTTCTAAACAATACTTTCGTCAACAAATCTACGCATAAAATGAACAGAAATTGTATCGGTAGTATTTTTATTCTATACAAGTGACCGTCTGCTTCGTGAAAGAGTGTATGTAAATGAAAAAAAAACGTGAAACGAGTAAATACCCAGTGTTTGTTGCATGCATAATTATTTGCCCATGTGATTCACGGAAATCGGCAAAAAACGCTTCTGTTCACATCGGAAATGAACGGAACTTTCGTTTTTCTTATTTAACTCGGCTAGTGAAATAAGAAAAATGAGTCTTGGAAGCTTATTATTTTAAACTCGTGGCAGGTAGAGATGGGAATAATGGGTCGTTAGCCATAATTTACCACAACCTTTAGACCTATATGCTTTTTTTAGTTTAACTTTTATAAAAAAAAATACGGTGATAAATGGGCATTAGACCACTTTAAATAATGTAATAATTATGATTTTGTGCTTTTAGGATATGGCTGAAGATGAAGCAATGACCTACTTTGATACAATAAAGAATTAATTTTAATTTTAGGATGCAATACAATTGGCAACCTGTTGATATCGGCTGAAACCCAAGACATGCTTTCTTTTTTAAATTGTACAGTTTGCAAATATGCTGTAAATGTGTCGTTGATACGTTTTGATCAGACATAATGCTCGTGTACCATCTGATTTGGATGCGTTTCCATTTTGCTGAAAAGCAATTATCATCCAAAATTAACTGTTGCTCTTCACTATATGGAACCAGACTTATAACTATGCTATATTCGTAAAAGTATAGGCTTTAAAAAATTGGAAGTGGTTTAACGCCATTTTCAACACATTTCAGGTTATATATGGCATATACAGTTTTATTAGTGGAGGAAGACCGCAGAAAGAATTTGAGTAAAACCAACGTCATTCCGCAAGTAACTGACAAACTTTTTCACATAAAGTTCTTGGCGCGAGAGCAAACCTACGACCTTAGCTGTGAGAGGTCGAGACGGCGCCTTAGACCAAACGGTCACGGAGGACTCTGACCAGATATAATTCAAGATGGTAACCCAAGAGTTCGCCTCATTAAATTGCAGATGGTCAACTTTAATATAATTTGGATATTGACTTTGCTGTTCCAGGAGGCATACTATAATAAGTCGTCAAAATTTGCAATATGTCGCACTATTCGAATGTTATCTCGCTAATCGCCGGTCATCTAGACTAGTTGACAAGTTCAACCGGAAATGAAATTCTAACGGTAAACTGTTGATTCAAACAACTTGACTACCTCGAATATTTCCATAGAATTTCAAAAGGGTATTGTTTGGATGTTTATTTCTATATTCATTATTTTTTATATTGTTAGATATTTCCTATGACAAAGATCTTGTACAAGATAACTGCCATGATATCCGTCCGAATTAATATTGTTGACTTTCATTATAACATTACCATTGCAGAGGTGGTTTGTTTCAGTCATTCAGATCTTACGTTCAGATCCCAACGTTTCTTTTGCAAGACATTTCTCCTGTCAAGACGTGTGTCTTTTAGAAAAGCAAGCGTCGCCGATGATCAAGACTATATCTCATATCGAGGTGTAATTGTTTGCGTTTTATTCTATTGTAAATAATAACAGTTTGAAGATTTGTCATTCATAGAGAGACCCAAATGAAAGAAGTGAAACTTACATTTATCTGTTTGTCAGCCTCTGCACTACCAAGATATAAGAAAAGTAAGGATCATGTGACATATAAGAGATTTTTTCTGCTAAGTGTGTACACTGTTGACTTAGTGAAAGTAGACTTCCGAAATCATGTATTCATACACCAATTTCCAAACATCATTTTTTTCTAAATTCACAATTCAAACAAGACAATGGTGTCAAATTGTTCAAAATACATCAATAATGACATTCAAATAAAAAAAAAAGAGCATTAAAATAAAGAAAATGCATTTTTAAAGAAGAAGAAACGAGGACTATTTATAACCGCCATTATGCGACTACCCTCACGGAAACATTCCCTTTTTCCAATGGTGGTACTATGCCCCGAGGGTAACGATTGCGGTGAATATGCTTCTTCGTCTGGATTAATTTATGGCACAATCTTGGTTAAAAAAAAACAGTAAAACTTTTATGATTGTGGAAATGTAGTAGATTTCGAATGACTGTGGCCTGCACGGACGGACAGTGCAACACGTATATCCATGAAGTATTTTTTTTTCATCATTTCATTTTTAAGAGTTTATCGCTAATTACATATCATATATGGCATCAAGTTTTATACGTGGAGGAAGACATCAACATAAATCCACATGCACTGGTCACAATGTCTTTTAAGTGTACATATATATGGTCAGTCATATACTTATAGTATCTCAAGTGTACGACCAATTCCTGAAGATTAATTAAATAAACTCACCATCCTTCTGGAGGTAACTGGCAAACTCTTTCATACAACGGTTTTGGATAAAGGTTGGTTAGAAGAAGCGACCTCTGCGGTGAGATGGTAAGTAATCTTAAAGTGCCTAAGATCACTCGGCCACGAAATTTTAATTGATATCAAGATTACCTACCTGTCGCAATTGAGGTATTGTGCTCGAGTCCAGCTCAATCCACACAGTTTATGTGAGGTCATTGTGCGACCATTTACCTGATAAGATTCTGCGTTACTGAGCATCATTATCACGCCTACCAATCGCACAGCCTGCGTTGTAATACAACATCGACGTTTTAAGGCGGGGGATTTCCGGTTCCGCAGGCGGGGTAGCCGATTTTAGGAATTTGACGGTAAATGTTCAATATTTTCATGAAATGCGTTTTACTTAAACATTTTTTTTTTCAAAAATCGGAGAATGTCATTGGATGATCAGTTAAACAAACCTATAGTTGACGGAAGTTAAGCTCAATTAGTTATTTAATGAATCTGTGAGCACTTCTGAAGTGGCTACAAAAGTGACCAAATTACTGCACCTGACGATCATCTTTTGTCATATTTTCAAGCAGACAAGTCCTGTTTTTAAATAAATGCTTTCCAATTGTAGACCATATAATATAGTTTACGTACGCAGAAAGTTATGCAAAATGGGGGTCGTTCCATGAAGAATTATGAAGAAAAATACAGTACAAAACAGGCGGATACTTTACAGCGCAGAGGTGCTATACACAGAAGAAGAAACTTCGTTCTTCGTGTCAATGTTGTTTAAATAGACACACCGTTATATGCATTCTTGTTTGTATACACGAAGTTATATATACATTTGTATAATGAATTAAGACACAAGACATGTGTAATTTCAGTTCTCAAGCTTTACAAATAAGATAAATAATGTAGTTATGCCTCAGTTCTGTTATGATACAATAAAATGTTATAAATCAAAGTGTTGTTTGGCTCCAACTAAAATTATAATAAGAGTCACAGCTAGTTTACTATCAGTTTACATGATGAAGGGGGGGGGGGGGGGGGGGGGGGGGGGGGAAGGGGTCCCCAATAACAGGATAACAGCAAATTGATTTTGCTGAAGACAGTTAACAGTGAATACAAAATGAAGGAAAACAGTTAACAGTAAGTAACATGAAGATAACAGCTAACGACAAACTTACGTTTCAAAAGTAGCTCAACATCACTTCAGGAAGACTGAGCTTAAAACAGGAGAATGCTACAAGCGCAATGAAAACAGAATAAGAGTTGTCAAAAGACAACAGAGATCGCCCGGTGACAGTTAGGTTGGATGGTAGATTGCACTGTACTGAGGCAAATCAGACAAAAACCATCCATATATATGGAAGGCAATGCTTGAAACAGTTAACCAAACAAACCAAACAAAAACATAATCAGAAAGATAGTTTTGGACTCAGAGGCTTAAAACTTTAACGCAAATTTCACACAAAACTTTAACTATTTTCACAATAACAGATACCAAAAAATAAATTAAGCTGCAAACAGATAACACTGAATCGGTAAAAAAAAGACAACAGTAAATACATTTTTCATAATAACAGATAACAAAGAATAAATTTTGCCAATAACAGCTTAACAGAGAATACCTTGCCGATAAAACACTTTTTTTATGTAACTGTATTAAACAGAATTTGTATTTTGCCACAGTCTTGTGCGAATCGTAGATTTTGCTTTGATTGATGATTTATTTGATATTTTATTGAAGTATTTGGTGTGACACCCGATAAACGTAATGGTGTTGATGTCCTTATTAAAGGTGAGAAGGAAAGTTTTTTTTTTGAATAGGTGAATCGCTCGAATAGCAAATCTTTTGCTTAATGTATGTGGATTTCTTTGATATAACGCAAACATTTTATCCTTTTTCTGTTTTCCTTAAAATAGCATCATATCGTTTTAATCTAAAAGAAAGATGGTTATAGAAAAATACCGTATACACGAGAGCTAACATATGTTAGCCTTATGTCGTTCATCTAAAATATTGATAACAAGGGACATAACTCTGATCTAATTGACATGTTTGACTGATTCAAAAAAGTGCCATTATGGCATAAATTGATGGCTTTAGCAGTTGCTGCTCAGTTTAATCAGAATCAAATGAAAGAGAGGAGTCGGTTCACACGGAAAATGTTTAGATTTATGTTAACCATGAAGGAACAAGTAATACTTTTAAACGAAATGTTCCATTAATAACGCTAGAATAAGACTATATGATGTAAACAAGCCAGAGCAAAGACGGACAGTTTGTTCTTATTGCATAGCACCAATGCGTTGTAAAGTATCCGCCTGCGTTGTACTGCATTTTTCTTCATAATACTTCATAGAACCGCAGACTTTTTGCGTAACTTTCTGCGTACGTAAACTATATTATATGGTCTACACTTGGAAAACAGGGCTTTTCTGCTTGAAAATATGACAGCAGATGGCAGAAGACGATCGTCAGGTGCAGTAATTTTGGTCACTTTTGTGGGCACTTCAGTCATTGAATAACTAATTGAACTTCCATCACTAATAGGTTTGTTTAACTGATCATCCAATGACATTCTCCGATTTTCGAAAAAATGTTTTAGTAAAACGCATTTCATGAACATATTGAACATTTAGGCATAGTACCACCATTGCAAAAAGGAAGTGCTTCCGTGGGGTAGTCGCATAATGGCGGTTATAAATAATCCTCAATTCTTCTTCTTTAAAAATGCATTTTCCTTATTTTAATGCTCATTTTTTTATTTGAATGGCATTATTGATGTATTTTGAACATTTTGATAGCATTGTCATGTTTGAATTGTGAATTTAGAAAAAAAAAATGATGCTTGGAAATTGGGGTATGAATTCATGATTTCGGAAGTCTACTTTCACTTTGTCACCAGTGTACACACTGAGCAGAAAAAAAATCTCTTATATGACACATGACCCCTACTTTTCTCATCATATTTTGATAGTGCAGAGGTTGACAAACAGTAAAATGTAGGTTTCACTTCTTTCATTTGGGACCCTCTATGAATGACAAGCCTTCAAACTTTTATTATTTACTATAGAATAAAGAACAAAAATCAATGGTGGGGTTACACCTTTACCGTCAAATTCTTAAATCGGTTCCCCCGCCAGCGGAACCGGAAATACCCCACCTTAAAACGTCGATGATGTATTACAACGCAGGCTATGCGATTGGTAGGCGTGATTATATAGCGGTGTTCCGATTGCCTCAGACTATCGATAATTGGTAGGTTTAAGTTGAAGTTCGCGATTATCGATTGTGTTTGTTAGCAATTGATTGTCGCTGCACAGTGACTTGTTCGGTTATTTTCTTGCTGTCAAAAATGTATGTTAGGTTACCAGGTATAAATGGGGAACTCAAGTAATTTCGGCCTAAATGATTTTCAATACATATATTAGTGCTTTATATATCTCTGTCTCCCTCTTTATCTGTTCTCTCTGAATGCATTTACATTCTATTTTAAATGCCTTTATCACCAGAACCCATATTGGCCAATTATTCGATTATCACAAAACCAATTGCAACCGATAATCGATTGTGAAAATATCAACCGATTCCTATCACTAGTATCCCTGTCGTTAAATGGCCACACATCTCTCACCGCTGAGGTCGTGGGTTCAAGCCTAGCTAGGTTTAAAAACGTCATGTGAAAAAGTTTACCAGTTACTTGTGGAATGAAGGTGGTTTTAATCAGATATCTTCTGTGGTCTTCCTCCACCAGTAAAACTTGATATACCATATAAACATGTAATGTGTTGAAAATGGTGTTAAACCCCATTCAAAATAAATAACATGATATATGGATATATTCTGGATGAAGATCTAAGGCCATTGCACGATTGACTTTTAAAGTGAACTGATGCTATCTTGAAAATTCGAATATTAGTACATCCCTAAATGAATAAGCGCTTGTTCACTTTCATTTTTTAAGCGTTCAATGACCCTGAATATAAAAAACAGACAGTAGAAACTAAAAAACGTCGAAAATATTCTGAATGTTTAAGGTAACATTTTATTCTTATATCTTGCCAGTTTGATGTAAACCCAAATCGTTGTCGTTAATGAACTCTCAGTCCAAACGTAGCTGCCGATAATTGTCAGTGGTTACAACTTATTGTGCTAAACTTAACCTTTGGTGATAAAGTGGTCGCGTGTATTGAGATTTATGATTGAATCATTTGTGTATTGTATATTAAATATTTGTCACCCATTGTTTTATGGTTGTGTTAATTCAACACGAAATAAATCCCATTGATTGAATTTGTAGCTTACTTCAGATGTAAAAAGAAATTTAAATCCTGTAAATTTGACTGGATTTTAATTACATGTACATACAAGAAACTTTATTTTGTGTCGGATATACAAATGTGTGGAAATGTAATGGATCTATGGAAATCTTTAATCTGACTCAGTAAATTATTAATCTTAACTGTTAAGGTTTTAAGCTCTATTGACAAGTAAAAAAAACGTGACATTTATTTGACATTAAAATGAAGACTTTTTTATAATGACTTGAAAACTTCAAAAAATAAATAAAAATAGATTGGTTAACTTATTATTTAAAATGATTAAATATATCTTCATAGAAGAAAATGAAATGTTGAATGACATTTAAGGTAAATACATTGCTTTCAAATTGGTGGGATAATGAAGGATATATAGCAAAGAGAGTAGTAATTGTTTGAAACCGGCTCTGTCAATGGGGTGTAGTCGAAGTAAGGTTAAGCCTGTCACATGGACACTGCATTATAATTCATCAGAGAACGACTCTGATGATCAGTCGCAGGACGACAATTACGACGGTTATGAAGATTACCCTGCCACAAGTTCACAGGACGATCTCGGACAATGCCACGTCCATTGGGATGATGAAGAGAGTGAGGTCGATCTACCCGATTTTGGCGATGTTGAGATCCAGTCCAATTACACAGATCATGGTCGGTCAGTGTCTGCGAAAGGACGAAGACAGAGGCATAACATGTCTAAGCATCTGGAGACAAATATAGAGGAAGAGGAACACACAAGTCTAAGTGTATTGGAAGAACAAGAGTAAGAGAGAGAGTTGTGTCAATGACTTAGTTTGTTTGTATGTGACTAGTTCTGTACAGATTTTTTTTTACTCCTTTTCTTATGCAGTTTCATCAGTTGCATATAATATACACTCTGTATTTGTATGTTATTTATTTTTACCAATTGTTTAGTATTTAGATCCCCATGCTAGTTCAGTTGGTATTTTAGTTTAACCAGGGCATGTTATCCAAGATAACGAAATCCCTTTTCAGTATATGATCTTCAGATTGTTTAAATAGATACTATTCTTATGGAGTATAATATAGACATGATATGGCCTAGTCTTTATGATGTCCTCCTCTGAAGCAGGAAGTCAAAGGCTCGTATCCTGGTGGAAGCACTTCTTATTTTCTAAAGCGACCTATTGCTCACCCAGCAGCTAGTTAAGCTGATGGGTACTGAATGTCTAACAGTCTGACACCTGGCAAAGATAACTTCTGGAAGTATATGACTGTGTAGAATATAAAGCTGTATCATAAGCCATTGTGGCTCTTTCACTATAATAAACAAACACTGTATTTTCACTATTGGAAAAAAAATTGTTTAGTCTATTTTAAATTTTTGAAAGATACTGATATACTTCCTTTGACTTAAACAGACAGTTAAACAGTAAGTTATACAGTAAATTATACAGTAAGTTATAACGATAGCAGTGAATTTATACTGGTATTATAAATGTTATAAGTTTGAATGGAGGCATTGTCAACCATTCATGATTTACCATGGTTTTGTCATCACAAGAGCATTTCAGTTTTGTTTGATTCTTTGTGATAAAATATATCTTGCTTTAGTTTGTTTTAATGAACTTGATCCTTTGAATTAAAAAAAGCAGTATTTTTCAATGTTTATTAATAAGGCTCACTGTATGTCTTCAGGCAAACAACATATAAACATGTAGTCAACAGCAAGTAGCCTTAGTAGATTCGATGAAGGTCTCTGTAGATTTAAGACCAAAACATTTATGCAATTTTTTTTTAGCTGTTAGTCACAAGAAATTTAAATCCATTCTGTTTCTTGTAGCAGAAAGACAATAAAAACATTCCTGAAGATTTATATAGCCTTAAGATTGAAAAAATTAAACAGCTGTGATTAGGCCATAATAACTAAATTGCTAGATTATCATCCCTAATTTCTATGCCGCCCAACACTTTTTATTGTCATAAAATAAAAAAAAAAATTATTAAAAGAACATCCAAAATTTTAAAAATAAAAAAATAAAATCTTCCTGCCTTAGTCATTGTTTTTAAAATAAAATTGGATGATAATCTAGCAATTAATTTATAATGGCCTTATTTGAAGGACTGTGATTGAAGATCATGCCAATATCTGAATATCAAGTCTATAATACTAAACCTGGTATATATCATGGATATTGATTCATGTAGATATCTGTATATAAGTAAATATAGATGTCAACCTTATTATGTTTGTATTGTTCCACGAATCTAGCTTGAATACCTTTGGAGTTATCGTAGCATCCAGATTTTCTGGATGGATAGACCCTCAATTTTACCTATTTCATTGCCATAGCAACCACATTTTTCTCACTGGCACTGCAAATCTTATGTCACCATTTACAGAAACAAGTCCGTCAAAACAATAAGTACATGTACGTTAACAAAGCTCTACCTGTAAACTGGCAGAGGACTAATGTATTGCTTGCAAGTGTTTAACTCAACTATGCTCAAATGCGAAAGAAAGTTTGTAATTTTTATTTTTTGATTATTTTAATTCTACAAAGTATAAAGCTGTCAAATTTGAAACATGAGAATATCGGTCGTTACAGTTTATAGCCACAACGAAAAATCAGTCAAACTATGGCTAGTTATTACGTAATAGCCTGAATGGCGATTTTGCAGGATTTCCATGTAGAACATGTATACATAAGTACAAGTGGCCAAACTTGTTTTCTTGTCATTCTTTTACACATGTATAGTGCAAATATTCACTGTAGATTTTGAAAATTTACAACAGCGAATATGCCAGGACTATCAGAATGTCAGCATATTGACGTCTTTATGATGCTGGGCAGAGGTGACTTAGTCGCTGCAGTTTCACTGGCACTTAATTGCCATAGAAACACTATAATCAAGTTACGTGGTAGGGTTATACCAGATATTAATGCAACATTTACATAATTTTGCAACAAATTACAGTGAATCTATGCAAGAAAACATCCCTTTGGCTATTTGTGTATTTTCAGAAAATCAAAAATATAAATATGCACACTTTCTTTTGTGTTTGAGTATATTAAGAAAGCTTGAGAGATTATAAAAACCTTTCTCGAGTCTGCGTCCTGGGAAGAACCAGTACTGAGCTAGACCATTGGGTCAAGCTGGGGATTAAACCCACAATCTCTAGCATTAATAGCAAACTTTCTATCCACTACACTACCATTCCATATGTATTTTTATTCTTTTTCTTCAAACTTAGTGCGGTAAATGGTTTTATAAAAGCTGTTAATTGTTTCTTAATTTATAATCGAATTTAAGATAGTAACATTTGAAGATTATGATCTCCATTAAGGTTATATGTGTAAAGATCAATTTTTTGTTGTTATATGGTGTTTAGCATCGCTTTCAACAATTTATCAATCATATCGCGACATTGTCTGCTTGAGACAGTATTCAGAGCGCTGTCACACTGAAGTATCTTGCTGCATACACATGGTATTATATCCCACCCAGTCACATTATACTGACACCGGGCCGACCAGTCTTAGAACTTTCCTCTAAATGCTGAGTGTCAAGCGAGGAGGCTTCTAGTACCATTTTTAAAGTCTTTGGTATGACCCGGTCAATTTGATACATGGACACAAGTTTAATGAATTTTAAAATTGTCATGTGTTCCTATGTATACCAGAAATAAACATCTTAAATTTGTTTTAATTTTTTAAATGGATACAAAGCATCTCATTATCATAAATAAATAAATCAGTGAATATATATAGGCATGATATACCGTATTGGAAAAAATGTTTTAAGCCAATTTTTAAGTTTTGAAAAATCCTGATATATTTCCTTTAACCATAAAGATTTATTTCTTATTTCAGATCTATCATGACGGAGCTAGTAGAACCATACAATGGTATAGATTGTCGTGCCCCATCCCTGTCATTGTGGTATGATGACAACATTGCTGGCGATATTCTCACCCAGGATGTGTACGTGCCAGCATCCGGTATTACCAAGTATACATACTACTGCTGTCTACAATGGAATTCTGGGAAGAATGGTGGTGGGTACTGCGGAATACAGGATCATGAAAGGGGTCGCAACTATATTTTCTCCATCTGGGACCCTATTGGAACATCAGAGAAAATAAGACCAGTTTTTAAAGTGAGAATTTTACAATCTTAATTGTTATAAATACATGTATTTACATATTTTAAAATGTTTCATTCAATTTCTATGTAATATCAAGTCTCTGGTACACATTTAGATTTTAGCTCACAAGAGCCAAAGAATCATGACTGAGCATTTGTGATCACACTTCATTCATCCTTAGAAATGACTGGGGATAGCTCAGTCGTTAACTAGTCTGGCTATCAATCAAGGGGTGATGAGTTTAAATTCGGTGTTGAGATAATGATAAAAAGTATAACAAATATCTTATTGGCAGAAATTTCGAGGTGAGGCCATTATAAATTAATTGCTAGATTCTCGTCCAATTTTTCTGAAAAAGGGTGAGTGGGGTTTGGGGTGGGTGGGCTATCTATTTATTTATTTTTAATTGTTTGTTATTTTTTTAACATTTTTTTTTTATGAAAATAAGGGTCGGGGTAGCATGAAAATTAGGGGATGGGCAGTGATGATAAATAAGCAATTAACTAATTATGACCTAATATTAATTTGTACTTAAGATTTTTATGTCATATTTTCAAAACTGGCATGACATCACTAGTTTTCGTAAATATGAAACAGTCAAAATTGGCTGTTTATAAATTCATATGGTAATACTGAACATCATCTGCGTAAAAAAATTGTGTGTGATTGAACATGAGTAAAATTTTATTGTGGGACAGGACTGATAAAGAAGTACTGTACATTATCTTTTGTCAGCTGTGGATATAGTACATCCTTCCCTTAAATAGTGAATTTGTTATACCTTCCTAAAATTTAAGTAGGGTGATAGTGCAGTGGATAGATTGTCGGACTCTTATGCTAGAGGTTGCAGGTGTGATCCCTAGCTTGACCCATTGACCTCTTAACAATGCTTAGAACTGTTTTGGGCAACTTTAATTTTATAAACTGCGATGGCAAGTATACTAGATATTCATACTTACAACTACCATAACAGATTATGACATTGGTTGATCCAGTTTTAATTAAACCTGCACAATGGCACAATGCCCCTCAACCCCACTAACTCCCATTCTGCTTTATTTCTACTGTAAAACATGTGTGCCCATTTAGATTTTGTGTTGCGCCTCTAAAGTCCATGACTCTTTAATCCTAAATCCAATATTCGACTACTGGACCGAGTTACCTTCACACTTCCCTTAAATTTTCAAAAAGAAATGTCTTCAATTTTCTTATGATATGTCGATTTTTCCATGCATCTGTCCGAGTCCATGTCCAGAACATAAAAGCTACTCCAAAATTACTGAAGACAAACCAACAACACTTGGAACATGGATAGTGGGTAATGTGTAAGTGTAGAGGGAAAGAACCATGACGAGTGATTTCCCCCTTTCCTACTTTATTTTTGGTAATTTTTGCTTGTTCGTAGTATTAGTGTCTCAAAAAAGTATTCATGGGAATCCAATGTGATTTTGAACATGGGTAGAGGGCAGTGAAAGTGCAAAGTTCAAGAATAAAAAATCTTGAATATTCTCAGAATCTTTCTTTTTACACCCTTTCACTTTACAACAAAAAAAACGCAGAGGTGGTCTAGCAGTAGAGCGTTCGCCTCACATGCGGAAAGTCGTGGGTTTGATCCCCTGTTAGGTCATACCAAAAAATTGAAAAATGGTACTTAAATCATCTTCATTTGGCGCTCAGCATTTAGAGGATAGTTCTAGGTCTGGTTGGCCCAGTGTCAGTTTAATGTGACTCTAGTTTGGTATCATACCATGTGTCTGTGGCAAGATACTCCAGAGTGGCAGCACCTAGAATACTGTCTCAAGTAGACAATGTCATGATATAACTGAAAAATTGTTGAAAGCGACGCTAAACACCATGCAACCAATCAACCTCTACAACCATTTTCCCTTTTTAAACACAAAAACTCTACCACTCACTTAAGCATCTGTTCAGGGAGTATCAATTAATTCTACCGATACCCCTGGTTCCGATATGACCAATACTGGGAATTAGAGAAGCATTTGGGCCAAAACACCATTATTTCATTTATTAGCTCACCGGGACTAAGTCCAAGGAGAGCTATTGTCATGACCCCGTCGTCGTCGTTGTCTGTAGACACCCAGGTTAAACTTTTGCGCACAAGTTTCAGATATCTATGCAACCACTCATTGGATATGAATGAAACTTTGCATGTGTGTTTACCATCATTAATGGAACACACAGAGATAAGAACCATAACTCTTGATTGCATTTTGGCACAGTTATGGCCCTTTTTGGACGTAGACATCCAGAGGCGAGCTTTGTTAGTCTTCTGACAACTCTTTTTTTAATTCTGTTACAGGGTCCGGGAACTACTTGTGAACCATTTGGTGGAGAAGGAAATGGGCTGAAATCCTGGAACTTTGAGCTGGACTGGGAGGCAGACAGTTGGTACACATTTGTGACTCGACGCTGGGACCATGATGGCCACACATATTATGGCTTATGGGTGAAACATCAAAAGGAATGCCAATGGGAACACATAGTAACAATTGATTTTCCCGTTCCAAATATTTATTATGATACTTGGACATGCAGCTTTTTGGAGGACTGGGAAGGAACTGGGAAAAATGAGCGTAGAGTCCATTTTAAGAATGGATATAAACGAAAATTGGATGGAATTTGGATTCCTTTTGAGAAAGCCGTATTCGGTATGGTGAAAGAACCTTCAAGTAGAAAGTTTGAAAGTAACTTTGATTCTGGAGCATTTGAAGACACGTTTTATTTGCAATCTGGAGGAAAAACAAATCCGTCAGAAAATGTCAACGAAGGTTTACAGCTCTATACGGAAATGAAACAAACACCGGACATCCTTCCAGTCAGCTGCTATCTGACAAAAGTTACCGATGACGAAATAGAGTGGGATATTCCACAAGGGAGTGTACCTCAGTTCAGATATGTACTTAAAGTAGACGGAAAAATGTACAGTCAGGAAGTCAATTCAGAAAGGCGGTGGTGCGCATTTTCATCTCCTCCAAAAGAAAAAATTGAGTTAATTGTAGAGGATATATACGGGAAAACTGTTCGCACAAGATTCAAAGTAGGAGACAGTCCAGGATGTTTTCCCAAGAAATCGGAAGTTGCTGTGTAAATTCTTAGAAAGTGATAAAAAAAATATTAAGTATGCCTGGACAAGAAACCATTAAATATTTTTCAAATACTAGACTAATTGCTGTATGTATGACTGTGAGGATTTAATAACTAGTTCAAGGTCAGAATCATTTGCACATCGCACTCTTCAGTTGGATAACAGACAGAAACTGGGTCTCATGTCACATGACTAATTGTGTGTTACTCAGTAGCGCATCTGATTATTAATCATAGGTTCAAATCCCTACCCAGCCACAGTTTTGTTAATGATTGATATATGACATCCTTGTCATTGTCATTCGTCTCTCATCACGAATTCAAGTGGGATAGTTCCTTGCAAAGATAAGTGCTCAAGTACCGAGTTTAAGATCAGAGGAAAGAGTGATTAGGTTTACTGATCATCTGTTAACACTGAATGTCATAAAAATGACGCTAAATATTCAAACAAACGAAGAGTTTCAAATGTGTCTGTACTTTAAAATGGAGCAAATCAAATCTCATACCAGTCACACACAATTAAATTGATGAATTACAGTGCACCAGATAAGCTTTTCTTCAAATGAGTATTTTACCCCTTAAATTATTATGCAATGCTTATTTTCAAAAATGTTATGGGTAAAAATTAACTTTCTTATCAATTTTCCATTTAAAATAAACTACCGGTAATCAACACTGAAATTGAGAATAATCAATGCTTATTTTACCCTTTATTCAAATTTCAATGCTTTATTCAGAAATTTCAATGCTTTAATACCCTAAAATAGTGCTAAACTGGAGCACTGGTATTAAAGCCCGGCCACACTAAGAAATCATGCTGCAGACGACTTTTTTTTTTAATCATGCTGCGGATGACATTTTCCATCAACCATCCACATTAAATAGACACCAGGGCTGCGTTCAGTTCGGTTAAACATTTGCTAACGTTAGCTAACATATTTTCCTGGACGTTGGCTCAACATCAAAATGGTACACACTACGCAACAATTTTAGGGAACCAGGCATTAAACGCGTTTGCTGTTTAACAGTGCTGAACGCAATCCTGGGGCTCTGTTACACTAACCTTCATATTCCTAAGATTTAAGTATTAACAAAGCTGCAAAGTTGCATCTAGTTAAGTCATGAAATCAAGTGGAAGTTTCAAGGTCATAGTGGCCCTTATGTTTAAAAGTTGAAATGCATAACAGCACAATTTCCAAAATATATTGATTAATTTTTTCTAATTTACACGTTTATTGTATCAAAATACATGTATGAAATTATATATATATATATATCTGTAATGCTTACATTTATTAAACTTATGCTGTTTATAATGAATGTTATTAATACTTTGTTCCAAACAAGCAAGATGTACCTGAGCCAAGCATGTTTTTCTTGGAAATGATTCTATGACTGTATTGTTTAATAAAGGAGTACATTTATTACATTTTTAACAGTGGGGCTCGATTAGCTTAGTCGTTAGCTAGTCTGACTATGAATCCAAGGGTAGTGAGTTTGAATCCTGGCCAAAGTCTCTGTGATGGTTGGTATATGACATATTGTCTGATTATCATTTGTCTCTGATATGTATATAACTTGACAGTTCAGCTCTGAATGACCTCAGATGTGCATACAACTCAAGAGTTCAGCTAGGAATGACTTCAGACATGCATATAACTCCATACAAATAAAGTGTCTTGCTCAAGGACACCACATTATGGCTGTGATTGGGGATCTAGGACACGAGCCTCCAATCCTGGATCAGATCCTCTACCACTAGACCATGTTCACCACACTGATGAGGAGTTATCGTGATAGGGGTCTAGATCCTCTACCACTAGACCATGTGCACCACACTGATGAGAAGTTATCGTAATAGGGGTCTAGATCCTCTACGACTAGACCATGTTCACCACACTGATGAGAAGTTATCGTGATAGGGGTCTAGATCCTCTACAACTAGACCATGTGCACCACACTGATGAGAAGTTATCGTGATAGGGGTCTAGATCCTCTACCACTAGACCATGTTCACCACACTGATGAGGAGTTATCGTGATAGGGGTCTAGATCCTCTACCACTAGACCATGTTCACCACACTGATGAGAAGTTATCGTGATAGGGGTCTAGATCCTCTACAACTAGACCATGTGCACCACACTGATGAGAAGTTATCGTGATAGGGGTCTAGATCCTCTACCACTAGACCATGTTCACCACACTGATGAGGAGTTATTGTGATAGGGGTCTAGATCCTCTACCACTAGACCATGTTCACCACACTGATGAGAAGTTATCGTGATAGGGGTCTAGATCCTCTACCACTAGACCATGTGCACCACACTGATGAGAAGTTATCGTGATAGGGGTCTAGTTCCTCTATGACTAGACCATGTTCACCACACTGATGAGAAGTTATCGTGATAGGGGTCTAGATCCTCTACGACTAGACCATGTGCACCACACTGATGAGAAGTTATCGTGATAGGGGTCTAGATCCTCTACGACTAGACCATGTTCACCACACTGATGAGGAGTTATCGTGATAGGGGTCTAGATCCTCTACCACTAGACCATGTTCACCACACTGATGAGAAGTTTTCGTGATAGGGGTCTAGACGCTCTACCACTAGACCATGTGCACCACACTGATGAGGAGTTATTGTGATAGGGGATCTAGGACACGAGCCTCCAATCCTGGATCTGATCCTCTACCACTAGACCATGTGCACCACACTGATGAGAAGTTATTGTGATAGGGGATCTAGGACACGAGCCTCCAATCCTGGATCTGATCCTCTACCACTAGACCATGTGCACCACACTGATGAGGAGTTATTGTGATAGGGGATCTAGGACACGAGCCTCCAAT
Organism: Panopea generosa; assembly: GCA_029582155.1. Lineage (NCBI taxonomy): Eukaryota > Metazoa > Mollusca > Bivalvia > Adapedonta > Hiatellidae > Panopea > Panopea generosa. Next base: position 70,829,091 of record CM055894.1, on the reverse strand, counting down.
CCTGGATCTGATCCTCTACCACTAGACCATGTTCACCACACTGATGAGAAGTTATCGTGATAGGGGTCTAGATCCTCTACGACTAGACCATGTACACCACACTGATGAGAAGTTATCGTGATAGGGGTCTAGATCCTCTACGACTAGACCATGTTCACCACACTGATGAGAAATTTCGTGATAGAGGATCTAGGACATGAGCCTCCAATCCTGGACCTGATCCTCTACCACTAGACCATGTTCACCACACTGATGAGAAGTTATCGTGATAGGGGTCTAGATCCTCTACCACTAGACCATGTGCACCACAGTGATGAGAAGTTATCGTGATAGGGGATCTAGGACACGAGCCTCCAATCCTGGATCTGATCCTCTACCACTAGACCATGTTTACATACTGATGAGAAGTTATCGTGATAGGGGTCTAGACGCTCTACCACTAAACCATGTTCACCACACTGATGAGAAGTTATCGTGATAGGGGTCTAGACGCTCTACCACTAGACCATGTTCACCACACTAATGTGAAGTTATCGTGATAGGGGTCTAGATCCTCTACCACTAGACCATGTGCACCACACTGATGAGAAGTTTTCGTGATAGGGGTCTAGATCCTCTACCACTAGACCATGTGCACCACACTGATGAGAAGTTATCGTGATAGGGGTCTAGATCCTCTACCACTAAACCATGTGCACCACACTGATGAGAAGTTGTTTAGCTAAATCTATGAATTTTGGTCCATGGGTATTATTTTAGAAGCACTATGGAGTCATTCATGCAGAAAATCTGGAACTTTTTGTATATAATTTTAATATAAAATATCGCAATTTATCTAGGTACTTTTGGTACATTTAATTCAATATCACAAATAGTAAAAAAAGATCTAATAACATTTACATTTATTATTATATCTATGGGAAATGGTTTCAAATAAAAGACAGTCACACTGTGATTTTTTTCTGTCACTTTTATTTTCTGTAAAAAATTGAATTTTCAAATTATAATTTACAATAATCATAAAAAATGGATGGATGCTCCCCGAACAAGTGCTCAATGGAGTAGTTGACCCCCAATCTATACTATCGAAGATATACTCCACAAAAGTAAAAATAATAGAAAATAAAGTTCAAATAGGAAATTCCGTCATTATTTTAGATAGAGTTATGGCACATTACCCTCTATCCATGTTGCAAGTCTCGTTGGATACCCTTGCATACTTTTAAAAATATACTCCAGGCAAGAAAATATAATCGAAAAATAAGCTACAAAAAGGGAGATAATTCTGTTATGATTTAAGACAGATTTATGATTTTCCCGCCACACTTTCACTGATTGTCCGTGTGGTCCAGATGTCGTTGGATTCCCTACAGCACTTTAAAAGTTCTGTTCTGGTCAAAGTTTTGGATAGACGGACAGACAAAGCGTCAGCTTCAGTATAAATACACACTTCAGGGAGCATAAAAACCATGGTGAATTAATACAGTAATTATAGCAATAATCTCCAAACAATGAAAGCACTCTGGTCTACTGAAAAAAATACTACTTGACGACAAAACAAGAAGCTCTTCCTCTAACATATACAGATGTGGGTTCTTACAATGGAGGCTTGAATATTCACAACCCAAAATGGTACGTGTTTGTCGTACTGTTTCAGAACATGCATTTTTCTGTGCTTCCACGCCATGACCACAAAAGTCCTGTCTTTGAAAGTTTGTTCATTTGAACAAGTACTTTATTCATTACCTAATTTAAACATACCTGCTATTATAATAATTGCATATCTAGAAAGTTGGCACAACACCAACATATATTAACAAAACACATCAAACAAAATTAATTTGTTGTTGTTGTACATATTTTGTATATCTCCCAGTTAGTGAAAAAAGATGCCAAGTGCCTTCTTATTTTGTATACACTTGGCATCTTCTTGCAGTAATAGGACAAAATTTAACTAATTATTAGCAAAACCTGATGAATATATAATTTATTCTCCATTTTAGGTACATGAACACATATAGTTATTATTAAATAAATCATTTCCAAAAAGAGTGTTTTTAAAGGGGGTATATCAAAATTTTTCAAAAAATTAAAAAATACATTTTTTTTTCAATATATCATGCCTATATATACTGGCCCTGTATTGCCTAAAAAATATCTATTAAAATAATATATTGAAAAGTGATTTTCTAACTTGGGCTATGTGCCTAGGTTAGACTAAAACAGATTTCCCACTTAAAATTGTAATCTATTTTGTGATGTTATAAATGAGTCTCATGATTACATTTTCATTTCAATATGATACATTATACAAGTTTACTCTTAGTAAATCTTGTTTCATTTAAGAAAGAGACTGACTGATGATGTGAAAGTATTTAAGTGCTGTCTATTTTTAGAATTCAAGTTTTGCACTCCAATTCAAATATCAGTTATGTGACGTTTTGGTGCATTTGACATACCAAACAATTTGGATTTTATTTCTTCATGATAATGAGATGCTTTTTATCTTTTCCAAAAAATAATTTGATTTTTTAAGACGTTTATAGCATTTTCCATGCTATAATCCCTTTAATAGATCTATTACTACTTAAAATGGGTGTGGATTAAAGTTGGCTGACTGAGATCCAAACAGACTTGGGAGTAACTAGTTTGATCTGTGTCTTAGTATATTGTTTACAGATGATAAAGGTGTGCATTCCACAAAGAAACTTACAACAAAAATCGTCGTAAATGTAAACCCACAAATATTCATATAAATTCTAATATTCTTCAAAATGAACCTAGTTGGCTCAATTCATGCAGAAAATGACGTTTTACCAAAATACAACCATTTCAAGCATTGATAAAAATTTGAACATAGTGTACAATGAAAAATTGCCAAGCTGACTTACAGTGACTTTTATCTGAAGTTATTTTGTGAAATGCAGCCATGGTTGTGAACAGAAGTTAAGATTACAGAGCTCTTTTGAGAGTAAAATACAAAATAAGGAGAACTAATTTCGTTATTTATAATTTAATATGATATAATGCAATTTTACTTTTTATCACAACATTACAGTTAAAAACTTGAACAATAATTACATTACTAATGAATAAATGGATGAACTGACAAACTAATTTCAATATTTCATTATTTATAATCTAATATGGAATAATTCAATATTATTTTTATCACATTATTTCAGTTAAAGTATTGAACAATTTTGTAATAATATAAAACCTCTTTTAGAATGCATGAACAAACAAATTGGGGTTTCACGGCATACCAACACATTATAGGTAATATGACCTTAACAGGAAGGAATATTCCAGGCTCACTCTACAAACACAAAGAAAGAAAATTACATCTGTTTTCTTCCTTATTGATTAAAAATAAGAGAGTTAAAATCCATTTTCTTGTAAAAGTTCATTATCATGACATTTTCTCCATAAAATAAAGATTAGAAAAACTAGATATGCCCCCGCTTTGTAACTACATTGTAGATATCAATAAAGCCAAATATCAAGTTTCATCAATTCGGTCCATCAATAAAGATTTTAGAGGTCGGAAACCGTCAGCCAATCAGAGTCCAGATCACCTAATTAATATGCACCAATTCCATCCATTGTTGAAATTGAATGAATGAATGAAAAGGGTTTTACCGCATATCAACAAATTATAGGTTATTCGATGCCAACAGAAAGGAAGATTCCAGGTTCACTCTACATATACAAAAAACAACAAATTAACATACAGATTAAAAAAAATACACTAACAAATGAATATGAAGAATGAACCTAGAACCTTGATATCTGCAGAACTGCAGAGTTTCAGCAAATTCTATTGTATTACTCAAATTGTCGCTTCCTACGACATGCATGAGCCACATTGATCCTATTCTTGCCATCACTCATATAGCTCCTTGAAACCACACCGGGGTTAATAATTTAACCACAACAGTGAACATGACAAAAAATGATAAAATGAACATGACACCCATTCGGAGGAATCCTACCCTGCTGCAGAGATCAGCAGTGAATCTATTATTAGCTGGAACCGCATGGGCTTTGTCGAAATTGACCCAAGTCTTGTTGATATAAAGCCAAATACAAATTTTCGTCAAAATCGGTCCATAAATAAGGACTTTAGCGGCCGGAAACTATCAGCCAATCAGAGCAAAGAACACCTAATTAATATGCAGGGATTTTGACATAAATTGAACTCAAGCTGTAGTTTATCACTATACATCTTTCTACCAAATATGAATAAAATCTATCCAATCCTTCAACAGATATCGAGCTGAAACCAATTTCTTGACATTTGTCAATAATCTAAGTCCAAAAAGGGACATAACTCCATCAAAAATCATCGGACTGGAACTTGACCTGTATTACCTGAATGTATATTCACACACCATATTTGGTTCAAATCTGTTAATTAAAACTAAAGATATGTCGGAATCCATTTTCGTTCCTACGTACTTACATGTACATACGGGATGTACGTACGTACGGACAGTGGTAATACTATATGCGCCCCCCATTGAAAATGGCGGGTGCATATAAAATAGAAAAGAAAAAATTGCCTACCCTATTTTTTAGGTCAAGTAACCTTAAACACCTTAAGGCCTTTGACTGCGAACCCAGGGGTTGCAGGTTGATCCCTTGCTCCTTGACCTAAAATACGTATCAGTCTTTCGCATTACACTTTAACAAAAATTGAGGTCCCATGTGTTGGTGCTTTACACCGAGCATGTAAAAGAACCAGGGACGCTTCATAAGGGTCTTCTGTATCTCTGCACAATCCTCCAAAAATCTAAAATTACTAATACTCTTCTGGAGACGTCGTCCGGAAACTGGTGGCGACAATAAATAAAACAAGAGTTGTCAGAAGACAACAAAGCTCGCCTATGGGATAAAACTCACCACCCATGTAAAGACTGAGATTGGAGGCAAACACCAAAACTAAAACTTAAACGCAAAACCAAAACTAAAACTTAAACGCAACTAAACGCAAAAGTTTAACCTGGGTGTCTACAGACGCCGCCAGGGTCATGGCAATAGCTCTCCTGGACATTTGTCATAGCAAGCTAATAATCATCAACATCATGTCACAAAAGGTCTCACTGTGACCAGTAAGAGAAGTTGTACAAAAAAGTAGCATATAAACTAAATAGATACTATTGTTGGGGACGTATGTTTTTTATTTCATGAACACAACTTTTTTGAGGAAAAAAATTAAATTATGTATCAGTTTAACTAATCTCCTTTTAGTGTTAAAAAAACAACTTTACTTTTCAAATTCAGTAGAATATTTTTATAATTACTAGTATCACAAAAACAATTTTGGCTGCCAAATTTCAAACCAAATTTTGATGGAAGAAAATTAAAAAAAAAAACAAACAAAACAAATTCACAAATGTATATTAAAACTGAAACTTTATCACATTTAAACATAACAGAAGTTGATTGTAGGTGTAACCCCACCATTGATTTTTGTTCTTTATTCTATAGTAAATAATAAAAATTTGAAGGCTTGTCGTTCATAGAGGGTCCCAAATGAAAGAAGTGAAACCTACATTTTACTGTTCGTCAACCTCTACACTATCAAAATATGATGAAAAAAGTAGGGGTCATGTGTCATATAAGAGATTTTTTTTCTGCTCAGTGTGTACACTGGTGACAAAGTGAAAGTAGACTTCCGAAATCATGAATACATACCCCAATTTCCAAGCATCATTTTTTTTTTTCTAAATTCACAATTCAAACATGACAATGCTATCAAATGTTCAAAATACATCAATAATGCCATTCAAATAAAAAAATGAGCATTAAAATAAGGAAAATGCATTTTTAAAGAAGAAGAATTGAGGATTATTTATAACCGCCATTATGCGACTACCCCACGGAAGCACTTCCCTTTTGCAATGGTGGCACTATGCCTTGTAAGAGATCTAATTCCTGTTTTGGCAACACTAAATTTGCATTGTTTTCCCCATTTAAAATCAGTTTTCGCTGTAAATTACTACAATTTGTTTTATTCAACAGATTTTGAAATGTAAAACAATTTTATTTATCACTCAAACCGATTGACCACCCTATATCCAACTTAAATATATGTATATATATATATTTGACAGAAACATGCGCCCAAAACAATAGTACCTTACATTTTGATTTGTAATTTTACCAATTAATTGAAAATAAAAAAAATGTCATAATCCGTCTCCGTTTACATGCATTTTTCATTTGGCTTCACTCCATAATATTTAACTACATGTTTATGCACATTAAAGCCTCATTAAACTTCCAAAATGCACAATTTCTGATAATAACAAAATGATTGTTACTAATGTGTTTATAGTATTGCTAAAACCATTCCTATAGACCCCTTAATGACTGTTTTTTTTTTAAAAAAAACACAAGAAAAATTAAAAAAATAACTTCGACCAAAATGTGTATGTCTTTAAAGAGAAAACAAAGTTTTTAACTATTATTTACATTTTTGACATTCCATAACGACAAATCAATATGCACATAAATTACTATCCGTTGCCGTGTCAAACTGACTTGTAGTTACCAGTTTTATGGCGAATGTGTTTATCAGACAGTAACGACCACTGACTTATAAACAAACACCCATTTGAATTATTGATAATAATACATGTTTTTTTTTATATCTTTGTATGTATACTTTCTAAGACATCAAATAAACATCTAATCATGAACTGGAATAGTAAAATAAACAAAGATATTATAAACAAAAATCTGTTTTTTTAGAAGTTAAATTAGCCTTTAAGTATGTTTTATTTGTGATTGTATTAAAACACCATTAATTTTCCTTCTTATTTCTGACATGTTTGTCATTCAGAGAATAACTTGAATTAAAGAAGGAAAATTTCTATTTTACTGTTTAATTACATCGAAAATGTCAAAATGTCATTAGAAAAGTAGATGTCAACTTTCATTCCAGAGATTTTTTATTTCTGTTCAGTGTGTACACTATTGACAAAGTGAAAGCAGACTTTCAAAAATAATGCATTCATATACCTATTTCAAAGTCTGATTTCTCCGAAATCACGATTCAAACATGAAAATCCTTTGCTTTCAAAATATTTTCAAATAGATCTAAAATACCATTTGAATCACAAAATATCCAATAAAATCAGTAAAACATATCTTTTAAATTAAAAGAAACAAAAATTTATAACCGCTAATATGCGACTACCCCATGGAAGTATTTCCTATGTCCAATGACTGATCTAGACCTAGTATATTGAGCAATTTGTGTAAATCTTGATTTAAATAAAACATGGATTTCTTTAAGATTGTATAATCATCTAGGTACACTCTATAAAACTTGCTTTAGAATCAATGTCAAATAAAGTCTATTTAACTACAATTACTGTCATAATAATAATGATTACAACAATTAAATCAATTTAATATACTGGACAGAACAGCTAACCTGCCATTTCTTGGTGACAGACGAATGATAATGAGATGAAATGTCGTATATCAAGCCATCATGGAGATTGTGGCCAAGCTGGGATTCGAATACACAACCCCTTGATTTACAGTCAGACACGCTAACAACTGAGCTAATCGGGCCAGCTAATAATGATAAATGAGGTAAACAGTTTACATAAAAAAAACTGATGTGTTTGTTTTAATTTTGTCAATAAAATTTCTAACTATGTTCATGCGCATATGCAGCAGATGTACACACATGAGTTTTTTTGCTGGATTTAAATAAGTTGTTAATTTTTTAAATAAAAATAAATAAAACTACACAAATAATGACATAATAAACAGAATACTATGTCATTGCCTGGTAGTCTAAAATTGATCAGGTCCACCGGAAAAAAAAAATTAAGTATGATTTAAGGCGAGTGTTTCATTTTTTTTCTTTGCCCTCACCTGATAAATATTAGTGTATCAGGCACTAACATGGTATTCTCTAAATCATTAGGCATTACTTAGTATTTATCAATAACTCCTATTTTCAACTGTAGTTGTTGTGTATGCACGGGAGTGGCCCTCTTAGATTGTTGACTATAACAATTGTACTATGCTGCCGGGGGCTTGTCCTGATTGCATGACTTATAGAACTGTGATATGGATTCCAGCTGTTTATCACGCAACCATATATGGGGTCTCTTCTCCTTCACAAAGTTTACAGCCTGCTCTGGTGTCCAATTATGGATCTGAAACAATCATTATAAAATACTGTATTTTGATTTTGCAATATTATGAAATAATAAAAAAAAAAATATGCATAAAAACTGAAGGATACTGCTGACTAAATTGTGCAAAAACTTAATCCATTGTTTAAAAATCATTGGTTTACACATAATGCATATGTCTTTATTGTGATGCCAAAATGTTGTTTGGGAATATGATAATATATAATTATCATTTTACAGTTAATTACAATACCCCCATCAACCTGCATAATAACGTTGCTCAGCAGTCTAAGTAAAACAGCAAGCTGTGTTGATCACAAATAACCATATTTTGTGTCAGCTCACATAACCATACACAAATAAACTGAGCAATGTGCTAGCATTAAAAGATTACAAGCATGAGTGAATGGCCTGGAATTCTTCAGTTTGAGTTAAACAGCAACTTAAAGAGAAAAACGCTATGAATGTATTAAAATAATAAAATTATTATTAAATGGATAAAAAGCATCTCATTATCATTAATAAAATTTTTTTCGAATGGTTTGGTATGCCGAATCAACCAAATGTGACAAAATCAATTTTTTTGTTGAAGTGGTAAACTTGAAACGCAATCCCCATTGTAAAAATAGACAGCACTTAAATACGGCTTGACGTCATTTGAACTCTTTCCAAGATGAAACAATTTTACTACGTGCAAACCTGTATCAAAGGCAGATCTACTCTTTTTAAAACCTAGTGCATGCTCCCCTACCCCCCTGCCCCCATCCACAAAAAAAGAAAACACTCCAATATTTTATTAAAATTCACTATATTTCCACTGAAAAGCATGTGTGCTTGTTCAGAATTTGTGTTGTGCCCACTCTAAACTGAATTCCTTAATCTGTTCCTGTGTATAACAGATCAATTTGAAATAAAAATGAAATCATGTGATTCATTTGATATGTCACAAAATATGTTGCACTTTTAAGCGGAAAATCTATTTTAGTCTAACTTAGGCACCTAGCCCTAGTTAGAAAACTCCATTTTAATATATTATTTAACATGTTTTAATATATATCATTTTGGCAATACGAGGTCAGTGAGTATATATAGGCATGATATATTTGAAAAAAAAATGTTTTGGCCAATTTTAAAAATTTTAAAAATCCTGATAAATTACCCTTAATGTTGAGCCCATAGTCTAGGGGTAGAAGTCAGAGGCAGGAACTGAGAGTCGAGGTTTGATTCCCTGCCTTTGTTATGTAATCTGTCTATCTACGCAGGACGATTTCTCAAGGTATTGTACCAAACAAAATCAGATTTACTGATCTGTTTTCTGTTATTCACCATTTAGGTATTATAATTAATAAAACAATTTTTAATTTTTTGTCTTAATCCTGAAACTCCAGATTCTAATAACAGAACATGACCAGTCTGGTTCAACTAGGATAACTCACTTTGACTAGATAACAAGCTACCACTGTAGCACTACGTGTCCTGCCAGCTTTACAGTGCACATACACGCTGGATTTATTTTCACGATGTTCTAATATAAAACCGACGGCCTTATCAATGTTTTCTTGGCTCGGACTTCCTGTATAATCTAATGTCGGGATTTTAAGTTGTTTAATGCCATGTTTTTGCCATTCCTGTAAAAAAGAAAACAAAACTACATGGCTGTTTTTGTCACAAAATCACATACAGTCAAACCTATGTTAGTGGTCACCTCTATTAAACAATCACTTGTCTTAAACAGTCACATTTTCTTTTTACTTTTTTTATATTTATAGTTTTAATCAACCTGTATGTAGTAAGCAGCCAACACTGCCTTAAGAGGTCATTTTCGCTCTTTCTCTTGAGTGGCTGCTTAAAACAGATTTGACTGTACATCTCTCTCCCAGTCCTTGTCCCAAGTCAAAAGCTCAAGCAATTTTGTGACTGATCAGGGCTTGACACTTTTTATAAAAGCTACTTGTCCTCTCTTTCCAACATTTTTATTGAATGCTTACATCAAAGAAATATTATGGTCAGTTTCTTAAATATTAATTGTCCTGACCAAAATAATTAATGTTCACTCATCATGGCGAGCGGATGATTGTAATTTTCCAGCCCTGCTGATGGGTGGATGGACGGATGATGCATGATCTGCACATCAATTTAATATGGAGAATGTTTGTACCGAGTAACTGCCAAATCCCTCAAGCAGTTAAAAAGATATGGATCGGACTTGACATACTGACTATTCGTCCTTTGACATGGAATAAACACTGTTCAAAAATGGCAAAAATACCAGAAACTTCAGTTCCCTAATAATGCAGTTCTTAAGGAACTCTGGTTTGAAGAAAATGTAGAAGACTCTCCTACAAATAATTATTATAAGTTTGATAACAAATGTCTGTTTATTACCTCTTCTGTGTGAGAGAATGGTTGCATTTCCCAGTCTTCATTGAGAGTCACCACACCTTTCACATTCTCCTCTGTCACAAACTGTTGGATAGACAATATGGTCATAAAATACTAAGAGTGTAAGGCACATAATGGTATGAATGCATAGTATAATTAGGACCAGTTTCATAATGTAGGAACAGATATTAGAATTTATATAATAAAACTTATAAATATGGATTACTATTAATTATTTAGTCTATCCAAGGCCCTGACATCACCAATTCAGCTCTGTTATACCCCAATGAACAAGCTGAGAAGTGCATGAGAGCAGTTGGAAGAATTACAACAATGGGATTCAGATCTGATAGACAGACAAACAGACAGACAGACAGACAGACAGACAGACAGACAGACAGACAGACAGACAGACAGACAGACAGACAGACAGACAGACAGACAGACAGACAGACAGACAGACAGACAGACAGAGACAGAGAGAGACAGAGAGAGAGATAGAGAGAGAGAGACACAGACAGACAGATGTCCCTGTAGTTTGATGGTATCCGGACTAAGAATTAAGTGAGTGGGTGGTGTATTTTATACTTTAAGGTCTGTTTACTTGGTGTAACAAGTACCAAGAGGCCATAGGATCAAGTATATGGTCAAACCTGTGACTGTGTCATCTGGCATGAATATTAAAAATGTTAATAAAAAGCCTTCAAAATTCTTTAATACCCATTTCGTCATCCCCCTGAAAGGAAGTGCGCCAAGAAGAACGGTCTCATCTATCCTGTCGTACCATTTACGATTTGTGACCTTGGTCATCAAAACATTGTAGAAGAGGGTTGGATAAAACACAATTCTGTTTATCAAACTCATCTTCACACAAATGTCTCAATTACAGCAAGAACGCTTTTTGCCCTTTTAGCAAGTTCTCTGTTCACGTTTAAACCATTCTGATGTATCTATACCTCCTGAAATATATTTTCAAAAACATTTTTAAGCATACAGTCATAACAAAAATTATAAAAACTTATACCAGTAGTCTGAAAAACAATGGAAGCAGATGGCAAAAGTATCAATCTATAATTTTATATAAAAAAAATAATGAGAAAAACAAGTTTACACATTTTATTTAGTTTAGTTAATTCACTACATCAATGCTTCATTTGTCATAGCCTTCTATAGCATATAAACTAACATACGGGTAATGTTTACATTCAAAACTTTTTTATCTTTACTTTACGTAAAAATTACCACACACGGACAGGGCTGTCAAAAATGATCAGAGATGATCAAGTTTGTATTGATACAAGTCAAATATATTGATTCATTAATAATCTAATACAAATAAGATATTGTCCCCTGATTAGCCCTGTCGGTTAAGCGTCTATCAATCCAGGGGTCGCGAGTTCAAATCCCCGTCTGGCAACAGCCTTCGTGATAATTGATATACAACATTGTGTTTCACTATCATTCGTCTCTCACCGCTGATTTAAGTGAGGAAGTTATCAGTTACTTGTGGAGATGGGGTGTGCTCGAGTACTGGTTAACCATTTAGGATTGCAGGAAACAGTGGTTATGACAACCAATCTTCTGTTAACCCTTGATGTCATAAAAATGATGCTAAAAATTCAATCATGATTGAAGCTATGTAGATTATATTATAGTGATTAACCATCTGTGGTTAAGTTAGTATGTTGCACAGTACTTAGCTAAACGTATATAATATTGACACATATAGAATACTGGATGCAATGATGACTGATCAAAAGGAAGTTATTACTATTTCAAGACTTGAAAACCATATAAAACAATTCAATGGGTGGTAGTGTCTAACTAGCTTACAAATCTACACCAATGAGTGAACCGCAGTTACTGAGTGACGATAAGGAAGATGTAATATTTGAGTTTTGTTCTTCTCGTATAAACAAAATGACGTACATTCAAGTGATTTAGTGTTTAAGTTTATTGACATATTAGAACTCGTAATGATATAGAATTGACATGCGGAATTGATAATCTAACAATATCATTTCTATCAATGACAGCCCTACCTGCAGAAAGAATCAATCAGAATAACAAAAATATTTTTATTTTTTTTTTATTTCTGGATCAGGTGGAGTTTAATATTATCTCACAAGATTCTTCTGTAGTAAATGATATCTACACTGCTCATTTATAAACTTGATTTATTTCTGATATAACTTTCTGCATTCCTTGACAGTTATGTTATAAATACAATGAATCAGGGCTCTTTAGCAATCCCCAAAGACTTACAAAAAACATACTAGAAGCTTTCTTGCTTGGGACTTAATATTCAGAAGGTAGTTCTAGGTCTGGTCATCCAGTGCCATTACAATGTAATTGGGTTGTTTAATTGGAACAAAAGTTATAGAGCTGGAAACAAAACTTATGATTTTAATGACTCCCAAGTAATGTACTTTGTACTGTTGTTAGAAATGAGTGCTGGTCACAAAAATATTCTGATTAAATGAGACATTGATGGACAGCTTTTTATTATGTTAATATTATACTGGTCATACCTAATACCGCGAGTCTAAAAAAAAATTTCTACCATGTAAAGTATGGCATAAATAGTAAACAGTAATAAGGATACTTAAGTGTGCTGAGTAAAAAACAGTTGCCGATACGAAATGCAACCAAATGCCGATGCTAACGGATGTTGGAGCTTTGCGCATGTCTTCCTAGATTGTTATTATACAGGCATTCGCAGTAATAGCTACATCATGGTATTAGGTATACATGGGATAGATATGATAACTCTAGAGACACAAAATAAAAAATATTAAAAGGCTCCCTATAGAAATATGCATTATTTCGCACTAGTGTCACAAACAGTGTTCACTATCTCATGGCAAGTTTTTTCCTTAAATCTTAAACCAGTATAGGTATAGTGTAGACTTAGCTTGAGTAAATAAGTCGTGAATGGACATTTTTTTTTTTATTATTTTGATATCTGATCTGCTGTCGGGAGACGCAAAATAAAAATCTTTAAAAGGCTCCATAGAGACGTGCAATATGTCGCACTAAGTATAGACTATACATTCCTAACACTGCCGACATCCTGTGATTTGAGTCCAAAGGTTTTAGTCTCATATGTTACATGCCGTATCATTTATGAATAACAAATTACATCTGCATGTACATTTACGGGAACTTAAGATGTATAACATTACTTCACTTCACTTACTGGCTGATATAAAATGACGTATTTTTTACACTTCTTTGAACATATGTTTCATTGACATGCCGGAGGCTTTTATACATAGAAGTTTGACAAATTGTAAATGGCGACGTTTAAAGTAAGGTGAATAACTCCGATCCCCTGTCGTTTTTAGGTTAGGTATAAAGTATAGATTATAGGATGTGGACCAGCGAACTTTGGACCAGCAAAGCATAATTACACTACAGGAACCTGAAATTCGATGCTGTTCTATATAGTATTTACAGTCTTTGAAGAGATTGTTTGTATAAGTACTGTAATATATGTATCTTTATTTGATTTATATGCATAATATATATTGCAATATGTGTTTATATGGCAATTAACTATATTTAAACTAAAACACCACCAGGGAGCATGTACCGCACTGAAGCAAGCGATTTGCTTCGCATGGAAAAGTAACAAAACAATGGTTACTTTTCCCTGTGGAGAGTCAAGTACGAAAGACAGTGTAACACATTTTAACATTTAGTTTTTTTTCCATATGTGTGTGTTTGGTTGTTGATATTTTTTTCTATAATTAAGTTATATCAACTGATCGAGGAACTAAGCAAAGTACACATTTCCAAGGAATTAGCCCTTGACATTTTTAAAAGTACTAAAATAATAGTACTTAATTATTCTGATTAAGGCTGAATGCCCTCTTTTATTGAAAAAAAGCAAAATATATTTATTGATTTATTTGTTGTTGTTTTTTTTGTGTGCTTTTTTAAACATATTTTATTTCAAATATTTTGAAATGGGGCTGGGCGACACGTTCTTCCAACTTAGATTTGGCCGGCCTTTTACAAGTAACAAATTTACAGTGTATAACAGAACTAATTACATGTGTGTGCTAACATACAGTAGGTGATTGAGTGAGAGAAAGAAAGAGTAAGGTGGTAAAAGAGATAAAGAGATTTATTTGGTTTGGTAACATTGCATAATAAGACGGGTTTAACAAAAATTAAATGTGGCTGGTTGTTTATTTTTCTTTGTGATAATGCAAGGGCTTTACTTCAGACATTTAAAGCTGGTCACGTGAGACAAGGACTTATATCATCAATACGACCATTCCCAAGGGATTATATTGACAAGTCCTTGCTGCGCGGTTTTGGTTGAGATATAGAATATGTAATTACTGTGTAATATGGCGAATATCACATAAAAACTGCAAGTGCTAGAGTACACATAACTTCAAATTACGTCATATATTACAATTCATTGGCCTCAATTCCAACATTCATTACCGAATTTGGCCAGTTCAAAAACGTGTACAATATACTATGGTTATACAACTACTGTGCAGGGTCGGTGAACATCAAATGGACACTGCATGTGCAAGAGTGCACACATGGTCAAATGAGGCCTTTATTTTACAATTTAGTGGGTGTAACTTCAATAATATTTATCCGATTTGGTTGCAGGTTCTGCAACTTGTCTAAGATATTACATGGTTTTATATTGACCGTGTAAGTTTGGTGAAGATCAAAGGGAAATTACCAATGCTAGAGTGCACATGGTCAAATGATATAATTTCTTATGCTTGAAGGGACACAACTCCGACAAATATTATCTGAACATAGCCAGCTTAAAACTACTTGTCCGAGACGTTTTGGTTATATAACTAATGTGCAAGTTTCGTTGAGATCAAATAAAAACTGTGAACGCTAAAGGGCATTCAACGTCAAATAAAGAAAATATGAGATTCAAGGACCTCGACTCCGATATTAATAATCCAATTTTTATTAGCCATTTCTGTAAAAGTCTGGCGTACATCAATTGAAAACTGCATGTGCTAAGGGCACGCAAGGTCAAATGATGCATTTATTTTACAATTCAATAGCCGTAACTCCAACAAAATTTATTTGATTTTGGGTAGATCTGAATGTATAATGGTTGCATAATTCATTATAACTGTGAAATTTTAATCAAGATCAAATCACAAACTGAAAGTGCTAGAGCATGCGCAAAATAAAATACATGCATTTTTTGATGATTCAAGGGCCATAACTCCGACACTAATCACAAATGTTGTATATTCACGAACTTGTTCAAAATAATATGGTTATACAAGGAATTATTAAGAGATATACAAGTCCTTGGGTTATATAACTATTGTGCAAGGTTTGGCAAATGTAAAATATTTGACGATTCAAGGGCTTTGACTGTCCAATTTAGCTGCTTCAGTAACTTCTCTAAGCTATAATTGTTATATAATTACTGTATCAAACGAAAAATGGCGTTGCCAGAGTGCACAAAAGTTAAAATAATGCAGAATCAAGTGCAATAGCTCCAACATTTATTATCCGATTTGAATAGTTATTAAACAATTCGAGATATCATAGTTATTTAACTACTGTGTATGTTTAGTGTTGTAACAAAATAATTAGGCTGTTGTGGCCTTACTTAGTAGTGTCAGCTAGTACGTGTCTATTGGAACGATATAGGCTATATTTAGAGCAGGTAGCGTGGGGGTTGTTAAAACGTATCGATAGATCGATAGTAACGTTTTTAATATCTTTTAACATGTTCTTTTTTGATTAAAGGATAAATCATTTTGGCGTTGATTTCGTGAAAATCCATTAAGTATTCTGAAAGTTAGAACAAATAAACGGGTTTATTATTTGTAAAACTAATTTAAATTTATATTGAGCCTAATAGCGCAAAAGACGCATCGTATGATATATTGAAACGTGTTAATTCATAATTTGCACGAAATTCATTAAGGTATGTGGAATATTTTTCTATATATATTTGACTGTATTATGGAAACATCGTCAAATCTAGCAGTCTTTACGGAATCGTTATAACGAGAAGGATTCAGCATGTTACTGTTCCATTACATAACGGCAGATGGGTATGTGAATTTTATATATGTTGTATATGGTTGAGTTATTTAAATGTCTGATAGATGTATTTTGACGTAATCAGATCAAAGTAAACCTGTATAAATTGTTCATATCCATTCCGACGAGATGTCTGTAATTTAATTTCACATCCGCAGTATTGAGAGTTGTTTTGTTAAAATATAGGCCGAGGAATCTGAGAACGTGTTTTGAGCTGTTGATATCGTGTTCACGATGAAGTATTGAGATCCATCATGTTGGATATGTGTAATTAAATTTTGTCGATGCTTATTCTGATATTCACAAAGTAAAAAGATACAGAGTTCGGATAATTATTTATATTATAAATAATGTATTATGTAGAGAATATATATTAGAGAGATATATTTGTTACTTTGGGATTGACGGAAGGTCATATATGGAATGTTGTTTAAACTACATGTACCATGAAACTGCAGATAGTAAGAATTGAATGGACTTTTATCATATATTGATATATCTACCATGGTACTGTTAGATGGTAAGAATTGAATACACTGCTATCATATATTTATAAAAATGCCATGACATTGATAGATGGTAAGTAATAGACACAATGTCATTACGTAATGAGTAACTAGTAAATCTGAGTTTATATATTGTAGCCGTTTTTAGATGTGTCCGCTATGTTAATGATATATAGACGTGTCAGGAAGTCAGCTGGTGGTAGTAACGTTATAAGGACAGCAACCCCCACAATCGTTATATGGACGACTTGACGGTCCTGGCGTCGGTGTATAGTCGGTACGAGGCGATGTAAAACCAGATAACTCAGACCACAGTTCTATGGAAGATAACCCAGTTTATATAGCCATCGCCACGAGGGACGATTTGTATCGCGATATGATTGATATACGACATTGTGTCTCATTATCATTCGTCTCTCACCGCTGGTTGAAGTGGAAACGTTATCAGTTACTTGTGGAGATAGGATGAGCTAGAGCACTATTTAACATTTCAGGACCACTGGAAACAGTAGTTAGGTTAAATGAACGTCTGTTAGTCTCGATGACATAAAAATGACACTAAATATTCAATCAATCAGTCAATCTTTGAAAGATTAAACAAAGTCTGTTCATATTTTTGTTTTCCCGGTTAATTTATCGTATTTATAATCATGTAATCCTTGTGTGGTATAAAAAGGATTTTACTATTCTAGAAATGGCAATCACCTTGACTTTTGGATTAAATTAAATGATTGTCTGTATAGTGCCAAATAAATAAGAAATAATCCATTTGAAGTTTGCGTATAAATGGCCCGGTGGTGTTACAAAAAGCGCTGCCAATGAATGACAGATAATGTGCAATCGAATCTTGTCTGGAATGTGGCTAGTAATGCTGAAAATGAATGTGCTCAAATACACACAATCTAAAATTAACAGGCAGAAAAGACGGCCATGGACCGATCACAACAGTTCGCTTTGTTCAGGAGCTAAAATACAAATAAAACTTTTAAAAAAGCTATCCAAAACATTGGTAGGTCTAGAAGGTTTCTAATAATAAATATGACAAAGACATAGTTTAGGTAATAGTTTATTTCATTTATTGGCTCATATCTGATTTCCTCTCCCCCACATTTTGATATCTTTTAGAACAAAGCAACCATCCTCTAAAGGACAGCATAAGCAACAATATTTGTATTAATATAAATCTGTTTTAACAGCCATTTAATACAAATGTGTGTCGCGGAGATATTTTGTATGTATGAACAGTATACAAAAGCATTTTAGAAACGCAACACTCAGATAAACAGCATTAAAACATCGAGTTCTTTATTGATTATTTTGAAATTTATTTTATAATATAACATCTACCTTTCATGGCAAGTTTCGTCAAAATCTATTGCAATTATCACTTCTTTTTGTTGATTTGAAACATACAAACTCCCGATACCCAAATTCACAAAATCATTATCTTGTATAAACTCCTTAGGCATTGAACCACGTTGCCATGATAATTGATATACAACAACAGCTAACAAAGTGGGAAAGTTATCAGTTATTTGTGGAGATGGGAGTGCTTGAGTACTGGTTAACGTTCTATCATCCCAAGAAATAATTTCACTAAAGTTTTATGCCCATCAGTGATACAATGCTCTAAAACATGCATCTAGTTTACACAGGTCAAAATATTGTACCTACGAACCCGCCTTTTTTTTCAAATGAACTTAATTTTAATCATATAAAACACATAAATAACAAAAAAAAAAATTTTTTTTTGGTGGGGGTAGGGGGGTCCTAGGTACGATACTTTGACCTGTGCTAATTTATACTAATTCATTTAGCTTGATCACTAAGTAAGTTTATATGAATATAACAAGTAGTGGGTGTTGAGCTGGAGATCAAACCTCCAACCTCTAACATGAGCAGCAAACACTCTATCAACAGTACCACTGTCCCTGCATTTTAACATTTCATTTATCTTCAGTAAAGGTTTAATAAGAAGAGATATAGAAAAGAAAGAAGGCGTACAAACTGGTAACACCATACCTGTACATGTATAAAGCCACCATAATATCTCTAGCAGTTATGCACAATTTGTAGAATCTATATTGCGGGCCCCAAGCAGGATTAGTTTAAAAACTAATTCTGCAACCCTCTTTTAATTAAGCCCTTTATTTGTTTATTAATATCAATTCAATTACATGCAATCATTTAAATACCCCTATTTTGTACAATAAAAATGTATTCAAAATATTTATACAGCAACAACAAAAAACACTCATTACATTGTTTGAACTGCAGCGTTTATCATTTATGCAACACGTTCTCTTAGACCTGTTGTACCTTTAGAATCGTCTGCTGTTCAAATGATAAAACTATATTATGAATAAGTATACCATATGTAACTACCAGTGATCATAAACTACAGTAACACATGTTAAAATTTTTTGCAAACCGGATAAAAATTGCTGCCCTTTTTTTTTTTTATGCAAGGTATTTCTTTTTTGCATACCAGACATGGATTTCCCATTTTTTACCAGGTAAAGAAATTCTTCCTACTAGACCCACTCTTTGGATCGTAACTTGAGCTAACATATAAACATACATGACACCAATGATATGGCTTGCGATTGTGGTAAAAAAATGATGAATTAAATGGTTAATTATTCAATGTGTGTGGTATGCAAAGAATCATTCAGGCATTTTCGGTTTGAATAGAAAAGTCCATCCCTCAGGATAAGTGAGTTCGGGGAACTTAACCCTTTACTTCATATAGATGCCTTTGGAGACCTAATATAGAAGGCTTTTGAATTATTGGGTGAATTATGTTTATATTAACTTACAGAGTGGAAAACAGTGCAGGAAGTGTTCAGATTGCTCGTTACAAGCAATCTGAACTCTTCCTGCACTGTTTTCAAAGGCCTTCTGTGATTGTAGCGGGAAAATGCATATCTATGGAGTAAAGTGTTAACAGAGCCTTGTTCCTGCCAAAATAGTGATCCCTCAGGGTTGAAACCTCAATCCCATTAAATATCTTTTTACTCTCGTTCTAGGGTCGAGATAAAATTTACGATCTCATCAAATGGGTTAGATATTTCTATCTTACCCTAGGCTGCCCCCCTCCCCGGAGATAAAATTTTCATGCTTCGATTTTGGAACTATCGAAGACGTAATGTATAAATTATATTACGTAAATCATATAATCTAATGATTTAAAAGCTGTCATTGTAAAAAATATAATGATGAATTAGGCTAAAGTAATTATTTATTACTAGTATGTGTTCGGTATTTAAGAAAAAGAATTATTAATGACATTTTTGCCTTTTGGATAGAAAATTCCGTCCCTTGAGATAACTGTTTTCACAGTAACTCTGCAGAGCTCCGTTCCCAACAAGAAGAGTTATCCCGCAGGATGAAATCTTCTATCCAAACTACAAACCCATGTTAGAGTCTTATAACATCTCACTGTTCTCAGAAGATAGTTCCACAATTTATTTGTTAAGAAAAGTAAAAGAATCACAGAGGTATGTAAAAAAAATATGACTACAGTCGATATAATGATATTACAACCCTAGGTATCGCAGTTTTGATAGTAGTATTTGCCAAGCCTCAGTTTTGATATAAAGTGAAACCTTTCGTTGGTTTGTTTTTATCCCAACCTTACAGCAATAAAAGATTCTTATAATCTCAAATGTTTGTGCTGTAATTCTCACTGTACAATCTCTGTGTGTGGACACTTACATAATCCAGTAATTCAATTTATAATATAAATAAAACCATATCACAGTTAGTCATAATCTTAGCAACATTTATATCTCCATCTATGGACACATGGTCATCAGTTTCCAATAAGCAGTCTGACCTATCCCAACTATCCAGTCATTTTTAAACCTCAGTCTATATCAACACAAGCCAAAGCATGCATTTTAATGCATGTAGAATACACACTTTAATGTCTTTTAACAACTGCTCTAGCTTGGACATGTCAACACATACATCCTGAAAGACTTGTTATTGTATTTTCTGAGATAAACAGTCTGAGGTAAACCGTGATACATTTTTATCACAGTTTGAAAGACTTTATTGCATTGTTTACTTGGTTACCAGTTTAGGAGTAGACTGTGTCAAGTATATTCACACATGTGCCCACATCCGGTAGGGCATTCTGTATTTCTAGAGAACCAGTCTTTCACATGTTGTAAATGACCTCCATGGGAACAACCTTGGCACCACAAAAACAATCCTTTCACAGGGAGATGGCTGAAATAAAAGTAAAGACAATCAATATGCAATCATACAAAAATTAAAAAAAGTTTTATAACTGAACAACTGCCAGAAATGAACAGCCCTGAATGCAGCCAGTGACTCAATTAATAGAACAGTTTTAAGCTCCTTCTTGTTTGTGATAAAGTGATCGGCAAATTACGATTGCATAATTAAAACCAATATGCGTAGCATCATTATTGTCATTTATATTGAGTAAAATATCTGGGCAGAGCAGTGATAATCTAAACTTCTCATATATCAGATGCCTGCAATTTATTCCGAGCGAGTTATTTCCATCTCACCCTAGGGTCCAGATAAAATACATGCACTCATTAAATTCACATGCTAGTATGATGTCACCCTATTATAGAAAATAGTAAATCAACATACTTGTTTCGAAAATAATTATATAAAATTATGGGTATACTTATGATCGAGATAATGAGAAAAACAGCGGAGCACTGTAAAACACTTAATATTCACGTAAGATTTATTTTGTGAATTTGCTCTGATTTGTCCCCAGTTTTATCTATTTGCAAAATGTTGAATTGGGGCAGAGAACATGATTGCAAACTTTGTGAGAGTTGGAACTTGCAAAGAATAGCGAAAAATAAAATTCTTGCTTATAAAATGTGTTTTACAGTATCCTTATCCCAACCTAATATCAAGGAAAGATTTTTTTATAATTTCTCATAAATATTTTAGGAATGATAATCGTGCAGTTACATGGCACTTAATTATTAAGAGATGTATACATTAATCTTGTCTTACCATATGCAGCAATGATTGGTGATGGATTTACAGCGATCGCACAACCAGGCTGTACGCTGTAGCGGCCTATTGCACATACTACAGTTGACATGTATACTTGTGGACTGCTGGTTCAACATCGAGACTGACGGTAACTTACTCAATTTAATAATTCTGTTGGCTATGGACCATAACTTAAATCTACCAAGTAATTCTGAAAAAAAAAAATATATATAGACTACCTGATAGCAAAATATGTCAGACCAAAAAAAGGTTCTCATTTGTGCGTATTTCTATTTGATTTTTATTTTAAATTGACAATTTTAAATAAAATACACCTTTTTGAATGGATAATTGTTAAATAAAAATGTTATTTTTAGGTACACATTTAACTTTGGATAGTGTTGTAATGTATCCACCGTCAAATCTGTGCAAGTGGTCACCTCTATTAAGCAACCACTTGTCTTAATGAATGAATGAATAGGGTTTTACGGCATACCAACAGGTTATTCGATGCCAACAGGAAGGAAGATTCCAGGTTCACTCTACACTCAACAATGAATATGCAGAATGAAACTAGAACCTTGACTAGAACTGCAGAGTTTCAGCAAATTCTTTATATTACTCGAATTATCGCTTCTTACGACATGCATGAGCCACAGTGATCCTATTCTTGTCATCACTTATATGGTTCCCTGGAACCACACAGGGATTGGTAATTTAACCACAATAATGAACATGATTAAAAATGATAAAATGAACACGACACCCATTCGGAGGATTCCTACCCCTCTGCAGAGATCGACAGTGATTCTATTCTTAGCCGGAACCACACAGGCTCACTTGTCTTAAGCAGTCGCATTTGTTATTTCCAACTACCTCAGACAGGAATCGCTAAGTGGTTACAAGAATGCACTTTACTGTACATAATTGTACATTTGAAACATGTGTCAGATTACTTACCAATGTAAGAAAAGAACCAGTCTTCCTGGAGGTCTGCATCAACAAATTGTCGAATCTTCAAGTCCAGAACAATCAACATACACACAGGTGTTTGTACGTCTCCCTGCAAGGTAAAAATATCAGGAAACATTAACCTTTATTATAATGCTTTATAATTTAATATAACAATTGATAGCAGGGCCGTAATGTTATGGATAGAATGTTGGCCGCTCATGCCAGAGGTTGTGGGTTCATTCCCCCGTTCAGCCTGGTTTTACTCCGGAAAGGACTCAAGAGCAGTTCTGAGCTTTCACCACAATTGAGCTAAAATATACATTATTATAACATTATTATTCAATGCTTTCTGTTTATACATGTATATAGCATTTTTGAAATAATATAAATGTACCAATACAATACTTAGACTAACTCATCAAGCAAACGTCATTTGATATAGACGTTAAATATGACGTCCAAAATCACAGCCAAACGTCTATGTTTTTATGTGTGTCATTTGTACTTCATATTTGAATTTAAGAAAAAACAAGCATGAACGCCCATTCTTTTTTTCTTCATCATATAGTAAAATGAATTAAATTTTACACAAAAAATTATGTGAAATTCAAGAATTTGTACCAGAGCTAATTTTGCACAATCAGACTTGAATGTTCAACATTCATTGTTTTTCAAACCAGCATTAAAATCAACCTCATTGTAATGATTAGATGGAAAGGCAACACAATTTGTGTTTTATTTGTGTAAATGTTCTTCTCACAAAATCTTCTCACAGGAAATAAAATAAATAATTAAAAAATGCTATTAAAAACTATTTTGCATTAATATTGAAAATTTTTATAAGGAAAAATTGTGCTAAAAATATGTACTGCTGTTTACGAAAAATTGCAATTCTTTATTAAACAAGAAAATCGCTCATCTGTGGCAGAGGAGGCTATGCCAAAGACAGCAATTTTTGCAGGTGCTAGAATGTACATAAATTCATTTAAAGTAACTTTTGTCGATTCAAGGACCACAACACCTGACATTAATAATCCAATTTGGCCAGTTCAAGAATTTGTCCAAGACATTATGGTTATGTAACAACTATTTAAGTTTTACAAAGATCAAATATAAACTGTGAGTGCTAGTGCACACAGCATCAATTTTTTTTATTGAATGGGGTTTAACGCCATTTTCAACACATTTCAGGTTATATATGGCATATCCAGTTTTACTGGTGGAGGAAGACCTCAGACTGAATCTTACTGAGTAGAACCACCATCCTTCTGCAAGTAACTGGAAACTTTCTCACATAAAGTTTTTGAAGTGAGCGGGACTCATACTTACAACCTTAGCGGTGAGAGGTAGGTGATCTTGAGACGGTGCCTTAGACCACTCGGCCACAAAGAACCCCTTCACAACATCAAATACACACAATTTTTTTTTTTTGTTGACTTTTGATTGGTCAGTTCAAGAACTTGTGCAATATATTATGGTTACATAATAACTGTGTAAGTCTGTTGAATGTTAAAGGGCTGTAACTCCAACACTACTTAACTGATTTGGCCAGTTCAAAAACTTGTCGAAGATATTACAGTTTTATAACTACTGTGTTAGTTTTATGAGGATCTTATAAATAAATAAAAACTGCAAATGCTAAAATGTACAAAATATTAAATAACATATTTTTGATGATTCAAAGGCTATAACTGTGACAATAATTATTCGATTTGACAAGTTCAAGAACTTGACTAAGATATTATGGTTATATAACTACTATGTAAGTTAGGGGTACATCAATTTAAAGCTGTACAATGTAAGTACTTGAATGCACATAAGGTCAAATAATGCAATTTTTGATGATTCAAGGGCCATAACTGAGACATTAATTACCAGATTTGGACAGTTCAAGAACTTGTCCAAGATATTATGGTAATATAACTACTGTGTATGTCTGGTGAGAATCAAATGAAAAATGATGGTGCTAGAGCGCACACAAAGTCAAATATTGCATTTTTTAATGTTTAAAGGGCTATAACTCTGACATTACTATTCTGATTTGGCCAGTTTAAGAACCTGTATGAGATATAATGGTTATATAACTACTAAGTACATGTAAGTTTTGTGAGAACCAATTAAAAAATGCGGGTGCTAGAGTGCACACACAATCAAATATTGCATTCTTTAATGTTTCAAGGGCTGTACATGTAACTCTGACATTAATAATCTGATTTGGCCATTTCAAGAATGTGTCCAAGATATTATGGTTATTTAACTTCTGTGTAAGTTTGGCGAGTGTGGGTGCTAGAGTGCACACAACAAAAAGTTCACGGATGGACGATGGATGACCGACAACAGGCAATCAGAATAGCTCACCTTGAACTTTGCTCAGGTGAGCTAAAAAGTTAAAACGAAAGCTGAAACTTCATAGTACAAGTGTACAGCTTATTGATAATTTACTCAAAATGTCAAAAATCAGATAGGAACACTGCGAGTTACCTCAAATCGTTCAATGTATCCATATCCATAAGACGGCAACAAAGATAATGGTTTCTCTAAATAAATACAATTTAATTTAAGATATAGAATTTGCATACATAAAAATCTGAAAACTTCCTAGCAAACCTCCTTGAGCCAGTCCAGCCTAGATATATATCCTATGAAAGAAATGACCCTATAGAAATAGAAAATGAGACCATGTCAATCATGTCAAACCAACATTCTAGTATACACATGTAGCTGTACCTGTTCTGCAAATCGTTTCATCATATCAACGACAACATGCACACATTCCCAGTCTGGGTTCTGCATGCACTCCACATCGGTTGTGATGATGTTGTTGCTGATCTGACCATGGCCGCTGTTAGGCACTGTCGACATCTCATTGTTCTCCACGTTCACTATATGAGTATCAGGTCCATTTTGTAATGTCTCAATTGGAGCCTCGCGGTCGTGAATTTCGTGTCTAGGCTGGAAGGCTTCGCTTGGGAGTATCCATTCCTAACAGATGAAACAATACATTTAAACCAAAGTGTAAGCCTATAACATATGTGTACTCTAAAGTGACTAGCCAGTAAATAAAGATACTTTTTTAATAAACAAATGAACAAGTTGGGTTTTCTTTTATGATTATTTATTACAATCCATGGATTATAACAGCCGATACCTCTCTTACACGCGAATAAAACATTTTTTAAATATATATTATATCAGTAATTTGCTGCTTCTCTGATGGAAATTATCGTCAAATATTCATGCATAGGCTAGTCTGTAGATCAAATTGCATTTGTAATTGATGGTGCTTAGAAATGTCCAAATATTAAGGGATATTGTTGAGATTGGGTAGACTAAACCATTGAGGTTATTCTACGTGTCAGGTCTAATGCAAATATCGCTAATTATAACGAATTTAAAAACATGATTTTGATGATACACAGCATTTTGCACTTATGTTGAATATTACAATTATACCAGCTTTTTATTGCATTAAAAGGATGTAACTTACTGGTTATGCCACTTTAAACTTTTTATTTTGATGGTTCCAAGAAAGAATAGGAGCACTGTATATTCTGCAGAGCAGTAGGAATCGCTCATTTGTATGTCCAATATATCATTGTTTGTAGATATGTTCATTACTTAAGTCAAATGAGCTATTGTTCATGCATGTAGTAAATGGCAACAATCTGTGTATTCGATGGAATTTGCTGAGAGAACTCTGTAGTACTACAAGTATCAAGGTTCTAGGTTCATTTTATTTATAATTATTTGCGAATGTGATTTGTGAGTTAATTTGATGTCTTTGCGCATGAAGAGAGAGAATAAATATATTCCTTATTGTTGAAGTCATAACACATTACTGTACTTACATGTATATGCAATATACTTTTAATATACAGTCATGTATTATTATTTATTTTAATTTGATTGTGAAACAAGTTCTTACAACAAACTAGCTCAAAGTCTTTCTGGGTAGAACCAGTACTTAGTATATGCGGAAAAGGTGTCTTGCTCAAGGACAAAACACATAGCCATAAAAATGGATTGAACCCAAGACCCTACGATCATGGATTCGGTGCTCTACTGCTTATACTCTTAATATGACCTAAATATCTGCCATGTTTGAGTCTTTGTGCATATAAGTTGATAAACCTTTAATGGAAAGTGTTGGCTGCTCTCGCCAGAGGATGCAGATTCGATCCCCAGCTCGACCCAATGACTCTCATAAAACAACACTCAGTACTGGTTCTACCCAGGAAACGGACTCGAGAGCGGTTCATATAAGCTCTGAGCTTACGTCGCAATCATGCTTAAATAAATTAGTAAAAACTAAACCTTTGATACAAGAAAGACGATTCAGACTACTGAAAATAAACTTACATTGGTTAAAACATGCAATGCACTGAACATGGACCTGTATGACATACCTGTTTATTGCTAACATTAAGACCCGTTATTATGTTAATATCATAGGATCCCATTTCACCGTCCCCGAAGAAGATGTCCCAGTCTGGGTTGATCTGTCCTCGAGCAATACTTGCTAATTTTGTGTCAAACAGTTCCTTGTCATCGTTTTCATCATCAGAGTTACCTGTAAGATGGAAAGATGACTGATAAATGAATGAATGAATTAATGAGTGAATGAATCAATACTTTATTATAATTATTTTACTATTTTAACAATTGAATGTTAATTTAAATTTCTCTGGGGGTCCTCTGTTGATGAGTGGTCTAAGATCTAATGCCAAGATCACTTACCTCTCACTGCTATGGAAGAAGTAGTCGAGTCCTGCTCACTCCAAAACCTTTATGAGAAAGTTTGCCAGTTACTTGTGGAAGGACGTTGGTTCTACTAGGATTCCTTCTGAGGTGGTCTTCCTCCACCAACTAATTCATTATTTACTTTGCTTTTGTTTTAATCCTTTTGGGTTTGATTCCTGCTCTGTCCCAAAAAATTTATTTGAGAAAGTGAGCTAAATACTTGCGGAGGAACGGTGGTTCTACTCAGATTCATGCTGGGGTATTCCTACACAAACAAAACTGGACATGCCATATATAACTTGAAATGTGTTGAGAATGGCATAAAAAAAAAATCTCTTACTCATGTAATTTTGAGCTGCACGATATGTTGGAATATAGCTCTAATTACAGTTAATGAAATGTAAATGTAAATAAATATAAACTTGGGATGTGTCAAAAGGACATGGATACTCGTCAAGCCAAAAATTAAGATGAAAATGAGCTGTAACTCAGCATTTACAAATATGGCACCTGGCTTTTTTTTTCATAGCAAGAATTTATACCCACTTAAAAATGCACAATTACTGGTAAGTCGACCAGCTTGTTCTTTCAAAGAGGGTACAGTGACATATATATATATATATATATACACACAATGTATATAAAAACTGAACAGAACAGCAAACCCGCCCTTTTTATATTTCCAATATCTTTGTCAAAACATTAAGAAGCGTTATTAAAATTTGTATACAGACAATTATGTATTGATTTTACATAGCCAGATTGCAAAATCTACACAATTACTCATGTTGTTTGGCACAAAATACTTATTTTGCATGTGGCAGCCTTTTTGGAGAAAATACATAAAATGTCAATGGCCGGTTAGCTGTTTTGTACAGTATATGAATGTGTAATCTCGAACATGTTACATAACACCAGCCACGAGACCCATGCTTCAATAATACACTATATGTGGCGTAACTATAGCATTACCTGAGGTGACCTCCACATTTTTATCTTCAACAGCAACTTCTTCCAATTTGGTTTCCAGTTTTCGCTTTACTGAAATGTCTGTAAGTGAAATGATATTTTATTTCAAACTTATTCATTTTACTTCAATTGTGAAACCAGTTCTTACAACTTAGGCAAATCAAGTGTTCTTGGGTAGAACCAGTACTAGGCATATGCGAATAAAATATCTTGCTCAAGGCCACCACACATAGCCGTGGCAGAGGATCGAACCCACAACCCTCTGATCCTAGATCCAATGATGAATAAGTTTAATTAAATGTTAACATGTTAACATGCATGAAAGAGAAGTTTCAGAAATACTAGTATGTGTTACTTTCCTAGGCTTTGTATAAAATATTTTACAAAAATTTAGTTTCAAATTTATTTATTTTATATTTTTACATTAATTGCAAAATGAGTTACAATTTATACAAATCATTCTCCATGTCTTCCTGGGTAGATGTTTGCTTGTTTGAATGTTTAGTAATTCTATGCCACCAAGGGCTCTCCTTCCGGGGATCCTTGAAGGTTAACCAGTACTCAAGTACACATTTCTCTGCAAGTAACTGATAACTCCATTCCAGAGTAGTACACCTCTACCTGTACATGTCTTTGAGAGGCAGAAATAGGGGAAGCCTTTAATAAATGTTTGCACAGAAGCATGTGTGTCCTCAGAATAGAACCATCACGTCAGATTAAACCAGAGTAAAAGATAATGCTAGGCCTTGCATCAGTAATCACTCACAATGATCATTCTTTGTATCAGCATTTGAAGTAGACAATATGGACATTGTCCTCGGCTGGCTGGTAACCTTGGTATCCACCACGTGTGAACTGAACAGCGTCAACAACAGAAGCCAGGACTGGGCCACCTTCAACATAAAATATGCAGATGATAGATATTGTTCATATTGATGCTGCAAGACATTTAAGTATATTTCCTCTATCTCAATAATCATGAATACTGGAATATTGTTTAAGGTTGAACGAAAGACATGTTGATAAATAAACAGTTTAATAAAGCAATGGATAATGCATGCCCAAGTAATACCTGATAAATGAATTAATGCAACACACTAATGGCCCATTAGTAATGGGTATTAAATTATAAAGGATTGCAACACTACATGTATATATGGCAATATAGATTTAGTTTGTTGTAATAGTACAATACAGGTGTGGTTTGTTGTCATATGCATAGCAATACCAGTTTGGTGTATTGTAATATATACTATATTACAATTTTGATGTATTATAGTACATACCATATTACCATTTTGATGTATTGTAATACATACCATATAATCAGTTTGG
The DNA here is from genome assembly GCA_029582155.1 of Panopea generosa. Classification (NCBI taxonomy): domain Eukaryota; kingdom Metazoa; phylum Mollusca; class Bivalvia; order Adapedonta; family Hiatellidae; genus Panopea; species Panopea generosa. The sequence goes on along the minus strand of CM055894.1, from coordinate 70,798,985 downwards.
TGTTTTGTAATGATTACCATATTACAAGTTTGGTGTATTGTAATAAATACCTTATTACCAGTTTGGCATATTGTAATACATACTGTAATACCAGTTTGGTGTATTGTTATACATACTATAATACCATTTTGGCATGTTGTAATACATTCTATAATAGCAGTTTGATGTATTGTAATACATATAGTAATACAAGTTTGATTTATTGTAATACACACTGTAATATTAGTTTGGTGTATTGTAATACATACTTTAATACCAGTTTGATTTATTTCAATGCATACTGTAATACTAGCTTGGTGTATTGTAATATCAGTTTGGTGTATTGCAATACATACTTTAATGCCAGTTTGGTGTATTCTAATACATACTGGAATACCAGTTTGGTGTATTGTAATCCATTCTAAAATACCAGTTTGGTGAATTATAATACATACTGTAATACCAGTTTGGTGAATTATAATACTATCATACTGTAATACCAGTTTGGTGAATTACAATACATACTGTAATACCAGTTTGGTGTAATGCAATACACATTGTAATACTAGTTTGATGTATTGCAATGCATACTGTTATGCCAGTTTGGTATATTCTAATAAAAATTGCTGTGACACAACTTTGATGCTTATATAATCCATATAAGGAGAAAAGATAAATTCTGACATTTTAAACAGCTGACAGCTTCATGCACTCAGACTTATAAGAATGACAATGTTTATATAACATTGACAATATGGTTAGAACAGTTGGCTCCTTACAGGTATATACACTCATACAGGTTAATATGTGTATTACAGGTATATACACTCATACAGGTAATATGTGTATTAAAGCTATACACACTCATACAGGTTAGTATGTTTACTACAGGTAATACACTCATACAGGTAATATGTGTACTACATATATATACACTCATACATGTTAATATGTTTACTACAGGAAATACACTCATACAGGTTAATATGTGTATTACAGGCATATACACTCATACATGTTAATGTTTACTACAGGTAATACACTCATACACGTAATATGTGTATTACAGGTATATACATTTGTACATTCATACAGATTAATGTGTTTACTACAGGTATATACACTCATACAGGTTAATATGTGTATTACAGGTATACATGTATACACTCATACAGGTAATATGTGTATTACATGTACATGTATATACACTCATACAGGTTAATATGTGTATTACAGGCATATACACTCATACAGGTTAATATGTGTATTACAGGTATATACACTCATACAGGTTAATATGTGTATTACAGGTATATACACTCATACAGGTTAATATGTGTATTACATGTATATACACTCATACAGGTTAATACGTGTATTACAGTATACATGTATACACTCATACAGGTTAATATGTGTATAAAAGGTATAACAAGACACTGGAGTATTGCAAACAATACATACATAAAGGACCCCTACCAGCTTATCAATTTTGTTGCTATAGCAACCACAATTTTTGACTGACTGAACCAATAAAATAACCTGCATTATAACCTTATTGCCCTCTATCCAAATGCAAAGTTTCACAAATCAGGCTCGGATACTTTTTTAGTAATATTTCCATATGCTGCTGGATGGACAGACGGATGGTAAACCTATAGAACCCTCTGATGAAACTGGTAGGGGACTAAAAACATTCTGAAACAAATTGTTGTACCCTTATGTACATATACTAGACAAACATTTTAATTAATCATGTAACCTACCAGAGATCTGTCAAGTGTTTCTGCAACAGCAGCGTTATGTCGACACAATTCTTCCAGACTCTGACCAACCAGCTGGTATCTCATCGCCGACTCCACCAGCCAGGACAATGATAACTTCTGCTATAAAATGTAAACAAGAAATGTCAGGGAATAGTCAAAATGAATGTCTATGACTGTAAATACATGTAGTTACCCATGCCAAGTTTTGTTAAATTAGACTAGGATCCAGTTTCACCAACATTATGTAACAGAACTAGAATATATATGCAGTCATTCTGGGATTTGAACCCCGTATAACACAAATTTCTTCCGCCCTGTCTCCCCCCCCCTCCCACCTTTGCTCCTTCCCTTGACTACCCAGTAGCTGCTTCAGGCAGATTTGACTGTATATAAAATGTACATAAGTTTAAACTGATTTAGGTAAAACAAATTGAACGGTCAATAATTTTTTTTAATTTTTAAATATCTACCAGTACTTAATTCGGTAAATGTTGGTTGACATCAACCAATGAAATAGTTTAACACAAATACACATAATGCTCGGCATGTGAATATTTTACTTGTATGAAATAGGTAAAACGTATTGGCTGAGCAAAGAAACAGTGTCAAGTGTCTTTTCAAAAAGCAAGTGTCAGAAATGATCAATTTTAACAATGGATAATAAATTAACCGAGTATAAAAACAAACATGATATTTTATCAAAACATCAAAATTCTTCGTGTCCTGTAGTTGTCTGCTTGAACTGCATATTTCTCAAGATTTTAAAAATATGTGATGTAATTAACGATTTTACCCGACACTACTTGTTTGTTTACGCAAAAGGTGCACATGTCAGACATTCATGGGATATTTGTTCGTGTGAGCACACATAATTCTAACAATATAGAGAAAATGTCAAGCAGGTACACTTAATAATGTAGTTTGAGAGTTCCAGTTATCATGTAGTTTGAGAGTTCCAGTTATCATGTAGTTTGAGAGTTCCAGTTATCATATAGCTCGAGAGTTCCAGTTATCATGTAATTCGAGAGTCCCAGTTATCATGTAGTTCGAGAGTCCCAGTTATCATGTAATTCGAGAGTTCCAGTTATCATGTAGTTCGAGAGTTCCAGTTATCATATAGTTAGAGAATTCCAGTTATCATGTAGTTCCAGAATTCCAGTAATCATGGTTTGAGAATTCCAAAGTGTAACAATAAATAGAGAGATTTTGCAAAGACTGGGGTAACTTTTACTATATATCCTAAGCTGAGATTTTCCTTAACTAAAAAAATGTCCATTTCTGCAAATGATTATTTAAACTCATTACAAAAAATAAACGACCATACAGATTTGAAGATGGGACAAATATTTACTCTTTAGCAAAGAAAAACATGCAATATCATGAATGTGATGAAATTGTAACATTTCAGAAATTATATATTATGTAGGAAATGCATTACAAGTACTACTGAAGCAGAGTAACTGATGAATTAAAGTTACTACTGAAGCAGAGTTACTGATGAATTATAGTTACTACTGAGGCAGAGTAACTAACGAATCATAGTAACTACTGAAGCAGAGTTACTAATGAATTATAGTAACTACTGAAGCAGAGTTACTAATGAATTATAGTTACTACTGAAGCAGAGTAACTAATGAATTATAGTAACTACTGAAGCAGAGTTACTAATGAATTATAGTAACTACTGAAGCAGAGTTACTTATGAATTATAGTAACTACTGAAGCAGAATAACTAATAAATTATAGTAACTACTGAAGCAGAGGTACTAATGAATTATAGTAACTACTGAAGCAGAGTTACTAATGAATTATAGTAAATACTGAAGCAGAATAACTAATGAATTATAGTTACTACTGAAGCAGAGGTACTAATGAATTATAGTAACTACTGAAGCAGAGGTACTAATGAATTATAGTAACTACTGAAGCAGAGTTACTAATGAATTATAGTAAATACTGAAGCAGAATAACTAATGAATTATAGTAACTACTGAAGCAGAGGTACTAATGAATTATAGTAACTACTGAAGCAGAGTTACTAATGCATTATAGTAACTACTGAAGCAGAGTTACTAATGAATTATAGTAACTACTGAAGCAGAATAACTAATGAATTATAGTAACTACTGCAGAATAACTAATGAATTATAGTAACTACTGAAGCAGAGGTACTAATGAATTATAGTTACTTCATGAATTGTAATAATAAATGAAGAAAAGTTAGTTAATGAAACTTAGTTACTATAAAAAAACCCACAGATAACTACATGAAGAATAACTAATTAAAACAAGAGTTATTAAATGAGAATATAAAACACAGTTAGGGAAGGAGCAATAGTGGCCTTTTAAAAAAAATTGTTGCTTAATACAGGTTAATTTGCTCTAAAAGCATAGAAATGGGAAATAGCAAATGTGGCTCCTTAAGGCAAGTGGCTGCTAAATAAAGCGACAACTTACACAGGTCGTACTGTACTTACTAAATGAATCACTGTATTTAATTTAGCTCAGTTGTTAAGAAAACTCAAAGCTTATAAATATGAACTGCACTAGGTGTTTGGGTTGAGCTGGGGATCAAATCTGCAACCTGTGGCATGAGTGGGAAAACACTCTATCTGCTACACAACAGACCGCTTCATGAAGCACATATTAAGCAAGCTTATGCACCGCAATCAGATGTAAAATGTTATATAGACCGAAGCGCAGCATGCCAGGTCTGACTGCCCAGGATGTTAACTTGAATTTGGACAGAAACATCATGTATTATTGGTTATATGTATATCATATTTAAAAAAAAATCAAATACAATATATATGAAACTAACAAGTTTGCCATTGTCAGGACAAAACACTCCCTCTGGAAAACAGGAAATGCTACCATTATGAACATATTGAAAAATTTGCCCGTTTTGTATACAAGACCAGATGAAGTCATACCAAGCCCATATACTGATATATTGACCGAATGATGCCACATTGAACAAAGAAGGAAATGAGGTATAATACATGTACATGTAGGTAATGAATTTTTTGTTGCCAATTTTGCTGCTTGGCAATCAACCACCAACTGCCAATGTCACCAATCAGCAACATGATACCCAGATAAGTAGCAATAGCATTTAAGGTGAAGGTCATTTGTACAAATGTTAATGAAATGAAAGTAGAAATAAAAAGTACAATGTATACGGCGTGTGTCCTGCAAGTTTCATAACAATATTAGCAGGAGTAAAAAGTAATGAGTTGAGAAGCTCCAGTACATACATTGTACATGTATATACCCGCTTAAATAATTCTCCTGGAAATATAGTTGGCACCGAGAAACAAGTTCTCTGAGAAAATTGGCCTTAAAAGAGTTAATGCAATGAAGCAAGGTTTTTTAATTAAAGCAAGAAGTACCTGAAGAACAGTATGAGCTGTGTGTTGGTACAGGTTGACTGTGCAACTATACCCTACCTGCTCCTGGACTGGGGACTTGAAAAGCTGCAGATACGAGCTCACATCCACAAAGTGGTCGTTCCTCTCCGCGCTCTTACTGTTCTTTGTGGTCAGCAGGCCAGACAGTCTACCTCCACCACCAGCCTGGTTGCCACTTAGTTTACCTGACGACAGATGGCAGATTGATTTAAACTTATTTATTTTACCTCGATTGTGAAACAAGTTATTACTACTTAGACAAATCACGCTCAATGTCTTTCTGGGCGTACTAAGCATATGTGGATATGGTGTCCTGCTCAAGGACACTGCACATATTTTTGGCGCAGGACCAAACCCACAACTCTCGAATCCTGGGGCTTATACTCTACCACTAGACCACTTGCTCCACCAGTTGTTAGATGAAAACATATCCTTGAATTAAGTAAAATAACAGAGCTGATTCTGCATGCTGCCAATAAACATATTCTGGTATCTTTCAGATATTCTACTTATTGTGTCACATGTACCCAATACTTCAAGGTGGGTTCTCATTCTACACATTATAGGACAGCCTTTCAATAAAAAATATTTAAATAAAAGATAATGGCCTGATTTGAATTTGTTTGAATGTGTAGCATTATTTTCATGTTAATGAGGGCTGGCAGACGATCAGTTAACATAACCACTCTTTCATGGAATCCTGAAAGGCTAACCAGTACTCAAGCACACCCATCTCTGCAAGTAACTGATAACTTTCCCACTTGATTCAGCGGTGAGAGAAAAATAACAATGTGATGCAATGTTGTATAACAATCATGACAGAGACTGTGTCCTGACTGGGATTCAAACTCACTACCCCTTGATTGATAGTTATATGCACTACTGACTGAGCTAATTGGGACCGGCTTATAATGGCTTGAAGTAAGACTGTGCCAAATACTGTTAATATGAAATAGGATACTTTGGACAGAGTAGAACATATTTTTTGGTAAACTCATCACTATCAGTATTTTATTATTGATTTCAAAGACACAAAATAAAGGAAAGATGTCATTCCTAAAATTATTTTATTTAAGCTAACAAAATTTTATCTAGAAGAACCAGGTAGAAATGATGTATTTCTATTCCTTTTTATTAAAGGTGTTTTAACATCATTTACAACATATGGCAGATTATATATGTATAATATATCCAGTCTTATTTGTGGAGGAAGACCTTAGATGGAATCTGAGTAGAACCACTGTCCTTCTGCGTGTAGCTACCAAACTTTCTCACGTAGTTTTTGGACCAAGTTGGGCTCTAACTCATGACCTCTGAGAGGTAAATGGACAGTTCCTAAGTCACACAGATCTCCGACACGCATTTAAATCACAGACCACCATGTTGTATTATAAATTCTTCAGCTGGAAGTTTACCTTGTTTGTCACTGAAAGCATGTCCCACTACCCCATCAACAGCAATATCAATGCCAGATGGAACAAGATCTTCCCCAGGTCGCTTGGCATCACGGAACACATGCTGGTACAGATAGCTGTCTTTACTGCCACTCAGCAGCACATGAGGATCCTTGTTCTTATAAACTATACCTAAATAATGGAAAATTACACCTAAAATACAGGAAAATATACCTAAAATATGGAAAATTAGACCTAAAATACAGGAAAATATACCTAAAATATGATAAATTATATCTTAAATACAGGGGAATATACCTAAAATATAGGGGAATATACCTAAAATATGGAAAAATTATACCTAAAGTATGGTAAATTATAGCTAAAATATGGAAAAATATACCTAAAATACAGGGAAATATACCTAAAATATGGAAATTTATACCTAAAATACAGGGGAATATACCTAAAACATAAGAAAAATATACCTAAAATATGGAAAATTATGCCTAAAATACAGGGAAATGTACTTAAAATACTGGGAATTAATACCTAAAATACAGGAAATAAACCTAAAATATGGGAAATTATACCTAAAATACAGGGAAATATACCTAAAATACAGGAAAATGTACCTAAAATACAGGGAAATATGCCTAAAATAGATTTTTATTACTTTGATGTATCAATGAGCAAAATTAGTGATTTGAGGATTATAATGGTGCATGACAACTCATGAGATCAATAAATAGATCATGTGTGTATAGAAAGATTGGTAAAACATTAACATTGCTTTTGGCATGACCCAATGACCTATCATTAACAACACCAAGCATTGGTTTCATTTAAGAAACAAACAATTCGCAAAAAAAGAGGTCTGAGGAAAGTTCATCATTAAGCCAAAAACAATTAATAGATAAAACACAAACAGAACAAAACCATTAATTACTTGTCGTGACATCTTTATGGGTATCGAACATTGCAAATGGTACATATGGTCTTCGAATATCCCAAACGTTTATACTGCAGTCCACGAGGAGGGAACAGGTGGTTATGTGAAACTTCCTCTGGGGACGCCAGCGTATTCTTGCAACAGATGCAATACTGTAGATAGTGTGCATTGCCTTTCCCTTTGCCAGGTCCCAGATCTGGGTGGAATTATTGAAAAATATTAATTTATTAATAACTGTATTTCTTAGATCATCTAGGCTATATAAATTATCAAGAGGGCCACAATAGCCTTGCATTTCTCAAATGGGACATAAGCAGAAAGGATACGCCGATACACGCAACGTAGAAGCAGCAACAAAAATCTGAGTCAGCCACCGTCCTTCTACAAGTAAATGTCAAACTTTCCTTGATGCTAAAAGAGATAATGTCTTACTAACAGAAAAATCGTAACTGAAATTTGTTAACAAACATTACTCATATATCTCCCGTGTATAGAAGTTGGTCCCCACCTTGATTCACAGAAAGGTATGATGGTTAATCTATATAAATGGGGAGAATTACCTGCTCCAACAATTCTTGTTTCTTATACATCCATGTCCTCACCATCTAAATGGCTCACAGAAGTAATCTACCAACATGACTGATACAAATGAAACTGCAAAGATTAGTATTATAGCATTGTTATATTATTAAGTATTCCACCTTAATCATTTTATCTCTGCCAGCCGTCGCAAACAAGTTCTTGTCCTCTGGATGCCAGTCAATGGCGAACACTGGGCCACTATGAGCTGTAAACTGCTTCTCAACTTTGTCTGGTCGACGCATGTCCCATATCTGTGTTATATACAAAAGCAGAATTTTTTTCAATATTAAGCATTATTTTTATTTTTTATTTTTGGCTAAAAGACAATCAGTTAACATAACCTGGGATCCTGGAAGGTTACCCAGTACTCAAGCACAACTGAAAGAATAAGGACAGTGTAGGAGAGAAATTTCCCCCCAACAAATTTAATTTAAGTAGTAAAACTGAAGAAACAAGCAGATAGAACATTTGCCATTTATCAAATCTTGCATTTATCATAAGCAAGGTCAAACAAATAGGTACATGTATCTCTTCACATTTTTTTATCCTATTGCTATTTATGAATGGAATCTTTATAGCACAATATCACAGTGCTGCCTTACTGAAACATCACACTGCTGTCACCTGACACACTACCTGAACAGGTCACAGTACACTAGCACCAGGCTTGACAACTCCTACAGTTATTTTTAATATTTTAAGTGATGAGTTTAATAACATTCAAATGTCATATGGCAACCAATTTTATTGATGGAGGAAGACGCTAGATGCATGTGCATGAATCAAGTAAAACCACCGCCCTTTCTCAAGAAACAGACAAACTATTTCTCATAAAGTGTTTGGACTGAGCTGGGCTCAAACTCACTTCCTCAGCCTTGACAGTAACTGACTTTGGACGGCACCTTACATCACCGAGGACCCTCATATACAGTGTGACAGGAAATAAAATATTTGCATCATTAAAACGTTTGCACAACCTGGCAAGGTTTAAACCCACTAACTTAGGCATTGCACTGTGGCCGTTTTGTATAAAACAGTTAACATTATCTACAGGTAATAGGTTGGTAGTGTAGCGGATAGAGTGTTGGCAAGAGGTTTAGGTTCGATCTCCAGCTTGACCGATGCCTCTAAAAACAACAACCAGTAATGGTTTAACCCAGGAAGCAGACTCAAGAGTGGTTTAAATATTCTCTGAGCTTTATTCAAAAGCGAGCTAAAATAAATTAATAGTATAAACTACTTACATGGACATTTCCGCCCTCGTCTGCTGAAGCAAAGGCAAAGAAGTTGAGGTTAAATGGGGAAAACTGAATATCACGGACACTCGTACTGCCAGCAGAGAAGGAGTTGCTCATATCCTTTTTCCTTATGTCCTGAAATACACAAGTCAAACATTAGAGTGAATATCATGCTCATTGGTTTTCAAAATCTGACCGATTAAAAGAATTTTTCCCTTATCTTTGAAAACAGACAATTGCAGCATTTCAATAATTTTTTCTTTTATTTCATGATAAATATTTATTTTACTTATGCAACTGTTTAATAACTGATTTAATATATTTGTATTGCTATCTTCTAGTAGATTTATTCATTTGTACATGAAAATAAAATGAAAAAAAACCCCACAAATATCTACAATTTTCAGAAACTAACATTCATTATAAAATAATTGATAGATTATGGGCAATAATGACTGATCATTTGGTCGGGGCACCAAGACCAAGTTACCATCGATAAAATGGGATAATCTGAAAACCTTTAGTACAGACTGTGCAAATAGCATGATACTGACAGATAATTAAGCTGTTATAATTGTAACTTACAAACAATTTCATGGACCCATCCTGCGAGGCACTGAGTAACAGACGATGTTCATTTTCATGAAAACATACTCTGTTTACGGTCCGCTTGTGTTCTTGAAAGACATGCTCTGAAATGAGTATTCAACATGGATGACTGTATTGCTTATATAAACAGTCCTTTTAGCATTAACTGCGAGTCGCATGTCTTAATACTTTATCAACCACACTTGATGTCTTCCTGGGCAGACTGACTATGAAGTAAGTGGTTAGAATCAAACCTGTATATTTTGTATTCAAGTTATGTGTGATTGCTATAACATATATGAAGGGTTTCTAGGTAAGGCCATAATAAATCAATCGCCTGACCCTTTTTTTGTTTTAATAAAAAAAATAATAAAAATAAAATAAATTTCTCCCCCCACCCCTCTCCCTTTTTAAGAATAATTTGTATGAGAATCTAGCAATTAATTTATAATGGCCTAAAGTTCTATAAAACCTGTATATTTTGTATGCAAGCTATGTGTGATCTATGACGTACATAAAGGGCTACAAGGTAAGAGTTCTGTAGATATTTACCATTTCATTCAGTAATATTTATTAAAGCCTCACTGAACTTCCCAAATGCACTTTTTGATAATAATAAAAATGATTGTAATTAAATGTGTTTATAGTATTGCCAAAACCATTCCTGTTGACCCCTTAGTGACTGTTTTTAAAAAAGCGAGAAAATAAATAACTTTGAACGAAATGTGTATTTCTTAGACGAGCAAACCAAACTTTTAACTTTTGTTTACATTTTTGTAATTCTGTAATGATTCTGTTGCTTTCCAACTGTACCTCCGCCAGTGTTTGGAAATACACAAATGAACACTGCAGTGGTAGTGTGCAGTTTAAGACCATTAGATAAGGGATTCATTAACAAGATTAGAAAAGTTATCACTGCACTAATATTATGTATCATTATTGGGTTTTCTTTTTTTTAAAAAATATATTGATGTCTACAATAAAACTGTATCAAACGTAGTACCCATTATATTATTTATATGCACTGAAAAGCAATGAGTATGGAATACTAGTTTTGTCTTCTAACTCTTGCTCAGGATCCTCCTTTGCATATACGTGCGATACTATCGCACGCGCTATTACGTCAAAATCACTTAATCGCAGTCAATATTGAGAGACTACGAAGGGTGGTTTGTTTAGTACAGTTATTAAAAAAAAAGTAATGTTACTTATAATTTTATATGAACGATTCTTCGCTTACATGCAATAAAGTAGCTCGTGGGTTACAGTTCATTTATACGCTGAGGGGAATAAAGGGATGTTCTTAAAAACTATTTAACCGCAAGCGGTTACTTAATTTTTAACCGCAACCCCTACAGTTCCCCATACTATGTTTCTCTCTGAAGTGAATTGATCATATTTTACTGACAAACGCGTTTCTGAACAAGCTTTGTAACTCCCCATTTTCTGCAGAAGGTGTTTATCGGAAAGAGATGAACATTAATTTGTAAACAAAACCCATTCTTAATTATGTACTAATAATGTGCTTTATATTTATTTTTTCATTTGCAAAGTCTCTCAGTGATCAAATAAACATGTATTCTATCATCTGGAAGAGTAAAACGGACTTAAATCAAAACTTAAAACGACCGTTTCGGAAGTTTAATGAGCCTTTAATAATAACAAAGTTAATAAGACATTATTTCAAGAGAGTAACACAGTTGGTATATTACAGCGGTTACTTATCTCCCTTGTGGCTCTCAAATATTTGAATATTTACAAATATACATTTAAGAAAGATATGAAAGGAAATGCACATGAAACATAAATTGAAACACTTGATTACATAATGAAGCGAAAGGCATGTACTCAAAGCATGTAGTAAACAGAAGTAAACAAGAGTAGCAGTACAGATGTATTTGATCATAATAAATTATTTGCTAGATAATCATCCCGGCCCACCCCCTAATTATCATGTCACCCCGACCCTTATTTTCACAAAAAAAAAATTATATATATATGTAATTCCATAGTATATAAGTCATGGTTGACAGCAAATTTATTTGATTTGGCAGAGGTCTTGATATTGTATATATGGTTTGCATTGTAGCTAGGCGCACTCGCCATTATAGTCTGGTCTGTACATTTATGTCTTGGTTATTCACAAAAAATTATCTCCATATATATCATGCATTGTGAATGAGCATCTGAAAAGACCCCAAAAATCGTAAATTCCTTTGTTGTGAATTTAATTATCTCCTTTTATGAAATTAAATATATATATGAATTCACTGTATCTATATGATCCAACAGGTTTATAAATCTGTCCTTTATATAGCATGTGAGTAGTCATGAATCCTTTACTGGATCCTACTCATATAAAGCTATCAGTTCATGTATGTAAATTTGTCCACCCTGTCCAGATGTGTTGCATGTAATTCCATAATACATAAGTCATGGTCGACACCAAATTTATTTGGTTTGGCAGAGGCCTTGATTTTGTATCTATGGTTTGCATTGTAGCTAACGCACACTTGCAATTCTCCACCCCCTTCCCCCCTTTTAAGAAAAAATTGGATGCAAATCTAGCAATTAGTTAATAATGGCCTTAGGCTAGTGGACAAGGAATAAAATAACTTATACAAGTAATGGAACCACCTGTTTTATTACGGTTCCTTTTGCCCTTCATCCTAGATAGCAAATTCATACTGTGATGAAGGCTCATGCATTTTTAAGTATTTTAAGCAAATAATACAAGCAACATAATTTTACAACTGCTTAATCTACTGACTTGGAAAGACAAGCATGTGCACAGTTTTGTAATGATGTATTCTTAGTTCCAATTTCATAACATGCATACCGTGGTAGTTCTAAACTGCTGATAAAGTACAAAAAATGATAATGGACCACTAGGGTATTTTTCGACATCACAGTAAATACAAAATATTTTTTTGTTTTATTCAATTGCAAAGTGGAATCATGCATGTCTAAAATGAACATTTTTATTAAAACCATACCAAGTTTGAGATTCATTAATTTGACTCTTGAGTTAATTTGTTTTACAAAATCAAATATCTCACTTACATCACTTTATCATAAAAATGTCTAGTTACAATTATCAATTATGTCAAATTATGTGCAAATGGAATACCATAATATATACTGACATTTGTATATTCAATACAATTAACAATAGAGATATGCCATGCTTAGAAGCAAAATTAATTTAATATATGCATGGTTCAAAGTTATCCAGAATAAGAGGCCAGTATCACTTTACTGGTCATTGTGTTCCAATTTGACGCTACCGATTTCCATGTTTAATCTGTAATTTTACCTATTTTGGTGCCACAGCAAAGCAACTTCAGTTTTTGTCTAACAGAAAAAATAAAATGACCAGCATTATCCCCTTCTCTACCAACATGCCAAGTTTTACAAACCTGGCTTGGATACTTTTTTAAAAATCTTTTCGTACGGACACCGGATTCAGGATGGACAGATGGAGGGTAGACCTACGGTTCCCTTCGGTGAAATCAACAGGGGACTAATTACAAAACATACACTCAGCCGAAAGTTTAAATTTAAATCATTATCAAACACTAATTTCTAATAAAGTGTATGTTAATTTTGTGTTTTGTGAAGCCAGGTTAAACAAAAAACCTAAGCATATGTAGGCTAAGTTGATTATACATGACAACCAGTGACCTGGGAAAATGCTGCCTGACTTTGACAAGCGCTACCCATTACACATATATGGATCAAATTTTGTGACTCTACCTATTTCTGATAAATAGAGCAAAACAATTAAGGTAGTTCGCGACGTTCCTATCAGATTTTTTAACATCTGGCATGAATGATAAAAAATCTGTACACTTATACTATGAAGTATCAGCTTTCATTTTAGCTTTTTCCCCGGCAGAATCATGTTAACAGCACTCCCTTACAAGAGAAAAGCAGTGAAAATGTCTGAAAAATATGAACCACCAGGGGACACTGTTAACGAGAAACTATGGTACATTATCAAAACAAAAAAACAAAGCTTAAACAAAAACTGAGACTTCATAGATCAAATGTACATATTTTGATAAATTATGCCAGTTTCCAAAAAAATCCAATAGGAACGCTGTGAACTACCTTAATTATGCACTGTTGATGCCAAAAGCTGGCAGACGGAAAAGTAACAATGTGTCTCTTTTATATAAAGGCAGCACAAAAATGATTTCATAGTAAAGGAATATAACAGGTGATCTACATTAAGCAGACAGTGACAGCTGTTAATGCAATAATTTTTGGGATGGCCAGAAGAATGGACGGATGAATGAACAAATGATTAATTGAAAGAAAGAGTGAATGAATGAATATTAAACATACAGTTCAGGAATTTGTTTACAATATAAAAGGATTCACAGCATTTTTTTTATTTCCTTTTTTCAAGTGTGAAATCAGAATAAAAAAGAATGGTTAGTATGTATATCTCTAAGGCCATAATAAATTAATTGCTAGATTATCATCCCCGCCCATGCCGCCCCAACCTTTTTATTGTCATAAAAAAACAAACAAAAAAACATAAATAATTTTAAAAATAATAATAAAAAAAAAAATCCTCCCGCTCTCCCCGTTTTTAAGAAAAATTTGGATGTTAATCTTGCAATTAATTTATAATGGCCTAACATATATTTTTTATATCTGACCAGTTAACTTTGTCCATTTAACAAAGAGCATCCGTCTCATCCAGGCCTGTCTCTCTGTGAAGCTATTTTGTAATCAAATTACAATTAAAGCCAATGACAACTATGACTTGAGGAAATACCTCTTCTTATTCTTTAAATTGTCTTAAAATCAATTGAACTGACGTGAGAACGCATCCCTCAGCCCACTGGTCACGTGACGTTATTTGTCTAAGTAAATACAATGTAGTGTTTACTTAGCGATCATCTGCATGTCTAAAGAAAATGGTGACCGATATTGATCGCTGATTGGATTATCAACTTGTTTCATTGACAGCCCGCGTCAGATCAATTCATAAAGCAGTGACAGTTTTTTAGTAACAATTATTTCCATAATCGTTGATTTCAAATATCATATCAATGGCCCACCAGCAAGTCAGTTTTATATATGACTACAGTTAACTCATCGAAACTCATCGAGACTTTTCAAAATTGTTTGTTAGTTCTGTAGTTTGTTATATCCATATAATGAACTATTTCCAATATACAACGTATGGTTATTGAACAAAACTTAAAAGTCAAAAGTAATAAAATTCGTTACCATCAATTTTATTGTTGTTGATTATCTTATCTCCTATTGAAGAGTTATTATAGGCAACAGTGAAATGTACATGATTTCAAGCTCTTATATCTGAAGATTCATTATAACCGGTGTACCTTATAACCTGAATATTTACATTAAATAACGAAAGATTAGAATCAGGCTAAAAATAATGTTCGTTACATCTGGAACTTCATTATATACATTAAGCTTACAGCAGATTCTGTCCAAAAGTTCCATATCTTATTACCAGACTGGAACTTAGTGAACTAGATACAGGAAGTTAAGCTCAAAGAATCTGGTTAAGTGCTAAATATCAAGTATCATCCTTTGATGTAAATAAGAAGCACACAAAAAAATGATGACACGGGTGTAACAATAACACAGTGACAAAGCAATAATTGAAATTTGACGCCTGCCTGATTCAAATTTACTTTGTTTAAATAAAATTAATGGAAATCAAAAATATTAATTTTTCGTCAAACAGTGACTTAAAATGGCATCCTTACTTCTCTCACCTGAACCATTGTAGAAGTATGTGTCTATCGTAATCGAGACATTTTATCAGATTTAGTATGTTGGGTATATCGAATGCTTCTGCATTTACTGTTTTAGTGAAGATATATTTTAAAATTTACAAAGATGTAATTATGTTATATGTATATCATCCAACATCCAGGATTAGGTCATGTATGACTCGTGGGTCATGATTTTATAAAATCTCGGTTGAGGACGATGGGCTTATACTACATATAAAGTATCTAATCTCTTGCATTTGTAGTTTTAGAGAAGAAGAGATTGAGAGGTTTCTTTTTAATATGTCTATGTAAAAAACTTTGAATCTCCTGATGAGTCCAGTGACATGATAAAACTTTTTAGGCGATCGTAATATCACGCTTCATGCAAATTATGAAAGCTAATTTAAAAGCACAAGCAGTATCAGGAAAGTTCTTTCTCGATTAAAAAGTTGGACAACCTTTGGCACTGTGCAAAGTATGACCAGAGGGTTATGATTTTATCAAACTTGGTATATGAAATATCTAATCCCTAGAATTATAGTCTCAGAGAAAAAAAAAATGTAAATAAAGTTATCAATGGATAACACTGACGGACGTGTACAGGGACCAGTGTGATCACAAAATCTCACTTTGAGGCTTCTGCTATGGTGCGCTTAAAAAACATTGAACAAAACGTCAAGTTTACAATTATAATAAAATAAATAAAATAACAAAGGCAAAAAAAACAAACAAGAACATACAGTGATGTGTTAACAGTGCTCTGATAGACTCAAATAATATATGTTTGTATTGCCATGGTAACAATTAGAATTAAACACTTACGTGAGAGTCGCATCCCTGAATGTGCATAAAAATATTATAGACTGTTCAATAGAATGACTACTATGCTACAGAAAAAATATTGTGTAGAAAAAATGAGTACCGGTAGAAAAAAATGGTGATAATTTTTATTATACACCTTATTACTTTGTAAAATGGTAAATGTGCTTACTGGAAGTATCTCGATTTTATGAAGAAAAAAAAAAGCTACAGAGCTAGAAGTAAATACAAGTAGAGAACCAGTGAAATACAGGTTCAGAACTAGGGGTAGGAAACAGAGACAGAATCAGTATAATAAAGGTATAGAACAGGTGTAAAATGGGAAACATGGGGAAGTGTCGCAGACAGATGGATGGATTTGATCAATCCTAGTCCCCGAAACCGGTTTTTAACCTATAGGGGAATATTAAGGTATAGAACCAACTATAAAGGTATAGAACCAGACTACAGTAGATGTTATACAGGTATAGAATCAGGTGAATAAAGGTATAGGACCAGACTAACACATGTATAAGTAAATACAAGAACAAGAATAATGCAAGTATGAAACCAGTTTAGTTAAGTAAAAAGCTTTAGAACTACCGGATAAATTGAACTAAAAAACCAGTAGACTAAATGTGCAGAATCAATAAAACAGTGGACCACAATCTGTTACTGATCTACATTACCTTGTTTACTTCTTGATATTCTATTAAGATCCCAAATTACAACGGCTCCATTTGTTGCCCCTGTAGCTAGTATGTTATCTGAAACAAACAGATCAGTCTATATTTTCTTTTCTTTTTATTAACGTCTCACTACACATTTAGGCCCCTTTTTTCCACGGTAATATGATTCTTATGCTTAAAAAAAGGTCTATGTAATTTGGTTTTGAAATATTTTCAAAATGGTTCATAGTGGTTGTGATTTCTTGCGAGCTACAATAATCATTGGATCAACAGATCTTAAAACTACTGTATGGATGTATATATCAACTACGCGTTATAACAGGTTTGTTCTTTATCATCTATAAATCAAATAACAATAACAATAACTCAACGTAATAGTAGTGATGTCGCCCTCTAAGACAAGGCACGCCAAGACGTCACGTTGATAAACGCACATTTCTTGACAACTACCATTGAAATGTTGAGTGTATAAATAGTGAGAAAGCTATTTGTACAACATTAAATCTTTGAATGCTTAATTCAAAGTTTGAAATTATAATCTCTTGCATGCTAAAACACAATTTTGATATCTATACTGACCCTGTATCTACACTCAAGAAACAATTTTAAAACATTTGTTTGAAAACTTACGAATACTTTATACGTTTAAAACATTCCGCAGACAAAACTTAAATATACCAAAAAAATAATTGGCAAATATAGGACCCGATATATAATTACATGAATGTTCACTACCTTCAGTATGGTTCCAGGCAAATACAGGACCTGGTATATGAATGTTTACCTTCAGTATGGTTCCAGGCAAATACAGGACCTGGTATATGAATGTTTACCTTCAGTATGGTTCCAGGCTAATACAGGACCTGGTATATGAATGTTTACCTTCAGTATAGTTCCAGGCAAATACAGCACCTGGTATATGAATGTTACCTTCAGTATGGTTTCAGACAAATACAGAAGCTGGTATACGAATGTTTACCTTCAGTATAGTTCCAGACAAATACAGGAGCTGGTATACAAATGTTTACCTTCAGTATGGTTCCTGGCAAATACAGGACCTGGTATACGAATGTTTACCTTCAGTATGGTTCCAGGCAAATACAGGACCTGGTATACGAATGTTTACCTTCAGTATGGTTCCAGGCAAATACAGGACCTGGTATACGAATGTTTACCTTCAGTATGGTTCCAGGCTAATATAGACCTGGTATATGAATGTTTACCTTCAGTATGGTTCCTGGCAAATACAGGACCTGGTATATGAATGTTTACCTTCAGTATGGTTCCAGGCAAATACAGGACCTGGTATACGAATGTTTACCTTCAGTATGGTTCAAGGCTAATACAGGACCTGGTATATGAATGTTTAACTTCAGTATGGTTCCAGGCAAATACAGGACCTGGTATATGAATGTTTACCTTCAGTATGGTTCCAGGCAATGTCTGCAGCACAAAAGTTGAGGTTGATGTGTTTGCCCACCCGCAGGTTATACTTCTCCTCAAACCGGTCTTCATCAATATTGTAAATCTTGAACACTGAAAAGAAACATGCAAGAATATTACTCCAGTGTTATAACCACATCGGTTGTCTAGTGGTCTCTCTCCCATACAGCATCTCATAAGTCTGATCCCTGGTCAGGAAAGTGGTACTAGAAGTTTTCTGACTTGGCGCTCAGCATTAAGAGGACAGTTCTAGGTCTTGTTGGCCTAGTGTTAGTAGATTGTGACTGAGCGGGGGCCATGACATGATGAATATTAAGCACTCAAAATACTGTCTCAAGTGAAACCAACACAATATGCAAAATTGTGTATCCCTTTTATATTGCGCAAGAAAGCTAGTAACAAGTAGTCCCACTTGCAAAATCTTCAAGAATGAGCTATGCATTGTTGACTTCAGTATTTATTTAAGGTCACACATTAAAATTAAAAATAGAAATATGCATGTTGACATGAATGCATCTGTTATTGTTTGGAAACCGTTTTTTTTAACAACATTAATTTGAAAAGGCCAATGTTTTCACTTACAATTTACATTCTTTTTTGGACAGCTTACAAGAAACATGCATAATACTAATTGATTACATTACACTAAGCCAGGTTAGCTCAGTTAGTAGCATGTCTGATTGTCAATCTAGGGTTCACAAGTTTGAATCCCCGCCCTGCCAGTCTCTGTGATGAGTGATATATGACGCTAGGTCTCATTGTCATTCGTCTCTCATCACAGATTCAAGTGGGATAGTTATCAGTTACTTGTGGAGAACTGGTTAACCTTCCAGCATCCCACGAAAGAGTAGTAAGGTTAATTTATTGTCTGTTAGCCCACTAGATATTCAAACAAACAAACAGCACATGATGCAAAACACACACATTTCATAACAATGATTGATTACTAGTATACAAAATGTATGACAAAATGTATGACAAGAAATGGAATTGAAAAATAGAACTTAATAATTACCTATCTGTCTTTCCAGTTAGTAAGCAGGACAATAGAGAAGCGGATATGACAAATGGCTGCTCAGGGTAGTTCAGTCCCAGTCCAATGGGTTCTCATAAGACAACACACAGTAAGGGCTCATGGGCAATTCATAAAAGCTTGAAGCTTTCTTCGCAACCACGCTAAATATAAATTAGCATATCAAAATAACCCAGTTATTAGAACTCACAACAAGATGAGGCTATAAACCTATCTTTCAACCCACCCTGCAATGAGGCTACAAACCTGGTCTTCCACCCACCCTGCAATGAGGCTATAAAACTGTTCTTCTGCCCACCCTGCAATGAGGCTAAAAACCTGTTCTTCCACCCACCTTGCAATAAGGCTACAAACCTGGTCTTCCACCCACCCTGCAATGAGGCTAAAAACCTGTTCTTCCACCCACCCTGCAATGAGGCTACAAACCTGGTCTTCCACCCACCCTGCAATGAGGCTACAAACCTGGTCTTCCACCCACCCTGCAATGAGGCTACAAACCTGTTCTTCCACCCACCTTGCAATGAGGCTATAAACCTGTTCTTCCGCCCACCCTGCAATGAGGCTAAAAACCTGTTCTTCCACCCACCCTGCAATGAGGCTACAAACCTGTTCTTCAACCCACCCTGCAATGAGGCTACAAACCTGTTCTTCCACCACCCTGCAATGAGGCTAAAAACCTGTTCTTTGACCCACCCTGCAATGAGGCTAAAAACCTGTTCTCCCACCCACCCTGCAATGAGGCTATAAACCTGTTCTTCCATCCACCCTGCAATGAGACTAAAAACCTATTCTTCCACCCACCCTGCAATGAGGCAAAAACCTGGTCTTCCACCCACCCTGCAATGAGGCTACAAACCTGGTCTTCCACCCACACTGTAATGAGGCTACAAACCTGTTCTTCCACCAACCACCACTTGGGAGGCATCCTTATTTATGGCTATGGCACTGATTGGTCCTTCACAGTTTATATACATGGTTTTGGGATAACTTGAAGACACTGAAAAAAACAATAACAAAAAAAATAATAACTTCTGCAGGCTTTCTAATGGTACAAAATATACAATAAACTCGTTCAAACTCACCAGGTCCTAGAAAATTAGTTTAAATGGTCGTTTTTTCAAAGAATCCAGTAAAATCAGTATTCTATCTATAACTTGCATGTACAGGAAGGATAGTAAGATAAGATCAAGAACAGCTATTGTCTTCTAAATAACCATCATTGTGACTACACATGATTATTAACATGTTGTAGTAGGAAACAAGATCTTGAATTCACTTTAAGAACTACATGACTGCAGTTACATAGACTCCTGAGTACACAAGAGTACATAATCCGAGCAAATCAATATCGTATCTGTTTGGCCATTCTTAAAATAATATTTGTTTGCTGTGCCCCGACCCAGTATTTTTTTTTTTTTTTAAATTTCAATCACTGAAAAGTGATCAATCCATTTAATCACCCCGTAATAGGTCTGTGAGGGTCGGGGTGGGCCATCCCTCAACAAACCGTACAAATATATGTATCAGTCAAGTTGTAACATACATTGTATGTATACTTTCTTTTTCCTTTCACTGTATACAATACTATACATATATATACATTAATCTTAAAGGGACACACCAGTCTCAACAAATTATTGACTCTAGCTCGAGCTAAAACAAAAATCAAACAGAAATAAAATATAATTTGACACAGCAGATGATAGTATAAGAAAATTATGCTGTCTAATGACTTCAGATTTTTCTCTCTCTCATGTCTATAGTGGTTGGTTTGGTGTAGAACCTTACTAAATATTAAATATGTATTTTGGTGTATCCCTTTTTACAGAAAATATATAGTGGCAATAATTACATAAATTTTATTATATTGGGGTTGTTTTTGTGTGTTTATATTTATTAGAGGTATCTATAATTGGAATGGTTTATAAACACATTTTTTTTGTCTTAATTGATGGTGTTTATTGAAAGCCAGGAGAAGATATTAAAAAAATATCAAAGATACTTACAATTATAATGATTCCATTTGTGACACAAAAAATATTATAGGCTATACTATTGATGTAAACAGTAATTAAGATATTATATTATTGCAAAATTTGTTTTCACAAATAAGATAAACTCTAGTTAGAATACACATGTGTTCTATGACCAGATGTTAAATTGTTATATAAACGCTTTCCTTTTCTTTTAATGAGAAATAAAACAGAAGTTGGATCATTATAAAACAATATAGAAGTAGAAAAAGAAAAAACAAAAACAACAATAGAAAAAATCGAGACAGCAGGAGATTTTCACTCATGTACTGTCTCCACAAAATAAGCAAAGAGGCCATCCTGGAGGGCAATTTTTATCATACATAAACCTATGAAAAATGTAAAATTAATAGTCTTTATTTTTAAGATATAAGGGGAATGTACAGGTTCCATAACAAATCAAATTTTTCCACCTCAATGTTATTATTGGCAATACATCGTTCAGTTTCATACAAGATTTTAATATAGTGTTTGAATGGTTAAAAAATAGGAATATTGTTTTTCATTTTTTGACAGTATATGAAGTGTTTAGCAGTATATAGCAGCCTATTCAAAACAGTTCCAAATTTCATACTGCCAAAGATTATGTCTGAAGATGACCAGTCTGTATTTATTGTATTGCACTTCTTTCCAAGTCAATTTCAAGGAGCCAAAGAAAACATCAATGTCAAACCTTTTTAAACCACCTTTTTCATATGACTGGTATATAACTGCACGTTTTATTTTTTCTGGTTTACCATCCCATAAAATTTAAAGAATAATGATTTTAGTTTGCTGATCATTGCACAAGTTGGACTGGGCAATGCCATAACTAGATGGTTTAATTTTGATAATGCTTAACTTTTTATAACTAATATTTTGCCAATTGGAGTTAAAATTCTCCTTGACCAATTGGCAAGAAGTTTTTTAATGTCTTGAATTTTTTCTTTATGATTAATATTTATCATTTAATTTGAATTTACAGAGAATTTTAAACCTAATATTGTGAATTTATTTACCCAAGAAAGATGCCAAATGCTCACATAATTTTTCTTGACAGTTTTTTCTTGATCCTACCTACACCGTCTTAGTTTTTTCAATATTCATTTTAAGGCCGGAGATTTCTGCATAGAACTTTAAAACTTTAAGGGTATTTAACAATGATTTTTCTGTACCATCTAAAACAAGTGAGGTATCATCTGCATATTGTGAAATCAAAAATTTATTTTCCCCAATATCTATACCTTTTATACCTGGGTTATTTCTGATCAGAACAGCAAGGATTTCTACACATAACAGGAATATATAAGGAGATAGAGGGTCCCCTTGTCTACAACCTCTGTTTAAGTAGAACCACTCAGATAGGTGTCCATTTATAACAATACATGATTCTATATTTGTATAAAATAATTTTATCCATTTTGTTATTGAAGGGCCAAAGTTAAAGAAATTGAGAACTTTAAAGATAAACGACCAGCTTACAGAGTCAAAAGCTTTTTCAAAATCAATCAGAAGTAATAATCCTGGTTTATGTTGTTTTTCTATAAAGTAAAACATCATATCATATAGTAACCTGGTGTTTTCACCTATATATCTTCCTGGTAAAAAGCCTGTCTGGTCTTCATTTATAATAGATGGCAAAACATATCTAATTCGTTGTGCAATAGCTGCGGATGCTAGTTTATATGCTACATTTAAAAGTGATATTGGGCGACAGTTTTTTAAAAGCTATTTATCTTTATTTCCTTTAGGTATGCAAGTGATTACACCTTGTTTTTGTGTGACTGAAAGTTCATCTTTGTCAAATCCATCATTTATCGCACGTACAAGAAAATGGCCAATGTCTTTCAAAAAAAACTTATAAAACTCTACTGTAAAACCATCGAATCCTGGACTTTTAAAATTTGACATATTCTTCAGACAGCCCAAAATTTCTTCATATGTTATATGACCTTCAAGTGATTTTTTCAAGTCATTATTTAGCTTAGGGACATTAATATCAGAAAATGTACTATTTAAATATACGTCTACAGTTTCATTTTGGGAGTATAATTTTTTATAGAATTTTACTGTTTCCTTAATAATTTTATCATGATCGTTTTATTGTCTGTTCATTATTAATTTTCACTTGGATTCTCTAACACAGGTGAGCTAAAATGGCATTTTAACCAATGACAAATAAAAACAAGGATTTAGTACATTTATATTTAATGATTCTTTGTGCAAATATTTTACCTCTGTCTTGTACAATTTTTGAGACTGCGTGCATAATGGAAGATCAGCTGGTCCCAGTTTCAACACTGTCTTCAGACAACAGTCAGAAGCTGTAAAAAACAAGTTTAATTACATTTTGAAGTTAAAATGACTTACATGCAGTTACATATAACAAATGAATGAAGTATTTAATGACTGCTACGTTTAATGTTTTTCTTCAGTCAGAAGTTAAATTTGCAGAAACTTCACTCCAGACCAGAATCGCTTTTAACACACTCTATTACCAGGGATTTTTTTCTGGAAATTCTGAAGATGCCCAAGCCTTCACTGTTGGGAAAATCAGAGTGATTATGAGGAAATTTGCAATTTTTTTAAGGCTTTAGCAAACTGAAAAATAAAGCTTAATACATGTACTGTTCAAATCATGTTCGAACCTTTAATTGTCAGATATTACAATATTAAAATAAATTCTTATTGAGACATTTCTCAAGAAATTAAGTTTTAAAGAGGTCCACTAATAGTGTAGCATTACAATCATCTTCAATGACATGCCCACAAATTGTAAGCCTTTACTAAGTGAGAGGGAGCGGGGCTGGGTGTGTGTGTGTGGGGGGGGGGGGGGGGGGGGGGTCATCAATTTGATCCTTTACCAGGGTATTTGTGTATCTGCATAAGCTTCACATGTATCTTCATATATGCCTAGTACTGGTTCTACCCAGGAAGACTTCAAGCTCTGGTAACTGGTTGCACAGGCGTGTGGCAAAGTGGCGGAGATAATTGGTTCTGAAGAAGGGTACAACATATCTGATAGCATGACCTTTGGTCACTACAGTAGTGGTGTGTGATGTTGATATTGCCATAGATTGGTCAGCTTGGCTTGCTGCTGTCAATGTTAGAGAGATGGCCAACTAAGGTCTGCCATCATCTGGGAGTGCTGTTAGTTGTGTGATAGTCTCCCTTGACGAAGCATGTTGTCCTAGGTTGGACTGTCTCTAGTTACTGTATGCATTTCTTGTGTGGATCCCATACTGTGGAGGCATACTCAAACAGTGGTCAAAAGAGGGTCTTGTATGCTTGGGCCTTGTTTTCCTGTGGACAGCTAGACAGAATCTTTATTATAAATGCCTCTCTCTTGGTGGTTAACTCATCTGAAAATGTTATCCCTAGGTATCAGTCTTGTCTTGGCTATGGCTAGGTTGTGCTCATGGATTCGATTGTGTGAGGATAGGGTTTCTCTTCCTGGTTCTGCTAATGATTTCACTCTTCAAAATGAAGGACATCACCAAATATCATGTTCCATTTTTGCAATTTGTCAAGGTTTTCCTGTAGCTTGGCAAAGCCATCTATGAGCTTGATCTTCCGTCAGATGAGGCTGTTGTCAGCAAAGAGTCAAGATGTGGAATTAGTTTTTCCAGAAGCTAGTTGATGTAGAGTGGGAAAAGTAGTGTCTGGCTGAACTTTGGTGAGGTCATCTTGGATGGTATGTTTTTGTAGCTGTGGTGCCGAATTCCCTGAAAGTGGATAAAAGGGTTAATGTCGGTGAACTGTGTACGACGTGAAGTAAAGTTGGCCAAGAAATCTGATACTGCTTGTTTCAAGATTACAATGTCTGCAAGCTTCCACAGTAGGATTTTCCATCTAGCAGGTCGCTGTCTAGGCACTGTTGTGGAGGCTTGGACACAAACTATGTCATGGTTGCTGACCCCATGTACTGGCTTGCACCCACGGGGAATCAAATAAGAACTGAGGGTCTTGGAGCAAGCATGCCAACAAGTACAACTATCACAGTACTTTTCAATACCTTTTCTCTTTAGAAGTCTTCCTGGAACGTAAGAATTTACATCTATTGTGTCAGTCAAAAGTTACTCATTTGGGTTCAAAGGATAAACTTGCTATGTTGCAGTGTATCCGCACTGACCATGGGTTCTATCATTGGCAGACTTACCATGAAATTCATGATTTAGACACTTGATTACACCTGCTGTTCCAGGTTATAAACTTTCGACAGGTTATGCATAAACATGCTGCATAAAACATGTCAAATGTCAGTTGTTAAATAAAAAATAATATTTATTGACTTTCGATTCCCCGTACTCTGAAGCATTAATGACGGGTCTATTACTTTTAGATATTATGCATGGAAAACACGTAATAAAATACATAATATGAAAGAGAACCATTCAAAGTACTTCCGGTTTACGCTAGAGTGTTAACATTAAATTTTGGGAAAGCGCCTCAAGTAGATCGATCGACATTAGTTTCACTATTTTTTTAAAAAAAAAAGAAACGTATTTTCAAAACTGAGAAAATAATGTTTAACAGTTATTACGATAACTATCTCGGTTGAAGCTACATAGTTTATATAAAAATGAAGTGCTCTGGGTAGGTTGAGACCTGAAACTGGTAAACAGATTCTATTGACATAGGCCTAAAATCTATTTGGCTAACTGCTACTAATAGACAATATTGAGTTTCAACCAGAGTTTTAACCAGTTTGTAACTACAATGAGAACGTGTGAAATGGTATGAAAAACTATGTAAATAATGATGAAAGAAAAAAATATGTTAATATTAATAACGGATGAAAAGTGTTGATATCAACAACATACGAAAAGTGTTATTACGTAAAAAACTTGATTGATATCATCAAGGAATATGAGAGAAGATTCCTTAATATCGTGAACAATATAAATAAATGAAAATGCTAAAAGAAGACCAAATTAACCGCTGGGTTATTCCCGTTTGTCACAGTGCGGTCTACTGACAATATGAACAAAATGATGTCAGGTAAATTTGGTTGTCTAAGCACCAATACTGAGGCCTTCCCAGGGGTTTTGGAGATCTGGGGAACATGGCCAGTTATTTATTGGGATCTTGGGAACAGTGACTATTACTTTAAAGGATCAAAGGCCCAATTTTACAGATCTTTGGGAAATACTTTTGGGCAACTATAATAAATACTTTTTTGGATCTGGGGAAAAAATGACCATTACATTAAGAGATCCAGGGAACAGTGACTCCCTGGGAAGGCCTCGATACTGCCACCTGTGTAACAATCCACACTGCTGCATATGTTTGAAATATATAGGCTATATTAATGTCGTGAATGTCCGGATAAGCGAGTATTGAATCGTATTTACGTTAGAACTAGTGAAGTAATAATTGAGTTAACACTAACTTTCGACGCTTGCTTATCTCGGCGATTATTTAAGAAAGCGTCGAAGAAACCAAGATTATTATTCTGTACATGAACGTGGCATCCAGCAAAGATGCATCGGGTTGCAGCATTACTTTTCATACCTTTTTTGTTGATCGTAAGTAGTGACAATCATTATTTTGATGACATAAATGTTAAATCTATAGTTAGAAATTGTTTGATTGGCTTAAATAGCTTGCCGTGTTGCATTTTGTTTGCATGGTGATTTGCACCGGCCCATCGCACCGAAGTTTGACGGGTGGGGTACTTATTTATAATTGCTGTTAAACTGTTTTTGGTACATTTATATGAATTGAAAAGTACTTGTGACAATGCTTCTTGGAAAAGTTGGATTTATAATTGTATAATAATATTGCACCAAATACCACATTCAGGATTTGAATCCTGTGTCAATAATTGTTCAAGTTATTGCAAATGTAGATTTCACTACAGGTTCATGCAGCTCAGTTAGATTAGCCACCCTGCTGATGGTCAGCTTTGAATCCCATAGTCTGTCCAACCAGGGCAATAGTGCATTGAATAGAGTTATGACTGCTCATGCTAGAGGTTGTTGGTTCGATCCCTGTCTCAGCCCGATGGCCTCTCAGGACTTATAGTAATACACAGTCCTGGTTCTGCCAAGGACTAGACAGTGATTTATATAAGTTCTGAGGTTTCATCAAAATCAAGCTAAAGTATTTAGGTATAAAATAAATATAAATTAAAAAAACTTACGTCAGTGTACTCATTAGGAACCGACCATTTGTAGAAAAGGCCGGAAATTAAATGATTTTTGGACTGGTTAACTCTTGCAAAAATATTATTTTCCTGCTTCAAATTTTGACAATTACCAAAATCTTACATAATCTGTCGCCGAGTATAACCCATGAATTGTTATGGAAGGGCCAAAAACTTATTTTAAACACTTTATATTGTCTTGAAATCAAAATGTCAATTCTGCACTGGCAATTGCCTATTTCCACCATGATGTTTTAATTTTAAGCCCTAATCTTATGAAATGCTTCCGATAATAATCTGCATATTTATTTGAAACAATGTTGTACATTGCCTTGATTTTCA
Organism: Panopea generosa; assembly: GCA_029582155.1. NCBI lineage: Eukaryota > Metazoa > Mollusca > Bivalvia > Adapedonta > Hiatellidae > Panopea > Panopea generosa. The sequence goes on along the minus strand of CM055894.1, from coordinate 70,770,846 downwards.
CATGAAACCAATATTTCAGTTGCTATGGTAATAGAAATATTTATATACCAGTACAGTAGAGTGAATTACCATTTTACACTGGTGATATATAACAACGGGGTCAAATGTCTGAACAGTAGTTAAGTAGGGAACGTTGTATTGACCTGCAATACTTAAGCACCTTGTTATTTTCTGAGTTGTCTAAACAGTATCTTAAAGTAGTTTCTGTATATATTCATTTCAGAGTTTTATCCCATGTCCATCTGGGGCTAAGAAAGGGAAAAATTTGATCACTGAGTTAGATGATTTGAAAGATTTTAAAAAACTGCTGAGAACGAAAACAAATCTGTTGATTGTGTTTGCAAAATCTGGTAAGTAACTTACAGGTGCTTTTAAAATTACATGTTCCATAGGCAGATCCAGGGTTGTCCATTTAGGATTTAGGTTTACAAATTTTGTGCAATTTTTCAATATGATTCTATGTCCACACCATTCCCTCACCATTTAAAGAGGTTAAGGGGCATTCATGACGATAGACACATTTGTAGTCATGGCGACAGACACATTTCTAGTTTAATAATTTGTCTATCCTCACATCCGCTCTTGGTAGATTCAATAAGTCATGCATATAATGTCAGTCAATAGGATGATAAGCCCCAGAGCACATTTATTATTATTTATATTTTCACAGAGTGCCTACCACAGACCGTGACAAATTTATGAAGTGCAAGCAGTCTGATTTTCTTCTGTATTTTTACCCAATTATGACATTTTGCATTACATTCTGATGTTTATGAAAACTCTTTTTTTTCGAAACACGTAACATAAGGGACAGTTTTCAGATAAAATAACACTAACCATCATTGAAGTGAAAATTTTAAAGTAGCAAAATGGCCAGATTTCATCATAACACTTTAGTTTAAGAATTGCAGTTTTGGGAATGTTCATAAGCTAATAGTTAATTACCAGTTTAAAGAATAATTTACGGAAGGAAGCCAAAAACTAGTGTGCATGTCAGACGTGCATATTGCACATTAAATAAAAAAAATTGTGCTTTGCATTAAGTGGGCATTACGTGTTGTCACTGTTCATTCATTCATGTGTCTGGAAAATTGTTTTCTTATCATTAATTCTCTCTGTATTTAATAAATAATTCATTTGTACCTGTATGTTTTGAAAATACAGGTCAAATTCAATATTTGTCAAATTTGGTCAAATTTTACAGGAGGTATGACCTCTTTTTAACTTATTTTTTGTTAAAAAATTGATTTTCTATCAATAGTGGGGGCATTAATTTTCACCAGACTACTAAATATGTGTAAAATATATTTAAACCTTCGTAATGCATAATTATAATAAATACTTCATTATTTGAAAAGTGGAATTTGAGTATTAATGGAGCAAGTGTGACTGCCAAAGAATTGTATACACTCAATATTTATTGAAACAGCGTCTGACCTGTACCAAAGTTTCTCATTCACAAATACCGATATATTGTGCTTGTATATTTTGGGGATGTACGTGTATTGTTTTTTTCAAAAACATTGACATAAATATTTTGTTGTATTATCTGCGATGTTTCTATTGTGCTTACTAGCTGAACACAGTAGGTGTATTGTAAACAGAAATATTTTCATGTGTTAATGGATGACTGATAATTAACTCTTTGAAAGTTATTCATTCTTTGGGGGGTAGCTGCAACTTTAAATGAGTAGGTAGGAACAAGGCAAACAATCTTTTTAAGAATGGCCTAATTCTGACATTGATATATGGTTATGTACTAATTATAAGTGTTCTAACACTGATATATGGTTATGTACTAATTATAAGTGTTCTAACATTGATATATGGTTGTGTACTAATTATAAGTGTTCTAACACTGAAACAGGGTTATGTACTAACTATAAGTGTTCTTACGTTAATATATGGTTATATACTAATATGAGTGTTCTAACACTGATATATGGTTATGTACTAATTATAAGTGTTCTAACACTGATATATGATGATGTACTAATTATAAGTATTCAAACAATGATACATGGTTATGTCCTAATTATAAGTGTTCTAACGCGGTTATAATATTTTACTAATTGTAAGTGTTCTAACACTGATACATGGTCATGTACTAATTGTAAGTGTTCTAACACTGATACATGGTCATGTACTAATTGTGAGTGTTCTAACACTGATACATGGTCATGTACTAATTGTGAGTGTTCTAACACTGATACCTGGTTATGTACTAATTGTGAGTGTTCTAACACTGATACCTGGTTATGTACTAATTGTAAGTGTTCTAACACTGATACATGGTCATGTTATGTACTAATTGTAAGTGTTCTAACACTGATACATGGTCATGTACTAATTGTAAGTGTTCTAACACTGATACATAGTCATGTACTAATTGTAAGTGTTCTAACACTGATACATGGTTATGTACTAATTGTAAGTGTTCTAACACTGATACATGGTCATGCACTAATTGTAAGTGTTCTAACACTGATATATGGTCATGTACTAATTGTATGTGTTCTAAAACTATTATATGGTTATTTTCATGATAAGATAATGCAGTTGCAAAGTCCATGTCATTGTTTGAGGGCGTGGCAGAGGAAGTGAAAGGGAAAGGCACCATTGGATATGTGGATTGCAGGTAAAGTTTCTAAACATAGAACATATGACGTTTCCCATGTCAGTGTTTCACAGATGTGATCATTGATTTTCACTTTACGGCTTAAATTTTCTTTCTGAAGTTACACATGTGGTGACTGTGCTCACCAGCAGAGCAACACAATGTCCTGTTTGACTTTCTGTATTAGTAACGGCTGAGTAGTCTAAAGGCCTTCTTATAATCACTTGTCACCTCTCTGGTCATGGGTTCAAGCAGAAAACAGTGTTTGAAAATTTTGCCAAGTACCTGTGGAGAGGTGTTATGTCTGCTCATATTGTTTTCCGATGTCTTCCTCTGATTACAAATGAATATCACATATAGTGTTTTGAAAATGGCATTAAACCCCATCCCATTCTTGAGCCAGGTTGCTCTTTGTATATTATTATACACATAAATAGGTACATGCTTTACATGGTCTCACCAATGTGAGAAGTTAATATACTCAAAGTCACAGTATTTTTAAAAGATCACATATAGTCTTAGTTCAAGACTTTAAAGTGTTATTTTGGAGTTTACTTACCTATATTTACATAATTTTATATAGTCATCTTTTGTGGCCTGGTGACCTTGGAGCCTGCCTCTGAAGTGGGAGGTCAAAGGTTCGAATCCTGGTGGTATTTGTTCTGATGTGGCTGGTTGCTCATCCAGCAGCTAGTTAAATTTAGGGGTACTGAATGTCTAATGGCATTGTGTCTGACAAGGAAAGCTAATGAGAAGTAACTGTGTACAACATAAGTGTCTCATAATACCATTATGGCTGGTCCTTTCAATAGGGGTGACTCTAATATACAAACGCTTTACTTTTACTTTTATATAAAATGTATATCAATGCAAAACTGTTATTACATAATCATCAAAAAAAAGGAATTTACTCATTTTCTATATTTTACAGTGAAGCTAAAAAGTTATGCAAGAATTTGAAGGTTGCTGCATCCCCTATGGAACTTCGGCATTACAAGTAAGTATAACTTATACATATCAGGTAAAAAGAAAACACTCAAGCAGAGTCATAAGTAGTGTGTAGCCAGACCATTCCGCCTATACTTGTATATGATTTATATAAACAAAATATAATGTTATAAGTTTAATATGGCCATAAAATATGTTTAAAAATAAAATTAAAATATAATTATGCTTAAAAAAAAAAAAAAAAAAAAAAAAAAAAAGGGTCCTCAGAGCCCAGCTACAGTATGGAATGCGTGCATGCATTGTAGTGGATAGGGTGTTGGCCGCTAATATCAGAGGTCATGGATTCGATCCCAGGCTCTACCCAATAGATGTATAACTGAACCATGGGTACGTTGTTTGCATGTGTTTAATCACATGACTTACAGAGAAATCAATGGACAGCTGTGATGTGGTCTGATTTTCATTTACTGTTTATTCAGTTGAGGGCTATTCCATTTAAAAATACAACCCACCCATGGAAGGCACTTAGAAATTGGACCCTCCCCCTTTATATTTTTAATTCATTTTATCAGGCCCCCCATTTTGAGAACTATCACCTTAGAAGTTTATTTTGCCGTCCATGGGTGGGATGTATGTTTAAATGGAACAGCGCTGAGCAACATTAGTTTTTATAGATATGTTCAACCAAACTGATCGCAGCTCTGCAATGAGTGTTTTGTTTATAGGTGATTGGTTCTTGTGTAGGATCAAGCTTGCGGCCTTGGGCACGAGAGGCCAACACTTTCCACTGCATTACTGCCCCCACTTGATTTATATAATCTCCGAGCTTCCAAAAAAAGCTCTTGAGCTTTCTTCACTTTTGAGCTGAAACAAATGGTATAAAAGTCTACTTAAAGAAATAATGGTTTAAGCTTATTTTAAAGTGTATTAAACACAGACTGCTCATCCTGTAGGACCAATGAAAAATAATCGGCCTTAGTGGATTGTCCCTTATAAACATAAATTATGATGATTTGAGTCATTTTCACTGTTCTATATTTTGAAAATGTCTGTTATGACATTGGGGTGATCAAATTTCACATTTTGCTTTGAGTAAAAGTAGAGTGTAAAATCATTCAATCTAAAAAAAATCTTGATTTATGGACAGGTTTAAAGTTATTTATCATAGCAATGTTTAGTTTCAGTAGCGTATAGTCTTGCTGTTTTTAGTGATACCGGTAGTGCAGTTTTAATCCCAGTTTTTTAGGTATTCAAGAAAGGATGCACATTAAACATGTTTTGGAAGACAATATATTCAGTTTCTGTTTAGTTTTAGGACATTGCGCTAGGCTCAGTTAGCTTAGTAACACTTCTGACAATTAATACAGGAATCGTGAACTCGAATCCCTCCTGGCCACAGTCTGCGTTGATGATTGATATACGACATTGCGCCTCACTGTCATTTGTCACTCAGTCCTGTTCAAATGGGAAAATTATCAGTTACTTGTGGAGATAGGTGTGCTCGGGTATATTTGATAACCTTCCAGGAGATCAGGAAATAGTGGTTAGGTTATCTGTTAGCCCTCAGTGGCTTAAAAATGAAGCATAATATTCATACAAATTAACATAGGACATTTTGTGGCAAGTTTGGTTAATTTATTAGAGATGATGATTTACCTACCAGAAATGTGTAGTAAAGAAAAAGTTACTGTCTCCTGATATTCGATATACCAATGTCAGTTGATCTGTTTCATATAAAGATAATAAACTAGACGTGGTGTGATGTAAATATTAGATACTCTAGCGAACATCAAAAGGAACAGCTCAGACAGCATTGATTTTAGCATCTAAATATGGTGATAGGTTATTGCACACAAAAAAGAATTATGAGCTTTCTATTAATTATAACAAGATGTTGGTTGCTTTACGGTACTGAAATAATAAAAGACAAGTTATAAGACACGTATCATATTGATAACAGATTTATATTTAAAGGAAGTATATCAACACAAAATGCTATAAATGTCTTGAAAAACAATTATCAAAATGGATAAAAATCATCATGTTATTATTTATAAATCTAATCTGAATACATGTAGTCTAATATATCAAATCCACCAAACATGACAAAATCAATTTTCAAATTGGAGCGGTAATCTTGGCATTTCATTCATTCATGCGTGCACTCACTCACTCACTCACTCACTCACTCACTCACTCACTCACTCACTCACTCACTCACTCACTCACTCACTCACTCACTCACTCACTCACTCACTCACTCACTCACTCACTCACTCACTCACTCACTCACTCACTCACTCACTCACTCACTCACTCACTCACTCACTCACTCACTCACTCACTCACTCACTCACTCACTCACTCACTCACTCACTCACTCACTCACTCACTCACTCACTCACTCACTCACTCACTCACTCACTCACTCACTCACTCACTCACTCACTCACTCACTCACTCACTCACTCACTCACTCACTCACTCTCCCACCCACCCATACCGACTCACCCACCCACCCACCTATTTATTTTTGCAGTACATGGTCAGTGAGTATATATAGGCATGGTTTATTGAGAAAAAAAATGTTTTAAGCTAATTTTAAAAATTTGAAAAATATTGATATAGTCCCTTTAAAAGTTCTGTAATCATTTTAACTTAAAAGCGTTTTCCATATGTTTATCAGATTTAATTTAACCGATTTGTGTTAGTAATTGTTTTGCAAACAAATGCGCAATTGCCTTAAAATTTGACAGTTTATGATCTAGAAACATTGATTTTATATTTTTTTCTGTGTTAAATTGGAATAATGCTTTGAAAATGAACATGTCTGCCAGACTAGCATTTACAAATTTCACTTGCCTGCCTGTGATCTCAATTCGAGGTGAGTGGAAGTGTACACCTGAAACAGCTATCCTTCGGATGACGTCAAATCTCAAATTTAACCCTGAACAGCATGAAGGTCCTGTATGAACATTGAAGGTAGATAGCACATTGATGCTGTATGTGTTGGAGCTGTTAGTTTACACTTGTTTATTATACTTTGATTGTGAAACATGTTATTACATCTAATACAAATCATGTTTCAAAGTCTGCCTGGACAGAACCAGTACTAAGCATATGCAAAAAAAGTGTCTTGCTCATGGACACCACACATGGTCGTGGGGGAGGATCCTGGTTTCAATGCTCTACCACAGGACCATGTGCTCCACACAAATCAAGATGCGGACCTAAGCTATTTTAACAAAAGCTTGTGATGAAGTAAATCTTGATTCAAATTTAGTCAATATTGCTTTTCTGTAAAGTGGCAACACATGGTCTTTTTCATAAGGAGCTTAATTTGTTTGGTCACACACTGTGTATACATGTATGTCGCAGATTTAGGGTCACAGCTGGGAGTTACATTAGTACCAATAATCTGGCACTGTTTGTACACTGAACTTTATATTACAGTGTGAGTTAAACAATTTAAGGTGACAATGAAGTACAGTTAAACCTGTACAAGTGGTCACCTCTATTAAGCAACCACTTGTCTTAAGAAGCCATAAATTTTGCTATTAACTATTTCTATGTTTCCAGGGCAAATTAACCTGCATTTAGCAACAACCTGTCTTAATAAGCTACTTTCACTCCTTCCTTGACTGGCTGCTTAACCCTTTACTTCATAAAGACACCTTTGGACACCTCTAATATTGAAAGCATTAATTCACCACGTATCAGCAATGGGTGAATTATGTTTATAATAACTGACAGAGTGGAAAACAGTGCAGGAAGTGTTCAGATTGCTCGTTACGAGCAATCTGAACTCTTCCTGCACTGTTTTCAAAAGCCTTCTGTGATTGGTGCGGGAATATGCGTATCTATGGAGTAAAGGGTTAAGACATGTTTGACTGTACACAAAAAATGATTTTTCAGTTGCTAAAATAAGTACTACAAAAAAAAATATCTGGTAATACCTATTTCATATACAACCTTTTAAATACCGCAATATTTTTTATTCTTTAATGCTTTGGATTCAACATGGCTCTTGGCTAAGATGTTGAATACATTGTCTAATATCAATGGCTGATGTTGTGGGTTTGAGCCCAGCTTGGATGGAGGTTAACCCTTGGCCCCATAAGCATTTTTTTTTTCTCTTCCAAATTGAAAGCATTAGTACACCACTTGTCAGCAATGGGTGAATTATGTTTATATTTTCAAAGGCCTTCTGATATTGGTGCGGGAAAATGCGTATCTATGGAGTAAAGGGTTAAAGTCGCTATTCCATTTGTCAGTGATCTGTATTCATGAAGTATTATTCCATATATCCATGAAAAACATATTCATAAAGTCATGCTTTTGTACTTTGGTTTCGAAAGGCAAACATGTTTCTTGAAACAAAACTAGATCAATTTAATTTGTATCCAACCATGGCGGCTATGATAATCCAAAGACAGGAAAAAGACAAAATGTAATCATCGTCTACAGTATGGTACAAGCTACCATTTGGAACTCTAAGATGAAGAATTCAGAATGTAAAGAGAACTTATATCCACTAAGCAGCCTCTTAACATTTGTCTGAAGTCATTGTGGTGTCATTGACTGATCCATGTGTGTGAATATAGAACACTGCATAACTTTCTTCATGGATGCTTATATGGATATTGTAACAAATAGGTATCTTAGTGGCCTCTTTGTGCTCAGCTGATTACTTGTGTTGCTAAACTTCAGCCACAGTAGATTTTAGCCACATAAAAGCATTATATAAATGACGAGAAACAGCCACATAATGTTTTTTTAACTGTTTTTCAAGCATTTGTGTGTGCGGACATGGCTTGTGATTCACTAACGAATGGTAAAGCGACTTCAGAAAGGGTGGTGGCTGTTTTGATTCACACGATTGTGTGTCTAAGGTCTCCAGCCGACACTAAAACTGATTGCCAGTATATGAACTGCAATGCCCTGTACTGCTATTTGTAACATACCGACACAACAACATTCAGTTTTTTATCATACTTCTATTCATTTTACACAAAAAACACCTTTTCATTTTCCAGTTCCTATATACTGGTTTGATGCATGGTTATCAGCTTGCCGATACATGAATAATTATTGTTAATTGTAATATGTTCCTTTTAATTTAGTTTGTCATTTATACTTACAGAGACGGGGACTTCAATAAAAACTACGACAGAAAAATGGTGAAAAAGGTAAGATTCCCGGACTGAAATATCGAATAAAATAAAAAGATAATAATGTTATTGTTAGTTTGCCATGATTGGCTTTATCCTATTGTTTTGTTTTAAATTTATTTATTTTACATCTATTGTGAAACAAGTCCTTATAACTTAGACAAATCATGCTTTAAGTTTCCTGGGTATAACCAGTGCTAAGTATATACATGCTAAAGGACACTACACATAGCCATAGGGAATGCTTGAAGGCTTGGGTCTCTTCCCAATTTCCAGAAAAAAGGCTCTGCATCTTGGGTGAATGAATGAATGAGTAGAGTTTTACTGAGTACCAACACATTGTAGGTTATTCAACGCCAACAGGAAGGAAGATTCCAGTTTCACTCCACATGTACAAAATCAACAAATTAACATAAATATTAAAAAATCACGTCAACAAATGAATATGCAGAATGAATCTAGAATCTTGATACCTGCAGAACTGCAGAGTTTCAGCAAATTCTATCATATTACTCAAATTGTTGCTTCTTATGACATGCATGAGTGATCCTATTCTTGCCATCACCCGTATGGCTCCCTGGAACCACACAGTGTTTGGTAGTTTAACCACAATAATGAACATGACAAAAAATAATAAAAAGGAACATGACACCCATTCAGAGGCTTCCTTCCTCCTTTTCAGAGATGAACAGTGATTTTATTCATACTGGGTGAAATTGTCTGATCACATTATCTCAATAAGAGTAAAGTCTAGAATGATAATTAGCTGATTTGACAAGTATTACACAAGAGATGGTAAAGATATGTAAAGATAAAGCAATAAACCTTTTATTATGTGCATGTCATTTTATAAACCTGCATCGAATAGACAAGAAAACATTTGGTTGGAAACCTGGCTAAGCGTGATGTCATGAATATTATTGAACAGAAAATGTCAGTAGAAGGTACTGAAAGCCACATCACACTGTAGAAATACAAAGTAACGAGGTGATATTCGTGTTAGTACATAATCAAATGATAAATGAGTAACAAAAAATCGGCAAACATATCAAACATGCCAAACAATGGTTGAAGGTTATTAACACAGCTTTAAGAATAAAGATTCCCTTATTCCGATCTGGGTACAGTACTGGTTATGATTTTTTTATATTATTAAGCTATATTTACACAGCATTGGGACACATTGCCTATCTAAATGTTAAGAGGTTGTTGTTGTTGTATGGTGTTTACAATTTTTCAGTCATATCACGACGATGTCTACTTGAGACAGTATTTTTAGCGCTGTCACACTGGAGTATCATGCCGTAAACACATGGTTTGATACCCCACCAAGTCACATTATACTGACACCGGGCTGACCAGACCTAGAACTCTCCTCTAAATGCTGAGCATTAAGCGAGGAAGCTTCTAGTACCATTTTTAAAGTCTTTTGTATGACCCGGCCGGGGATCGAACCCACAACCTTCATTATGGAGGCGGACCCTCTATCACTAGACCACGCTGCAGTCATGTTAAGAAGTAAAAACATGTAATGACAACCAAGAAATATATAACTATCCGCCCCCATTCCTTTAAAAAAAACAAAAAACAATAATGAAATAACCCTACTGATATACAAAAAATTAAGAAGAACAAAAATTTATATCAACAAAACACTTGTCAAAGGGCGTTGATCACCCTTGTGTGGTTTAATTATAACATGCTGTGACAGACACTAGATGGACACATATATACTTAAAGCCTTTAAAAGCACATTTTCTTTTAATTGAATATACAATGTCATGTAATTATATTTTATTCCAGATCTTCTATTGTTTTTATCCATTCATTTATGACAATCGCAGTTAATTTGTTAAGTTTGTGTTTAAAAATTGTTGAAATTAAATTGAAATACACGTTTAGAAAAATTTTTCCTTTGTTTATCATTCATGTCATATCTAGATTTAAAACAATACTCATGTTTGCGTTTTTAAAGACATTAAGAATAATATGTAAATGAACAGTCAAACCTGTGTAAGCGGTCACCTCTATTAAGCAGCCACTTATCTTAAGCAGCCACATTTGCTATTTCCCATTTCTATGCTTTCAGAGCAATTCAACCTGTATTAAGCAACAACCTGTTTTAAAAGGCCACTTTTGCTCTTTCCCTTGACTGGCTGCTTAAGACAGGTTTGGCTGTATATATTTAAGATCGGAATTCTTGCACACTGGTTTATGCAGGCATTACTGCTAGCGTAATTGACATTTCTATGAGGCCTTTGTTACAACCTGATAAAGCTTATCATATCATCATTAAATCCAACTTCAGCCCTTATTTGTGCGGTGAATGGAAAATGGTAAAGATAAGATTACCACCAAATATAGAACTATGCACCTTACTGTTCGAGATTACAAAGGAGCATCTCAGTTATTTAATTATCTCCAACTATTACAATGTACAAAAATAATCAATATTGCTATGAAACCTGAATGTGAATTTGAGAAGATATTATCAGGTTGTCTCTATATATATATACATATATGCTTAATTAAAGCCTTTTCACCTCTTATTTACTGATATTGAATGTAAGACTATCATGAATATTGTGAATCACATACTGTTTAAAGCAGGTTGTTTATGGTTTTTTAACTAAAATTTTGTTACAGAACTGTAGGTTAAAGGTAGTGTGTCAGAAAAAAAATTCTTTTTAAATATTATTAAAATAATTAAATGAAGTTTCAAGTGGTTATAAAGCATCTGCATGTAATGATTATTTATCTAAACTATGAAAGAATTGGGATTTTAAATTTAACAAAACATGATTAACCCTTTACTCCATAGATACGGTTTTCCCGCACCAATCACAGAAGGTGAAAACAGTGCAGGAAGAGTTCAGATTGCTTGTAATGAGTAATCTGAACACTACCTGCACTGTTTTCCACTCTGTCAGTTAATATAAACATAATTCACACAATAATTCAAAGGCGTCTTTATTAGGTGTCGAAAGGCCTCTATATTAGGTGTCGAAAGGCCTCTATATTAGAGGTGCCCAAAGGCGTCTCTATGAAGTAAAGGGTTAATAACAAAATTTTAATTGGAATGAAAATGGAGAAAAAAAATCTCAATTCTAAAAATAAATATGGCGCATACAGTCTGCTTGACAACCATTTCCTTATCTTTTTCAATATGTTATTTTGACATATTCAAATGCATGTAGTAGATATTTTTATGGCAAAATAAATATGACTTTTTTTTGTAACTGCCTTTAAGATTTTACAGCATTAAGTTCAAAACTGGTTAAAATGAAAAAAAAAAAAACTGAAAAAAAAACGATTATATGAATAAGATTTTAGTTCTGTATATTTTTGAGATATTTGAGATATTACTTGGGTAGCTTTGTGAGTATCGCCATGTACTTCTGAAAATGAAATAAAAAAGTCAATGCAATAATAAAATTCTAATGGTGTTCATGCATTTAACCTTACTAGGTATGATCATATAGATATACTAAAGGGAATATTTCAGGGGAAAAAACACTGTAAATGTCTTAAAAATAAAATGGATACAAAGCGTCACCTTATCATTAATAGATAAAATCTGAATGGTTTGGTAAAAATCCATCAAAACGTGACAAAATTGTAAATCCTAATTGTAAAAATAGACAGCACTAAAATACTGCTTGACAACCTTAGCATCATCATCCGGACTCTGTCTAAGATGAAATAGTTTTTAGTATGTACGGGTATAACGGATAAAATTGAAATCCAAATGAAATCACCTGACTCATTTAATACGTAATTTTGTAATTTATGTAGGAAATCTATTTTAGTCTAACCTAGGCTCATAGCCTTTTTCATTATATCATTTTGGCATGTTTAAATATATATAATATTGGCAATAGAGAGTCCATGAGTATATACAGGCATGGTATATTGGAAAAAAAATATGTTTTTAGCCAATTTTAAAATTTTGAAAAATCCTGATAAATTCCCTTTTATCTCGAAATATTACTATCAAACTTCATATTTAAAAAATTATGAATTCTTTTTTACAAAACTACTAGTAAAAACATGGTTAAATTGTCTTAGAGATGTACAAATTGATGTTCTTTGGATATATTTTCTATCCTACCAATTAAGACTAATATGAAAAAATGTTGCTAAAATGTTTTTCACATTTTTAGTCATATCAACATACAAGAGTAATTGCTAGATTATCATCCCCACCTACCTCCTATTTTTCACGCCATCCTGACCCTTTTTATTTTCATAAAAAAAAACACCAAAAAGTTTTTTTTTGGGTGTTTATTTTTTGGATACAACAAACGATAAAAAGAATTCTTTTTTGGGTGAATGCAATAAAATTATTCAAGCAGGGTCAATTTTATTAAGTAGGTTGGTAAAGGTCGAACAAATAATATTTTATTTTAGGCCTAAATTATATATAAAACTGTATTAGTCTTTGTTTACGTAAAGGACTTATATAGAGAAGGCAAAGCAACTGATTGAGATATTATGAATGCTCGTATATTTACGCAAAATCTCACGCAATCTTGTTTTCAAATATCCTAACTACCATTCATCTCAGAAATACAACTCAAAATATTTTTTTTCACAATGTAATTTTCTACAATACGAGACCATTCCCAGCAAATTGTGTTAAAAATTTGGTAAACTTGATTTAGTCATAAATTTTAACTCAAACCTTTGACCCAAATTCAATTTCAGGTTGCGTCTTAAAAATAAAATATCAACGTCCAGGCACACATTCGGCTTTAAATGTATTTTTACTGACTTAACTTTTTGTTTTGAGTGTATACTACCAATACGTGAACCCGTTTAACATGAACAGAAACAAGGAATATAGGAAGAGAGTAAGGAAGTGTTAAATATTTCAAAGCATGTCACTTTGGTTGCTTCATGTAACGTAGCAATTTAAGGCATATTTTCTCACCTGTTCAAATGTTCGTTGATATTTTCAGTCGTTGGTCAACTTCATGTTGGATCCGACAGGAGACATACCCTGGGACGAGGAGGCTGGAGCAGAAGATGTGGTCCATGTACATAATGAGCAGGTAAGACATTTATCATCCAATTGTCGTTTCACTGCTTTTTTTTTGGTTTTGAAGAAATAGGGGAAAATAGCATCGTGATGACGAAAATGGGGGGAAAAAACAGAATATAAAAATTGTAAGCGTGTATGTTTAAAACAGTTTACTGGTCAACATCCTTGTTCTTTGTTATTTCAAACAGTTATAATGGCAATGAACCCCATTAAAAACATTAAGAATTAAAAAAAAAATTTTTTTTAGGGGAATTCTTTCATAAATTTGGGGGAAAATCATCTTTTTGAGAGGGTTTGGCCCCAAAAACAGCAAAAAAAAACTCGATGCATTTTCACAAATAATTTTTCTTGTCACTTTTTTTTTTTTTACGTCAATTATAACAGTTTAAAGGGTGTAGGTGTGTAATATGATTTTTAATGTGTCTTCAGAATGTGTTTGTATCCTATATACAGTAATGGTCTCTGTCTGTGCATTCGTCCATCTGTCCCAGTTTTGTGTCTGCTCCATATCTCTTACAAAGATGAATGTAGGTGTTGATATAACTAATTTCCTGCTCCATAAATCTTGTTCCATAAATCTAACATGCATGGAATAATTCATTTTCTTGCTCCATAAATCTAACATGCATGGAATAATTCATTTTCTTGCTCCATAAATCTAACATGCATGGAATAATTCATTTTCTTGCTCCATAAATCTAACGTGCATGGAAGAATTTTAAGTAGTATTGCATATCCTCATTATAAATGAAAACTGAGTTTAAATTTGGTTCTTTTTCAGTTTTTCCAGAAACTTGTCAAAAAAGAAAAGCGTCCCCTTTTAGTTATGTTTTATGCACCATGTAAGTATATTTTCGATAAATAAAGTTTTCCCAACATTGTTGAACTAGTTGGAGCCTCTGTGACTGGTTTCATTTTCATTTTATCCAGTACTGAACTAATATGATCATGGGTGGTGAAACCTCTTATTATAGTCTTTAATTTGTCATAAATAGATAAGTTTTAGCAACATGTAAATTTGCTTACAGGACTCTTGCTTGCACTTTTGGGAATGGCGCCCTTCACTTTGGGAAAATTAGTGTTATCTTGAGAAATTGGGAAAACTACATAGCACATGTTCCTTCAATATACATAACAATATATGTGTAATGTACATTAAATGTATAAAAATGTAATGTTCTTGTAGAAGACTTCATTAAAATCATAATATTGAAAAAATATCCCCCAAATATTTATTTTTGCTTCTTTGCATTTTGAAATTGGGGAATTTGGGAAAAAAAGAGCTCTAGCTTATAAGATGATATGCATGTAGCCTTAATGAATAAAACTATATCGTTTTGATTTCAATTTCAGGGTGTGGATTTTGCAAAAAATTAAAGCCAGATTTTGCCGCTGCAGCCACCGAGGTCAAAGGGAAATTTGTAAGTTCTCAATATACAAATGATTATTTTCATTTTGTCAGTCAGGCCTTGGTTTCCAGTCATCTAGGCCTTGGTTCCCAGTCATCTGTTCTTAGATATCACCTGTACAAAACAGCTTCTTGTTTTCAAAGTCATGTTTGTTTGATTTTAATACACTGCTGTCCGGATATATCGCTGTTCTCGGGAGCCAAAATGATGTGTCGCCCTATAGATTTCCTATCATTTCGTTAAATCATGTCTCCCCGCCACCCCCTCAAATAGTGGGGGTCAGCGAGACCTGGGATGTCTGTTCATCTGCTTGTCCATCTGTCTGTATGTCTCATCAGTCAAAAATATCTTCCACTAAATTTTGACAAATCTTTTTATTTCTTGTTAATCAACTTACTAGTGTCTCTATCTCCACCTGTAACCTATAAAAGATTATTAAAGTCGTCATTTCATTATATTATGTTTCAGAATTTGGTGGGCGTGGACGTAGACAAGCCTGACCTGATGGCCCTCAGATCAGAGTTTAATATTACGGGGTTCCCGACACTCCTCTATTTTGAGTAAGTTTATGTCCAATATCAGTTTTTGCTCTTCTTGAAAATATGACGAGTCATCAGTCTGTAAGGTTAATCTATGGGAGAGAAGTCTGCAGAATACAAGCAGTGAATCAAAAGTTGATATTTATTGTTAACTTTGTATTTTTTATTTACTTCATATTTGTTATTAACTTAATATTTATTATTATCTTTGTATTTATCTTTAAAAATCTTCTACTTTTGATGTTTACATTTTCAACTGTCTGAAGTTTACACCTGGGAATCTCCAAAACAGTAACATTCCGACTATGCGATGGCTCGTCGCCTCTGAAGCCTTATATTGTTATGCCTCTGTGGCCAAAAAAGACATGAAAACAGAGGTTGCGATATGAAAACAAAATGTTATTATGACTCCGAAGACTGTCAAGTTTGATGTAATCATAGCTTGTTATTGTATATGTTTGTTTCAGAAATGGTAAAAAGAAACTGAATTATGGAGGAGAGAACAACAAAGATGGTATTATTAAGTGGCTGAAAGAGTGAGTTGTGTCTTTATCAATGAAACATTTTGAAAGGCTACTGTTGTTATATACTAATTTAGTTAAGCTTGTTTTGCGATGGAATGTCAGATCTTAAATGAACCCCGCTCTAGTTTGCTTTCTGGGTAATTTTTAGAGGCATCAGATCGAGCTGGGGATCGAACCCACAAACTCTAGCATGAGTAGCCAACACTTACCACTACAATACACTTAAGAAAAGTTATGATGGAGAATAACAATAAGTCTAATTGTTGTGCATACATTTTTTTCTTCTTTTCTTTGAAAAAAATAACAAAAATACAATTTGACTATATGTTTTTTTTTCTAAGTGTATTCATTCAATAACAATAGCCTTCAATTGACACTGCAGAGAAAGTACAACCAATGTGCCAATGCAACATTTTGACAAAATCTTAACACAATATGCGTGTAATGTATTATATAGAAAACATGGTTAACAATGAATAACAAAAATTTACCAAAAATAAGCACTTTTCTATTTCATATGGGAACCAGGCCCAATTAGCACAGTTGGTAATACATCTGACTATCAGTCCAGGGGTCATGAGTTTGAATCCCTGCCTTGGCAAAGTTTCTGTGACGATTGATATATGATATTGTGCTCATTGTCCTCCGGCTCTCGCCGCTGTTTCAAATGGGAAAGTTAACAGTTACATACAGAGATGGGTCTCGGATGAGTGACTAGGTTAACTTGTTAGCACCCAGTGACTTAAAAATGACACTTAACCTTTAAACTAACTGTTTTGTTGGGAATCACAACATATATATATCCATGTAGTACTGACGAGTTTACCCTGTTTATTCTCTTTCAGTCCAACTCCACCTGAAGAAGCAAAGGCTGAAGTGACCTGGGAAGAGGAAGCACCAGAGGTTAAGCATCTCCATGACAACACCTTTAATGATGTGATACAAAATGAAGCATCTGTTCTCGTAATGTTTTATGCACCATGTAAGTGACATGCAGTTGCATTAATATCATATCATTTATCTTAAAACTTAAGGCATTTGTTATTTACCATGAACATTGATGGACATTACACCTCTATATTTTTAATACACCCAAATTAAAAAAAAATACCCCACAATATTCTTAAGGCCATACTTAAAAAGAAAGGGTGCTCCTGGTAGGTAGGTGTCTGATTTTTTTTTTTTTTTGCCATATTTTGATTTTTTATGGTCATTTTAAAGAAAAATGGACAAAAATCATGAAAAAAATAATTCAACACTTTCAAAGGCAATAAAAAAGTTTGGGTAGCTGCAATATTGAGTGAGTAGGTAGGAGCATGGCAAACAATTTTTTTTAAGGATGGCCTAATGTATGGTGAAATAAGCATCTACCGTCTTGATCTAAGCTGGCCCGCCCCGCAGAATGTTAACTAAATTATTGTATACAATTGATTGAGGTAATTGCGAAACAACATATTTTTATAAGCCCATTTCACTAACGTTTGTACTTCTTAGTGTAACATTTGAATTTACGAAGAAATAAAAGGAAATTCATTTAGTATTTCACTAACATTGTTTTAGTTCAAATGCCTTGTTGAAATTCTTTTTAAAATAAACAACTACACTGCAAATACACTGTGCAGATGAAACATTCCTAGGTTTAACAATTTGTATGAAAATCTTAAGACTTACTAAGATAAGTGAAACGGGGCTGCAGAATCAGAGGGTATTATATAAACTGTTAATGCTTCAGGGTGTGGACATTGTAAAAAGATGAAGCCGGAATATCAAGAAGCCATTCAGGCCATGAAAGATGAAGGTGTAAGTACTTTTGTTGTTGTATGGTGTTTAGCATCGCTTTCATCAATTTTTCAGTCATATCGAGACGGTGTCTACTTGAGACAGTATTCTAAGCGCTGTAACACTGGAGTAGCATGCTGCAGACACATGGTATGATACCCAACCCAGTCACATTATACTGACACCGGGCCGACCAGACCTAGAACTCTCCTCTAAATGCTGAGCGTCAAGCGAGGAAGCTTCTAGTACCATTTTTAAAGTCTTTGGTGTGACCCGGCCGGGGATTGAACCCACAACCTTCCACATGTGAGGCAGATGCTCTACCACTAGACCACGCTGCGGTCTATACAGTCATATCTGTCCATGTATGGCATATGTCAGATAAGGACTCCTATTTGTATTCTTTATGTGTGGCTTTTCGTAGATTTTAAGACGGGCCATACTGTAGGACTAATTCTGTTACACATATGGATGGAGCTTCTTCCTTCGTATTTCTTACCATTAAAATAATATTTTGATCCTGTGTTGGAATAATGAAATTTGTAATATGTTTGTTGGATGACACTTCAGTAAAGTAACTCACTTTAAAAATTAGCATACCGTTCACTGTCAAGAAATTCACTCTCATATAACTTAAATATCTTAAAACTGGCACTATGAATAGGCCATTATAAATTAATTGCTAGATTATCATCCAAATATTTCTTAAAAACGGGGAGGGTGGGAGGATTTTATTTTTGATTTATTTTTGTTTTTAAAATTTTTGATGTTTTGATTTTTTTTTATGAAAATAAAAAGGGTCGGGTGGCATGAAAATTAGGGGCCAGTATGATACTAGCAATTAATTTATTATGGCCTTAATATTATTTCGGAAAGTTTGATAAATGGTGAAGATACATTAAGTGTGGCCCCTGTCCGTCCAGAAATTGGTTACAGATCAGTAACTTTTAAAAGGGTCTATGTATGAAATTAGTATTTTATTTATACCTGTTTACTTATAAGATACAGGTCAAGTTAGATATTTGTCAACATTGTTCAAATATTATAGCTGTTATCGCTCCTTTTCATCTTAATTTTCTGGAAAAAAAAAAAATTTGGTTTCGATTAGCCCCATTTGTGTTGACAGACACTTTTGTAGTTGAGGTATATTATTCAAGTGCGTGACTGATCAGTTATGTCTGTGTTTGTAGATTAATGGTGTACTGGCTGCTGTCGATGTCACTCTGAATAAAGGCCTTGGAGATGAATATAAAATACAGGGATTCCCTACAGGTACAGTAGCAACGATTATCAGCAGGAAATACCCCCTGGGTGGTCATGTTATTTTTTTATTAATTGAGCCACATAGCATATACAATAGCCTATATACATGTCACTCTCTATGGTATGAAAGAAAGTATTATTGTTGTCTTGAAATTATGGGAAACTGTAGAATGGAGAGTAAACTCCATACAAGGTGTGTTGAACTCAATATTTGGATATTACCAGTGAAAGAAAATTGTACATGTTTTTTTTTCACTGATGTTGTCCAATTAAGTTCAGTTAATGGGTTGGGGTCCTCCATGGCTGTATTTTCTAAGACACTGTCTCAAGATCACTTCTCACTGCTGAGGTTGTAGGTTTGAGCTCAGGTTTGTCCAAACATTTTATGTGAAAGTTTATCAGTTACCTGCTGATTTATTTAAATGCATTTTGAGTGTCTTCCATCACCAATAAAACCCATTACCATGTACAACCTGTAATGTGTTGAAAATAGCATAAAAAACATTAAAAAAAAAAACAATAACTAAAAAGCTGTGGTTTACAGTAATGACTAGTGAATATACCCCCATTTCACCATGGCCATGTAAGGTCCTCCGTGGCTGAGTGGTCTAAGGCACCATCTCAAGATCACCTACCTCTCACCGCTAAGGTTGTAGGTTCGATTTCCGTTTGCTCCAAAAACTTTATGTGAGAAAGTTTCCAGTAACTTGCGGAAGGACTGTGTTCTACTCAGTCTGACAAAGTCTGAAGTCTTCCTCCTTATATATGCCATATATAACTTGAAATGTGTTGAAAATGGCGTTAAACCCCATTTAAAAAAAAATAAAAAATTGGCCATGTGTAAGGCACTTTATCCACATTTGCTTAGTACTGGTTCTACCAAACGAGACTGAGCGAAATTTGTCTTAGTTGTAAAAACTTACTTACAATCGATGTAAAACAGATCAGTTTAAAGCCTTTTAAGTACATCTATATATATATATATAAAAAAATAACAAATTCAGATAGTTTTTCTTGTAGAATAAGCACTTCCAATAACTTTTCATATTACAGCCATGTTGTTGATATGTTGTATTTGTCAAGCAAGATACTGTAAATGTTGATTCAGTTGATTAGTTTATTTTTACTTCATTTTACCTGGTAATTTACTGTTTTCATTTTTTTTTATTTTCAGTTAAATATTTCAAGTAAGTATTCGTTTATCATATTTCCTTTTACCACATTTTAAGTTACGTTTTGTATTTAAGATTAAGGCTAGAAAGTGCTCATACATGTATTTTAAGAATCGTAATACTGAATATACAGGTACATGTAGTTAATATTAAAGATCTACAGATCTCTTACAATTAGATCCACATAGTAGTGGCTTTTATAAAACTGAGATTATAAATATCCCCGTAAGTTTATTTTTGTTTGAATATATGGAGTCATTTTTATGCCACCAATGGTAAGTAGACTATCATTTAACTTAACCCATGCTTTCCTTGGATCCTGGAAGGTTAACCAGTACTCAAGCACACCCTTCTCCACAAGCTACTGATTACTTTCCAACGAATGACAATGAGATGTAACATTGTATATTGATCATCACAGAGACTGTGGCTTGGTGGGAATTCTAACTAACGACCCCTGGATTGATAGTCAGATGTGCCACCAAATAGAATAATAACACCAATTTTGCTTACAACGGCTATCTCCATTTTTTTGTGAATTATGTTTCTATTTTTCATATTATCATTTCCACAAAATAATATCTTCATCTGTTTTATTGGGTTGCTATACAATTCTGTTTTTCAGGGACGGGGAATTTGCATTTGATTTTAACGAGAGGACAGCTGACAAAATAGTAGAATTCATGAAAGAGTAAGTACATGACTTTAAACCTTCCAGAACCACATGTTAGATATTAATCTTTGTTATCCGTATTTAGAATCTATTAAAGTTGACATCTAGAAATTTGGTGTTCTTGAAGTGGAAGTAAATACGTGTATGTGTGAGAAAGGATGCAAACATATATGTATGTTTCTTGCTGTTTTTGCAATAAATTGCTCAGATCATGGATACCTGGAAAACAGAATTTGCAGACATTGAGGAAGTATTCGGTTTTACTCGGAATACAATTTCAGCGATATTTACATGTATTAAAATACATCCTGGATCTGTACTTAAACATACTGGTACAGATGTCTTCCATATATTGGTTTATAATGTCACATATACAAATTACAAGTAATGTGGAAATGGAGTGTTGGAAAACCTCTTGTATCATAAGTACATTCCTTGAAAACCCGGTTGAAATGTACATTTTGTATGTATATGATTGTGTTAAGATTTTGGAACCATGAAAAAGAGAAAGTTTTTAAATTGTAATTGTAATTTGTAAATAGCATGAATATATTATGAATGGATTACGTTGAACAACATTTTGATATACAAGGTATTTTGTTTCTTTTTGAGATGTAGCTATAATGCGACAAAAACATAGTTACACATGTATTTCTGAATTATAGTAGGTTTTTACATTGATGAATACAACTTGTACAAGCAAAAATACAAATGCATGTACTTTTATATAGAAATAAAATGTCCAACAGTAAAACATGTAATAGTCTCAAGCAGCCAGTCAAGGGAAGGAGTAAAAATAACCTTTTAAGACAGGTTGTTGCTTAAAACAGTTTAATTTGCTTTGAAATCACAGATATGGGAAATGTGGCTGCTTAAGACAAGTGGCTGCTCAATATAGGTGGCCACTCACACAGGTTTTATTCTATATTTCACATTTTTATTTATCTATCCGGAATCTGTACCTGGGTTATCTCTATAATTATTCACAGGTGTGTTTTTGTAACATTTCAGTCCCAAAGAGCCCCCACCGCCCCCAGCCCCTGAGCCAGCCTGGGACGAAACAGTCAGTGATGTAGTGCACCATACTGACGAAACTTTTAAATCTTTTCTGAAGAAGAAGAAACATGCCCTAGTTATGTTTTATGCACCATGTAAGTCTTTCCTACGTTTTTTAATACATTGTTTTAATATTAAGATACATGTAGTATCATTTTATTCCATCGAGGACTAACAGACGATCAGTTAACCTTACCACTCTTTTTTGGTATCCATGATGGTTAACCAGTACTCAAGCACACCCGTCTCCATTAATAACTGATAATTTTCCTGCTTGAATCAGTGGTAAGTGATGAATGATAATGAGACACAATGTTGTATAACAATCACCACAGAGACTTGCCAGATGAATAGGTGGTAGTGTAATGGATAGAGTGTTGACTGCACAGCCAGAGGAAGCAGGTACAATCCTTTCAGTACTGGATCTACTCAGGAATGGACTTGAGAGCTGTTCATTTAAGCTTTGAGCTTTCTTCACGTGAAAATCAACCTAACATAAAAGAGTATTAACTTAAAATACAGTTTTCCCAGTAAAGGAGCAAAAGTGGCTTTTTAAAAAAAGGTTGTTGCTTGTTAATTGGCTCTGAAAGCATAGACATTGGAAATAGCAAATATGGTTGTTTAAGACAAGTGAGTGCTTATACAGATTTTACTGTATTAAAAAACAACATTTCATTTTGCTTTCAATAATGAGAGTCTGTAGACCCAGTTCTCCCATTGAACCGTTACATAGCAGCACAATTAAGCAATTTGATTGATCAGTTGCTTCAGGGACTGTTTGAATGACATTACAGTTTAGTAAGCTTTCAATTCTAAGCTTTGAATTGTGGGACATGCATGAAATTCCCTGCTTTTCCAATGGGGGTTAATAGACCTGATTCGGAAGATATCAGGTTCTGGGGTAAACTAGTGAGTATTAACATTTCTGAACTGGACTTAAGCTTTGAATTGTGGGACATGCATGAAATTCCCTGCTTTTCCAATGGGGGTTAATAGACCTGATTCGGAAGATATCAGGTTCTGGGGTAAACTAGTGAGTATTAACATTTCTGAACTGGACTTAAGCTTTGAATTGTGGGACATGCATGAAATTCCCTGCTTTTCCAATGGGGGTTAATAGACCTGATTCGGAAGATATCAGGTTCTGGGGTAGACTAATGAGTATTAACATTTCTGAACCAGACTGAAGCTTTGAATTGTGGGACATGCATGAAATTCCCTGCTTTTCCAATGGGGGTTAATAGACCTGATTCGGAAGATATCAGGTTCTGGGGTAGACTAATGAGTATTAACATTTCTGAACCAGACTGAAGCTTTGAATTGTGGGACATGCATGAAATTCCCTGCTTTTCCAATGGGGGTTAATAGACCTGATTCGGAAGATATCAGGTTCTGGGGTAGACTACGGAGTATTAACATTTCTGAATCGAACTTCTGCAACAATAATGTTAACTTTATGTTAAAAATATATAAACAATATTGAGGTAAATAAAGTAACATATCACATTCTTTCCTTGATTAGGGTGCGGTCATTGTAAAAAGGCGAAGCCAGAGTTTATGTCTGCTGCATCACAGTTTAAAGACGACCTGAAGGTAATATTTACATGGTTTAGGTAGTTCCTTAAATAATTATTTGTTTGCTGTGGTCCAACCCAGTATGTTGTTTTGGTTAGGTAAGCTTTTAAATTATTAGGTAGATTTTGATTTTATGTTTCTGAAAAATTTCAGTGGAAGTCATATAGTCACTTCATTTGTGAGTGCGTGAAGATGTTTGCAAACAGTACGAATTAGTTTCAGGTTTACAGTTGCGCAATGCTTATTTGTGTATTTATATTTTAATAGAAATATTACAGAAAATGTACAATTAAGATCTATGTTTTCAAAGATGAGATTGTAGATTGTTTATCAATTAATTAACTATGTATTATAATTCTTCCTGTACATTTTTATCTTTAGAGAAACATATAAATTGTCATTGCTTTATACATGTAGTAGCTTGTGAAGTCTTTCAAAGGGTTAAGTTGCAATGAAAAGTTGATTTTATTTTATAATTAATATTAAAACATTTTGTAAGTACAATTAATTTATCATGATTGTAAGGTGATGCGACATTCTTAATGCAGCACCCATACAGATAATTCTTCACAGACTTTCAATATTAAAATCTCCCTAATTGGGTCATATGTTGCCCAGATGAAGTCAGTGGGTTCTGGGTTAAAATAGGATCACATGTCGATTTCTACCGAATGATTCATAAGTCTCAATTTTGTCATGTTCATAATTTTAGTAAAATTATTAACCCCCATTTGGTTCCATAGTGCCAAGCGGGTGATGGTAATAATAGATCACTGTGTTTATTCATTTATTGCCCGCATAATACAGACGAAAGCTGGGATATTTTAATGGCTGTGTCAAATCTGTCTGCCACTCTCACTATCAGAAAATGCCACCCTCACAGTTTTCTGTTCAGATGAAACTTAGTATTCACCAATGTCAGTAAGTATATGATATGGGTGTGAGTCTGCATTTGTTGTGTTATAATCAAATAATCTTGTCTTGTATTCACCCCTTTATGGTACATGTATATGTATGTTATGTATCAATATTTCAAACTTATTTCTGTTTCGTAGGTTTCATTTGGAGCCATGGACTGTACAATACACAAAGTCACATGCTCTGCACATGATGTCAGCGGATATCCAACATTTAAATATCTCAATTATGGGAAAAACGCACAGAAATACATGGGAGGTAGAGAAGTAAGTCTGAATAGTTTTGAATCTGTAGTCGCCTTAAGAGTTTTGGCAGTTTTAAATTTTCTAAAGATCCCAGAATCGGTGGTCTCCAGGACCTTGTGTTGTGTTTCAATGCAGGCTTCTGTAACACCAACATGTTCTTAGATTTTACTTTATATAATAAATACTGAAAAACATTGAGTTTTGACTGGTTATATATTAATTATTAAATTAATATCAATGAAATTATATGCAGTTTTACTGGAACCAGTCTTAAGCATTAACTTAAATATGTTTGTGTAACAAAAGCCTGGTGCTTTGTCTACATTTGCTTTAATAGCACTAGTTCTTCAAACAAGGCATGGAGCTGTGACTTTCACATTGGTTTATCTTGATGATAATAAATAAAAAATACTAAATACATGTTTTTAATATTAATTCATATTTATTAACATTGTTTTTAATCCACGCACTATTAATTGTGGTGTTACAGGACTTAACTATTTTCTAGAAGGTATATGTAATTGGAATGCTAAACTGTAAGATCCAAATAAAACATGACGGTTTCTTGTAGTTTTATAAATTAAAATGAGCATTTGTGTGTAATTATTCAGGAAGCAGACTTTGTAAAATTCATGAAGGACCCCATGAATACAGATCCAGAGCCTAGTAAACCCACACCATCCCCAGAGGAAGAGTGGACAGAAGTAGATGGGTTCAAAAATCTGGCATTCCTTTCCACAAATACCTTTGATAGTTTTGTCAAGGAGCATAACTCTGTCTTGGTTATGTTTTATGCACCATGTAAGTGGAGTTACCTATCATTAATTCTCTACTTAAAGAATGATTTATGAATTATATATCAATACTGACTGTTTTATAACTGGGCTATTGGAAGAGCTTTCCTACTCGCACCAGCGTCTTCATCAGCTGAATCTTTTAGTTAATACATGAAAATTATGACACAAGTCTTTCAGTGTACTTCATTGACAAATGTATACAAAACAAATGATTTCTAACAAAAACAAATATGACATTTTTCTTAACTCAATCTCAAATTTTAGCAAATCATTTTCCTTTTTCCATCTTAATAAAAAAACACCTGAATGTTCATTGTATTGATAGAAATCAACATTTGCGTTCAATAAATGTCTTTGAACATTTATACAAGCGTTGACTAGGTAAAAAGATTGTGGCAGAGACATACTCTACAACTATCTATCAAGTGTTGCTACACCCTCTTTCAGTTCTGAAATATTTGAGATAAAGTTATACTTATTATAGTTTGAACATTTTCAATGCCATCGAAGGCTAACAGAGGATCAGTTTACCTAACCATTCATTCCTGGGATCCTGAAAGGTAACCAGTATTCAGGCACACCCATCTCCACAAGTAACAAATAACTTTCTCACTTGAATCAGCAGTGAGAGACAGTGTCATATTAATTATCACAGAGACTTTTGTTGGGCAGGGATTTTAACTCATGACCGCTACCTACTGAACAAATCAGGCCCGATTGATACTTGTTATAGAGACACTCAGCAATGTTGAAATCAGTTTTACTCGCATTCATACATGAATTCAGTCTTCACACATAGAATGTGTAATTATGTAGAAACATTAATCTCCAAGTATTATTGTCAGAAACTTCATATTAAAGAATTTACTCTAGTTTTCAAAACGTGATTTAAAAAAAATATATTTAAAAATACAAATGGATATTTTCTTGGAATTTTTTTTTAATCATGCTGATAAAAAGTGATGAAATTCGAATATATTTGAATTTGTCGAAGATGACGGCAAATCTGCGAAATAGGTTGTATTTTTACTCTTTATCAGAGTTATGCCCCTTTCCTAAAATCGAGTCTGCTTACGTACTAGGATATTTTAATTTCATATTTATATCATGTAGATATAGACCTTGTTAGCAGGTTATACCTACCATTGGTCTATAAAACTGGACTATATGTATATGAGCAGATAAAACCAACTTCTGTAATCTTGTTTATACATGTACACCACTATGCACATTAATCCCCCCACAGGGTGTGGACATTGTAAAGCCATGAAACCTGCATACGGGGAAGCTGCCACTCTTTTGAAATCCGCTGGGGTAAGTTGACATTATCTTGGGTCTGTATGGATTTTATTATGGGATTTAACATGATTTTGAAGTTACATATACATATGGAATATTCAATTTTTTATTTGGTGGAGGAAGACTTCAAAATGAATCTGAGTAGAACCACCACCCTTCCATAAGGTACCGACAAACTTCCTCATATAAAGTTTTTGGAGCGAGCAGAACTCGAACCTATGACCTTATCAGTGAGAGGTAAGTGATCTTGAAACAGTGCTGTAAACCACTCGGTCACGAAGGACCCCCCCCATAAAATCTGTAGGCTATAATCAGTGAAGGTGTCCTTTTTGGCCATGTAGTCTAAGACTCTGTCTAGAAATCACTCACCTGAGGTTGTTGGTTTGAGCCTAGCTAGGAAGTTGGCTAGTTGCTTACAGAAAGATGATGGTCCTCTCAGGTTCATGTACAATTGATTGATTGATTGAATATTATGCCATCAAGGGCTAACAGACGATCAGTCAACCTTACCACTGGGATCCTGGAAGTTTAACCAGTACTCGAGCACACCCCATCTCAGCAAGTTACTGATAAATTTCCCACTTGAATCAGCAGTGAGAGACCATTGATAATGAGACGCAATGTCGTAAATCAACCATCACAGAGATTGTGGCTGAGTGGGGATTTGAACTCATGACCCCTGGATTGACAGTCAGACTTGCTAACGACTGACTAATCGAGCCCAGCCCTTGTGTACAAACGAATATGCATCTTTGAGACTTCCTTCACCAATCAAATTGGTTCACATAATAAAATATGGCAATTTTATAGTTTAATCTCACAATTAAGATTTTCTCTATTAAATACATTTTACCTTTCGGCTCCTCAGAGTAAAAAAAGAGTGAAAAATCAGATTATTCTACATTGACAAAACAAAACAGTTATTAAGCCTGAAACTTTAAAAAAAGAAAAATCACATTGAAAATATCCCACTGAAATATCTTAACCAGTAAGATGTGTATCGAATATCTTTTATGTGAATGGACAGGCTTAATTGTCAAGGTCATGTAAAGTTATACATGATTATTAATCCGATGTTTGCATAATACTATTTAAAGCTAGAGATGGACTTGTCTAAACCTCAGTGGTGGTCCAGTGGTAGAGCATCCACCTCACATGCATAAGGTTGTGGGTTTGATCCCTGGCCTGGTCATACAAAAGACTTTAAAAATGGTACCAGAAGCTTCCTCACTATATATCTGCTTTAGACAAGAGGCTGTATGACTGACAAATTTTCTGACATAAATTGCCTAAAATGCTCTGTACTTCAACTCAAGACCTTATTGTTGAGAGGTCAGTTGATCTTGCGACATTGCCGCAGACCACTCGGACGCGTTGGATCTCAAGGAATGACGGAAAGAAATTAAAACTTGAAATTTGAACTGCACAGCTATCTATGTTTGCCATTTACAGAGTGCTGGTGTCTTAGCAGCTGTTGATGCTACAATAGACAGTGCATTAGCCAGTCGTTTTGAAGTTCGGGGATATCCTACATGTGAGTAGATATTTTGGTTTTATATTTTTAAATCAGAATTTTGAACTTATTAAAAAACATAGTTTTACCTTCAAGACAATATTTTGTAATAAATTATAAGTATTTAGTTAGAGATTTCAAGGGAAAAGTGTGTTATACAAATGGATACAAATACAAGTAGTTCAGGGACCTCTGTCCTGTAGTGGTCAAACACGTGGTTGTCTAATGGCCAGTTACCTCTCATTACTGAGTTTTAAAAACTAGTTAAAAAACTGAAAGACATCAAATGTAAAAGTTACAGCTCTAGTTAACATAACCCATATTAGAATTACATGTAATAAAATGAAATATTTGAACATGGTTTAATGCCATTTTTATTTCTTGATGGGTTATATATTCCATATTAAGTTTTGTTGGTTGAGGAAGACCTCAGAATTAATCTGAGTAGATTCGCTGCAATTAGCAGTCTTAAATTTTTTTAACTGTATGTATTATAATTCTCAGGTCATTTTATTTGATGGGTTGAAGTTTAAACTTGTTAAATTTTACAAGTATTTACAACCTCGACAAATCACACTAGAAGTCTTCCTGTACTAAACATATACAGATAAAGTTTCTTACTCAAGAACAACATATATGGCGGTGGCGAGGGAACAAACTCAAAACCTTTCATCCCCGAGTTATATTGGTTTTTCAACTACATGAAAATTGTGTAGGCCTTCACATTAAAACTTTCCTTATACATATGTGGTTATAATTGATTAAATTGATTATGCATGGTTGCAAATATTTAAGTAGGTTGTAGTGCAGTGGATAGAGTGCTGGCCAGTCATGCCAGAGGTCCGGGTTCGATTCCAATCTCATACTCGTTGGTCTCTCGAAAAAACAGTCAGTTGAGGCTCTACCCAGGAAACAGACACAAGAGCAATTGATATAACCTCTGAACTTTATTTGCAATCAAGCTAAAATAACTTAGTAAAAACATAATTAAATCGTAATTTATAAATAACATAATTATAAAAAGAAATCTAGATAATGGTTTACCGGGTTACAATATTAATGTTTTTTTCTCATCTTCTTTTTCAGTGAAATATTTCAAGTAAGTAGTTCACTTTTAATACTTGTGAACATTTCATGAATGTTCTTTTTAGTATAGTATTTCTATAGAATTTATTTTACTTCATTTATGAACGGCAGTAAGTGCTACAATAATAATTAATTTTAAAATTAATATAAAGCAACTCATTGCCAGATGATTTGGTATTTCAAAGTCATCAAAACATGATAAAAGATGATATTTTAATGGAGTGGTGAATTTGAAATCACTATTCTAAAAATAGACAGCATGTAAATACTGCTTTACAACCTTCACCTCCTTGTCATTCTGACTCTTCCTAAGATGGAACAAATTTTACAAAATGTAAATCAGTATGATTTACACCAGAATATTCGTCCTATTTTGGTGATATACAAGAATTTTCAGAAAGGTTGGATTTAAGCTATATTATTATTATTTTTATTCAATAAATAATAACTTTGAATTTGTAGTTTTTTATGCCGAAAGTGTTACCTCTATTCCATTCGTTGGTGTGTTTGTGTGCGTGTGTGCATATTTATCTGTCAAATTGGTTTCTGTTGAATAAATTTTGAAAGCTTCTGCTAGTATGTATTTAATGTACAGCTGGATAATTAAAACATTTAGGCTATTATAAGTTCAATATTTATCTAAGTTCAATATTTGGCTATGTTGGTAAAAATTTACAGGAATAACGGCTCCTTTTCAATTTTTCAATTTTTGGTAAAACTAAGAAACATCAAACGAGGGCATCCGTGTCCTATGGAGATATTTCTAGTTTTTGTTTTGATTAACATTTCCAGAAATGTCCTCACCATCATGTGACGTTAATGTGTACATGAATTAAATATAAAACAACACTCAGTACTGGATCTACCCAGGAAATGGACTCGAGAGTGGTTCATATAAGCTCTGAGCTTTAATCGCATTTGAGATCAAATAAATCAGCATAAACCAATTAAATTAAGGTTTTAGCCTATGACAAAAATTAATAAAGTATTTGCTAGTTCCCAAGTTATTCCTACAAAAATGACCCTGGGTGGTCAAGCGTTCTTAGGCATTGTCTCAAGATTACTAACATCTCATCACTGAGGTCATGGGTTCAAGCCCAGCTCAGTGCAAACAATTTATGGGAAAAAGTTGAGCAGTAGCTGGGATAGGACGGTGGTTCCACTTTGATGTCCTCCTCCATCTATAAATCAGAACAGAATTAGAATAGAACCATTGGGTAATCATGCTTTCTCTCTTTCACAGGAATGGTGCTTTTGCCTACGATTACAAAAGTGGCAGGAGTACAGACGCTTTGGTAGCTTTTATGAATGAGTAAGTATTTATGGCTTTGGTATTTAGTTTTGTAAGGAATTTTGCTAAATGCACAGGGGCTAGTGTCAATATATATTCTAAATCCCTATAAACTATTTAAATACTATATATAGGGATTTAGAATGTATTGTCACTAGTCTCTGTGGCTAAATGTATATGGTGATGTTTCCTGTGAAATCTCCTGGTTGAGGTTTGTTCAGTTTGAAGATTTAAGTTGAGAATGTTTACCCATATACACTCTGGTCCCGTTATAACGCAGTCCCGTTATAACGCAGATCTAGGGGTCCACAAAATGAAATTGTGATATAAGTGAACTGCATTATAGAGATAATTTACCTTGAAAAATGTCGAGGTTGATTATTCACTCCTTTTGTGCTGAATGTTATTTGGGCTCAATAGATACGCTTATATATAAAAAAAGAAAAAGAAAAACATTTGTGTATTGATATTACTAAAATTGACGGACATTACCACATAATCCAGATGTAGAAAAACGATATCTTTATAAAACTCGCTAATAACAAAGTTTGCAAATGGCTTCTGTGTTTGGCATGTGTCAGCATTTATTGAATCTCAAACTGTTAATAATTAAATTGAATGCTGGCATGAATCAATCGATTAAACTATCCTTTAAACCACCATGATGTAAGGTTTACAACAGATTATATCCAAACAAGGCTAATTGGCGAGTAAAAGATAGTGATGATCAAATCAAAACAGGGTGACAATATATTGTTTGGTTTTCATTTGCATTATTTGATCATGTAAGTAATATATATTGACAATTTCTCCCACGCCAAAAAAATGGGAGCCAGGGAAAAAACATGCGTTGTAACGGAATTCACATTATATCGGACTGCATAATAACAGGACCACAATGTATCTTGCTTCTACTCAGATGCGTGTACATGTGTAGGGGGGTTCTCTTTACCACCACAAATACAGTTTCAGGCTGTTATATATGACAAACATATAATATGTCCAAAATCCCATTAACCGCATTACAAACGTAATGCCAACAAAACTTGGTGCTCTGTCTATATGTATCATATAAAACTGACTATATATTAAAAATGATGTTTAATCACATTAAAAATGTGTTGAGCACCTACTTTTGTAAGAGGTCATTTCTATCAGCAACACTTGCCATGTTTAAGTTTTAATGCAAATCAGCCTGTATTTAGGAACCACGGACTTCAGAAGTATGCCAGAGGTGGTTGCTTCAGCCAGATTGTTTGTTTGATTGTTTTTTAGTGTATTTTATGCCATTGAGGGCTAACAGGCAATCATTTAATCTAATCACTCTTTCCTGGGATCTTGGAAGGCTAACCAGTACTCCAGCTCTCCTATCTCCGCAAGCAACTGCTAACTTTCCTACTTGAATCAGCGATGAAAGATGTATGATAATGATCAGCAATGTTGTATATCAATCATCATGAAGACTGGCCAGGCTGGGATTCAACTTATGATCCCTGGATTGATAGTCAGATGTGCTCCTGACTGGGCCAACTGGGCCCAGCTCAGCTAGGTTTGTATTGCATACTGGTATGTATTATTGATCTAACCTAACATTTAACATTTGTATTCTAGTCCTAAGCAACCTCCACCAGATCCACCTGCAGAGCCAGCATGGAATACAGTAAAAAGTGCTGTTAAACATCTGACTGGGGCCAACTTTAAATCCGTCACCTCTTCTAAGGATGCAGCTCTGGTTATGTTTTATGCACCATGGTGCGGTCACTGCAAGAAGTCCAAACCTCACTTCCAGAATGCTGCGGACAAGTTGAAAGGTGACAGTCGAATCATGGCAGCTGTAGATTGCACAACACCAGATAGTAGAGGTGATTGTTTTTTCTGCTTACTTGTATTTTATACTTAAGATTTCTCATTTACTATATATTGTACACCTTGTTACAGAAAACATCACAATTTCCTCGGGCATGTCCATCGAATTCATGTCAATAACCAGTTCGCCTTATCCTCAAGTGCAGTTGATTCACCTTAAGTTAGTTCGCAGTAATATAACTGTCAAGTTCAAAATATTTATGCATTTGCATCCAACAACTATTTACTTTTAGAATTCACACTATTTTATGGATCTTACATGCTTATGTTACCTGCAAGACTCGGCAGATGTTACTTTGTCATGTTACCTGCAAGGCTTGGCAGGGGTTACTTTATGATGATACTTGCAAGGCTTGGCAGGGGTTACTTTGTCATGTTACCTGCAAGACTTAGCAGGGGTAAATTTTTCATGTTACCTGCAAGACTTGGCAGGGGTTACTTTGTCATGTTACCTGCAAGACTTGGCAGGGGTTACTTTGTCATATTACCTGCAAGACTTGGCAGATCTTACAGTGTACTTTGTCATATTACCTGGAAGACATGGCAGGGGTTACTTTGTCATGTTACCTGCAAGACTTGGCAGGGGTTACTTTTTCATGTTACCTGCAAGACTTGGCAGGGGTTACTTTGTCATGTTACCTGCAAGACTTGGCAGGAGTTCCTTTGTAATGTTACCTGCAAGACTTGGCAGGGGTTACTTTGTCATGTTAGTATGTTTGCCAATCACGCTTTCGTTCCCATTTAATAAATTAGTTTCTTCTAAGATATTTTGATGAAATTTTGTTGATAGGCTTCTTGTGATGTCATATGCTGTGTGTTGCCTTTTTGTCCATATGTTACACTTTTTGTCAGCTCTTCTCTACTTCTCTACCAATTTTGAGTATTAGTTTAAGATCCAGACACGTAAATCATTGTTGCGTTTTTTATCGAGTTTTTAATTGTTAATCTGTCACACTTTTTTATCAGCTCTTTTCTTAATCTACCAATTTTCACCAATCTTGCTAAGAAGAATCAGTACGATGTCCATTAATGCATTGGTGTCAAGTCCATCCACCTTTGTTGATCATTTTTTTTGCAAAATTTACTAAAGGAGCGTCAGTATGAAATCTAGTTGTGCATAATTATCATTGTTGTGTTCCTTTCCATTGAACTTGGGCTTAGTTATGGCCCTTTGATTAATTCTATGTACATACGTATACCTCACACTTCTTAGTCAGCTCTACTTCTCCCAAACTTTTCAACCAATTTTTTTTAAACTTGGTGGGTAGTGTCGTATAAAGCCTGGTTGTGCAATTTTGTCATCGTGTTATTGTTCATTGATTTTTGGTATAGTTATGGCCCTTTAACTATATTTAGTGGTAAATCTCTGTACCTGTATGTATGTCACACTCTCTTGTCAGGTGCCGTTGAACCGATTTTAGCAACACTTGCTAGGTTTCATTATGAAGCATGACTTCTAAAATTGATCGTTTTTTGGTTAGTCTGGATTTTGTTATTGAAAATCGTTTTTTTATTATCAAACGTCATAAAAAAAGTAGATATTTTCTGTTGTTATTATAAAAATCGTAAAATATGAAATACAGTTTAGCATATTGATATCATGTTCTAGTCAATATTTTGGTGGTTATGTCCCTTTCATTATCTTTTATTGTTAATTTTGTTAACATTACTCCTAAAATTAACTGATGGAGGCTTCATGGCCTAGTGGTCCAAGACGTCATCTCAAGACCACTTACCTCTAACAACCGACTTGCTCCAAAAACTTTATATGAGAAAGTTTGCCAGTTACTTGCAGAAGGACAGTGGTTCTACTCTGAGGTATTCTAAGGTCTTACACTACCAGTACAACTGGATATACCATAA
Source organism: Panopea generosa (assembly GCA_029582155.1). Taxonomy (NCBI): domain Eukaryota; kingdom Metazoa; phylum Mollusca; class Bivalvia; order Adapedonta; family Hiatellidae; genus Panopea; species Panopea generosa. Next base: position 70,736,198 of record CM055894.1, on the reverse strand, counting down.
TTATATGACTTGAAATCTGTTGAAATTGGCATTAAAACCCGGGAAATTTCAGTATGATGTCCAGTGTGCATGTTAATGTTGTGTTCCGTTCAGACTTGTGGATAATTTTTATGGCACCCCCCCAAAAAATTTTTGGGTGGCATATAGTAATCGCAGCGTCCGTCCGTCCGTCTGTCTTTCCGTCCTTCCGTCCGGTATTTTGTTTCCGGCCAGTCACTTTGTCATACATAGATGGATTTTGTTGATACTTGCAACAAATGATCAACAGAACATGACGACGTGTCGCGAGTAAGACCCACACCCGTACCTCAAATGTCAAGGTCACAATTTGAGTTTGTTTGACAACACTTTGAGTTTATGTGAGATTTCGTTTCTTGCCTGTAACTTTGCCATGCATAGATGAATTTTCATGATACTTGCTACAAATGATCAACATAACATCATGACATGTTGGGGGGCATGTGACACTTAACAGTGACATCTCTTGTTTAAACTGATTTTGTTACTGAGAAGCAATTCGGGCTTTACAGACATTTAGCTAGCCTAATGTTTTTCATATTGTGATGAAAACTCAGAATTGGTTGTTAGGTAACCAGACAAACATCAGGTTTAACGCAAAATGGACCTCAGCTTTGTGGCAGTCCGTGTTCATTCATGACTGGATGGCTCTGGATACGGCTATCCAATCTATATATTTGATCTGGACACTACATGACAAACTTTAAATAATTCAACCTTAGAAATGAAACATCAATGGTTTCTATTTTTCTGTTACAGATTTATGTGATTCCGAGGGCGTTAAAGGATTCCCGACGATAAAGCTGTACGTGAAGGGGGAATTTCTCACAGAATATAACGGAGATAGATCTGAATATGAGTTTGTCAAATTTGTAGAAAACGCACCATCTCCAGTAAAGGAAGAACTATAACATGACATTATTATAATTATAGGATAAAAAATTAATCCAAAGAAAAATATTTTGATTGATTTCATTTCATAAATCTTTAAGGCTAATTAGTTTTCGTGAATTCTTTTCAACTACTGTCAAACCTGTGTAAGCTGTCACCTCTATTAAGCAATCACTTTTCTTAAGCAGCCACATTTGCTATTTCCGGATTTTTATACTTTCAGAGCAAATTAACCTGTATTTAGCAATAACCCATTTTAAAAGGCCACTTTTGCTCATTTCCTTTACTGGCTGCTTAAGACAGAATTGAATGTACTGTAATAGAACCTCTTACTTTACTTTATGGTGACAACACTTTTCAGCATGTGACGTTACATAGATGGCATGAAATTATAAAAGCCATTTGGAAGTAAATTTCTTCAAAAACGAAAAAACTTAATTTCATGGCTTCTTCCATACTACTATTGGATATTTCAAGTAAAGTGCCATTTTGAAAAAACTTAATTATTTGTGACAGCTTCAGAAACAGTTACACTGGTTTTCACCTGTATCGTCGCCATGAAGGTTTTTATTACCCTCGCACTTTGCTATGTTGCATTTTAGCGAACAAGAAAAAGTTGATTGTAAGGGGAGTCAGTCTAATGGCAATCTTAGAGGTGTATGTGCTATTATCTCATCGGAGGTTTTATGTCTGTGTTTACCAATAAAACTGGTTGCCATATATAACCTGTAATGTGTTGAAAATGGCGTAAAACTTGGTAAGTAAAAAACCAAAAACAGTACCTGAAGTGATAATAAAGGCATCAGGATTATACTGATTTTATAATATATAAATTTCAGTCACATAAAAATATAACCTGGATTGAGATATAATTTAAAATTAAAGTCAAGTTCTAGAAACAGTTACTGAAGTTGTCACGGAAACAAATAACTTTGGTTTTATGGTGTGAAATTAACAATATATTTTTCGTACCATAGTGATACTTTTTATAGTGTTTGTAGTAATGATAGAAACTAAATCTGTTTAATTCAAGAATTAAAAATATATATTTGTTACAGTAACCAACTTGTTGATTTTACATGAACAGTGTAATGAAAGATGGATCTGAAGCATAGTAAATATTCAAACGAGGCGGTGTTGAAGAGGATAGAAAATAAGTTGAAGTATTTTGCGTTGGTATGTGGTGCCGACGGAAAATTCGGGCAGAGCCTCTTTGCCACCAAAACAGTGATCCCTCCAGGTATAATTTTCGATCCGCACCAAAAAAAAAAACATGAAAGAAATTTTTCTTGTATACAACCCTGTGTGATTTTTTAAGATTTTATTTGGTTTATTTTTTATAGTAGCGCATTGATATTGTAGTATTCATGGATGAATACGTTATAGCATGAGGATTTGTCACAGTGCAAGGATTTTACAAATGGGAATGGTGTTACGTTGTAGGAATTTGTCATAGCACATGAATTTTATGAGTGGCATTATGTGGTAGCACGGGGAGGGTAGGATTAGCACGTGCAGTCGGTGTGGGATAAAAAATCTGTACCCGGTAATAATATGCAAAAGTCCTTGTCAGGTATGCAAAAATGTTGGTTGCTGTTGTGAATTCAATCTTAGGCTCACCATGATGGCCTCTGAAATAAAAAAACAAAACAATCTGTACTGGTTCTACCCAGGTAATGTATTTGAGAGTCACTCATATAAGCTCAGAGCTTTTTTTGTAATCAAACTAAAGCAAATTCCATTATAAATTAGATATAGCAATAATGTATAGACTGTAATCACTGTATGTGTAAAAGTGGTCAAGGTTACTTGGACGCATTTTCAGGAAAAAAAACTCAGTTGGGCTAGGAACGGGAGGATTTGTTTTAGGGGGAATGGGAAGATTTGTTTTAGGGGACCAGCATCCAAGTATTTTAATTGCTTTTCAGCACCCATCCCCTCCCCCTCCATCCCGCCCACCACCAAAATAAAAGTTATGAATGTGAACATAACAACCTTTGTCATGCTTGTTTCACTTCAGATATTGTCAAAAAGTAACTTTGTAAATCATAGAATAAAGCATTGTCCCTAAATGCAGTGTATTTGTTTTTATTTATGGAACAGTGTATACCGCCGGATAAATGATGCATTTTACACGGGGGTGGGTGTTGTAAACCCTTTTGTAATTTATAAAATGTAAAGACATCGCTGAATAATTGGGAAGGAAATTCTAAAAAAAACTTTATTCCAAGATCAGAAAACCCGAACATAGTTCCATGTATACAAAGCAATAAAAATTCATTCTGTTGATATATAACTCTGACATATATAATTTGCATCAAAATAATTTTTATAACTGTATACACACAACCACCAGAATTAAAATGACTATTTTACGCAACAGTAAAAATGTACGGTCCCCTTCCTACACTTCCCATCCCCACCCCTTACATTTTTCATGAATAGCCCTTGGCTGATAGAGTCTTTAGTTACAGATATATTTGTGATAAACATTTGTTAGCTATAAAAACAATCTATGGTATCACTCAAGTGTGTTACAGTGGAAGGCATGACCAATGTCTTAATTGGCCTTCATATATTTGAAGGCAGTTCCAACAACTAACTGCCCTTCATAGCTGCCTTCATATGTTGAAGGCAGTTCCAACAACTAATTGCCCTTCATAGCTGCCCTTCATATGTTGAAGGCAGTTCAAACAATTGCCCTTCATATGTTGATGGCAGTTCCAACAACTAATCACCCTTCATGTCTTAAAGGCAGTTCCATCAACTAATTACCTTTCATATATTTGAAGGAAGGACAAACATTTTATTACCCTTTGTTGTACTGAGTTGCCTAGCAATAAAAACATAAAGAATATACAGTTGAAACTCGTTATCTTGATATTGGAGGGACTGCCGAGAAGACATCTAGATATTCGAATATCGCTATAGATTCTGTCTCAAAATCAATATTTATTTTCATCATCTGATAAACTTGATGTCTGTCATGTGTCAATTCTGCCGTAGAATTACTGTCATGATAAATGCTCATATCCGGGTCCTTTTACCCAGCAGTGTGAGACACAAGTTGAGGCTGATTGATTGAACCAAATAATATTGATACAATTTACATGCAATCACCCAATTCGATGACACGATGCTTGCAACATTCAAACAGTCATTAAAATTGACATCTTTGCCGTCGACCGGTAATTAGCAAAAAGTTAAAATATTGTGCATAGATTTTCACACTAGTGGAAAAAACGCAATATTATGTCAACAATTATATCGTGACAAACATTCAATTGAAGGTGTGAAATGATCAATCAAGAACTAAAATTGGGATAGAGATATCCAAAATATCGATTCAGACAATATCGAGTAAAAAGGAATATATTTACATACACAAAGAATATTGACTTGAGAGAAATTGAGATAACGTGTTTCTGCTTTATTGTTTAAACAGAATTTATATATTAAATAGTATGGTATTATTTTTGGTAAATAGATGTAATTTCTACTTTATTGTTTAATGCGTTTTTCACATTGTTTTGTATTTGTTGTTTTTATCATATATATAGTTTCAACTAACAAAATTTTATTGTAACCCTGTGCCATATTCTAACAAGTGCTGAGAGGTATGTTAGAGTAAATTTTATGATAACACTGTTTTTCATGTTTTTACAGGTTCTAAAAAGTATGTTAAGCTAACTTATATGTTAACACTGCTATATTCTTATAATTAACCTGATGCGAGAACGTCTATAGCTCCACCCACTGGCCATGTGGCGTTGTAAATACAATGTAGTGTTAACTTTGGAATCTTCAGTTTTCTAAGTAAAATGGTGCCACTGACCCCAATATCGATCACTAATTGGATTCTACAATACAATTGTAGGATGGACAGCCAGTGTCAGGTCAACTGTTAATTGATATATGTTTTTGTCCTATTTAAACATTAAAATTTGCTAAATACTGTGTGTTTTGTTTTGTTCCTACTTGGCACTTAGGGGAAAAAAGAATATAGCCTAGGTGCATGGTGATGTGTAACATGGTGTCAAAGCAATGCACTATTACGTGCAAGGTGATGTGTAGCATGGTGTCAAAGCAATGCACTATTACGTGCAAGGTGATGTGTAGCATGGTGTCAAAGCAATTCACTATTACGTGCAAGGTGATGTGTAACATGGTGTCAAAGCAATGTACTATTACATGCAAGACGATGTGTAACATGGTGTCAAAGCAATGTACTGTTACGTGCAAGACGATGTGTAGCATGGTGTCAAAGCAATGTACTATTACGTGCAAGGTGATGTGTAGCATGGTGTCAAAGCAATGCACTATTACGTGCAAGGTGATGTGTAACATGGTGTCAAAGCAATGTACTATTACGTGCAAGACGATGTGTAGCATGGTGTCAAAGCAATGTACTATTACGTGCAAGACGATGTGTAGCATGGTGTAAAAGCAATGTACTATTACATGCAAGGTGATGTGTAACATGGTGTCAAAGCAATGCACTATTATGTGCAAGACGATGTGTAACATGGTGTCAAAGCAATGCACTATTACGTGCAAGGTGATGTCTAGCATGGTGTCGAAGCAATGAACTATTACGTGCAAGGTGATGTGTAGCATGGTGTCGAAGCAATGCACTATTACGTGCAAGGTGATGTGTAACATGGTGTCAAAGCAATGTACTATTACGTGCAAGACGATGTGTAGCATGGTGTCAAAGCAATGTACTATTACGTGCAAGACGATGTGTAGCATGGTGTAAAAGCAATGAACTATTACATGCAAGGTGATGTGTAACATGGTGTCAAAGCAATGCACTATCATGTGCAAGACGATGTGTAACATGGTGTCAAAGCAATGCACTATTACGTGCAAGGTGATGTGTAGCATGGTGTCAAAGCAATGAACTATTACGTGCAAGGTGATGTGTAGCATGGTGTCGAAGCAATGCACTATTACGTGCAAGGCGATGTGTAGCATGGTGTCGAAGCAATGCACTATTACGTTCAAGGCGATGTGTAGCAAGTTGTCGAAGCAATGCACTATTACGTCCAAGGCGATGTGTAGCATGGTGTCGAAGCAATGCACTATAACGTGCAAGGCGATGTGTAGCATGGTGTCGAAGCAATGCACTATGCACTATTCCGTGCAAGGCGATGTGTAGCACGGTGTCGAAGCAATGCACTATGACGTGCAAGGCGATGTGTAGCATGGTGTCGAAGCAATGCACTATTACGTGCAAGGCGATGTGTAGCATGGTGTCGAAGCAATGCACTATTACGCGCAAGGCGATGTGTAGCATGGTGTCGAAGCAATGCACTATTACGCGCAAGGCGATGTGTAGCAGGGTGTCGAAGCAATGCACTATAACACGCAAGGTGATGTGTAGCATGGTGTCGAAGAAATGCACTATTACGCGCAAGGCGATGTGTAGCATGGTGTCAAAGCAATGCACTATTACGTGCAAGGCGATGTGTAGCAGGGTGTCGAAGCAATACACTATAACGCGCAAGGTGATGTGTAGCATGGTGTCGAAGCAATGCACTATTACGTGCAAGGTGATGTGTAACATGGTGTCGAAGCAATGCACTATTACGCGCAATGTGATGTGTAGCATGGTGTCGAAGCAATGCACTATTACGTGCAAGGTGATGTGTAGCATGGTGTCAAAGCAATGCACTATTACGCGCAAGGCGATGTGTAGCAGTGTGTCGAAGCAATGCACTATAACGCGCAAGGTGATGTGTAGCATGGTGTCGAAGCAATGTTCTATTACGCGCAAGGCGATGTGTAGCAGGGTGTCGAAGCAATGCACTATAACGCGCAAGGTGATGTGTAGCATGGTGTCGAAGCAATGCACTATTACGTGCAAGGTGATGTGTAGCATGGTGTCGAAGCAATGCACTATTACGCGCAATGTGATGTGTAGCATGGTGTCGAAGCAATGCACTATTACGGGCAAGGTGATGTGTAGCATGGTGTCGAAGCAATGCACTCTTACGTGCAAGGTGATGTGTAGAATGGTGTCGAAGCAATGCACTATTACGTGCAAGGTGATGTGTAGCGTGGTGTCGAAGCAATGCAGTATTACGTGCAAGGTGATGTGTAGCATGGTGTCGAAGCAATACAATATTACGTGCAAGGTGATGTGTAGCATGGTGTCGAAGCAATGCACTATTACGTGCAAGGTGATGTGTAGCATGGTGTCAAAGCAATGCACTATTACGTGCAAGGTGATGTGAAGCATGGTGTCAAAGCAATGCACTATTACGTGCAAGGCGATATGTAGCATGGTGTCAAAGCAATGCACTATTACGTGCAAGGTGATGTGTAGCATGGTGTCAAAGCAATGTACTATTACGTGCAAGGTGATGTGTATCATGGTGTCAAAGCAATGCACTATTACGTGCAAGGAGATGTGTAGCATGGTGTCAAAGCAATGCACTATTACGTGCAAGGCGATGTGTAGCATGGTGTCAAAGCATTGCACTATTACGTGCAAGGTGATGTGTAGCATGGTGTCAAAGCAATGTACTATTACATGGAAGACGATGTGTAGCATGGTGTCGAAGCAATGCACTACATGGTGTCAAAGCAATGCACTATTACGTGCAAGGTGATGTGTAACATGGTGTCAAAGCAATGAACTATTACGTGCAAGGTGATGTATAAAATGATGTCAAAGCAATGAACTATTACGCGCAAGGTAATGTATAAAATGGTGTCAAAGCAATGCACTATTACGCGCAAGGTGATGTGTAACATGGTGTCAAAGCAATGAACTATTACGCGCAAGGTGATGTGTAACATGGTGTCAAAGCAATGCACTATTACGCGCAAGGCGATGTGTAACATGGTGTCAAAGCAATGCACTATAACGTGCAAGGTGATGTGTAGCATGGTGTCAAAGCATTGCACTATTACGTGCAAGGTGATGTGTAGCATGGTGTCAAAGCAATGTACTATTACGTGGAAGACGATGTGTAGCATGGTGTCAAAGCAATGCACTACATGGTGTCAAAGCAATGCACTATTACGTGCAAGGTGATGTGTAACATGGTGTCAAAGCAATGAACTATTACGCGCAAGGTGATGTGTAAAATGGTGTCAAAGCAATGCACTATTACGCGCAAGGTGATGGGTAACATGGCGTCAAAGCAATGAACTATTACGCGCAAGGTGATGTGTAACATGGTGTCAAAGCAATGCACTATTACGCGCAAGGTGATGTGTAACATGGTGTCAAAGCAATGCACTATTACGCGCAAGGTGATGTGTAACATGGTGTCAAAGCAATACACTATTACGCGCAAGGTGATGTGTAACATGGTGTCAAAGCAATGCACTATTACGCGCAAGGTGATGTGTAGCATGGTGTCGAAGCAATGCACTATAACGTGCAAGGTGATGTGTAGCATGGTGTCGAAGCAATGCACTATTACGTGCAAGGTGATGTGTAGCATGGTGTCAAAGCAATGCACTATTACGTGCAAGACGATGTGTAGCATGGTGTCAAAGCAATGCACTATTACGTGCAAGGTGATGTGTAGCATGGTGTCAAAGCAATGTACTATTACGTGCAAGGTGATTTGTAACATGGTGTCAAAGCAATGCACTATTACGTGCAAGGTGATGTGTAGCATGGTGTGAAAGCAATGCACTATTACGTGCAAGACGATGTGTAACATGGTGTCGAAGCAATGCACTATTACGTGCAAGGTGATGTGTAGCATGGTGTCGAAGCAATGCACTATTACGTGCAAGGTGATGTGTAGCATGGTGTCGAAGCAATGCACTATTACGTGCAAGGTGATGTGTAGCATGGTGTCGAAGCAATGCACTATTACGTGCAAGGTGATGTGTAGCATGGTGTAGAAGCAATGCACTATTACGTGCAAGGTGATGTGTAGCATGGTGTCTGAGCAATGCACTATTACGTGCAAGGTGATGTGTAGCATGGTGTCGGAGCAATGCACTATTACGTGCAAGGTGATGTGTAGCATGGTGTCGAAGCAATGCATGTAGCATGGTGTCGAAGCAATGTACTATTACGTGCAAGGTGATGTGTAGCATGGTGTCGAAGCAATGCACTATTACGTGCAAGGTGATGTGTAGCACGGTGTCGAAGCAATGCACTATTACGTGCAAGGTGATGTGTAGCATGGTGTCGAAGCAATGCACTATTACGTGCAAGACGATGTGTAGCATGGTGTCAAAGCAATGCACTATTACGTGCAAGGTGATGTGTAGCATGGTGTCGAAGCAATGCACTATTACGTGCAAGGTGATGTGTAGCATGGTGTCGAAGCAATGTACTATTACGTGCAAGGTGATGTGTAGCATGGTGTCGAAGCAATGTACTATTAAGTGCAAGGTGATGTGTAGCATGGTGTCGAAGCAATGCACTATTACGTGCAAGGTGATGTGTAGCATGGTGTCAAAGCAATGCACTATTACGTGCAAGGTGATGTGTAACATGGTGTCAAAGCAATGCACTATTACGTGCAAGGTGATGTGTAGCATGGTGTCAAAGCAATGCACTATTACGTGCAAGGCGATGTGTAGCATGGTGTCAAATCATTGCACTATTACGTGCAAGGCGATGTGTAGCATGGTGTCAAAGCAATGCACTATTACGTGCAAGGTGATGTGAAGGATGGTGTCAAAGCAATGCACTATTACGTGCAAGGCGATGTGTAGCATGGTGTCAAAGCATTGCACTATTACGTGCAAGGTGATGTGTAGCATGGTGTCAAAACAATGTACTATTACATGGAAGACGATGTGTAGCATGGTGTCAAAGCAATGCACTACATTTTGTCAAAGCAATGCACTATTACGTGCAAGGTGATGTGTAATATGGTGTCAAAGCAATGCATTATTACGTGCAAGGTGATGTGTAGCATGGTGTCAAAGCAATGTACTATTCCTGCAAGGTGATGTGTAGCATGGTGTCAAAGCAATGCACTATTACGTGCAAGGTGATGTGTAACATGGTGTCAAAGCAATGCACTATTACGCGCAAGGTGATGTGTAGCATGGTGTCAAAGCAATGCACTATAACGTGCAAGGTGATGTGTAGCATGGTGTCGAAGCAATGCACTATTACGTTCAAGGTGATGTGTAGCATGGTGTCAAAGCAATGCACTATTACGTGCAAGACGACGTGTAGCATGGTGTCAAAGCAATGTATTATTACGTGCAAGGTGATGTGTAGCATGGTGTCAAAGCAATGTACTATTACGTGCAAGGTGATTTGTAACATGGTGTCAAAGCAATGCACTATTACGTGCAAGGTGATGTGTAGCATGGTGTCAAAGCAATGTACTATTACGTGCAAGGTGATGTGTAGCATGGTGTCAAAGCAAAGTACTATTACGTGCAAGGTGATTTGTAACATGGTGTCAAAGAAATGCACTATTACGTGCAAGGTGATGTGTAACATGGTGTCAAAGCAATGCACTATTATGCGCAAGGTGATGTGTAGCATGGTGTCAAAGCAATGCACTATAACGTGCAAGGTGATATGTAGCATGGTGTCGAAGCAATGCACTATTACGTGCAAGACGATGTGTAGCATGGTGCCAAAGCAATGCACTATTACGTGCAAGGTGATTTGTAACATGGTGTCAAAGCAATGCACTATTTCGTGCAAGATGATGTATAGCATGGTGTCAAAGCAATGAACTATTACCTGCAAGGTGATGTGTAAAATGGTGTCAAAGCAATGCACTATTACGCGCAAGGTAATGTGTAAAATGGTGTCAAAGCAATGCACTATTACGCGCAAGGTGATGTGTAGCATGGTGTCGAAGCAATGTACTATTACGCGCAAGGCGATGTGTAGCAGGGTGTCGAAGCAATGCACTATAACGCGCAAGGTGATGTGTAGCATGGTGTCAAAGCAGTGCAAGGTGATGTGTAGCATGGTGTCAAAGCATTGCACTATTACGTGCAAGGTGATTTGTAACATGGTGTCAAAGCAATGTACTATTACGTGCAAGGTGATGTGTAGCATGATGTCAAAGCAATGTACTATTACGTTCAAGGTGATTTGTAACATGGTGTCAAAGCAATGCAATTTTACGTGCAAGACGATGTGTAGCATGGTGTCAAAGCAATGCCCTATTATGTGCAAGGTGATGTGTAGCATGGTGTCAAAGCAATGCACTATAACGTGCAAGGTGATGTGTAGCATGGTGTCGAAGCAATGCACTATTACGTGCAAGACGATGTGTAGCATGGTGTCAAAGCAATGCACTATTACGCGCAAGGTGATGTGTAACATGGTGTCAAAGCAATGAACTATTACGCGCTAGGTGATGTGTAACATGGTGTCAAAGCAATGCACTATTACGTGCATGATGATGTGTAACATGGTGTCAAAGCCTTGCACTATTACGTGCAAGGTGATATGTAACATGGTGTCAAAGCAATGTACTATTACGTGCAAAGTTATGTGTAACATGGTGGCAAAGCAATGCACTATAACGTGCAAGGCGATGTGTAACATGGTGTCAAAGCAATGCATGCAAGGCGATGTGTAACACGGTGTCAAAGCAATGCACTATTACGTGCAAGGCGATGAGTAACACTGTGCCAAAGCTATGCACTATCACCTGCAAGGTGATGTGTAACACGGTGTCAAAGCAATGCACTATTACATGCAAGGTGTTGTGTAACATGGTGTCAAAGCAATGTACTATTTCAAGCAAGGTGATGTGTAACATTGTGTCAAAGCAATGTTCTATTACATGCAAGGTGATGTGTAACATGGTGTCAATCAAAGCAATATACTATTACATGCAAGGTGATGTGTAACATGGTGTCAAACAATGCACTTTTACATGTAAGGCGATGTGTAACATGGTATCAAAGCAATGCACTATTACATGCAAGGTGATGTGTAACACGGTATCAAAACAATGTAATATTACGTGCAAGGTGATGTGTAATATGGTGTCAAAGAAATGCACTATTACGTGCAAGGTGATGTGTAACATGGTGTCAATCAAAGTAATGTACTATTACATGCAAGGTGATGTGTAACATGGTGTCAAAGCAATGCACTTTTACATGTAAGGTGATGTTTAACATGGTATCAATGCAATGCACTATTACATGCAAGGTGATGTGTAACATGATGTGAAAGCAATGTACTATTACGTGCAAGGCGGTGTAACACGGTTTCAAAGCAATGCACTATTACGTGCAAGGTGATGTGTAACATTGTGTCAAAGGAATGTACTGTTATATGCAAGGCGATGTGTAACACCATATCAAAACAGTGCACTATTACGTGCAAGGCGGTGTAACACGGTTTCAAAGCAATGTACTATTACATGCAAGGTAATGTGTGACATGGTGTCAAAGCAATGTACTATTACGTGCAAGGTGATGTGTAACATGGTGTCAAAGCAATGTACTATTACGTGCAAGGTGATGTGTAACACGGTTTCAAAGCAATGCACTATTACATGCAAGGCGATGTGTAACATGGTATCAAAGCAATGCACTATTACATGCAAGGTGATGTGTGACACGGTATCAAATCAATGCACTATTACAAGCAAGGTGATGTGTAACACGGTTTCAAAGCAATACACTATTACATGCAAGGTGATGTGTAACACATTATCAAAGCAATGCACTATTACATGCAAGGTGATGTGTAACACGGTTTCAAAGCAATGCACTGTTACATGCAAGGCGATTTGTAACACGGTATCAAAGCAATGCACTATTACATACAAGGTGATGTGTAACACGGTTTCAAAGAAATGCACTATTACATGCGAGGTGATTTGTGACAGGGTATCAAAGCAATGCACTATTACATGCGAGGTGATGTGTGACAGGGTATGAAAGCAATGCACTTTTACATGCGAGGTGATGTGTGACATGGTATCAAAGCAATGCACTATTTCATGCAAGGTGATATGTGACAGGGTATCAAAGCAATGTACTATTACATGCAAGGTGATGTGTGACAGGGTATCAAAGCAATGCACTATTACATGCAAGGTGATGTGTAACACTGTGTCAAAGCAATGCACTATTACATGCAAGGTGATGTGTAACACGTTATCAAAGCAATACACTATTACATGCAAGGTGATGTGTAACACGGTATCAAACAATACACTATTACATGCAAGGTGATGTGTTACACGTATCAAAACAATACACTATTACATTCTAGGTGATTTGTTACATGGTATCAAAGCAATACACTATTACATGCAAGGTGATGTGTAACACTTTATCAAAGCAATACACTATTACATGTTAGGTGATGTGTAACATGGTATCAAAGCAATACACTATTACATGCAAGATGATGTGTTACATGGTATTAAAGCAATGCACTATTACATGCAAGGTGATGTGTAACATGGTATCAAAGCAATGCACTATTACATGCAAGGCGATGTGTGACAGGGTATCAAAGCAATGTACTATTACATGCAAGGCGATGTGTGACAGTGTATCAAAACAATGCACTATAACATGCAAGGCGATGTGTGACAGGGTATCAAAGCAATATACTATTACGTGCAAGGCAATGTGTGACAGGGTATCAAAGCAATGTACTATTACATGCAAGGTGATGTGTGACATGGTATCAAAGCAATGTACTATTACTTGCAAGGTGATGTGTGACAGAGTATCAAAGCAATGTATTATTACATGCAAGGCGATGTGTGACAGGGTATCAAAGCAATTTACTATTACATGCAGGGTGATGTGTGACAGGGTATCAAAGCAATGTACTATTACATGTAAGGTGATGTGTGACAGTGTATCAAAGCAATGTTCTATTACATGCAATGTGATGTGTGACAGGGTATGAAAGCAATGTACTCTTACATGTAAGGTGATGTGTGACAGGGTATCAAAGCAATGTTCTATTTCATGCAAGGTGATGTGTGACAGGGTATAAAAGCAATGCACTATTACATACAAGGTGATGTGTGACAGTGTATCAAAGCAATGTACTATTACATGCAAGGTGATGTGTGACTGGGTATCAAAGCAATGTACTATTACATGTAAGGTGGTGTGTGACAGGGTATCAAAGCAATGTACTATTACATGTAAGGTGATGTGTGACAGGGTATCAAAGCATTGTACTATTACATCTGAGGTGGTGAGTGACATGGTATCAAAGCAATGTACTATAACATGCAAGGTGATGTGTGACAGGGTATCAAAGCAATGTACTATTACATGTAAGGTGATGTGTGACAGGGTATCAAAGCAATGTACTATTATATGTAAGGTGATGTGTGACAGGGTATCAAAGCAATGCACTATTACATGTAAGGTGATGTGTGACAGGGTATCAAAGCAATGCACTATTACATGTTAGGTGATGTTTGACAGGGTATCAAAGCAATGTACTATTACATGTAAGGTGATGTGTGACAGGGTATCAAAGCAATTCACTATTACATGTAAGGTGATGTGTGACAGGGTATCAAAGCAATTCACTATTACATGTAAGGTGATGTGTGACAGGGTATCAAAGCAATGAACTATTACATGTAAGGTGATGTGTGACAGGGTATGAAAGCAATGTACTATTACATGTAAGGTGATGTGTGACAGGGTATGAAAGCAATGTACTATTACATGTAAGGTGATGTTGACAGGGTATGAAAGCAATGTACTATTACATGTAAGGTGATGTGTGACAGGGTATCAAAGCAATGTACTATTACATGTAAGGTGATGTGTGACAGGATATCAAAGCAATGTACTATTACATGTAAGGTGATGTGTGACAGGGTATCAAAGCAATGTACTATTACATGTAAGGTGATGTGTGACAGGGTATCAAAGCAATGTACTATTACATGTAAGGTGATGTGTGACAGGGTATGAAAGCAATGTACTATTACATGTAAGGTGATGTTGACAGGGTATGAAAGCAATGTACTATTACATGTAGGGTGATGTGTGACAGAGTATCAAAGTAATGTACTATTTCATGTAAGGTGATGTGTGACAGTGTATCAAAGCAATACATTATTACATGTATTGATATGTAACACTTTGATAAACCTGATGCAAGGTACACAGTACATATGTAATGTTATATGAACAGATACATGTAAGATTTTATATTCTACAATCGTAAGCAAGTGGTCTCAGTCGCTGTCTCAAGATCGTTATCTTTGCATTGGTGAAGTCATGAGTTTAAAACCAGCTCGGTAAAAAAAACTTTATGGGAGAAAGTTTGCCTGTTTCACCACTTATAAACATGGTTGACATTAAATAAACATGCAAGGTGTTTAAAATGGCATCAATCATAATTTCCTCTCCCATTGTAAACAAAAACGGAAAAAAGTGTGTTATGGTAGTGTTACACGTGCCTTTAAGACGTTCATCTAAAAGCATTACTGTTCAAGTAGCAACATTTTTTTATGAAAGTGTACCCCAAATATATTTGCATTTTCAAAGCAAAGTTGAGACGATTTTAGGTGAGACGAGGCCATTGTTAAAAAAAAACCAAAAAAAACTTGTTATTAAAGTTTGATTGCTCTTGAAAGAAAAAAAATCTCGAATATCAAATATAATATACAATTAATCATACACCCTAAAGTATCGCATCATTACTAAATGTACATTAATCATACACTGTAAATGTTTATATCTACATTGCAGTTTGTTGTGTCAGCATATCACTGCATATCACTGCATATCACTGCTTTTATCATTTTTTGTTTTAATTTTTAAGCTCCCCCCCCCCCCCCCCCCCCCCCCCCCCCCCCCCCATGGAGGTGCATTTTGTGTTGCCCATGTCTGATTAATCGTCCATCAGAAGAGAACAATTGACCCCAAGGTCAAGATGAAAATCTAGCTAATGATGTTGCAACTTTCCATGTGATGTTCCAGTATAAAATATAAATTACATGAAATTTATCATTTACTGTCTAAAAATGAGTGTGGTTACTTAGAACTTTTGATAAATTAAATTAGAATAATTATTCATTGTGTTTGTATGCACGAAAAAAAACTATTCATATCTTTTCTGTTCAGATTGAACATTTCGTCTCGCAGTATAACTATCTTGGTTGTTACATGGCAGAACCTCTATATTGCCAAAACATAATATCTCGGGATAAACTTTTGTCAGAAATTTAAAACTTGTGATAGATTCTTGTACACATGCATGTGCAAGAAAATGTTTTTTTTTAATATTCATGTACAAACTAGACTATTTCAGACATTTCCCAAGAGTTATCCGATAATTGCCCCTGTGCATTTTGATGATATTGGAGATGACTCCAGTTACTTCCCTTAGATCGCTCCGCTCTGACACTAAGATCAAGTAGGCGTGACGTGTTATATGCCCTCGAGATACATCTATTCGATTTGACAAGGACTTATATAAGTCCTTGGTTTTAATAAGCAGGTTTTGGTGGTTTTGGTGTGTAGTATTATTGATTAATTGATTGATTGAATATTAAGCGTCATGTTTATGCCATTGAGGGCTAACAGAAGATCAATTAACCTAACCACTGTTTCCTGGGATTAACCAGTACTCGAACACACCTCATCTCCGCAAGTAACTGATAACTTTCCCACTTGAATCAGTGGTGAGAGACGAATGATAATGAGACACAATGTCGTATATCAGTCACCAAGGAGATTGTTGCCGGGCGGTGATTCGATCTCACGACCCCTGTATTGTGTAGTACAAAAAAGAAATTAATGAATTTTACTTAAACGCTAAAATTATTTGATTAAATTTAATGATCAAAATTATAACATAGATTAATGATTTTAATTACAAATTGCATTATACTTTGATAAAGTTTATTTTATTATCAATCAACAGATAAAAATTGATTATTTTGTGTTACTGTAATCCATAAATTTATTACGGTTATTAGATTATATAAACTTATCTTTGAAAGAGACAGAATGACAATAAAACATAATGTCTTAAATCAATCATCACAGAGACTGGTGCCGTCGGGGATTCTAATTCATGACCCGAGGGTTGATAGTCGGACGCTTTACTGTCTGAGTTAACGGGACAAGTGCACTGATATTCAGATGATATTTTAAACTTCATGTTGTTGTTTTTTTAAAATATAATTATTATGGTTGTTTGAAACAGACAGCTTTATATTAGCGCATGCGTTTTTAATAAAGCCTAAAACGGTATTTGACCAAAATCCATTTTTAACAACTTCTTTTAAGTTTCTCGTGTTATAATATGATAAGACTATATTGTTACAACAGATTAATATTTTTGTCATACAACTTTGATATACAGTAGAACTCTGTTGGCTCGAACACGGATGGCTGGAACACCACGCATGGCTCGAACCGCTAATCTGGTCCCGGTCGGAACACTATTTAAATTATATTATTTTACCTCTGATGGCTAGAACACCGAGTCGAACTCGATATTATATTGAGAATTAAAACTGTAAAGCGAATTTATTCGCTGAAAAGAAGTAACACAACTACAAACTAATGAATGTGCTACTTAATAAAATAATAAAACGCACTATATTTACCTGTATTTTGACACGCTTCGTTCGACTCATCGAAATTCTTTTGTATTCATTTTTATATACTTGGAATAAGTTCTATCATTCTGAAACAACTCGGGAAATTTATATATGATTTACACTTGCTGTCGAAGATCTGCCAAATATAATGTTTTTCAACCATTTACAAGAGTTATGCACTTTTTTCAACACAGGAACAAAAATAGTCTTAACATATGCTATGGTAATGTAACTTTACATAATAAGTATAAATACTTTTCAGAAAAAGTTTTAAGTGAAAATTGCAGCGTGTCCCTTTAAAGTATTTCAGTAAGCTAATAAGTGTGAAAAGCTGATATATTACGCAGCAGTTTTACAAAGCTCTTTGCTTTGATGAGTAATACCGCAATTATCTAAAGCTTTATATTCCTTCTAGTGTTTCATGTTTAATAAAGTAAACACTAAAACATTCACAAACTATTTCATACAGATCATGTCATGTTAGTATGCTATTGAAACTCGCGATATGTTTTAAAATAGATATTTAACAATACAATGTGCAATCTCATGCATATCAATATCAAGAATTTGCTAACTGCAGTAAAGTACAAGGTTAATGGTGGTAATGGTTGTCTCTACCTGTAAACAAGTCACTTATGTTGTTGTAGAGATTTTCATTTTGAACCAGTTAGTCGCTTGCGGATGTTGTCATAATCATTTGAATAATGACTTACGAAAGGTTATTATACAATAGAACTTCGTTGGCTCGAACACAGATGGCTAGAACACCATATATAGCTCTAACCACGTATCTAGTCCCGCCCGAAATCCTATTTCGATGTATATGCATGTACATATTTGGTATGATGTTAAACAATGCTTGGCTTGAACAACCCTTAACTCGAACTATTGTGTCCAGTCCTGTTGGGTTCGAGCAATCGAAGTTCTACTGTACGAAGATAAATAAAAAATAATAAGTTGTTTAAAGAATTATTACCAACACATTTAATTAATAAAGCAATCGCATAATTGAGATAAACACCAATTTGTAGAAACCCGCTAATATTTCTTTTTTTCCCGCTTTATTATCTGTTTATAAAATTTGAATTTATTATCAATTTATCTGAATATCGATGTTAAATCAAATAGCTAATTTTAAAAAGCTGAACAACAAACTCGTGTTGAAATATAATTACTCAATTACATTTTAGCAGATTATATTATAACCCCCAATAAAAGTTTTGCCTCCGGGGTAGGGGTAGGGGTAATTAAGTTCATAAATAAACACTAGCTTATCGCATTGTTTGAGACTTGAAACAGACAGGGACAGGGGTGCTCTGGGTTTTTTTTACAAGGATTATTAGATTTGAATATTGGGAAAACGTTTAAATTAAAAATTCTGTAATATTTATAAACATTTGATAATGGTTTATCTTAACTAACTTGTATTAAAAGTTAATTACACGATATCTATGCGATGACTAAAAACGAACATAAACATGCACAAAATGAAACATGTTTGCAATTAAAATATTTATTTCGGATTATCAAACTTTAGGAAGTAATCTCAGTACCATTATATTTCTTTAAATAATTAAATAATTTTATTTTCGTGCCGCAAAACACCATTCATTTCATAGGTATTATCTTTCTTTTCGTCTCATCTACACATCGTATAACAAAACATAAATTATACATGAACGTTTAAGCTTGTACATAGCAATTCTTAAAGAATTATAAGAGACGTTTTAAAACATTGATTATGAATATCAATACAAAGCACAGTTTTTTGACATATTAAAGCTCCATGTAAAATATTGCTAGTCTTTATATTAAAATCTGCAATAAACTAAGTTTTTAATTTAAAAGATGAAGAAAGAAAAAGAGCACTATTGCGCATATTTAGAAATATCTTTAAAAACGATTACCGTTTTTGATCAGATCATTTGAGAACTGATTAGCAGTATTTTCATATATGTATGTATATATCTTTATTTTTTATTAGAGTCTCATCAACATACATACACATGTAAAATATCAATATATACAGCACATTAAATGTATATTGCCACTCCATATTGGAGTTATAAGAGACTATCGTATTTGTATAATACAGGCATAAAGAACACTTTAC
Organism: Panopea generosa; assembly: GCA_029582155.1. Lineage (NCBI taxonomy): Eukaryota > Metazoa > Mollusca > Bivalvia > Adapedonta > Hiatellidae > Panopea > Panopea generosa. The sequence continues at coordinate 70,716,647 of CM055894.1, read as the reverse complement.
ATGCAGCATATAATTACATAGGTAAAACTAAAGAAACCTTGCTAATCAATAATTAAGAAATATGTGGAGATTTTTTTAATTGAGTAATTCAAAACAATGATATGCTAATTATGCTGTATTAACATAATTATCAATCAGTTACATTATTAAATCTCTTTGTTCAATTAACATGCCTCGCGTAATGTATTATTGTTATCAAATCACTGGTTTTGATATTTAAGAATCAAGTGATATAGATAAATTGAGTAATCCTATTATACATACTCTTCAGTCAATTTTCTTTCTATGTCCACTGAATTATTTCATAGTAAAGACATTAAAATATAAATTTGTGCGAAATAAATAAACCATTAAATAATGTTTTAGATAACAAAACAAACGTATTTGAATTTGAAGCTTTTTGAAGGTTCTTTAGTTAAAATATGAAATTAAAAAAAATCTATGCTTTAGACTATAAATAAAAAACATAATAAACACACACACTTTAAACTACATATAATTGCAATATCACCATGTGTTTATAAACATTTCGGGGCTGAAAAACATCTGCATTGCCTATAGCCGACTGATATAGCGACATTCATGCTGTATTTAATTGGGTACAATAATACGCTGTAAATTGGGCACACAGAAAATAAATCCGAATTACATTTTATCTCTTTTTCAAATCAAAATGGAAGCAATATGCAATTATCATATATTTTATACCTAAATATCATCGTAAAGAGAATTTTATTTGCAATAAACGTATACGTTGTAATAGGTTAGCAAAAATCACAACTAAGGTTTATTAGACCTTAAAAATGACCGAAAACGTGTTTTGAGTATTTTTTATATAGAACATATAAGGACCATAAAATTATCTACTGTTATAAAATTAAAAAAGGAAGCAAGAAGACTTATTTTAATTTTTATTTTATCATAATAAAGGTTATATTTTTAATTTAATGACTAAACGTTGTAATAGGTTGGCATTTTAATAATGAAACAGTTATAACGATAAAATTAAATTTCTCCTATATGTTTCTATGTAAACCAAATTTCACGGTTTAGCCAGGTAAGTGATAAAAACGGTCGATATGAAGGGGGTAACTTCTCTCGTTAAGCCAGTGAAATGTCTGAAAATATGTCGCAAGGCAATGCAAGGCAGGGCAGTGCGGGGCGGGGCGGGGCAGGGCAGGGCAGGGCAGGGCAGGGCAGGGTTACTATCAACAATGAAACTCGAAACCACGAAAACTCCCAGTCGAGATTGGCCGATATCTAGAAATATAAAAAAATATAAACATACGATATACTCTTATATAAAATGATTAATTTGCAATTTAATAGGCAAACCGTCACGCCTCATACGATTTTCACTTGTACGATAAAACGTACGATGTACAATTATACAAAATGATAAATTTGCAATTTAATAGGCAAACCGTCACGTGTCATCCTTTTAAGATCTGAAAAGGTTTTATACTTGACGTGGACCCATGTTTATCTGTTGGATTAGATAGTCCGCTATCTGTGATGCAGTCATGTTAAAATGGAAAATTCCCTCTCCAAATACACTAATCCGAAAAGCAAATAAGATGCTATTGACATTTCAGGCCTGTTATCTTTATGTTTCTGTAGGTTTATTCTAAATTCAATTTTACGCTTACACGTAGTTCTAATGAAATTGTTTGAAATGTTGTTTTAAAGTTTAACATTTTCTTTTCTTATCTGTTGTTGGGATGGAGGTACCTGTTTAGTTTTAGTAAGAAGAGTATCACTGCCAATCTCTGCAGAGGGGTACGAAATGTTGTTATGGGTGGTGTTTTCGTTAATCATTTGTTGTCATGTTTAGGCCATTACGAATTAATTGCTAAATTATCATCCAATATTTTTCTTAAAAAGGGGAGAGGGGGTGATTTTATTTTATCTTTTTTTTTTATGAAAATAAAATTAGTCGGAGCGGCATGAAAATGAGAGAGTCAACGGAGATGATAATTTAACAATGTATTATGGTCTTATTTCTGTGGTTAAATTACCAACCTCTGTGTGGTTCCAGGGTGCCAAATGAGTGATGGAAAGAATAGATAACTGTAGGTATCAAGGGTCTAGTTTCATTCTGTATATACCTTTGTTGATGTTGGGTTTTTGTCAACGTGTATATTTGTCATAGTGTCTCTTAAGTCTACAGAAAATTTAATTCCTAATAATGTAAATGAATCATCTCCCCAGTAAAGTTCATATCCCCATATATTTTAACATTGCATCGTATCGGTAGCCAATCCTGATAACGTTAGTTTTGTCCAAATTGATATAAAGGCCGGAGGTTTTTGCATAAAATTTTAATACATTTAATGTGCGTCCAAGTGACATTTCAGATCCATCGAATATAAGCGTTGTGTCATCTGCTGTTGTGAAATCAATTCTTGTTTTATCCACACATGTATACCTTTATTGTTTGAATGGTTTCTAATACTACAGTGTTTGATTATAAGGCTTTGTGTCCCTTCGCCAGTTCCCTGGATTTGAACAATAGAGTGTACTGACTAACCAACATTTTTATGAGATATTGTGATCTAATTTTCGTTGTTTTTGTTTCATGTACACATTCGTGAGACTTCGTTTCGTTGAAAACGAATTTTAGAAGAAGAAAAAATGTTTTGGTGCGATCTTTGAAATCGAGAATTTCTATTACATAACGCGTTTTACTTACGGACCTGTACTGGTAGTAAGTGGATGCCAGCACATACACAGGCGCTTATAAATGCTCCTCGCAACATGGGGAAATCCTGCGGAGAGATGTAGGCTCGGACTGGGATTCCAACAACGCCCCCACCTGAAGCCCTAGAAAAGCTGATATATATATATAATATATAAACAACGATTACACGAGGTGAACTGACTAATTTATATATAAATTCATGGAAGGTCATGAAAATTCACCGAAATGTTTGTCATTCATACACAGCGGTTTTATTTTCTTTATATAAAACTATTTCCAGTTACTTGATATGCCACTTTAACACAATGCTCACAACATGGGGTAATCGTGAAAAGGGATATGTTGATTAATCAGCACTTTGGTGTTTGATCAAACTGTTATGCAGACAACAATTTGAAAGGACTTGTCACAAGTTGAAGGTGTAAGTAGATCAAAGCAAAACAGCTCTTTAGAATTATATATTCCTCGTCGACAAATATAAATAGAAACACAATAGCCGAATAGGCTACTTTTAATAAAATACTAGAAATATGTATCGTATTTATTTGCACGCATATTTTCTCTTTTTAAAGTAGCTATTTGGAACAATGCCGGAACAAGAAGCATCCAAGGGGTAGGTCTTCTTATTAAGGAAGTGGCAATTAGAGTGAATGAAAGTGTAAGTTAGGGTATGTACGAAATAAGCTTGTTTAATGGTGTTATAGGCAACATTAGAGTGTATGGCGGAAAGATAAAAACAACCGCGTGGTACGTAAATGTAATAAACTATATTTGCTCACAAATACTTCAGTATATAACCCCTACTCTTTAACGTCACCGCATATCGTCTGCTGGATGTAATAGAGCATGTTTGGACAGGTAGAGAGGTGCGCGTGTAATAAGGGACACTGGATCTCGTCTGTCATTTTATATTATATAGGGGAGAAGTATATTTTATTATAGGGAAAAGTTGGCTACTAGAATTAATGTATATTGTCTCTATAAAACGAGAAGTATTAATAACTCTATAAAACGCAAAGTATTAATAAACGGGGTGTATTTTGGATATTCGGTAATGTAACTGCATGGATGGCCAAGTACGTAAATGTATTTCATGCGTGCTTGCGTGTGTGTTTTCCATGTAGATGGGGTGTGATTATGATTTTATTTTATATTAATGTTGTTGTTCTAAACTAATGTATTTCACATCAGTTGTGAAATAAGTTCTTACAACTTATATTAATCAGTCTTGCTGGTTCCTTGGGGTAGAAACATTTGTTGTTGTTGTTGTTGTTGTTGATATGCATTTTTATTATTGAAAACGTTGTTTTGTTGTTGATATGTATTATCATTACTAGTGTTGTTGTTGTTCGTTTAAATGTTAAATAATTTTCAGCTCACGAACTACTGGAAAATAAATTTAGTAAGATAAAACCTTAATGAAACATTTGCTCACATATACTTCAATATATACAATTACAACTTAAAACCGTGGTCTATACTTTATCCATTCACATGACTGACGATGTATGTACGAATCCTGTATGTATCTTATTACTATTACTTTTGATGTTACGACTGGTTCCTTCAAATAACTATCCCCGTCGCATTATATTCGTGACACAGCGCCATAAGTTGGAGAAACACCAAACAGGAGGCGGACAGAAGAGACCTGCTGGAAACGATTGTTGTAAACCTGTAGTAAAACGACTCCGGAAAGACGAAGATCCCCGCCAGTTCTACACCATATTGAAAATCAATGAGCACAGGATGGAGAAGTTCGAGACTACATCTACTGTGTACAAAGTGAATCTTAAAAGATTTGTATGTGACGGAAGATGTGTTGACTACACTCAGCCGATTATTTACAGCCATTTTTGGAGATCTGACTAATGGAGCCAAATCGGAAGATCTTATACGACTTGTAGTCCAGAGCCCGACATTGGACTATCCAATTGTGATATATTTTCTACGAGTACATGAATTGACCATCTTTGTCCGCTCGTATTACAAGATAGGGTATACAAGTCAGCACTCTAACCAAAGAGTGCCAGTTTATTTCTGGCGTTATATCCTGTCTAAGAATCACAAATAATGACCTCTTAAAAGATTAACTGAAAATTCTCTCCTCCAAAATCCAAAATGGCCAAATTATATAGAATATATAGCAAAAACATGCTGACATCACTATCTATACAAATGCCTTACACTACTCTTATGATATCTAATAGCCATACACAATCATTTAATACGGCTGCTTAAATACCACACTAATTAACTTACAAACAATTATTTACAGAATATAAAAGTTGCAAAAATACTGCAAATCTTGCTCAAAGCAACTAAGATCAACTCTCCCGAATCATCGGTTAAATAGTTCGATTCGGTGATTCTATTCAGATTCATTCAGAGGTCTTACTCCACCAATAAAAGTAGATTATGCCATATATAACCTGAAGAGTATTGGAAATGGTTATAGACCCCATTAAAAAAAAATAAAAAATCGATTCCCTTTCATATTAACGTTGTGTATATAGAGCATGGTGCACGTACGTACGCACATACGCACGTGCACACACAAGTACATACGTACACACACGTACATACACGCGCGCGCTCACACACATTATTTGAAATCCGCAACTGGTCACCCCTGACTGAAACATTTGGATCCGCCTGTCAATTCTCATTTGGTGTGTGCAAGCAGAACACGCGCTATATGTTCATAACGGATTGACAATTGTATAGGATATATCAAAAACATTATATCTCCAGAGAGATAAAGGGATATATCCATTCATAACATATCTGGAAGGATTAGGTAGAAACCATTTGTGCAAAGGTTAGTATTTTGCTAGTATTAATAGAACTGATGTATTCTGCTTCTATGCAAAACTCCTCTTGTGTAATGGTATTGATTTTCTCAGCAGCATTTCTCTTACAGTATGATTCATGCTATATCTGTAAATATACTCTCTATGGACGAGCTCGTTTTCTGTGCTAGTCATATAGGCAGGACGTTGGGTATTTTTCCGTCATTGCTGCACAAAAAGAGCATCCATTTGAATTTTACAGGAATTATTTATATACATTTTATATGACCGTCATAGCTAACGTTGAAAAATATATATATTCCAATTTGCCTCCGTGACCGAGTTGTCTAAGGCGCCGTCACAAGATCACTCACCTCTCATCACCAAGATCGTAGGTTCGAGTCCCGCTCGGTTCAATAACGGCATGTGAGACAGTTTGCCAGTTACTTGCGGAAGGACGGTGGTTCTGATCAGATTCGTTCTGAGGTTTTCCTCCACCAATAAAACTGGATACAGGGTATATATAACCTGAAATGTGTAAAAAAAAAATGGCGTTAAACCCCATTAAAAATGAATTTGTGTTTGCTTATCAACAGGTTTTGAGTTAAACGTGATTGCCCAGTATTTGTTTAGTCAATAACTTGTACAGTCACACTATCAGTCACACTACCAGTTACGTTACTCCAATGAACATTTCAGACAACAGTGTATATATCTTGATATCTGTACAGTGTCACGGTGACTAATAAAAGTTGCAATGTCACTCAGTCCAGATATATTTAAGACGCTGTTTTGTTAATGTAAATATTGAACCATTTTGTCATAATGGCATATTATTTACACAGAAATGTCGCAATTTGTAAACACCAGTGTAGGTAGAGGAGGGCCTCCTAGTAGTAGACTGAAATCTCTCCAGCGTCGCTTTCCGAATACTCACTCACTCACTCACTCACTCACTCACTCACTCACTCACTCACTCACTCACTCACTCACTCACACACTCACTCACTCACTCACTCACTCACTCACTCACTCACTCACTCACTCACTCACTCACACACTCACTCACTCACTCACTCACTCACTCACTCACTCATCAACTCACTCACTCACCAACCCGCTCACTCACTCACCAACCCACTCACTCACTCACTCACTCACTCACTCACCGACCGCTCGAATTTTCGCCTGGTCAACTCTCTGTGATGATCAATATAAATGACGGTTGATTAGGTTACATAAATTTGTATGCTTTAATTAGTTTTTTTACAATTATCAGTTGGCACAAGTTTATATATTTCATTACAGTATTCCAGTCTGTAACACTATGAATAATTAATTATCTTTGATTTCAGCTGTATTTTATTTCATGAACTAACACACATGCATGTTCACCGAGTCTGCATCTAGGTACTTTATGTGCGCAACCAAACGAGAGAAAGTGTAAGCTGCTATTAAAGCCACTACACAGCATATTAATTTACTGTGTGTTGAGTTCTGGTGATGACGATGAACACGATATCTTTATGGCAATAAAACTATTTTGACTTCACTTGATTGTAGCAGTATTAAAACGATTGAGTGACGAACGACAGAGCGAATACCGATGTTAAAGGGACACAAGATTATGTTGAAATCGAATTTTGCTGACCAAGCATCTGATAAGTCTTCACATACAGTGGCGTAGCTTCCTATAGGCGCTGAAGGCACGTGCCTATACTCTTTTCCTGAAAAATTGAACAAATAAAATTGCCAAAAAAATGTAATAGAAGTCTAACCTCCAGCGGGGGTAAACCATAAATTCGCAACAAAAATCATTGAATATGATCCAGATATTTAATATCATTTTATCAATTTGTTTGGTTATAAAACAGTGAGTACAAGGTTAATATTAAGAATAACCAGGCTCCTAAAAACATAAGAAATATACGTCTAAACACACCTACGATGGCCTACCTGAAAACAAATTTCGAGGGAGCATGACCTGGACCCCCTACAACTGTACCTATACATCGTTTCCATCCAAACTACGCCCCTGACTTATATGAACGTATAAAGAAAATGCAACGGCCTGTTCGTGTTCATTTGAAACAATTATGGTATGGAGTGGTGTAATTTAGATATGGATTTTGCATGGCTACTTGATAGTATCGGTGTAGGGAAGGTGCTCGTCTTTGTTTCGTGATTTTTTATGAAACATTAAGGAAGTTATCTGCAACAATTTTATCTGAAGCTGGCAATTGTCCTCCTATTTTACACGAAGTTAATCTTAGATTATTGCTGTCTGAAACCACATAGGATAATTGTATAAGAAAGTATTAATATTGTTTTATTAAACTAGTTGTATCTCACTATTTTTTGAATACGAGTAAAACATTTTTAAAAATTTAGACTGATGTTTCTTTGGATGGTCAGGTACCACCATTGCGTTTTCCATAGACTAACATTATAACGTTTTACCTTATTTTCCTATTTCTAACCGTTGATTAGCGGACCGAAAAGTCCTCTATCGTATTAAAGTTATATTCTAGACTCAAATAAAAACGTGAAATGGGGTCAAAAGTGTCACTTTTCACCACTTTATACCCCTTTCAGCATGAAGAAAACTAAATTTCACAAATTTTACCAGCCATACAGTTTCGAAGAAAGATGAATTACATGTAAATGATATGAATGTGATCATATGCCAGTTTGACTTTTTCATTAATCAAAAATAAGCTCAGAATAACATAAAACATGCCCTGAACTTTTCTTAGCCAACCAGAGAGCTCTCCTTAATGGCCACGGTGGTAGCTGATCTAAAGGACGTTTATTTATTTTTTTTATTGTTTCCACTGATGCCAATTCATAGAATAAACATTTTTCATCAATATATTATTTTTATTCTTCTGCTACATAATTTGTTCAATATTTGGCCTTTTCCATGCAAAAAATATTGTACCTTTTTTTTTACCAAATTCCCAATCACAAAACTAAATCAATTCAATTTGACATCCCGTATCTGAACTTATCATTCTTTGTTGCTTTTTTTTAAAATATAATTTAGCAAACAAATATATAAACATGTAATTGTAGCTATGCACATTAGCTTTTATTTGCATAGAAGCGTGAGTTGGGGACACAAAGAACACCATTTTCTTGCACAACAACATTATTTATACAAAATATCCATCAAATGTTACATTGAAGCCAAAACAATACGAAAAAAGGGAAATTATTTTCAAAATGGTAAACCTTAACTCTTTCTTGCATATTGTATGTTTAGATTGTGGAGTAATTTAGCAACATTGCAGTGCAGTATATACTGGTCATACCTGATACCGCGAGTTTAAAAATGTGTCAAGCATGTAGGTAATGACATCAATAATAAACAGTAACAAAGTTACGACCCAATCTGGGTATAAAAGGGAGGTAATGGCGGTGGGAGTGTTTTCCCTTATTTTTCAAAACACATTCAGATCAGGGAGAGTAATTTTCAATTCTAAAATTAATTCATGGATTGACAAATTTGAAATTTGTCATGCAACATAGTCTTAATATTACTCACAGTTCCTGAAAATGTCAGAATAAAATCTGCAATAATTTATTACTTATTGCTTTCAACAGACAATCAGTTACAGAGAAATTTGAATTTTGTGGGAGATGCAAACTTGTCAATATTTGTCATGTGGCCAATGTTTGTAAACAAAATGACATGCTTTAGCTCACATGGCTGTATTTAAGATATAATAGTTAAATACAAACTACAAATCATGCAATACTTACCAAACTTTTAAATGATTCCTTCTATTATCCTTTTTTTGATCACCAACAGTTGTATATCCCCAAATTTAATTGAATTATACAATTGTTCCTCTTCTTTATTAAAAAAAAAATATGGTGCCACATAAATGAATCATTTTACATGTGTATTTTATCACATGAAACAGAAATGATAGTTTAAGATTCAAACTAAAGATAATGTTTGCACTAGGAATATCATGAATATATATATATAAACGGCTTTTGTCAAATGAAAGCTTTTGAAAGTGACTTAAAATTACCAAATCAAAAAACATTTCTGGTCTTTTTCTTAATTAATTTTCAGTAAATTCTTAATTACAACTGATTTATTCATCATGATTTCTGCTTTAATGAAGTTGAAGTGTTTTATCTTCCTGCGTGTATTACATTGTTATAACAGGAATTAATTTTTAATGATTTTTTCACTTTTTATTTTGTTTATGATATGCGCGGCCTTGACATTGTTCATAACCACTACAATTTATAATTTACAGTTAATACACATGCATGATAAAACTCCAACATTAATTAAAGTTTATTATTAGCACAGTCTCTATCACTCAACTTTGTATCCAAGGTATGATTTAAGGTATTGTGTTGAGAATGACACCTTTTGCAATTTTTAATCACATCAACATTTGTTCAAATCTAATTTCTAATATATTCAACAAAGTGTCGATTGTTTTACTTTTTTATCAATAACATCCCAGTATTGATATAATGTTCAAGTATGAATATAATTGCAAGTTCGTATTTTCCGTCACTTAAAGTGACAAAAATATCAGCACATAACATGTAACATATATATGTATTTTAATTTCCCTCCAAATTGTACTAAATGATTCATAATTGGCTATACCAACTTGAATATAGGGATTTTGGGATTATCCCTTAGACTGATTAAAATGCTTGAATTGTGGTTTTAAATTAAAAGGCACATATGTTCATATACATGATTACTTTGATATCAATCAACAACATTATCACATCACTTAATAGTGTTGATAAAACAGTAATTACCTTGATAATTATTAATTAAAGACCCTGTAGTCCCTAATGCTAAAGTGGGTTGTGTTATTGACCCCAGAGTCAACATTCCTGTATCAGTTACAATGTTGTTTTACAAACATTTTGCTGTCTGCTATTATCACTGTTCTATTGTTTGACCACATTATAAACTCCCAGTTCATAAAACACGCCCTATAGAGTAACTAATTTACATCCGATAGTCTGATCGGATGTTGGGGTTTTAAGTGGGCGGAGTAATAAACAGTTGCCAGTACGAAATGTAAACAATTGCCGATGCTAACGGAAGTTTGAGCTTTGCTCATGTCTAGGACATTGTTAATATATGGGGCATTCGCGGTAATAGGTATATCGCGGTATTAGGTATACAAAGGATATACTACCAGGCACCCGATCAATGCAAAGATTCGACTGGATTTACATATACCTGCACAATAAGAGGTTATTTATGAAACATTACCATATTCGTCATGTCATTGCAACTGTGCCACCGTATCCTCGTGGAATCGGCTCTACCTGTTGACAAACAGATGGTATGGTGGCACTAACTGAACACCGTATTTGTATGGGGTTGTCGAGGAGAGAGCAAACAAACAATATTTTAATTTTGGCCTAAGCGTGTTATTTAAAGTTTATTACAATTTTCCGTCTACTGGATTCGGTTTCAACATATCTGTTTTAAGTTTATGTACAGACTGTGCCACAGTATACAATATAAATGTAAATGTATGTAATGAAGAGAAGAGAATGATAATAAAATAAAGATTCGAAGATTTCTTTCCTCATTGTTTTTTATATAAACTTTGAACTGAATAAGCCATGTAGTTAGGTTGCGGAGACTCATTTTATTTTAATACTAATTTTGTATTTATGAATAAATTCGTTTCTTTGCAAGCAGTGATTTATTTACAAATTCCAATGTACGAGTCCCAGGACTCGCTGGACCACAAATCTGCGAGTCCAAAAAATGAAAGTGTGAGTCCCATTTTTCGAGACATTTTAACTAAATCATTATGATTTTAAATGATGCAACATTGTGAAAATGAAGATACTTCCCCATTGCACTGTGTGAACCTTTAGCTGTTCACTATTTAAACAACCACAAATGAGAATTAAACAACAGTAAACATTGACTAGAACAGTTAAAAACATTAAACAACCTTAGTCTGTCAAATAAACAGACCGTGTTTGTTGACTTAAACAGACAGTGTTTGTTGATTTAAACAGACAGTGTTTGTTGATTTGGTTCAAATAACATTACACACTGTATCTCCTTTTTTGACAGTGGCGTAGCTGACCCTAAAATGATGTGCAAGCCCATAGGGTTCTAGAAGGGTTGGGGGAGGAGTCTGGGGAACATGCCCCTCTCCCAATCAGAAAGTTCAGGATGCATTTCCTGCGTTCTGATGACATTTCCAGGAGATATGATGCATTCTCAAAAAAAAACATGCAAGCCCGGGTGTTGTTGTGTAAAGGCAGCTACGCCGCTGATTGAAATGTTTACCATAATTATAACACCGTTTCGATTCAGTGAAACTATAACACAAGAAGTATTCAAGGTCGGCAAAAAGCTTCTATATTTACAACTCGCAACTGTAACAGAGACCGTCTGATGACATTGATTATGCTACATGCGCGCGCATCATTGTTTAGAAAGCGGTGCAGTAGTAACCCGATGCTCTTGAAATTCATCCGATGATGCGCGCGCACTAGTGTTTACAAAGCAGTGTGTGCAAGAAACACAATGCGTCGGGAATTAAATGTCTTTATTTGAAATAATCGGGATGTATCGGCTGCGATTTTTCTGCGTCCAGCGGATGCACATATTTCAGAATTGTGCGTCTGCCGCAAGATTTGTGCGTATAGGACGCAGGGGGTAAATAAAACACTGGGCAAGTAACACAAACACGCTGTTAATCCGGACTTTTCCTGTATGCAGTGTGCACAAAATAATGCTTATGTATTAACGTATAACCTTTATTTACTTGAAAGTTATCAAATTAACAGTAAATGGATATTGGCCAAAACTTTAATACGTCCCGCAATAAAATATTGCGCAATGTTTACATTGAAGTCAATAAACTTCCCGAACAAAGCCTCGAAAACGAGTCTTCACGATGTTATCCGATGATTGACCGGAAACCTGAAAGCAGTTCGTTGAAAATGGTGAATGTAAACAAAAACAAAAACGTGGCTTCAGAAATCCGATGTTTGTAATAAAGAGGTTATGCAATTAGACACTTTAGACGCGTATATCTCTAAGTTATAAGTGTATCTTCATGCTGGGCGTGTGTATTTAGGACAGGGAATTGACGGTTATATGTCAATATAATCCCTTTAAGAAAAAAAACATATTTTACTATGATGTACTTTTTGATCTTAGAATTTAGATTAAATCTTTATATAATGGTATCAAGTAAACCGTGTATATTAAAAAAAACCCTCTTTTGTTACGGGTTATACCGCTTTAAAGGCTCATTAAACTTCTGATACAGATGTTTTGAGTTATGACTGAAGTCAGCTTACTCTTCCAGATGATAGATTACACATATACGGACTACCACGGTGTAAAAGAGAGGCATACTTTTTTTTAATCGCAAGCATTAACATATATTTTAAAAAACTATGCATAATGTTGTCCTGAGCGGTAAGCGTTTTTGTGTGACTTTCGATGACTCCTTGTTGATGATTGATTGATTGAATATTTAGCGTCATTTTTATGCCATCGAGGGCTAACAGACGATCAGTTAACCTTACCACTGTTTCCTGGGATTAACCAGTACTCGAGCACACCCCATCTCTGCAAGTAACTGATAACTTTCCCACTTGAATCAGTGGTGAGAGACGAATGATAATGAGACACAATGTCGTATATCAATCATCACGGAGATTGTTGCCGGGCGGGGATTCGAACTCACGACCCCTGGATTGATAGTCAGACGCGTAACCGACTGAGCTAATCGGGCCCGGCCTCGTTGATGAGGATCGTCTTCGAAGAAACTAACTGTCGGACCAAGTGGAGGAGATAAGAGATCCGCCCGCGCCCGCGCAATGTCGATTTTTTTTTAGATGCGCCAGATGCTCAATGTCAATGACCTTAATATTCATTTCATAATATCATATCTAATTTCACATCACTCTCAGAAAGAATCGATAAATTGTAATGATGCTCAGAATTTGATATGTCTCTGTTTTCTTTCTTTTCTTTATCGAATCTGAGAAATTAGATCCCAATAGTGTGTATCAATATACGTATTGATTTGTGTACTTCCGAACATCGGCGGAGATTGTCGGAAAACGATCCCAGTGATTGCCGAATACAGAATTTAAACAAACAGCTTAAATGAACTGACCGCTCTTCATTTTTTTTTAAAAATCAGTCAATTAGGGGTTAATATGAATGGCCTTAGCAATAATTTAAACACATTTAATTTCAAAATTGTGTTTTTGGATTGGTTTATTGTTCATATATAATATTAATGATCCCAATGAGTAGTGGTTTCAAGTCCGATCAAATGAAAGGACCTTCGGTTGATTGGGGGCACTTTTATCCCCAAGGTCATGGTTGTTTTAGTTGTTTTCCCCAATGTATACGACATTAAATTTCTACATATAATTAGTTATACGTTCAAATGTGTAAAGAATTATTTGTTGTAACGAGTAGAATCGATTAACTTGATACTAATTTATTTAATTCGATTGTGAAGAAAATATGGACATCTATCGAATCCGCTTTCTGTGAAGAACCAGTACTGAGTGTTCTTTTTAGAGGCATCGGGTCGAAATTATGATCAAACCCCCAACCTCTGACATGGACTTCCAACATTCTATCCAAGAAAAATCCATTTCAACCTTGCTTTATCGTTTTCGACAACGAGTAAAACTATTGTCGAAAGATACACCAATTTGTTATTTCCTGCGGATTACAGAAACAGGTTTGGTTTCATGGGATTTTGTTCGAAATATATCCCCGTGACGCATTGGATAATTATAAACGTGTATGAAGTTATTTTCGTTTAAATGACATAAAATATTGAATTGAATTTTATACTAACATAATGACTAACATATTTTTAATATTGTTTTATTAAACTAGTTGTATCTCACTATTTTTTAAATACGAGTAAAACATTTTTAAAAATTTAGACTGATGTTTCTTTGGATGGTCAGGTACCACCATTGCGTTTTCCATAGACTAACATTATAACGTTTTACCTTATTTTCCTATTTCTAACCGTTGATTAGCGGACCGAAAAGTCCTCTATCGTATTAAAGTTATATTCTAGACTCAAATAAAAACGTGAAATGGGGTCAAAAGTGTCACTTTTCACCACTTTATACCCCTTTCAGCATGAAGAAAACTAAATTTCACAAATTTTACCAGCCATACAGTTTCGAAGAAAGATGAATTACATGTAAATGATATGAATGTGATCATATGCCAGTTTGACTTTTTCATTAATCAAAAATAAGCTCAGAATAACATAAATCATGCCCTGAACTTTTCTTAGCCAACCAGAGAGCTCTCCTTAATGGCCACGGTGGTAGCTGATCTAAAGGACGCTTAATTATTTTTTTCATTGTTTCCACTGATGCCAATTCATAGAATAAACATTTTTCATCAATATATCATTTTTATTCTTCTGCTACATAATTTGTTCAATATTTGGCCTTTTCCATGCAAAAAATATTGTACATTTTTTTTTTACCAAATTCCCAATCACAAAACTAAATCAATTCAATTTGACATCCCGTATCTGAACTTATCATTCTTTGTTGCTTTTTTTTAAAATATAATTTAGCAAACAAATATATAAACATGTAATTGTAGCTATGCACATTAGCTTTTATTTGCATAGAAGCGTGAGTTGGGGACACAAAGAACACCATTTTCTTGCACAACAACATTATTTATACAAAATATCCATCAAATGTTACATTGAAGCCAAAACAATACGAAAAAAGGGAAATTATTTTCAAAATGGTAAACCTTAACTCTTTCTTGCATATTGTATGTTTAGATTGTGGAGTAATTTAGCAACATTGCAGTGCAGTATATACTGGTCATACCTGATACCGCGAGTTTAAAAATGTGTCAAGCATGTAGGTAATGACATCAATAATAAACAGTAACAAAGTTACGACCCAATCTGGGTATAAAAGGGAGGTAATGGCGGTGGGAGTGTTTTCCCTTATTTTTCAAAACACATTCAGATCAGGGAGAGTACTTTTCAATTCTAAAATTAATTCATGGATTGACAAATTTGAAATTTGTCATGCAACATAGTCTTAATATTACTCACAGTTCCTGAAAATGTCAGAATAAAATCTGCAATAATTTATTACTTATTGCTTTCAACAGACAATCAGTTACAGAGAAATTTGAATTTTGTGGGAGATGCAAACTTGTCAATGTTTGTCATGTGGCCAATGTTTGTAAACAAAATGACATGCATTAGCTCACATGGCTGTATTTAAGATATAATAGTTAAATACAAACTACAAATCATGCAAGACTTACCAAACTTTTAAATGATTCCTTCTATTATCCTTTTTTTGATCACCAACAGTTGTATATCCCCATATTTAATTGAATTATACAATTGTTCCTCTTCTTTATTAAAAAAAAATATGGTGCCACATGAATGAATCATTTTACATGTGTGTTTTATCACATGAAACAGAAATGATAGTTTTAGATTCAAACTAAAGATAATGTTTTCACTAGGAATATCATGAATATATATATAAACGGCTTTTGTCAAATGAAAGCTTTTGAAAGTGACTTAAAATTACCAAATCAAAAAACATTTCTGGTCTTTTTCTTAATTAATTTTCAGTAAATTCTTAATTACAACTGATTTATTCATCATGATTTCTGCTTTAATGAAGTTGAAGTGTTTTATCTTCCTCCGTGTATTACATTGTTATAACAGGAATTAATTTTTAATGATTTTTTCACTTTTTATTTTGTTTATGATATGCGCGGCCTTGACATTGTTCATAACCACTACAATTTATAATTTACAGTTAATACACATGTATGATAAAACTCCAACATTAATTAAAGTTTATTATTAGCACAGTCTCTATCACTCAACTTTGTATCCAAGGTATGATTTAAGGTATTGTGTTGAGAAAGACACCTTTTGCAATTTTTAATCACATCAACATTTGTTCAAATCTAATTTCTAATATATTCAACAAAGTGTCGATTGTTTTACTTTTTTTATCAATAACATCCCAGTATTGATATAATATTCAAGTATGAATATAATTGCAAGTTCGTATTTTCAGTCAATTAAAGTGACAAAAATATCAGCACATAACATGTAACATATCTATGTATTTTAATTTCCCTCCAAATCGTACTAAATGATTCATAATTGGCTATACCAACTTGAATATAGGGATTTTGGGCGTATCCCTTAGACTGATTAAAATGCTTGAATTGTGGTTTTAAATTAAAAGGCACATATGTTCATATACATGATTACTTTGATATCAATCAACAACATTATCACATCACCTAATAGTGTTGATAAAACAGTAATTACCTTGATAATTATTAAAATTATTAATTAAAGACCCTGTAGATCCTAATGCTAAAGTGGGTTGTGATATTGACCCCAAAGTCAACATTCCTGTATCAGTTACAATGTTGTTTTACAAACATTTTGCTGTCTGCTATTATCACTGTTCTATTGTTAGACCACATTATAAACTCCCAGTTGATAAAACACGCCCTATAGAGTAACTAATTTACATCCGATAGTCTGATCGGATGTTGGGGTTTTAAGTGGGCGGAGTAATAAACCGTTGCCAGTACGAAATGTAAACAATTGCCGATGCTAACGGAAGTTTGAGCTTTGCTCATGTCTAGGACATTGTTAATATATGGGGCATTCGCGGTAATAGGTATATCGCGGTATTAGGTATACAAAGGATATACTACCAGGCACCCGATCAATGCAAAGATTCGACTGGATTTACATATAACTGCACAATAAGAGGTTATTTATGAAACATTACCATATTCGTCATGTTATTGCAACTGTGCCACCGTATCCTCGTGGAATCGGCCCTACCTGTTGACAAACAGATGGTATGGTGGCACTAACTGAACACCGTATTTGTATGGGGTTGTCGAGGAGAGAGCAAACAAACAATATTTTAATTTTGGCCTAAGCGTGTTATTTAAAGTTTATTACAATTTTCCGTCTACTGGATTAGGTTTCAACATATCTGTTTTAAGTTTATGTACAGACTGTGCCACAGTATACAATATAAAAGAGAATGATAATAAAATAAAGATTCGAAGATTTCTTTCCTCATTGTTTTTTATATAAACTTTGAACTGAATAAGCCATGTAGTTAGGTTGCGGAGACTCACTTTATTTTAATACTAATTTTGTATTTATGAATAAATTCGTTTCTTTGCAATGCAAGAAGTGATTTATTTACAAATTCCAATGTACGAGTCCCAGGACTCGCTGGACCACAAATCTGCGAGTCCAAAAAATGAAAGTGTGAGTCCCATTTTTCGAGACATTTTAACTAAATCATTATGATTTTAAATGATGCAACATTGTGAAAATGAAGATACTTCCCCATTGCACTGTGTGAACCTTTAGCTGTTCAACATTTAAACAACCACAAATGAGAATTAAACAACAGTAAACATTGACTAGAACAGTTAAAAACATTAAAAAACCTTAGTCTGTCAAATAAACAGACCGTGTTTGTTGACTTAAACAGACAGTGTTTGTTGATTTGGTTCAAATAACATTACACACTGTATCTCCTTTTTTGACAGTGGCGTAGCTGACCCTAAAATGATGTGCAAGCCCATAGGGTTCTAGAAGGGTTGGGGGGAGGAGTCTGGGGAACATGCCCCTCTCCCAATCAGAAAGTTCAGGATGCATTTCCTGCGTTCTGATGACATTTCCAGGAGATATGATGCATTCTCAAAAAAAAACATGCAAGCCCGGGTGTTGTTGTGTAAAGGCAGCTACGCCGCTGATTGAAATGTTTACCATAATTATAACACCGTTTCGATTCAGTGAAACTATAACACAAGAAGTATTCAAGGTCGGCAAAAAGCTTCTATATTTACAACTCGCAACTGTAACAGAGACCGTCTGATGACATTGATTATGCTACATGCGCGCGCATCATTGTTTAGAAAGCGGTGCAGTAGTAACCCGATGCTCTTGAAATTCATCCGATGATGCGCGCGCACTAGTGTTTACAAAGCAGTGTGTGCAAGAAACACAATGCGTCGGGAATTAAATGTCTTTATTTGAGATAATCGGGATGTATCGGCTGCGATTTTTCTGCGTCCAGCGGATGCACATATTTCAGAATTGTAAGTCTGCCGCAAGATTTGTGCGTATAGGACGCAGGGGGTAATTAAAACACTGGGCAAGTAACACAAACACGCTGTTAATCCGGACTTTTCCTGTATGCAGTGTGCACAAAATAATGTTTATGTATTAACGTATAACCTTTATTTACTTGAAAGTTATCAAATTAACAGTAAATGGATATTGGCCAAAACTTTAATACGTCCCGCAATAAAATATTGCGCAATGTTTACATTGAAGTCAATAAACTTCCCGAACAAAGCCTCGAAAACGAGTCTTCACGATGTTATCCGATGATTGACCGGAAACCCGAAAGCAGTTCGTTGAAAATGGTGAATGTAAACAAAAACAAAAACGTGGCTTCAGAAATCCGATGTTTGTAATAAAGAGGTTATGCAATTAGACACTTTAGACGCGTATATCTCTAAGTTATAAGTGTATCTTCATGCTGGGCGTGTGTATTTAGGACAGGGAATTGACGGTTGTATGCCAATATAATCCCTTTAAGAAAAAAAACATATTTTACTATGATGTACTTTTTGATCTTAGAATTTAGATTAAATCTTTATATAATGGTATCACGTTAACCGTGTATATTAAAAAAAACCTCTTTTGTTACGGGTTATACCGCTTTAAAGGCTCATTAAACTTCTGATACAGATGTTTTGAGTTATGACTGAAGTCAGCTTACTCTTCCAGATGATAGATTACACATATACGGACTACCCCGGTGTAAAAGAGAGGCATACTTTTTTTTAATCGCAAGCATTAACATATATTTTAAAAAAAATATGCATAATGTTGTCCTGAGCGGTAAGCGTTTTTGTATGTGACTTTCGATGACTCCTTGTTGATGATTGATTGATTGAATATTTAGCGTCATTTTTATGCCATCGAGGGCTAACAGACGATCAGTTAACCTTACCACTGTTTCCTGGGATTAACCAGTACTCGAGCACACCCCATCTCCGCAAGTAACTGATAACTTTCCCACTTGAATCAGTGGTGAGAGACGAATGATAATGAGACACAATGTCGTATATCAATCATCACGGAGATTGTTGCCGGGCGGGGATTCGAATTCACGACCCCTGGATTGATAGTCAGACGCGTAACCGACTGAGCTAATCGGGCCCGGCCTCGTTGATGAGGATCGTCTTCGAAGAAACTAACTGTCGGACCAAGTGGAGGAGATAAGAGATCCGCCCGCGCCCGCGCAATGTCGATTTTTTTTTTAGATGCGCCAGATGGTCAATGTCAATGACCTTAATATTCATTTCATAATGTCATATCTAATTTCACATCACTCTCAGAAAGAATCAATAAATTGTAATGATGCTCAGAATTTGATATGTCTCTGTTTTCGAAATTATGATCAAAACCCCAACCTCTGACATGGACTTCCAACATTATATCCAAGAAAAATCCATTTCAACCTTACTTTATCGTTTTCGACAACGAGTAAAACTATTGTCGAAAGATACACCAATTTGTTATTTCCTGCGGATTACAGAAACAGGTTTGGTTTCATGGGATTTTGTTCGAAATATATCCCCGTGACGCATTGGATAATTATAAACGTGTATGAAGTTATTTTCGTTTAAATGACATAAAATATTAAATTGAATTTTATACTAACATAATGACTAACATATTTTTTCTTTGTTTAATTGGATCCTATTGTTTTGGATATATATAATCCGTTTATGGAGTACAGTACTATAGGAAAAAATGATGATGCTCGCGAAATGAACAGAAAAAAACTCATCATTGGATTCAAACCCTGATCGCCTGAGCGACAGTCTGCACATCTTACCGCTGTACTACGTAGGAATATTACTAGTTAAAAAGTATTCATTTTTATAAATCTATCTTTCAACTGGGAGGGTCGTATTGGTTGCATTGCTTTTCATGAGTTGGGAGAAGGAGGGATATGGTCATCGTTGTATCATGTAACATCGTACATATCTGGCGGGGTGGGGTTGGAGTGCGGCGTATTTGTGTTATTGAGTAATGTTCCATTTTGAATTTTACACAATGTTACATTAAAGTACTCAGTAAAATATAATACATAAAGATGCCATCACAACATTTTCGGGGACATGTGCTATGTAAGTTGACATTGCTCTTGTATAATATTTTAAAATGGCGAGTTTTGTAGTGATACCCTTATTCGCATGGATGTTAAAACAACGCATTTAGACCGAGACTCGCCCATTCCCTCAATTGATTAAATGTTTTACCATTTAAAAGTCATTGTCTACAAATGAAAGTTTGATTTAATTTCTTACTTATTTATTTTACATCGATTGCGAAACGAGTTCTTACAACTTAAAGAAATCACACTCTTGCTGTTTGGAATCGGTACCAATAAGAATATGTGAATAAACTGTCTTGCTCGAGGACATTACAAATAGCTGTGCCGGAGGACCGAACCCACGACCACACCCTCGATCCTTGGTCCAATACACTACCACTACGCCATGCACTCCAAATGGCAAGGCTGTGATATTTTATGTATGAAAGTAAGTATCATTAAAGGATGTATTAACAATTACAGGGCACCATGGACGATCTAGTAAGAGACACGTTAGAAGAATACTCGCCAGCATCCAATTTGCTCCACAATGAAAAAATACGAGATATGATGGCTGACGGTCACAAGATTTACCACTTCGGGTTTGGTCAGTCTCCGTTTCCTCTCGTAGATAATGCAGTAGAAGGTCTGGTGCGGCATGCTTCCAAGAGCGCATATCTACCCGTGAAAGGTGGGCTTAGAAAACTGAATTATAAATATTAGTTTCGTTGTAAGAGAAACCATAGAAGCGTTTAATGGAAACATCTTTTATTCAATTTATTTTAGATCGATTGCGAAGAAAGTTCAAAGGACCATATGAACCACTCTTGCGTCCGCGTCCTGGGTAGAACCAGCTCTGAGTGTTTTTTAGAGGTATCAGGTCGAGCTGAGGATCTAACCGGCAACCCCTTGCATGAGCGGCACACTCTCAACTTTTATTTTAGACGGCAATGCCTATATTTCCACAGAATGGCTTAACATAAGCTACCGTTCTCTGAACAAGCCACTCACGGAAAAGGGTGTTCGTGGATAATATACCATAATAAGACTTTTTATTGTCTTTGTTGCTTATAAAAACCTAAATTAGATTGCCATTACTCATGTGTTAGAGTCATTTTTGCCAAAGAGATGTCGTTTGATAAATGAAATATAAGATCTTAGATTTGATACATTATTCTTTATTACAAGTGTGGGCGCTGTTGTCAAATGACCACTGAAGTGTGGAGTCAAACCCAAGCATAGTAAAAATTTTTTTAAAAAAATTGCCACATACTTGAGCAAGGTTTGTGGATCTACCCAGATTCACTCTGAGGTATTCATCCGCCTGTCAAACTGTATATGCCATGCTTTAATATAACCTTCCATGTATTGAAAAAACACGTTAAGCCATGTTACTTTTAAATACTTAAATTTAAATCGTACAGCTAGAAAAGCCCAACATTACTAACATACTAATCCGTGTTAAATCTAGTGTCGTATTCATTGAACGTTTTTTCAAACATAATTAATTCGCATATATAGAGCACAGTGGTTCAGCGCTGGAGTTTAAATCACTTCAATATACTTTTTAAAGGTAGTATATCAGGAATAAATTCTGTATGGTTATTTTAAAGATAAACTTATTACTAGAATGGGTATAATTAAAGTAATTCATTATCACGAATAAATAAAGTCCGATTGGTCTGGTATATCAAATGCACCAAAAACGTGACAAAAACGATATTTTAAACGGAATGGTAAACTTGAAATGAATTTCCCTGTATTAAAATAGACGTCTCTTAAATACTGCTTTACGACCTTCACATCGTCATTAACACTCTTAGATGAAACCCATTCTATAATATTTGAAACAAAATGACGCATCGAATCGAAATCAAAATGAAATCACGTGACTCATTTGATACAGCACGATCTACGATGCAATTTTAAGCTAAAAAATCTATTTTAGTCTAACCTGTGTGCGTAGGCCAAGTAAGAACCCTCTTTGGATTGTTTAAATAGATATCCTGAAAGCTAGTTTTAAAATTTGAAAAAATCTCGATATACGTCCTTTAAATTGTAACTTGATGTTTTATCATGCGCGGGAAAATGTTTCTTTGTTAATATCACGCAGGTATACCGGAACTTCGACAGGCAATATGCAACTTCCACAAGTTACATGATGACGTAATACTTGACCCCGAGAACATCATTGTGGGCCCAGGAAGTAAAGAATTAATATTCCTACTGATGAACGTCTTTAAAGGCGGTAAGCGGTTACACTTACTAACAATTTCACGTGACAAGTCGAATGCACACACCATCGGGAACTATGGTGTCTCACAACACACTTACGCCCCTTTTTCCCACGGTAACATGATTCTTACGCTTAAAAAAAGATCTATGTAATTTGGTTTTGAAATATTTTCAAAATGGTTCATAGTGGTTGTGATTTCTTGCTGCAGATAAGTAGAGCAAAAGTTGATATAGCAAATACTGCAATAAGACATCACTGATGTTTTTTTTTCACCATGGAAATCCTAGACCTTATTTTATGTAGAACAAAGAACAAAATTCAACTGTGTAGTGAGATCTCTAGCAGTTTACAAGTATAGTATAAAACTTTGTCACCATGACATCGTGTAGTCGATACATCGCACATTGGCACGATGGCGATGGATCGATGGCACATGCATATACAACGTTACTATAATCCATAGTGTAACAGCATTGACACAGTTATACATGCACAAATAGATACAACACGTGTGCACAAATTACGTCCCGTTGGGGGCATCGCGCCATATTTATTAAATTGAATAAAGTCGAAACAGCGAATCTACCGTGGTGGAAAGTCGAAATAACGATGGTGAAATGTCGAAACTACGATGGTGAAAAGTCATCGTTGTTTCGATTTTTCACCATCGTAGATTTGACTATTCACAATCGTTGTTTCGACTTTTCACCATCGTAGTTTTGACTTTTAATCATCATAGTTTCGACTTTTCAAAGTCGTAATTTCGACTTTTCACCATCGTTGTTTCGACTTTTCACCATGGTAGTTTCGGCTTTCACAGTCTTAGTTTCAACTTTTCACCGTCGTTTCGCTGTTTCGACTTTACCTAATATAATAAATATGCCCCCAACGGGACACCGTAACAAATAGACACAGCATGTGTGCAGAAATAGAGATAACAAGTGTGCACAAATAGACTAATCTTTTGTTCACGGCAGACGGCTTTACAAATAACATATTTACTTCTTTCCATAATGTGACACATGATTGTATTATGCTCACTGCGATATTTTAACATATTTATAATTAGGTTATAGCTGTAAATGATGGATTAGTGCATAAATACATATGTCAAGGTGTCTATTGTTTGTACTGCTCAGCTCAGTTAGGTGATCTAATATTTGTAATGCTCAGCTCAGGTGATCTATTGTTTGTAATGCTCAGCTCAGTAAGGTGATGTATTGTTTGTAATGCTCAGCTCAGTTAGGTGATCTATTGTTTGTAATGCTCAGCTCAGGTGATCTATTGTTTGTGATGGTCAGCTCAGTAAGGTGATATATTGTTTGTAATGCTCAGCTCAGTTAGGTGATCTATTGTATGTAACGCTCAGCTCGGTTAGGTGATCTATTGGTAGTAATCGTCAGCTCAGTTAGTGATCTATTGTTTGTAATGCTTAGTTAGGTGATCTAGTGTTTGTAATGCGCATTCAGGTGTCTATTGTTTGTAACGCTCAGTTAGGTGATCTATTGTTTGCAATGCTCAGTTAGGTGATCTATTGTTTGTCACGCTCAATTTGGTGATATATTGTTTGTAATGCTCAGCTAGGGGATCTATTGTTTGTAACGCCCAGTTAGGTGATATATTGTCTGTAATGCTCAGTTAGTTGATATATTGTCTGTAATGCTCAGTTAGGTGATGTACTGTTTGTAAAGCTCAGTTTGGTGATATATTGTCTGTAATGTCAAGTTAGGTGATATATTGTTTGTAATCCTCAGTTAAGTGATCTATTGTCTGTAATGTGCAGTCAGGTAATCTATTGTCTGTCATGCTCAGTTTGGTGATATATTGTTTGTAATGCGCAGTTAGGTGATCTATTGTTTGTAATGCTCAGTTAGGTGATCTATTGTTTGTTATGCTCAGTTAGGTGTTATATTGTCTGTCACTCTCAGTTTGGTGATATATTGTTTGTAATGCGCAGTTAGGTGATCTATTGTTTGTAACGCTCAGTTAGGTGATATATTGTTTGAAACGCTCATTTAGGTGATATATTGTTTGTAACACTCAGTAAGGTGATCTATTGTTTGTAACGGTCAGTTAGGTGAGTTATTGTTTGTAATGCGCAGTTAGGTGATATATTGGTTTGTAATGTCCATTTTGGTGATATATTGTTTGTAACACTCCGTTAGATGATATGTTGTTTGTAAATCTCAGTTAGGTGATATATTGTTTGTAATGCTCAGTAAGGTGATCTATTGTTTGTGACGGTCAGTTAGGTGATTTATTGTTTGTAATGCTCAGCTAGGTGATATATTGCTTGTTGGATATCTTTTTCATATCAAGTATAATGGGTTATGGAAGTAGGGGGTAAGGGGGGACATTTTGCGATAATTGCCAGTAAGTTTTCTCCTTGGATATATTAAATCTCAAAATACCATGATTAAAAATCACCTTAACTTTGTATTAAGCTAACAATTCTCTAACTTTTTAAAACCTTTAGTTCTTAACATATACATTTCCTATTTTATCTGATTACATCAAGTCAGAGTGTCTAATATGTCATTCGTGCTGTTTTGGCATGCACATAACAGCGATAGAAGAATGCAGACTACTCGTCACTTTAAAGTAAAGTGTCCTCGGAAGTCCGTGTCAAGATAAAACCTATTACAGTCATTGACCTTAGGCAATTACAAATAAATTGCTAGGTTATCATCCAAGCTTTTCTGAAAAAAGGGGTAGGGGGATTTTGTTTTTTTATAATAATCTTTTTTTTTATGAAAATAATACGAGTCGCGGCGGCATGAAAATTAGGGGGCGGGCGGGGATGATAATCTAGCAATTAATTTATTATGATCCTAAAGGGACACGTTACAATTTTGATGAAGTGTCACTCAATTCTGTTTCTGAATATAGAGGGTACACATATGAAATTGCTTTTTATAATTTATCAATTTACATTTTACCAAATACCGAGCATTTTACTTTTACGTCAATCACATGCCGGGCCCGATTAGCTCAGTCGGCTACGCGTCTGGCTATTAATACGGGGGTCGTGAGTTCGAATACCTGCCCGGCAACAGTCTCCGTGATGATTTATATACGAAATTGTGTCGCATTATCATTCGTCTCTCACCTCTGATTCAAGTGGGTAAGTTATCAGTTACTTGCAGAGATGGGGTGTGCTCGAGTACTGGTTAACCTTTCAGGATCCCATGAAACAGTGGTTAGGTTAACAACGCACACAGCCTTATTTATAAGTTATATCTAACTTGAAATATACACGACGTATTAAGTTACTTCTTTCAACCTGTTCTCATTGAATAATTAAAAACAATTAAATCTAACTAAAGAACTACTTTTGTCGTGTCTTCATTCTGCAAACACGGCAACACAAGCACTCGACAAGTAATTTGTTTGGTTGAGTTTTACATGTGTTCGTGTCGGCTAGGTGACGATATTGCATCACGACAGCACGACAACTAATGGTTGCTAATACGAAATAACCATACCTCGACAAATAAAGGCGCCTATGAGCCGGATTGCGCATTAACTTCGCCGTATTGTCGTGTGTTTGCATCATGTTGCCATGACAGTAAATGGATTAGTGTGATAATATATATATATATAAGACCACTTTAACGACAATACGAGAAAAAAATGTTACAGAGTTTGCCGAGTTTTTGTGTTTTCATGTTGCCGTTTTTATGCCCTGCCAACACGACAAACCAACGCAGAAGTCAGACATCATAATTATATTGAGTTATCATTCTTTCATTTTGGAAAGCCCGGTAAGCTCAGTCGGTAGCGCGTCTTGCTATCAATCCAGGGGTCGCAAGTTCTAATCCCCGAAGATTGTTATACGACATTGTGTCGCATTGTCTCTCAATGTCTCTAGTGGGAAAATAACCAGTTACTTTCAAAGATCGGTGTACTTGAGTACCGGTTAACCTTTCATGATCTCGGAAAGAGTGGTAAGGTTGAGTTATCGTCTGCTAGCCCTTGATGGTAAATAAAATGACGCTAAACATCCAAGCAGTCAATCATTTGAAATGCAGTGGTGTATATAAATACATTTAACCTTAAAAAAAACAGCCACGTACGATAATGCCGAAATCGCATTTTACTCATGTGCGTGCATCATATCAATCGTAACATCTCTGAAGGTATTTTATAACCATTTGAAGATTTAAATCCCCAGGTATTGTAATATAGAATTTGTAACTTAAGATATTATCAACATGTTTGTTTTGAAATGAAGTATAAAACATCGTAAAAAGTACACACTTATATTTCCTTGATCATAACGATAAAACCAAATGACAATACAATATTTGTTATAATTTTTTGTCATGAAGATGCAAAATTATGATACCTTTAAAACAGTTACAAGAGTTATGTCCCTTTTAAAAAATATAAATACATAGAAAAATACATAATGGGGCTGCATTATCTGTATCAAATCAGGGGCGTAGCTTTTTATAGGCACTGTATGCACGTGCCTATACTTTTTTTCTGTGATATCGAACAAAAATAAAATTCAATGAAAATCAGACCTCAATGGGGTTGGAGCGGTAAACTATAAACATCGTATGACATGTTGTTTGAAAATAGTAACCACTTGAAACCATAAGACAGAAGGCTATTACATATTTTAGGGATTAAGTTAACAACGAGCAATGCAGGTGTCTATGGAGAACTTGGCCGCTATCCGCTTTTTATATCAAGATTTATAAGGATAATCGAATACCGGATAAGGCTATTAAAGTCGGATAATGTGATTTTAAATTGTGTATATAAGAGTACATATGAAGAATGTGAAAATGGAAAAATAAATTGGTTGTCAAATGTAAAATGTATGTTACATAACTATGGGTTTATGTATGTTTGGGATGAACCAGCTAATGGTATTAATAAAACATTTATTTCAATATTCCGCCATAGAGTAGTAGATTGTTTTATTTAAAACTGGAATGCAGCTCTCATTTCAAATAGAGTTCTCAACGGTGTATAGAGAAATGTAAAATACTAAGATTATATGGGTAAATCATATGTTTTTTGTTACTTAATATATTTTGTTTAACAGACACGTCTATATACTAAACATTTTATACTTTTGCAAAATTTAATGTTTATAATGTTTATACATGTATCTGTCATGTGCAAAAATATTGTCAATTGTATGTATAATGATGAGAAACTGTAAAGTTTAAGTCAATAAAATATGTCTGTGTCTATGTCATATTTCTCTTTCTTAAAGTGAACACAACCTTAAAACAATGCATGTATTACCAATGTAAGTGAAGTCAAAGTAAATATTAAGGACAACAAGGCCCCTAAAACATGAGAAATAAACGCCAAAATGCACATACAACATTCTAGCTGACCCCCACCCCCGAAAACGTCCTACAACTGTGCCTAAACATCGTTTTCAGCCAAGCTACTCCATTGAAATATGCTAAATATGTCTCCACGCACTTAACCCATTAGCTAAACAATTGCACAAGACTATATGGACAAAGGTAAATTTGCAGTACCGGCCAATATAATAATCAAGTCATTATGCCGACACCGCTCTGAGAACAGGACATAAGGCATCTGAAGCTTGGAGGTAGCGTAGTGGAAAGTGTGTTGGCCACTCACATTAGAGCTTGCGGGTTCTATCTTCAGCTCAGCCCAATGATATCTAAATACAACACTCAGTCTTGTTCTACCGACTTAAAAAATAAAATAGTAAACACCGAAATCCTTAAGGATTCAAATCCCGACATTGTTGTTGGTCCAGATAAACAAAAAGCACTGGTCCTGCAACAGTTGCATGAAGCCTATTAGTATGTCGAATCCACCAAAGTGTGACCAAATCGATATGTAAATTGGTAAATTTGAAAAGAAATCCGCATTCTAAAAATAGACAGTACTTAAGTACTGTTTGATAACCTTCGCATCGTCATTTTCAAGGTGAAACATTTTTTACTACGTGTAAACTGTATTACTGATGAAATTGAAATCAAAATGAAATCAAACAACTCATTTAATACGTCTCAAAATATGTTACCATTTTAAATCTATTTTAGTCTAGCATAGGCGCATAGCCCTTGTTAGGAAATCGCCTTTTCAATATGTTATTCTGGCATGTTTTAATAAATATCTTTTGGCAATACAGGGTCAGTGAGTATTAAAACATGGTATATTGGGCAAAAATGTTTTTAGCCAATTTTAATTTTTTTTAAACATCCTGATATATTCACTTTTAAGCTATACGCTAAGACAAATAGTAGCAAGTTGGTCATCTCGCGGGACAATAGATAACTATTCCCATCATGCTGGTGTTACAAGCATGCTAAGTGACTTGGATTTGAGGTGACTAGAGATCAACTTATTTTATCTCGAATGACACACGCCTGTACACCATCTTCGCTAGAATTTAATATACAAATGACGTCATTTTATCAGCAGACGGACTTTGGCAGATTTTTGTTAACAATTAATGGAGAAATAGTTAATTTAATAGGATAGACCTTACGTGAAAGCGGCGTCATTTAGACCATGTTACGCATTTGTAAACCAGAGGTATCGAAAACGACCATAGTTTTATCAGTTAACACGGAGATGAAATATACTGAACGAACGACTAACCCGTCACCTGACCAAAGTGGCGGGTTAGCTGTTCCGTTCAGTATATTTCCAAGAATTGATAATTATATTTAAACATTCCACCAGTAGGGAGAATTTAAATGAAATAGTCGGAACCGTTTTCAGATGTCCGCATATCACCACTCGTATGTGTTTTTCTCTAATAACTTTATCAGGGCTGGGTTGTGCAAAGCTATACTAGCCAGTAGCGTAGCTGTCTCTTAAATGATGTGCAAGGCCATCAGTTTTTTTAGGATGTATTTCGTAGCTATACTGATATATTCGCAAGAAAATGTGCAAGCCAGTGCGTTGTGGCGCGAAGGCAGCTACGGCAGTGTTGGCGAAAGACGACGTTTGGTGAAAGCTTGTCTGTTCGATATATTTAAAGTTTTAAATATTTTCAAAATTAGTACACAGGATTATAACACAGGATTATAGAAGTAGAATGACATTTTGTTACGATTACCAGCGAATTGTTAGTTTGAATGTGTTAAGAAAAAAAAATCATGATGACGCGGCGTTAAGTTAACGTTGTTTTAAACAACTGAGCCTTGCGGTAAATGGTTGGTAATGGAAGCAACTATGCGTACAGTGTTTTGTTTTCCACTACAAGCAACTACTTATTTTGTACACGTTCAACTAGCCGTACAGTTATCAGCTGTATTTATTATTATTTTTTCATGTACTTATATACTGGCTAATACATAATATATTGCCTTGATGGGTGGGGGTGGGGGATTATTTTTCAACAATGTGGGCTCTTGGGAACTTCGCTGCCGCCAGGAATAATAAGTGTGCCATGTACAGTGTGTTATGTATCTAGCAACTACACCATTAAGTTTTTTGGTCAAACAGCGTATATGATGACCCCCATTCACCTCACCCAACCTATCATTATAGTAGGGAATTATCCTGCCCGGGCTGCTACGCTTTTGATCTCATGTGTTTATTAACGGTGTGACCCACTTTCATCAGAGGCAAATCATCATTATAATGACTCGTTCTAATATCATTTCAACGATAACCTATATACTAAATATCAGGGTATATTTTAAACATTTTACCCCAAAAATATTAAATAAAACCCTAAGACCAACGAATCCGTTACTTAGTAAACAAAGTTGGAGTAACGGTATCCAGTCTATCGAGGGGTTAGGACTGGAACGTAGTAAGTGCATTTTTTATGAAACTGAGAAAAAGCAAAACAAAGTATTTGAAATGCACAGTTTTAAAACAGAAACAGTAATAAAAATTGGCATAATGATAGATTATGATATTAAAAACATACTGAAAATATGAAATGATAATATAAGAAATTAGCAGAAAAAAAACAACACTTTTATTTATCTTACTACATTCTGGCATAACTAAAAACAGCTATTTCATTAGATCTGTATTGGCGTATATGTAATTACTACGTTTTGGCATGTTAAAACATTGAACAAAAATCTATTCTTACATGATGTTAGTGTACTTACAACATACTGGCATAACACCACAATAGTAATTGTCAGTGTATTAAATATCGTAACTACACTTACTTCAAAAATATCAGGATTTATTTAACGTTCAGAAATTAAAACAAGTACATTTTCATGCAAATTGTTATAAGTGCCAAAACTCATAACGATATAAACATAGAGGTTGTTGTTATATACATACGTATCAAAACGATAGATATTGATATTGCTTTTTGACTGTTTTTATAACATTTATTCTGCACTAGAGTCTATGCCTGTATCTATGTGTGTTTTTCAAAATTCTTAAATATCGGAAGCTGGAAGACAATCTCGTGTCTTCTTGGAGGCTGTGATGCCATAGAAATATGAATGGAATTCAGATGGGATAATTCCATCTTTGCAAAGAGGCACCAAGTCATTTCTTTTAGCTTTATATATGGTTAATTTATCACTACAGCAAATAAAGCTGTCACACACATCTGCTTTCGTGAGACTTTGATTTCATACAATGAAAGGCAGTTAGGTCAAAATCATGCTTAACGTATATATTATTTGGTTCATATTTTTAATTTTCATCTACTGTTTCTTTTTGCCATCCATATCAACTGCATTTGGAGAAAGAATAGTTTTTTGTCCAAGAAATATGATCTAGAGCAAGCTCTTCTTTTAATGAATAGAAGCTTATCTTTGCAGGTTTGTTTTCCATTACATTGACACATATAAAATCTTTTGGCGTTTGAATGAGCCGAGACTCGAGTATGATTTGAAAATATTTATCTGGCCTCATGTGAGAAGTTCTCATAACATTTGCAATTACTTTCCAGCAAATTCTTAGTCTTCACTTACTTCCCACAAAATGTATATAATACAAACAAAATATTCTCCTTTTCTTTTGTATGTTTTCCTCTTTTATCTGGCTATGTTTAACTTATCCTTTTACTCTTTCCAGTAAACTTATTTTGGCTGGTATATTGTGCTTGTTTCCTTGGAGTTATTGTTCCAGTGGTTCTACCTAGCTGTGCTTGAATTTGATGTAAATCAATTTTCTCAGTTGTCACTGCTGATAATATATTGCAGCATGCATCATCATGTTCAATGTTAGGTATTTGCAAATACGCTACCGGTACATTTAAAAAACTTTCAACATCTTGAAATTGATGTTGAGTTGTTGGTTTCATTTCATAGATAGGATGTGACCGATAACTACAATATATTTTCAATTCTTTGCTTAGTAAGTTTAAAATAGCTAATGGTAAAGCTTCAGAAAGATCATTAGACCAGTTGTTTTCTACTCTGAGGTATTCAAACTGTTCCATATATTTTTCGTGTTGCTTTAATTCATTGTCGTTTGCATTATTCGTTACAAAATATATGTACAATTCAAAGTGGCTAAGATGTTCACGTACACTATGCCGAAGTCCTTCCAGTGTCTGGAACTCATCAATAGAAAACTGAAGCAATTTCTGTCTTGTTCTATTAACTAGAAATAGAGCATCTACATTTTGAGTGTGCAGTTCACCAAGTAATTGCCTTGACCTGTGTTAGTTGTTAGCTTTTCCCTTTAAATTACTTTGAGGAGTCTCTGTCTTACTATTGATGGCCTTCCTGGAGTTAGCCTTTTATATCTTGACAATGCTTTTGGCTTCTTTTTCCAGTAAATATCCCATTTATGTGGTGTTAGGTGCTTGCGCAGTGTATGTTTAGCTGACATACATTTCATGAACCTAATACTTGGTGTCTTTTTGCCCCCCTTTTTACTCTGTTTCTTGTTTGTTTTACTTTACTTTACTGATCGTTATCTGAATCACTTGAGTCTATGTCTGTTTTATTCATCTTAAATGTAGGGTTGCTAACATCATCAACATTATTCATTTTTACTTGATATATCCAAGTCATTTTCACTTGTTGGCCTAAATAAAGATTTCCGACTGTGGTTCTTACAAGACCTCTTTATGACAGCAAGTGGAATAACCATATAATTATCACTTTCATTATTGGAATCCTTACTTGTTTCAAGAACTTTATTTGACATTAAGTTGTCACAATCATTGTCTTTGTTAACATAATTTTCTATTTTTTGTTAGTTTAAACTTGTTTATTTACCTTCGATTGTGAAACAAGTCGTCACGTCAAATCACGCTCCAAGTCTTCCTGAGTAGAAACAGTACAAAGCATATGCAAAAAAAGTGTCTGGTACAAGAACACTATGCATAGTCATGGCGAAGAATCGAACCCAAGACCCTCTAATCGTGGCTTAGGTGTTCACTGCTCTGCCACTGGACCATGGGCTCCACATTCTATCTTATCTGAAATAAACATCAAAAGTAACGTCGGCATCTACAAATCAAACAAAAAGAGTATAACCTGGTCATACTTAGCAATTCTTTAACAATGTCTGATTTCAATAATTATGGTTTCAAAGTTAAGCTGATATAATTAGTGTCGAGTTTAAATAACGATCATAAAATATTTTTCGAAGAATTAAATAATAATTATGAATTGAAACTTAAAAGAGTTTAAAATAGTTTTAAAAAATGGCAGTGTACTGGTTTTGACAGTCTTTTTAAAAGAATGCTAGACTATTCAAATTAAAAAAAAATTGAAACATTTACTGATCGGTCGGCGGTTAAAACTTACAAAACCATATATACATATTTAATGTCTTACTATTGATGGTCTTCCTGGAGTTAGCCTTTTATATCTTGACAATGCTTTTGGCTTCTTTTTCCAGTAAATATCCCATTTATGTGGTGTTAGGTGCTTGCGCAGTGTATGTTAAGCTGACATACATTTCATGAATCTAATACTTGGTGTCTTTTTGCCCCCCCCTTTTTACTCTGTTTCTTGTTTTTTTACTTTACTGATCGTTATCTGAATCGCTTGAGTCCATGTCTGTTTTATTCATCTTAAATGTAGGGTTGTTAACATCATCACTTTTCGAAATAATGTCTGAATTTAATAATTATGTTTAAATAACAGTTATAAAACAGTTTTGTCCAGGTTTGTATTATGGATTGAAAACTTAAAATGTCAGAGTAATGGTAGTGTATTTGTTTTAAATAGGCATAATTTTATAAAAGTAAGCATCAATATAGAGAGTATACAGAATGTACAACGTATATGTGATATATAATTCCTTTATTACACGTGTTAATTATGGTCATACAATTGAGGGGTTGTGACCTCTTGTCGCAGTTGAGTAATTTTCTTTTGATAACAAGGTGCAATTATTCGCATCTATTTCCTGTTGGAAAACAATGTTTGGTTAATTTAAATACGTTATAATAATGAACAGTATATTTGTTTTAACGCTGTACCGATAAAATATACCGTTCAAATATATCGGTGCACCGTTAAAAGTGGCGGTCCACCATTATAATATATCGATGTACCGTTAGATACCGGTGCACCGCTATATTTTATCGATGCACCGCTATATTTCAACGGTGGACCGACGATTTATTACCGGTGCACCGTTACTTATTTCTCGGCCCACCGGTATTTAAATGCGGTGCACCGTTATAAAAAAATATATCGGTCCGCCGCTTTCGTCACACCACCGAATCAAAAGCCTCGTTCCAAAATCATTACAGAGATCGGAGGAGGCTAACAAACAACAATACACACGGTTGAAATTTAGGGTCATACTTAGCAATTCTTTAACAATGTCTGATTTCAATAATTATGGTTTCGAAGTTAAGCTGATATAATTAGTGTCGAGTTTAAATAACGATCATAAAATATTTTTCGAAGTATTAAATAATAATTATGAATTGAAATTTAAAAGAGTTTAAAATAGTTTTAAAAAATGACAGTGCACTGGTTTTGACAGTCTTTTTAAAAGAATGCTAGACTATTCAAATTAAAAAAAATATATTGAAACATTTACTGATCGGTCGGCGGTTAAAACTTACAAAACCATATATACATATTTAATTTCTAAATAAGCAAAACTAAACATAAATTTAGAGAGTATACAGTTGTAAACCAGTTGGATACGACAAGATACCGAATGAAATTTGGCCGCATAGGGCATACATCAAATAGTATAAACTTATTAATTTTACTTGTGAAACAAGTTATTACAATTTTGACAAATCACGCTCAAAGACTTATGGGTAGAACTAGTACTAAGCATATGCGGAAAAGGTATCTTGATCAAGGACACCACACAGGCGGAAGATCGACCTCACGACCCTCTCTGATCTCTACTGTGTATTCTTTTTAAAATATATATAACTGTACAAGTGTTATATTTACCAATTCTATTTATTCCTTCAAGTTTGTACGCTATTAAACTTCCTTTAATTTGAAAATAAACAGTTATATTAACAAATATGATTATCCAATTACGGATTCTAACACCAACCTCTGATTAGGAAATTATTATTTCAATAAATTTTATAAAAACGTAACACGTGTTACTTAAGGTCATGAACTAGAGGGGTTGTGACTTTATGACGGGCCCCTTTATGACCCCTTGTCGCAGTTGAGTAATTTTAGTTTTGATATCAAGGTGCAATTATTCGCACCTACTTCATGTCTGAAGACATTGTCTGGTTAATTTAAATACGTTATAATAAGTGAGATAATAGTTGTGAGATTGCGTGTTGCGAGATAAGAGTTGTTAGATAATAATTTTGAAATGCGTGTCAGGAGGAGACAGGTCCGTCCGTCTGTCCGTCCGTCCACCTGACAGCGGTGAAATTTTGTTTTTTCGCGTTATGAAATATCCGGCCCCGTGTAAATCCGGCCGCTGGAGGAAACGTCTTTGGAATATCAAGCCCCATTTAGCATGGATAATCCGGCCCCACATTAATTTTCAAAATAATATCATATATCATTTGGTCTTTCTAATGAAGTATTGGAAAGTTATTAGATAATTTGAAACGCACATATTAATTACTGCGGGATTGTTATTGAAATATTTCTCATAACGGAATTATATAGTGCTTACAATAATCAATGACTTATGGTGCCCACATTTTCAATATTCATGTTTTTTAAATCCACCTGTACTGGTCGCGCTTCAACGCTGAATGACCGATTACCGCTAAATGTTTGCGGTATACCCGTGAACATACACTAGCTCCCTCTATCGGAGACTCTGTTATACATGGGAAAATAATTTTCTTCTAATTCAAATTTTCAAACAAAGAAAATTATATTTTTCCATATCGTGTAGTATCATAATAGCTCTCTGTTCAGTAGACATTCAGTTCAATGTTCAGCAGACTGTTGCGTGATTTGGGTATGTAATGTTTACGATTTAAAATGCTATGAGAAACAACTTAACCTTATTGTGCAAATATTTGTATGGTCATGCATTATTGAATAAGTGTTGTACGTTGAAAAACTAATTCAAAATGTTATGTTAAAGGGATTATATTGGCATATTACCGTCAATTCCCTATCCTAGATACACACGCCCAGCATGTAGAAACACTTATAACTAAGAGATATACGCGCCTAAAGTGTCTAATTACATAACCTTTTTATTACTGAAGTCACGTTTTTGTTTTTGTTTACATTTGCCATTTTCAACGAACCGCTTTCGGGTTTCCGATCAATCATCGGATAACATCGTGAAGACTCGTTCCCGATCTCATTTTCGAGGCTTTGTTCGGGAAGTTTACGGAGTTCAATGTAAACATTGCGCAATACTTTATTGCGGGACGTATTAAAGTTTTGGCCAATATTCAGTTACCGTTAATTTGATAACTTACAATTAATAAAGGTTATACGTCAATACATACACACTGCATACAGGAAAGTCTGGATTAACAGCGTGTTTATGTTACTTGCAAATATAATCCCTTGCACAATGAACAGAATAGATTATATTTGATACGAGTTTTTCAAAGGTGTCCGGTTTAGAGAGTGTATCTATACTTCGTATTTAAATTTTATATGCAATATCTCATGTTGAAAATGTGGTTTATGTTAAAATGATGTGTGTTTTCCTTAAAGGCAAATAGATTACTGTATTCATAATAAACGTAGATTAATACAATTAGTCTTTATTTACACATGCATAATTTAAAAAGTATTGACCTGCCATCATATATAGTATGTTGAAAATGGTGCATATTTATAATATCTTACACAATCAAAAGCAAATTGCTTTCACATGTTACATTTCCACAGTTTCAGTAATTGTGATGTATGAAGAAACTGTTGATTTGTTTGTACAATGTGCGACACAAATTATAAAGTTTACCGTGTTTATGTGTATTACATAAATATTTTAATGTAAGCATATACATATTATATGATTCTTCAGGGGCCGGATAATCTTGGGGCCGGATTCTCCATGGCCGTTTTGGAATGGGGCCGGATTTTCCAGGTTCCGTTTTTCACCGTGCCTGCCTAGGCTAGAATTCAAAAGAACCTACACGATTCATACCAGCAACATATGATGCATTTCCTTTCCCTCCGTAAACGTCCTAGTTACTATACGTATTACAAATTCGCAAACAATTATCCTTTACTATAACGGTTTTAACTTAAATCAGACATTGTCTTCCAACAGGAAATAGATGCGAATAATTTCACATTGTTATCAAAAGAAAATTACTCAACTGCGACAAGAGGTCATAAAGGCACAACCCCTCAATTTTATGACCATAACTAACACGTGTTATCAAGGAATTATATATCACATATACGTTGTACATTCTGTATACTCTCTTAGTCGATGCTTACTTTTATAAAGTTATGCTTATTTAAAAAGTAAAACATGTATACTAGTATATGGATTTTTAAGAGTTTGAACCTCTTAACGGTTTATGTTTCAATAAAACATTTTTTTTTTAATTTGAGTAGTTTAACATTTGTGTAGTGAAAAAACTATGTCGAAACAAATACACTACCATTACTCTGACATTTTAAGTTTTCAATCCATAATACATTTGAATTCTGAGCAAAACTGTTTTATAATTGTTACTTAAACTTGTCAACAATTATATCAGCTTTACTTTGGTAACATAATTATTATGTGCGTATTCAATTGTCGTTAGCCTCCTCCGATCTCTGCAACGATTTTGGAACGAAGCTTCTAATTTGCTAGTCCCAAAGACCCTAGTACAGCGGCGTGATGATAGCGGCGGACTGATAAATTTGCGCACCGCTATTAAATATCGGTGAACTGTTAAATAAGTAACGGTGCACCGTTAAAATATAGCGGTGCATCGATAAAAATATTGCGGTGCATCATTAAAATATAGCGGTGGACCGATAAAATATAGCGGTGCAACGATATTATATAGCGGTGCATCGTTAAAATATAGCGGTGCACCGATATTACTGATATATATAACGGTACATCGATATATTATAACGATGGACCGCCACTTTTAACGGCGCACCGATATATTTTAACGGTGGAACGGTATATTTTATCGGTGCACCTTTAATTACGTATAACCTTCCTCTTAAAGCTGAACCTCAAACGGGGAAGCATCTAGTACCGTTTCTGGTACCCGCCTGTGGATCGAACCCACGAACGTCTAAATGCAAAACGGACATAGAGAATTAAAATGCATTTAAATAGTTTATCCTTTTTAAACCACACATACGTTTTGTTGTGCAAGTTAGTAGAGCAGTAATTGTCCTGTACTCAGTAACAGCACAGGGCAGACATATATTAAGGGCGACAACTTGTACTTGTCAATTTAATATAATCGGGCAGATTATTTCCCTTAGTGCATATCCCGTTGTATTATCCCTTTGATTCAGTGAAGTATATTATATATTGTTGTTAAACACACATACTTTTTGAGCAAATGTAACGTATTTACTTTGTATTCACATGTAATGTATGTAATTTATCAATGACACATGACAAACCGCGCGAATTGACCCAGGCACATGGTTAATATCTTCATTAAAACTATTTTTAGAAATCGGTTGGTTGTCTCTTTCAGAGTGGGGGAAAATACCAAAAATAAGTATCGGAATATAAAATAAAACATGTATGACCCATATTTGAATGATATATCCCCAAATACAGTTAGTAATAGAGCGGCAAACAGCCTTAGAAACTGGCAAGATCTGGATAATATTTAAGCATTTTCAGCCGAACTGAGTTATTTTTGAATTATTTTATTCCGCCAACAGTCTCGTTATAGACACCTGTAGAGAAGTACCGTCAGTATCAATATATAAACGCAATCTTCTAAATACTTGTTTTCAACCAGTTATAGTTCTGATAAGTTTAAAGGGAGTATATCAGGAATAAACGCTATATAAATATATTTTAAAAAAATCCTGTTATATTCCTTTAAAACTCGGTAAACGGATATTATCTGCCCTTCATGCATGATGCAAAAAAAATGTAGTGATTTAAAACATCATATTGAAGATTACCCAACATGCACATGGAGTGGAAGATGCAGAACACTACGTTTCTACAATCATTATCTTTATAAAACAAAGAATTAAACTGTTTCAAAATACAAGGCTGTTCCACCAACTTTAATAGTGTCAAAAAGCTGTTTTATGGATCAGAAGATCATTCACAATTACGTATGATGAAGAATGCATATACATCAGTTGCATTTTTGTTTTATTTTATAATATGCGGTAGAGATCAAATAGTGATATCATTAACTCGAGTAAAAGTATTTCAACATAATGAAAAATAAGACAACTGGATGGTGCAAGTATACATGCTGCCTCTATACAATGTCTAATTGGCGACCTTCATTTTCTTGCTGATACCATTTTTTATATTGTTGCTGCCATATAGATCAATAATGAATATCAATTAAAGGTTTTCACTTAATATAATCTAATATGAACATTGCTATCTCCTTCCAGATATCATTGTAATATCGCCGTCGTGGACAACCTATAAACCTCAAGTGTTGTTAGCCCAGCATAAACCGCATGTCATATCCACTGACATGAACAAAGAATGGAAAATAGATGCTGCGTCGTTAACTGAGGTAGGTATCATATTTCAAAATCAAAAAACTTCTCGTGGTGAACTATATATATATGTTCAAATACTAGTTTTTGGATTTAAACATAGTTTCCATTTTATTTATAAATAAGAACACTGAAATGGGATTGAGCCAAGAGTTTTTTCAACATTAGAAGCCCCCCACCCCCACAAACACCCCCAACAAATTAACAATAGCATATTTAGTTGAATACGGCAGTTGTAAACAAATTTATTTAAAAAGGGATAAAAAGGGAAATAATTGTAAGAGAGTAAGGACTGAGAATTTGTTTATAACAAACGTTAACTAATACTTAAAAAACATAATTAATAAACGAGTTGTATATAAACAGACGACATGTTGCTTACAATTGTGTTATGTTCTGTCAAATAAAAGTTGTGCGTTTAGTTTTGCAAATAAACAGAAACAACAAACTTTAATGATGGAATTAAAAGTGTGTAAAAATCTCTGGAAAATTCGATATCTATAACAACTAAAACAAGAATTGAACGTTAATAATTTCAGCACTTACCATATCAGCAAACCGTCCGTTTTACCGGTCATATGCAATAGGTTGAATTTATTTAGTTTCTTAAAAAAAGAATACTTGAGATTAATGTAAAAATAGAACACTTGAGACAAATGTGAAAATAAAATACTTGAGACAAATGTGAAAATATAACACTTGAGACAAATATGAAAATATAATACTTGAAACAAATGTGAAAATAGAACACTTGAGACAAATGTGAAAATAGAACACTTGAGTGAGGCAAATGTGAAAATAGAATACTTGAGACAAATGTGAAAATAGAACACTTGAGTGAGACAAATGTGAAAATAGAACACTTGAGACAAATGTGAAAATAAAACACTTGAGTGAGACAAATGTGAAAATAGAATACTTGAGACAAATGTGAAAATAGAATACTTGAGACAAATGTGTTTACAAAAGTAAAAAAGTAAATCTGTAACATGCAACATTCCTATATTAACATTATCTTTATTTCAGTTCCTGGGAAGGAATAATATATCACCAGTCAAATTACTTATCCTAAATAATCCAGACAACCCGAGTAAGTGTCACCCTTTGTATGTGTAAAAATGCATCCTCTTCTTTTTTCTTTGATCTAACCTATTAGTAAATAAATGACGCGCACTATTTTCTTCTGAAAATGAAACCAAAGTATGTATCGCATTTCTTGAAGATAAAACGATTAATTTATTTACGTCTCCATGTATATAATTTATGTCATACAATGTCCATGTATATGCCAGAAGTTATTATCGTAACTTCTAACTTAGATGTTGAGTGATTTTATTGGCTGAAAAAGTAGGCCAACATTTACTGATGGTCATGACATTCGATGTAAAAATAGAATGATTTATTTGGAAAAAAAACAAAGCGATTTTATCGGCTGAGAAAGTAGGACAACATCTGAACATATATTGATTATTTGAATAACATTGACCTTACTTTACTTGCCGATTACTAGTTACGCGTATACGACATATATATACAGGTCTCACTACACAGTTGAATTTGATTCTTCATTCTCTATACAATAACATTTAGGATTTTCATGGATAAACAACCCAATGTGAATAAGTATATGTATTTGTAATACAACACCACCAATTTTGATATGGTTCATTATTGGTAACGATATCCCAATTTCCCTGGTTACAAGAACATTGTTTTATAACAACAAATTTTAATCATTAATATGCATTGAATTTTCTAAATACGTATTTTTATGGAACAAATCAACTGTTTCATTTAATAATGATGTTAGAAATGCATACTTGAATAGCAGCTGATAATTAATGATATTTTTATAATGTGTCAGGCATTGATAAAATAGTATTCTTATTTTCCCCACCCTTCTTTGATTCGTGTTTGTGCCAATACCTGTTCTGATATATTACAAAGACGTGCATCTTATCTTCTATGTGCATAATGCATTTATTTCGTTTTATATGTATAATGTTACCTTTTTATCTACTCCTACGTGTATGCTGCAAATAAGTTCTTTTCCGATCTGATCAAATGGGGTACTCGATACTTTAAGATATTTTTATATTTCGCAAACGTGCTCTTTTTTTCTTTTCAGACTTTTCGTATTTTGTTTATTTTAACACACTTTTGATAAATCGATTTCCAGCATTCCACTATACATTATAGTCTTATTATGATAATAGTTAATTGCCTTTTGCATTGTGTAACAGTTTCTTGTTATTCATATATTTGAATGGCTATGTGCATATACTGTATGCTATTGATGTTATTATTATTGCATTGTACATTGACATCGTTACTGTTCTAGGTGGTACATCTTACTCAGAAAAGGATCTAGCACTATTGAGGTATTAAACCATTTTATAACAAATGTGAATATAACTTTACTGGCTTACAAGGTCATATGGCAAATATGATAAACATTTACTAAAAATATTTCTTATGATTACTTTGATACATAACGTAAATATAAAACTAATTATTTCACCAGGTATATACAACCAAACCTGTGTAAGCGGCCACCTCTATCACCCCAATAAAGCAGCCACTTGTCTTAAGTAGCCACATTTGTTATTTCCCATTTCTATGTTGTCACAGTAAATTAACCTGTATTAAGCAACAACCTGTCTTAAAAAAGGGACATTTTCGCTCCTTCCCTCGATTGGCTTCTTAAGACAGGTTTG
Source organism: Panopea generosa (assembly GCA_029582155.1). NCBI lineage: Eukaryota > Metazoa > Mollusca > Bivalvia > Adapedonta > Hiatellidae > Panopea > Panopea generosa. Next base: position 70,673,952 of record CM055894.1, on the reverse strand, counting down.
ACTGTATTATATACGCCGGTCCTTAATTTAAGATTTGATTAAAATGGCATCATACTTCATGCATTTTTGGTTATGAGGAATAGCTTATCAGTTCATATAGTCGTCGTGTTTTAATAGAGTAGTGAATATAATATTATATGTTTGAACAGAAATATCATGGCTAGCATTTACTTTCTAAAAGTATTTACATTTTGATATGTCAGAATCTGTTCATAATTTTAAAAGTTGTTACAGAATAAGGGAAATCGTAAAACCCCGACCGATTACGAAATCAAAACGTCACAGGAGGTCGTCACCTTGAATATTTAGTAATTACAAACTTCCTGCGAGCACAACACGTAGTTATTAGATATTTGCATTTTCATGCACGTACCTTATGTACTTATATTTAACTCTCAAATTCATGATACTCATACTTTGTAAATTATCTTTTTGAACAAAATGTTTTGTTTTCAGTGAGGTATGCAGAAAAAACAAAGTCATCGTGCTGGCAGACGAAATATACGCCCGATTGAAATACAATCATGACCACGTGTGCATGTCAAAGGTAACTTTTCTATGAGCCGTGATACTTTAGTATTTTGTAGAGCGCCGTGGTCCAATGGTAGAGCACCGAACCCATGATTGGAGGGTCGTGGGTTCGATCCTCCAACACGGCTATGTCTGGTGTCCTTGATCAAGACACTTTTCCGCATATGATGGTTCAAATCAGGAATATCGAGCGTGATTTGTTATAAGAAGTTATAAGAACTTGTTTTAAAGTCGAAGTAAAATATATAAGTTTAAACTACTTTAGTAGAACTGATACATTGGTGTTTCTCCAAGCATCTTGCCCTATGCAAAAAAGTAGTCCCGGGTTAATCACGGTAATATATACCAAGTTGATATACTTTAATTTCTATAATTTCGTAATAATTCATCATTTAATGAACCCTGGTTATTTGACAAAAGTCACGTGATTCATGGTTTAAATCTCCGAGTAATTATGCGAGTATGTTCGTACTTGTATTTGCATGAAAAATGACAAGAGACATGACATGAGTGTAGCTGCTTATTCTACCTCATCTCATGATCTTTGGTCTTCTGTTTTCATTCATTGCATGACCGTCTATAACAGGACCGTGCTTATGTCCTGATTGGCGGCCGTTAAAAGCCGTCAACCCGTACTTTCGACTCCGTGTTGTTTTTATTTCTGGTTTCCAATCAAGCTCATTCAGTGATGCTCAACAATAGAATAAAGCTAAAGCTGGCCAGTGATGCTCAACAATAGAATAAAGCTAAAGCTGGCCAGTGATGCTCAACAATAGAATAAAGCTAAAGCTGGCCAGTGATGCTCAACAATAGAATAAAGCGAAACCTGGCCAGTGATGCTCAACAATAGAATAAAGCTAAAGCTGGCCAGTGATGCTCAACAATAGAATAAAGCTAAAGCTGGCCAGTGATGCTCAACAATAGAATAAAGCGAAACCTGGCCAGTGATGCTCAACAATAGAATAAAGCTAAAGCTGGCCAGTGATGCTCAACAATAGAATAAAGCTAAAGCTGGCCAGTGATGCTCAACAATAGAATAAAGCTAAAGCTGGTCAGTGATGCTCAACAATAGAATAAAGCGAAACCTGGCCAGTGATGCTCAACAATAGAATAAAGCTAAAGCTGGTCAGTGATGCTCAACAATAGAATAAAGCTAAAGCTGGTCAGTGATGCTCAACAATAGAATAAAGATAAAGCTGGTCAGTGATGCTCAACAATAGAACAAAGCTAAAGCTGGTCAGTGATGCTCAACAACAGAACAAATCTAAAGCTGGCCAGTGATGCTCAACAACAGAACAAAGCGAAACCTGGCCAGTGATGCTCAACAATAGAACAAAGCTAAAGCTGGCCAGTGATGCTCAACAATAGAATAAAGCTAAAGCTGGTCAGTGATGCTCAACAACAGAACAAAGCTAAAGCTGGCCAGTGATGCTCAACAACAGAACAAAGCTAAAGCTGGCCAGTGATGCTCAAAAATAGAACAAAGCTAAAGCTGGCCAGTGATGCTCAACAACAGAACAAAGCTAAAGCTGGCCAGTGATGCTCAACAACAGAACAAAGCTAAAGCTGGCCAGTGATGCTCAAAAATAGAACAAAGCTAAAGCTGGTCAGTGATGATCAACAATAGAATAAAGCTAAAGCTGGCCAGTAATGCTCAACAACAGAACAAAGCTAAAGCTGGCCAGTGATGCTCAAAAATAGAACAAAGCTAAAGCTGGCCAGTGATGCTCAACAACAGAACAAAGCTAAAGCTGACCAGTGATGCTCAACAACAGAACAAAGCTAAAGCTGGCCAGTGATGCTCAAAAATAGAACAAAGCTAAAGCTGGTCAGTGATGATCAACAATAGAACAAAGCTAAAGCTGGCCAGTGATGCTCAACAATAGATCAAAGCTAAAGCTGGCCAGTGATGCTCAACAATAGAATAAAGCTAAAGCTGGTCAGTGATGCTCAACAATAGAATAAAGCTGAAGCTGGTCAGTGATGCTCAACAATAGAATAAAGCTAAAACTGGTCAGTGATGCTCAACAATAGATCAAAGCTAAAGCTGGCCAGTGATGCTCAACAACAGAACAAATCTAAAGCTGGCCAGTGATGCTCAACAACAGAACAAAGCGAAACCTGGCCAGTGATGCTCAACAATAGAACAAAGCTAAAGCTGGCCAGTGATGCTCAACAATAGAATAAAGCTAAAGCTGGTCAGTGATGCTCAACAACAGAACAAAGCTAAAGCTGGCCAGTGATGCTCAACAACAGAACAAATCTAAAGCTGGCCAGTGATGCTCAACAACAGAACAAAGCTAAAGCTGGCCAGTGATGCTCAAAAATAGAACAAAGCTAAAGCTGGTCAGTGATGATCAACAATAGAATAAAGCTAAAACTGGTCAGTGATGCTCAACAATAGAACAAAGCTAAAGCTGGCCAGTGATGCTCAACAATAGATCAAAGCTAAAGCTGGCCAGTGATGCTCAACAATAGAATAAAGCTAAAGCTGGTCAGTGATGCTCAACAATAGAATAAAGCTAAAACTGGTCAGTGATGCTCAACAATAGATCAAAGCTAAAGCTGGCCAGTGATGCTCAACAATAGAATAAAGCTAAAGCTGGTCAGTGATGCTCAACAATAGAATAAAGCTAAAACTGGTCAGTGATGCTCAACAATAGATCAAAGCTAAAGCTGGCCAGTGATGCTCAACAATAGAATAAAGCTAAAGCTGGTCAGTGATGCTCAACAATAGAATAAAGCTAAAGCTGGTCAGTGATGCTCAACAATAGAACAAAGCTAAAGCTGGTCAGTGATGCTCAACAATAGAATAAAGCTAAAACTGGTCCACGTAAGGGGCGTAGAGTGTGTGTGTGTTGCTTTTATTCTATTTAGCTAATGAACAGACTCATTAAAACCTAGTCCTTCTTTGCGTTCAGTGCTGCAAACGGACCCTTTTATCAGCTATTATAAAATGATACAATACAGTCAAGAGGTCACCTCTGTTAGACAGCCAATTGTCTTAAGCAACCAGATTTATATGATGTCAGAGCAGATCAACCTGTATTAAACAACAACCTGTCTTAACAGGCCACTTTTGCACCTTCCCTTGACTGGCTGCTTAAGACTATATATGATTATGCAAAATTAATGATATGAAAAAGCCAAAACCTTATCAAGAAAATGACAATCAAGAGAAACAAATAGCAGATGTATTGAGTCTGTTCATAAATATGTTATTTATTGTGTGTACTCTCTTGGCACTTGCATCGGCTTCAGCTTTTTTTTTTGAACTACAAATACAAATTAAAAAAAACTTTCGAAAACAGTTGCTATTGATTTACTTTCAGGTTTACCCTGAAGGAACAATTTTATGTTCAGGTATATCCAAGTGGGCGAGTGCCGGCGGCTGGAGGGTAGGTACCTTATCGTATTACGGGTAATATCTGATTGAACACTTCAAGATGTAGAACACATGCAACGAAAAAAGAAAAAAACAACAACTCCAACTAACGGTCTTAACGGTCTTGCGTGCTATTAAAAACGCAGCTCTGAATTAGTCTCGCAATCGAGTATACAAAATAAATATTGAGTTTCTATCCTTTCTCAATATGAAAGTTTAATGAAAGAAATATCAGACAAAATAACTATTAAAATATTTTTGATACACAAAACAGCAATATTTCTTAAACCAGACAAGTCGGTCAACTTTTTCAAAACATTTTTAAACGTTATTACGAAAGAAATTTGAGTATTTCTTGTTAAGAAATCAAATGGATTTTTTTTTTATTTTACAATAATTCATATTGCTCGTTTCTTATAATTTCCTTTTTATTTCGTTCATTCATAAACAACCCCGATATTATGAAATAACATAAAATTTACACTTATTGCTTCGTTATAACTATCGACAATTCGAAGTATTTTTTGAAATACATGATGTCCGAATGATTTGGAATATCAAATCCACCAAAAACGGGTCAAATCGATATTTAAATTGGAGCGATAAACTTGAAACGAAATTACCATTCTAAAAATAGACAACAATTACATACTGCTTGACGACCTTTACATCGTCATGCGGACTCTTTCTATGATACATTGTACAACAAAATTTACAACGTGTATACATGTAAACCTATTTGACGGATCAAATCGAAGATTGCATTTTAGTGTAACCGAGGCGCGTAACACAAGTTAGGAAACCCCTTTATAATATTAGTTTAGATATATATCCTTTTGGGTATATTTAGGGATGCTATACTGGAAAAAAATGTTTTCAAGCCAATTTTAAAAATTAAAAAAAAGTTCTGATATACTCCATTTAAAAAACACATCAAATTTTACTTCATTATTCGATCACATGGTATATGAACAAAAAAGTTATACAATCACGAACTACTTTAACGCTGTTAAACAGAGAGTATAACCTTTAACTTCATTTTTATAGGTAGGTTACCATATATACCCGAAAGAGCTCCAGCCGCTTTGTGATGCGGTTCGTGGTGCTGCCAGCCACACGTACACGTCCGTAGCCGCACCAATACAGTACGCAGTCAATGACGTAAGTTATACTAGTCTGACGAACGGGCCCAGCTCTCCCGATAACAATGTCGGGAAAGCCACATATGAGCACGTTGATTGGTCAGTTGCTTCAACTGAACGTTTGAATGACGTCACAGTTTATGAATTGTTCAATTGCTATGAATTGTGGGACAGGTAAAGAATTCCCTGCTTTTACATTTGGGGTAAACATAATTTGATTCGAGAGATATCAGGTACTGGGATAGACTATAATATACAGAATAAGGTAGCATATATTTAGCGAAGTTTTAACAAAATATAATACTAAAACATTAATGACTCAAGGGAACAATTGGGGGTTCTATTTTGTTAAAACACTAAATTAAATTTCCTTTGTTCAATCACTAGAAATGATATCATCACTAGAAATGATACTTCCCTGGTCTAGACTGTAGAATGAACCCACCTCTCCCGCTTGGGTCCGTTATATGCCAATGAGATTCGAGCATGTTGATTGGTCAGTTGCTTCAGGGAAAGTTGAATGACGTCACAGTTCGGAACACATTTGCGATCATTACAAACCTCATATACGGTCGCAAATTTCAAAATTACAATATACGTTACATTGTTCTAACGCAATTGTATCATTAAAAAATCTCTAGCTGAGTCAAGTTACTCAAGCGACTAAGATTCAAATTGCACTTACTGTTAAGCCGAATGACGCATATCAGTAACGGATGCGCTAAAAACGTAGTTTCTGGTAAAAATCAAACTAAATCACCAAGCTGTTCAAAATATTTAATACATCTTAATATTTTTAACATTTTACAAATAAATAGTTATTTCAATCGACAAACATATTTCTTAAACTACTGTTTACACTGTTTCCAATGACGTTGTGAACACATGGCTTAGTAATACATAGAACCCGAAAACGTGGTGATTTTACTGACGATATATGTAGTATTCAATACGTGCAAATCTAAGAGCACCAACCAATGAAATCACAGGACATTTTTGAAGGATGTTAGAATAAACATTAAACAGCTATGCATTGTGGGATAGACTTCTAAGCTTTTTCATTTGGGTTGCACAGACTTGACTTTGAAGATGTAAGGAACTGGGGATACAGTAACCCTGATCCAGTTTCACTAAACTACAACTCCATTTCATTGACTTTCGCATATTATGCTTTACCAGTAAGTAATGGTTTGATTCTATGTAGTTTAACATGTTATGTGTTCAAGTGATAATTTAGAGAAATTGAGTGTTTATAAGTTGAGGAAAATATCAGCTTCATTGATAATGTTTGTTTTTAAAAATAGAGACTACTAGCATAGTTTCATCCCTCAAACTAACGCATTCTTACACCATGATGATGTCACAGTGTGTTCGTAACTTGTAAGGAGAGACATGCATGTCAACAGTCCAGCTATATTAGACTATAGAGCATTTGTCCTGTCAGTGAAAGGTCCCAGGTTCGAATACCGGACTGGTTGCATATTTTTCTCGCGACCAACGCAGAGCTGTGACTTACATATATTTCGAAAAACACTCACATGAGTCTCTGGTCTCCATTGACCAGTCTCGGACTTGCTGTGTATTTTCTCGTCTTGTTACATATACTTAGAGAGGTCCTACATGGCCGAGTGGTGTAAGGCTCCGTCTCATGATCATCCCTTACCTCTCATCGCTAAGGTCGTAGGTTCGAGTTTAGCTCACTCAAAAACTTTGTGAGAAAGTTAACCAGTTACTTGCGGAAGAGCGGTGGTTCTGTTAAGACCCAGTCTTCGATCTTCCTCCATCAGTAAAACTGGATATGCCATATACAGCTTGAAATGTGTTGAAAATGGCGTGTATTGTGAATGGAACGTACAAGTATAGACCAATCTGAAATGCTAACCCAACCCAGTAATGCGTTTTCAGGACATTAGAAAATTAAATGGTTAAACGTCATTATAATATTTTTCTTTGAGTTATTTTGATTCATGATGGAAAGTTTATCTTCCGTTCGGCATAAAGTCATACGAGCATTGCTTACCGTTGTATAACAAATTTGTCTAGGTAACTGGTATAATCACTTTATTTTCTCGTGTTTGTGACAAGTGTAACATATTGGTATGAGATATCAGCCTTTATAACACGTTTTGTTTTGTGTGACAGACGTTTGTATTAAACATTCATTATTTAACTGACAGATGTCTATATAACAGCCATAATGCGACAGTTTAAAAGCTTTTAAAATTGTTGTGTAATGTATCTTATTACATATTTAACGTCACTTTCGGTTCCTGGTAAAAACAGTCACTTGTCTATTCAGTTGACAAGGTGAACTATGTTATATATATTTATTTTAATTTTATATCACTTATGTACTGTGTTTGCTGATATGTGTTGTAGTCATGCTATTACGAAATCAAATTGATTATTTTAAATCATTTATCACATGCATGCTTTCTCTTAATAAATTCATCAAATAAAACACTTAGTCATTGCGTTCGTCACCTGTTATATGTCGAAGTACGTGGCAAATTTATATCATAGCACAATGTTGGCATGGACCACATCAATGACGAACCTAGCAGTTTTAGGAATATGATATACCATGGTTGGTATTTAGTTAAAATTGCAATTAATTGCGCAGTGAATGCAAAGGAATATACTGTCTTAGGGAACATCGTCATCTAAATTAATTATTTATTAAATAAATTTATTTTTTGTTTATTTTTTTGTAAATTCTACAATAAAATTCGCTTGTTTCTTCTGCTAATATGTTTTACATAAATTGGATCCGAAAACTACTTATATTCATATAAATGTCCAGTTTCTTCTAATCCCTTCAGCAGATCTTCTAGTAAATGTGCGGAGTGCTTTGTCAAGTGGTAGAGCACCGAACCCAGGATCGGAGGGTCGTGGGTTCGATCCTCCACCTCGACTGTGTGTGGTGTCATTGAGCAAGACACTTTTCCGCATATGCTTAGTACTGGTTCTACCGAGGAAGACTTCGAGCGTGGTTTGTCTTAGTAATTTGTTTCACAATCGATGTAAAGAAATAACTTAAATTGGACTATAGTAAACGTTGATGTATTGGTAGTTTATAAATATCAAGTAACGGAACAGTCGAGAAAAGGAACACCATCAAGGTTTCAGATTAAATTTGCCGTTGAGACACTATCGTTCATGCTTTCAATGATGTATTGATGTTTTACAGTTCCTGAGAGACGAGGCTAGCTGTAAGGACTACATGCGCCATACAACAAGAATCATGTCTACGGTGGCCCAATTCTGCCATAGGTACGAACTTTTGTAATGCACGAGTAATATATAGTTACCAAAGGTTTATTTCAGTTTCTGTCATTGCTTTTCATCTTTTTTGTACACATACTCATAAACCACACACACTTTAATTACAAATTTATACAACTGTCAAATATGTGTAAGCGGTCACTTCTATTGAGCAGCCTCTTGTCTTTAGCGGCCACATTTGCCTTTTCCCATTTCTATGCTTTTAGAGCCAATTTACCTGTTTTAAGCAACAACCTGTCTAAAATGCCACTTTTGTTAATTCCCATGACTAGTTGCTTAAGACAGGTTTGACTGTATATCGCCTTCTTTCTTCTATCGCCTAAATGTACACATATAACATCTCTTCAGCTTGTTTTACTGTATGTTGGTTCGTAGATGAAAACTGATAGAAAGATTGAGTCTAAACTATAAATACTGCAAACGAGCAGGATATATGATACGGCGAAACACAAAATAACATTAAGCGAAATAAAACGAAACAGTTTCTCGATAAAATGTTAATAAAACATGTATATCACCCTAATTGACACCCATAAACACATTTGCAATAAATATCAATTAGATATCACAGTATTGTTAATTACAATGTATTATATTTTAGATCACTGACGTCAGTTGGTGTGAAAGCCATACCACCGACTGCGGGCTACTACATCTTCCCAGATTTCGAAATAGTTAAACCAAAACTGGTTAGCAGAGGAATTAAGACGTGTGAAGATATGGTGAATGCCATATTCGACGAAACTAATGTATCGGTATGGTAACTATTTAGTTGATATTGTGACATTATATATTGTAACAGTCTGTGATTGTCGTGAGATTTGTCTCTTTACAACAAAGGGTCATCAGCTTAATATAAGACTTTATGAAATGGTATCGTTACTTTTCCTAAGTGAGGTCATATTTGTCTCACTCCCGCATGTAAACAAGGGTTAACCGGAATAAATAGCTAGCTGTAGCCGGTTAGCTTGGTCCCACATTTAGAACATGCTCACTAGTAACTTGAAGTGTTTGATTGCATTTTAATGATTTTTCATCTTTGAATTGAGAATGCCAATTAAGGATCAATGAATTTTTAAAATGAGTTTGGTTTAGAAAGTTTTGTTCCGAAGGATAACAATTTAGGCATCTGAACACCGGGGCATCAAGGGACGCAAAATTGCGAGGGATAACAATTTAGATAGCAGAATACCGAGGAACAGAAAGGCGTTCCGAGAGATAACAGTTTAGGCATCTAAATATCAAGTGACAGAATGGCACCCTAAGGAATAACAATTTAGATACTACACACACACCAAAGGACGGAACAGCATACTGAGTGATAACAATTTTGGCATCAAAACATCAAGTGACGTAATGGCGTCCTATGGAATAACAATTTAGATACACGAACACCGATGGACGGAATGGAATACCGAGGGATACAAATTAAGGCACCTAAACATCAAGTGACGTAATGGCGTCCTAAGGAATAATAATTTAGATATACGGACACCAAAGGACGGAATGTCGTCCCGAGGGATAACAATTAAGGCACCTAAACATCGAGTGACGTAATGGCGTCCTAAGGAATAATAATTTGGATATACGGACACCAAAGGACGGAATGTCGTCCCGAGGGATAATAATTAAGGCACCTAAACATTGAGTGACGGAATGGCATCGCAAGGAATAACAATTTAGATACACGAACACCGATGGATGGAATGGCATACCGAGGGATAATAATTAAGGCACCTAAACATCGAGTGACGGAATGGTATCGCAAGGAATAACAATTTAGATACACGAACACCTATGTACAGACATTTAAATAACTGGTTATACTCAACCGTACCCTTTCCCTCGCCATCACAGCATAAGATGTTTACCATACATTTTTTTCAATTTTATACTGGTATTTTCAATAGAAAGTTACTGTATATTTATGTAGAATGAAATGACATTTCTATAAATTGTGTTGTATTTTCAAATATAAATGTTGGAAATAATATTTTTAAAATGGGTCTTGTTTATACACTTCTTACATGTAAATACGCCATCGCCAGTCATAAAAATAATCTTAAATAAAATATATTGACCGTTCTGGAAACAGATGAAATTGAAATCAAATTTATATGACGTGACTCATTTGATTCGTCACAAAAATACCATCTTATTTTAAGCGGGAAATATAACATTGGCGTGTTAGCCAAGTGCGGAAATCCCTTTTTAATTATATTATTTTGACATATTTAATTAGATATTCAGATGGCAATAGGAGATCAGCGAGTATATACATACGTATGATATAGTGAAAAAAGAAAATATTTTTGCTATTTTGAAATTTTGAATTATTCTTTTATACTTTCTTTAAGGTGATGGCAGGAGGACCAGCATTTCTGCGGCCAATAGACGAGCTAACAACGAGGCTGTGTTATGTTCATTTTGATGGAGGTAAAGCATTGGCTGAAAGCAGACGTATAGGACTTGCGGAAACGTTACCAGAAACATTTATATCAGATTTCTGTACGCCAGTCTATGAAGGCATTCTGGTTCGTAAAAGTCTTCTTTGGTTTAAACTTATTTATTTTATTTCGATTGTGAAATAACTTAGACAAATAGCGCTCGAAGTCTTCCCGGGTAGAACCAGTACTAAGCATATATGGATAAAGTGTCTTGCTCAATGACTCCGAATATAGCCGAATGATCGAACATACGACCCTCCGATCTTGGGTTCGATCCTCTAGCACTGAACAACGTACTCTACAAAAACACTCACTTATTTTATCAGAAATTTATATCCATTTGAATGATACTTATTTCCAATATATGTTGATGGTATTATACACTGAAATATCGTATCTTGGTAGACGCTATTTGACCACTCTTTCAAGCAAAGCACTTTGTATTGTCTGTTGTATTATTGTGTTATCATTAATTAAGTTTTTCGGCTGTTAATATTCCCAATGGGTACCATACAGAATTATATACATATATAACGACATCGTCGAATACCATTAAAACAGAGATTCTGGAATATCAACGATTATGATCATGTTATGTTAAAAATCAATCCCAAAAGCACACAGACAATGTGTATAGTGTGATTAAAAACTGATTTTATTAAGTGTATTGTACAGTTTGACAGGGCTGTGTATTGCTTGACCAATTGCGATACTATTAATATCACGATACAGGTGTTACTATACCTGATACAATACATACAGATTATTATTGAAAAAGTGGTGAACTCCATGAGTAACAGAGAATAAAATATATAATACAGTATCACCCTCTTTACATATTCGAACAAAAACTCAATTTTCAGGTTGGCTGATTATTTAGCAAATAATACTTTTCGCACACTGAACAAGCGTTCTTCTGTGTTGGAAAATGCATTTTATTTGGTTACTTGTTGTATTGCAATACAGCCGATATAAGCACAGCCGAAACTATATTCCTTCTTGCAAGGAAGCTCATTGCAATATACATGTACCGATATTTCAATACATTGCTGCAGTCCTATAATCTTATTTAGCTTATCTAAAGGGTCTAATGAACAAATCTGATCGCTTTCGTCCGTCAACAATTTTTTAAACAATTTCTTCTCAGAAACCGCTCGGCAGATTTTCACCAAATGTTGGCGTATAGCATTCGTTCATAGATCTCTCAAATTTATTCATGACAACACCATACCACTAGGATCAAAATGTACCCCAGGACTAATCAAATTTTTCTTCAAAGTTAAAAAATAAATCTTCCTCTCTGATGGTGAAATGCCTGGAGCATGTTTCTCGCGGGAAAACAGATATTTCTCCTTTTTTCCTCATCTATAATCTCTTCATACTAGGCTCTGTGTGTTCAAACTATGAAAAGGACAGCAAAATGAAATTAGAGGAGCGATCCATAGGACCCCCTGTTTATTTTATGTATATCAATGAATTGTTTTTCTTTCAGGCACTGACAGAGTGGGTGAAGAAACAGTTGGCCAGCTAATGAATCCAGATGTTTACAACCGAGAATAGTTTGTCTAGCACCAACTCATTTATTGTATTTATCAACCCAATCGAATTAGAAATATATATTTCACATTAGTTAGACTAAACAATTTAACAAAGTACGTAATTTTTGAAAGAGGCATTTTCTGTAAGCGTATCATGAATGTGATTGAAAGTGGTTGAGTTTTTGTTACATGATTGTATTATAATTATGGAACAGTTACTTATTGTAAATATCTATCTGTATATTAAAGACACTGTTATGCTGTTGAAGTCGCAAAAAAGCCGGTTTTAAGCCGGGCTTTATACCAAAGGCATATCCCTGCTAATGTCGTCGTGATCAATCTTTGCAGTGTTGATCACCGCCAAACTAATCATACGCGGCAGGGACTACTTTTTATTCCTCATTTTTTTTCTTCATATATTGCATATACGCTAGCAGAAATAAATCAAACAATAAAATATATTATGGACATTGTATTATGTCATATCTTGTAATATGTTGCATAAAATAAACCACGAATACGAATATTTTATTCATCATAAAACATCAGTAAAATGTTTATAGCCTACACACATTGAAAGATGGGTGAATAACATGAAATAGATCATTTAACAGAGAAGCAATATATATGATCTATGTGAATTACATATATTTATATATGCCTATATGATAAGAGTTTTTTTATTGATGTTTTATGCTGAATAAAATATTCGTATTCGTATTCGTATAAAATAAACCAGACGCTACAAAGATATCAAACAAATTAAGAAGGCGTACGCATATATATTAAATACCTAATAGTAATTTGATTACAACTCATTGTTTCAGTTGATTACCCATTTATATATTGATTATTGATTATATTTATTGATCTCTTAATATGTCACCTAGTTCACAACGGGTTTCCTAATACATTTTTCTTGTCATCCTGTTTATACTAATCTAAGATCATATATTATACTTTATTTTCTAAAATATATTTATCATGTGGTATGTATGGATATATAGTTTTGAATTTCGTATACGGAGAAATGCAGGATAAAGTCTATTAAACAATTTCTCGGTAAATATTTGATACTTCCTTCAATGGTTTGTTTGTTAATGACGTTTTGGTTAAGTCCAAGAAGACGAAAATAAAACAAAGGATTTGTTGTATCACTATGTATTTAAATGTTTACTGAATGTATGTCATTTTCCGGTTATCTTATGTTTCAACAAACATTGTTTTTGCTTATTTCATGTTTCTAATATGTATTCACATAAAAATGTTATTTTTCTACAAAACTATTCACATTAAAAATAAACTGAACTTTTTCATAGAAGGATAATTACTACGTGCGATTTCGTTTGAGAAACTAGTATCATTACACATGCCACTATACAATTACAGTTCGTTTTAGAATGGAGTGCTCACTTAGTGGCTTTTAATATCGAAATATTTTTAAAGTGTTGTTAAAACCATTTTAATGTGGCATTGTTAAGATACTTTTAGAATTTTCGATGAATCTTCCTTGGTTTTGTTTCAAAAAGCTTTAGTGATTTTAATATTTCATGTTTTGTTGTTTATAGCTGATTGAGTGCTGTATTTTATTTATGCTTTTATCTTTAATAACGTCAGTAATTAAGTAGAATTATCAGTAATAACGTTCAAGGACACGCCCCATCTCAATTCAGGTTATTTTACTTTTATTTACTTAGTAAATGTATCTGGTGTACCTTGTAAACTATTATTTTTCAGAAATTATAATTTAGATGTGATTTTTTTTATTCAATGGAAGCACATTTTTGATATTCAAAAAAAAAAAGAATGAAAAAATCTAAGTATGTATTTGTGTTTTTTAATTTCACCCTGCCTGAAATGGGACCTGCACTGTATTGATATCATTCATGTTGTGGATTTGTAAATACGATATGTTAAACGATATTATATTAACACCATTTACGAAATGTAGTAAAGAATCTTTTTTTGAAAAACAATATTGTGTTGATACCATTCATAAATCATGAATGAATTGGGTTTTACGGCCTATCAACATATTGTAGGTTATTCGACGCCAACAGGAAGAAAGATTCTAGGCACACTCTACATGTAAAAAAACAACAAATTAACATACAGATTAAACACAAATGAATATGCAGAATGAACCTAGAATATTGATACCTGCAGAACTGCAGACTTTCAGCAAATTCTATCATATAACTCATATTGCCGCTTCTTATGACATGCATGAAACACAGTGGTCCTATTATTGCCATCACTCAGATAAACCATTTATGAACATTTAATGATATTAAACTCCAATCTAAAGAAACAATATCATTCATAAAATGGATCGTAAAATCGATTCGAACACGACAAAATGTGTTCCTCTTCCAACAAACCTGTTAAAATGTTGCTAACAAATTAACATTGCAGACATCTTATGATCTGTAGTCGATATTTTGAAATATCAAATTAATATTAATTTGCTGTCTAGGAAATGAATATAATATGTTGCAATGATGATATTATCACACAAAACCAAATATTTATTCCCTGTTGTTGGAGAACTGCTCATTTTCCTATTATCTTTACATACAATGCATTCTGTTTAAGGAAATTTTATTTTGTGTTTTTAGTTACAAATTATTATAATGTCAATTATATACTCAATCGAATCCCCGTGTGGCAAGTCTTCGTAATAATTGATATACAACAATGTGTCTCGTTATCATTCGTCCCTCATCGCTGATTCAAGTGAGGAAATCTTCAGCTACTTGCGGATATCGGTTGTGATCGAGTACTGGTTAACCTTTCAGAAACAGTGATTAGGTTAATTGATCGTCTGTTAGCCCTCGATGGCATAAAATGGCGCTAACTTTCAATCAATTAATCAATAAACTTAGGATGGAAAATAACATACACGGGTGTTTTAATTGAATGCCGTTTGAAACAAAGTTTTTAGTTGTGAACATTGTGTTCTACAAATTTGGTAATTTGACTTATTTACAATACCACACTGAGTAGGAAAACAAAATATCCTCGTGCACAGTTATCCTGGTGACAATTTACACATTTATTAATACTTAAAAACTTTCTCTAGGCTTACATCACCTTACACATATAAACTGTTTTGAATATATTGAAATGTGAAAAAAAAACAAAACAACAACGTACCAATACAGCGTAGATCGCAAGATTGCTGACTTGACTGTGGATTTTAATGAAAGTGTTGTGACTTCAACGGCCGTGTAGCGATACTTATGCCATGAAATGGTAATTTCATAATTAAAGACTTTAATACGCATATCTTAATTATCATGTGTTTACTCAGTTACATGCATTTATTATTAACACACATTCAACAAAGGATGTTTCATAGGTATTGTACGCTGATAGTTATCTTCATTTTATCTCTTTTAAAACCATGAGTGAAATGATCCATTTGATAAAAAATAATTATCTTGCATTTCGAACACTTTCCCGGTTGGCTAAGTTTGTTAGCTATATGTGAGTATGTGTATTTAAGGTCTCGCTACACAGTTGAATTTTGTTCTTTGTTCTTTATAAAATAAGGTTTAGGATTTTCATTGTTTTTTTTATAGAAAGGGTGCAGTGACACCCGGAGATTTTTTGAAAAAAGAAGTGCTCAAATGCTCATAAATACATGCATAATTATGTTGAAATCCTAATAAAAGACACTTATTAACACCAGTGATGTCTTATTGCAGTATATGCTATGCAAATTTTTGTTCCACTCATCTGCAGCAAGAAATCACAACCCATATGAACCATTTTGAAAATATTTCAAAACCAAATTACATAGGCCTTTTTTAAAGCGTAAGAATCATGTTACCGTTGGATAAACTGTGCTGTGAAGCGTATATACCTTCGTATATACATATGCTTGTATCGCAATGGCATAATTATATTTGTGTAGGTTTTTTAAAGTAAACTCTGTGAATTAAGTTTCAAAATTTTATTTAAAAAAAAGCTTTTGGCGACAACGTGCAATGATATTAATAAGATGCATGTATTCAAGATAAAAATATAAGCAAGACAATTTATATAAAAATTATCGAACATTCAATATCGCAATGATGTTATGGACTTTTGATCTTCGTAGCAATACATTCGCTGATATCTTACCATTAAATGACTTCACATTAAATGACTACACATCAGTGAAGACATAACAACACTTTACGCATTGGTATAACATGCAAAATGAGCAATGTAATTGAAATTATAGCATTTAAAAAAATTCAGTCGAAGAAAATCTCAAGTTGAGATGTTAAGTGAAACTGGGACTGGATCAGCATTATATTTAAAATTCTGTGTAAGAAAGAAATCCGAACAGTAACTGGATAAACGATTTGTCCATAGAAGGTACCAGTTAAAATGAAATAGAAACCATATTTCTTTTTTAGTTTGTAAATGCAATGAAAGTAAACTGATTTAAAAAAAAATGTCTTCATGAAATTATCTAAATTAAACATATGAAGCATATACAGAAAACTATTTTTAAGTTGACCTCATTGAAAAACATCTTAGCCCACTCAGAATGAGACGTGCACAACCATAGAGTAGAATTCGAGCTCGTTTACTTAAATTAATTATATTGTCTTATCGTATTAAAAATCTCCTACGGGTATCGTTATGGCATACTTAATTTTGTCTTTGTAATAATTTACCAGCAACGATGTAAGGCAGAGAACTTATAGTTAAATAATGACTTAAAAAATATATATTTTATATCGTATATAAAGGGACACTTCAGGGATTTCTCAGATGTCGTTGGTATTTCTTGCTAAATGTTTTATCCGATTTATAGCTGTTCTCTTAATTGTTTTGTTTTCAGTAGTTTTTGATTGAGCTTTTCACGGTGTTTGTTGTGTCAGCGGTTGTTGGTGTTGTTACAAATTGACTTGTACTCCTTGAAAATAATTTCTGAGAGAATATAATTGCCACTTTGTTTGTACTATCATTCTTCTTTTCGCCATTCCGTTCTTCTGTCGGCTATAGTACCAATAACCAATGACCTCCCCTTAGTTACGGTTGCAAGATTCCTTAAATCAGAGCTGTGTAAACCGGTTGGGCATTATTTTTGTTGGAAATTCTTAAAATGGTCGCAATTCTTTGGAATTATGAGAATATTGGAACATTTTCATGAGTTCTGCCAAGCGTGGATGACAATTGATACTGTTGGATAAAGATATAACAGTTTAAAGAAGCGAAGTGATACAATGGGTGATAATTCTGAAACAAAACAAAGAAATCAATTTATCTATATTACATTCCCACAGAGTGCTCTCCACGGTACTGAACACAAAATTTCAGACGTGTAATCAACATTTTAAAAGCGTTACAATAGTCTTACTTATTTAGGTATAGTGTTAAGGTACTGGATTAGTGCAAGGCCAACTGACTGGCGGCTTCAATAGTTTCGTCATGCGAGTATCTTTTTCATCCGAGGGAAGAGGAAGAAGTCACATGGGGCTAAATATGGGGAATAGGAGGTATGGGGTAGCACATCCACTCGTTTATGGTAGAGCAACTGTAATACAGTTACGGTTTTGTGAGCTTGAACATTGTCATGTAGAAGTTTTATTTGCTTTTTTCCTGACTGTGAACGTCTCTTTTGGAAATAGCTTTTCAGTTTCTTCAACTTTTTGTTTTGTCACAATAGAATCTAGCATTGACCATTTTGCCTTTTGACACAACAGCCTGAATGCCGGATGCATTGTGTAAAAACGTCATAAAAAACCTGACTCTCCTCTTGGCAATACATGGTCTTTTTGCACATTTTGTTGCCCATACACGGTTGATAACTTTCCGATGTGGTTCGTAAAAGTGTATCCACGTTTCGTAGCTAGTGACAATGTTTGAAAACTTCCTTTTATCAAATTTCTTATCGATTTTTAAAAGTTGTTTTGCAAATTTCACCCTCGTGTCCTTCTGTTCTTTGGTTAGCAAATGTAGTATCCATCTTGCAGACATCTTTCTAAGACCAAGCTTGGATTTCATAAGGAACTGAACTTTTCCAAACGAGATATCAGTGATCCAAGTTAAGTCACTTACGGTATACCTAACGTCCGCTGCAAGCACTAACTTTATTTCAAGAAATGCAACATTAGTACTGTTGCTCACTAGTCGATTAGACTGATGGTCATTTTCAAGACACCCAACCTTTCACAAATCGCCATTCCCGCTTGCAAATTGTCCTTTACGATACCGAAGTATTCCCATAAATGTCCACTATTGCTCAAAAATAGTTACGGAACTGTATCCGAGCGAACTTTAATATATCCCCTAATGTTCAGCAGACATTTCATAGCGTTTACCAACCATAATTTATCACTGGTTTTTAATTGGCCAATTTCAATCTGAAAATTTCACGCTCATAACATATACATATTTGGTATCAATTTACGGGTATTGAATGGACATGATCGATGTGTGAGCAAGCGGTTTTGATAGACAGTACGATGTTCGAGAAAATCTTACAAAGACAATACATAATGATCACCCCTCGTAAACTGCAACAAATGGGCAAATTTACCCAAAAATGAAGGGGTCATCAACCCATCAAAATTGTGAAAAAACAAACTGGTCAACCCCATGTTTTTCTATGCATTTTTAGTCTGTTTATGGAAGCAATACACTTTTAGAACCACGGGTAATGTGTTTAGTGTTCCAGAAGTACATTTCTCTATATATGTAGAACAGTGCAAAATCAATTGGTATATGAGACGTATATTATCTGAAGGGTCACTTGAAAAGTACTACGGTCTTAACACTAATAATCTGTCAACTTGTGAAGCACATTGAGACAGTGTGCAGTGCATATCTGGATTGTTTTTTTAGATAGAATTTCTTCATTTTATTATAATTTTCTGAACTTGAAAACCACATAACATATTTCCTTCAAACCTTATACACGTGTAAAGCATGACGATTCAGTGTGTGGGGTCGGTTTATTTGACACTGTTATTTCTCTTTTATGTAATTATCTGCAGTCTACCTACGTGTAATTTTGTAATTTTCTTTACTTTGCTTGTCTTTGCATGAAAATACGAGAGATAATTCGTTAGAACTTTGGTTGCGTGCAGTGTGCACAAGGGCATAAATCTGGTTTTATTACTTCCCTTTTATGTAATGTTTTAGATAATTGCGCCAAACTATCCGTAGCAAAACCTCAAAAGGACGGAAGATAATTGCGTCGAACTGTAAATCACATTACTTAAGGCTGTGTGTGCTATGTATATCGGTATCACTCCAAGTTGATTTTTGTTGACGAAATTACTTCCATTTTTCTGAAATTCCTTCAAACTATGTACACGTGTTAAGCACAATGAGGTGATTGTACATAAGGGCTTGTGCGTTAATTAATTTTTTTTCTATATTTTTTAAACTCGAATTGTCCTTCCTTCCACTGTTTTGTTCGGAGCATAACATCAAAAGTACGGAGAACATATCTGTTCAAACTTTGGTACAATGATGCGGCGTACATTGCATATCGTCATAACTTTGTATTGTTCTATGACGGATTTGCTTCCATTTTCAGTAATTGTCTGAATTTTGCTTGTGTATAGCGTAACTTGTGCAGAGCCTGTATATATGTACATACAGTAAAACTTCGATAGCTCGAACCCGGCGGGACTGGACAAACCAGTTCGGGTTCAAGACTGTTCGAGCCAAGTATTGTTCAACATCGTACCATACATGTACATGTATATTCATCTGAATAAAAGTTCGTTCCGGACCAGATAAGTGTTCGAGCTATGTATGATGTTCGAGCCATCCGTGTTCGAGCCAACGAAGTTCTTCTGTATATCAATTCTACTACTTCTACAAGAAAATGGTATTTTAGCGCCGACATCTTTTTTGTTGTAATTCGTATAATTGTAAAAATCGTGCTGGTAAGAACAGTCGAATTCGTTGTTGTTCTTGTTCCTGCTCGTACTTAATGGCATTTTTGTCACTGATGTTGTTGTCGAAGGTATTACTAATACTACTGTTCCTGCTATTGTTCCTGTTACCGTTTCTGTTATTGTTGTTTTTGTTGTTGCATAAAATTGAGGAACATTTTAATTGAACGCAGTCAATTTCCTTTTATGTTTTTATATTAAATTTATATTGCATAACATATTCATATGCATTCCTTCTGATGTATTTTTTACAATACTAAAATGACTGATGTTCAATCTATACCAACGTTTTATATGTTTCAAAATTAACAATCAGTACATTCGGTGAAGATGAAGTCATATGACTGTGACATATATTTTGTCAATCGTACATACTTGTCCAATTCCGCCACCCTACGGTATTAATTAGGATAACTGACGAGGAGGCTGGAATGCTCATTTGTGATAAAGCATCGATTTATAGTCCAAGATTAACCTTATTTCCCATGTAAAATGATATACATTAAATGCAAATGCGTTATTTAGGGATAACGAACATGCATTTTTACCCTGTCCCCCTCACTTTTCTGTGTTTATCCAAAGTTGATTAAAGCTCGCTAAGTGCAGTCGTGTTGCTTAGTAATCATTCAAATGGAATAGTACAAAATGTAACCATATTTTGTTTCATTCAATATCGAACAATAACATCAATACTGGGGGAGAGTTATTGCGGATTTACCACAACTGATACCTTATTGTCCCACCACTTAGCGCCTCATAGAATGTGTTAGCACGATAGTGTAATTTATCAAAAACAAAATTGTTCCGTTTTCCCCAATGAGGTTTTATTTGATTTCGGAAATCGTAATACGGTGTCACTTATCATTACAAGGATGTCACAAACGCCTTTTAACTCATATCCGGCGAGCTTTAATCGACGCTTTCAATTAGATTTTGTTTCCAAATAATATATTTGATTTGATTCTCGAGTTGTTATTGTTTGTAATAATACGAAGGCGGATTGCTTGCAATTCTATTCAATCTTTTCTAGCTGTTTATTGTAGTTTAACGAACGTATTGTTTCTATCAATCGAAATGGTTTAGATATATCCACGCTAACCATATTTGTTAAATTGTTTCTTAATTTGATAAGCTCGTGTGAATGGCGTTAACTCGGTGTAAGTTTTAAATTGTAATTAATTTGAAAGTTTTCTCGAAACTTATTCTTCTAAAATAAAAATGGCGGACGAATTACACCGCAAGTAGCAAATAGAGGGAAATAGGTTACACATTTCAAAATGAACACTACCTCTTTATATTTATGTTATGTATGAAAATGATTCATCCGTGATTTTCCTGTTCCGATTGAAAATTTCCCTCTCTCGGGCATATTATCCTGAGTTTAATTTAGTTTAAACTTATTCATTTTAATTTGATTGTGAATAAAGTTATTACAACTTAGACAAATACCACTCGACATATTCCTGTATAGAACCAGTACTTTACATGTGCAGACAAAGTATCTTGCCAATGAACACCACACAAAGTCGTGGTAGAGAATCGAATCCGCGATCCTCCGATTCTTGGTTCAATGCTATACCACTGGATTACGCGCTCAACATGACATTCTTATTCGCAGATTTCTCTATCAAAACTTCAAATCAATGACCGATTCATGTATTATATTTGTGTTTGTGCGACATTTCTAGTTCGACAATTATGTGTCTTAGTGTTTTGATAAGTTGTTATATCGACGTGTCTAGTTCGGTTATTTAATAAAGCAACATTCCTATGTGTTATATATGTTCGTGTTTGAGATGACGATCTCGATTTGGTCTTTGCGTGATGTTTTATCCCCAAAGCGACTGTCTTTAAATAGTTAAAACAGTTGCATTACTGTAAAACATTACTGGAATATATATGATGTCATCGGGATTAAAATTTGTAGTGTTGATCTACGTCAAAATGAACACATGCGACAGGGACTACTTTCTATTCCTCGAATTTTATTTGTTTCATGTATTTGATATACACAAGCAGCATCAAATCAAACAATAAAAAGTGTAGACATTGTATTAAATCATTTAAAAAAGAATCATCAATCAAATTAGGAAGGTGGCTATCAGTACTTTTAGTGCTTTGATTAGATCATGACAATCTGATTTGTGGCGATAATTTTTTATTTTTAAAGAAAAAATATTCATAATGCGTTCATTTTACACCATAGCGCAGTTTTTCCTACATTAACTTTTAATGATATCATTATTTCAGTACTATTTTAGACTGACTGCGTCATATAATCAGCGTCTGGTAATTAACAATGATTGCCCAAAATTCACTCAGTTTTTGTAAATTATTTTACTCTGTCACAGCGATGTTGACAATATGTTATAATTTGTTTAATAATCTCTTACAAATCGTATAGAGTGACATAATAAAGTAATGTGTTATTGTTATGATAAACTGCAAATGTTATATATTTATACTATGATGCGACTTTAATAAAACTATAAATACTATGGTGCGACTTTAATAAAACTATATATACTATGGTGCGACTTTAATCAAACTATATATACATGTGCAAACATACAGCTGAAGAAACACAAAATGTGGAGGACATCGTCCAGTGGCAGAGCATCGAACACAGGATTGAAAGGTCTGAAGTTCGATCATCCGCCACGGATATGTGTGATGTCCTTAACACATTTTCCGCATAATCCTTAGTACTGATTCTTTCAATGAAGATTTCGAGAGTTATATGTATTAACTTGTTTCACAATCGAAGTAAATGAATAGGTTAACACTAAAGTGGCTATCATCCCCTTGCTGTCGTTAGTGACAACTGCCACTGGGAAAAGTAACCAATTTATGGGTGCACCCGACCTCGCGCCTCCCGCTGTATTCAGATAATAAAGACAGCCAGAGTAAAGGAAAGTAATTATCTTACGAATTCGGCAGCATCAATATGTCTACGATGTTAAACATTAAGATGTTTATATGAAGGCATATCTAAAAGCAAATAAAGTGAAGCCACACGTAAAGATAACGTCAAATTGCATAAACCGAGGGAAGCAGGAAAATGCAATAAACATACACATATATTTAAAATATAAACGATTGTTAATGTTCAAAACAGGTATGTGATCTCAAGTCATTTTAGGATATTAATAAAACCGTACTACCCGCATGTTGTTGATTTGAATATCGTTAGTATTGTATTTATGTATTTAAAGAAATGAAACGAATGCATTGTTAAGATAAAATTAGCTTTATACAATATGCCTCAACCCTATAAAGGAGATGAACATTGAAAAGAAGTTTTAGAAAAACTCAGTCTTTGTTACTGTCTCACGTTGCATACCAATTACTTCTCTGTCGCTGTCATATTTAATCCAGGGACATCTAATTATTGTCAATAAATGGTACCATTAATACAGCATAAAGTTCTTTTGTTTGGCAATGTCTATGGAGACCTGCGAATGACAATATCAATTCTCTAAATAATCAGCTGCCTATATTATGTATTCAGAAGTGAAGTAAAAGAACACAGGCATCTTAAAATCTCATCTTCTTACAAAATCATGTTTGTGAGTGTGAAAACCCCAAAAGAGTAAAAATCGTGATGACAGTGTGAATGTCGTTAAGAATCCCATTGTTAGATTATATTGTATATTTCTTTTACACCAAGTTGTAGGCTAACTAATAGCCATAAAAGAAAATAAAGCCGCTAGAGTACATGCTGTAAGAATTTGTGTTTTATTAAGCTAAACGGGGTTTGAAATAAACTGACGTTATTTTCAATTTGTTGCTTAAATACCATTTCATACCTTGTTTCTTCAATTACAATATAAATATTGTAAAACTAAATAATACGCTGATTTTACATGTATACATTGGCGGAGAACATCCCTATGAAAGATCTACTCTTTAAAAAACCCGGCGTACATCTCCCCTAAACCCCCATATTTGATCAAAATGCATTATATAATAATTTTTACGCTAAATATGCGTCGTTTTATTTAAACAGAACAGAACAAAATACAGCTAACGTTAAGAACGTCTTATCAAAACGGCGTTTTCATGAAACTAGCGTGTCGATTGGATAACGTTCCCGTCATGAAATCGCGAAGGAACCAATAATATGGTTGCATTGTGGCTTGGTAGAAACGACGCAAAACTAGTGTAATATCCCGCAGGGTGATGAATGGAGAGTATCAATATGGATTACGCGTAGGTATCCGATGATGCCCCCCAAGTATGCCTCCTCTAAACTGAAATCCTGGATCCGCTTCTAAATCCAGGGAACACAATGGTCTGAATTGCAGTACTAGATCAGTATATTGTGTAATAAATTTTACATTAAATTAGATCTACATAATA
Source organism: Panopea generosa (assembly GCA_029582155.1). Lineage (NCBI taxonomy): Eukaryota > Metazoa > Mollusca > Bivalvia > Adapedonta > Hiatellidae > Panopea > Panopea generosa. The sequence goes on along the minus strand of CM055894.1, from coordinate 70,649,352 downwards.
TTTATAAAAACAAAACTTGAACGTTGTCTCCTTTATACGAATCGTGACATCATTATACATAGTTTAGACATGTAGCGCATTCCAACGGCAAATCTACTCTTATACAATTAGCGTGTGACCTGTACTCGGTAATTTGTGCATGTTTTTATCTTTCCTTAGGTTAAGACAAGTATTTTGCATTGGGACCAATGTTCGAATAGAAAATAGAAACTTTTTAGTGGTAGTGAGGTAGATATTTACCAGATTTTTCAATCTGAAATGACTATAGTCATGCATGCTTCGTTTCCTTGCATACCAAACGTAACTGATTATTATATCAATTAAATGTAGAACTAGATATATTATTGTTTTAAGAATAAAGACGCTAAAACATATAGATATACGCTAGAAGTATATAGTTTTATACGTTATGCCATGCCGTTAGTAAGTGTCTGTCTTCCACGGGCAAGGGGCATATTAATAAGCTGCGACAGGCGTGCGTTCTTATCCAAAATTCATGTAAGACACATATAAGTGCTATGCCATGACATATATTAGATGATGTGACATGTACGTCTAAAAATTTGTCATGTAGATATTTACGTCACTGTTTAGTAGGCGAAACAAGGAAATTTCTGCCCAGCATAAAATATGAGATGTTATTATCACCAGAATCCAGGAAATGAATGTATAGAATCTAGCTTATTCCTTCCCCAGGGAAACGTTTAAGCAGAGAAAGAATTGACTGCTACATCGGCACCTAGATATATAATCAAATGGAGAATAAGATATAGTTTATCAAATACGCAATTCATAAGTATTTATCTTATTGAGAAATAATTTGAACATATATACTGGACAAAATAAGAAAATGCTGTGAAACGATAAGTTTATGTTAAAGGACTTACATGGTTTCGGTTGAATAATTATATGTTAGATAAAACTAGTTGTAACTCGCACGTAATCATTAGACAAAATAGACACGACCATGAAAGTCGATTTCCACGTGCATGCACAATCCAGTATATTTCATGTTTATCAAATCAAACTTTCTGTCTGATTTTATGGACATTAAAATGGACCAGTTATAAAAAGACACTTAACAATATTGAATTTTGTTTAGATTCTTAATTTTTGATATTCCTAATATTCAACAATATTGACATTACATTTCTTAATAAATTCCGCTATGTTTAAGTGAAAAGGATATTCTTGTTTTCGACTCTTTTTTGTTTATTTCTCAGTATATCATCATATTCATATAGCGAACGTTTCTTGTTTTGTTTAGTATGTACGCCCGATTCGCTATGTATTTAAAAGATTCGCTAAACATAATTATAGTGTTACTTACAAAAATGCCACAACACCCTATAAATGCAACGAATGTAACCCATCGTCGGACACCCACGCGTAATCCATTCAGATACTCTCCATTTATCACCCATGGGAAATTACGCTACCTTTGTGTCGATTTATAACGTTGACAACATCTTATAAAACGGCGTTTGCATGAAACTAGCGTTGCGGGTGGATAACGTTCCCTTCATGAAATCGTGAAGGAAACAATCAAAAAGTTGTATCGTGGCTCGGTAGAAACGACGCAAAGTTAGTGTAATAGCCCACGGGTGATAAATGGAGAGTATCGGAATGGACTACACGTGGGTATCCAACGATGATGTTACCCGTGAACTCCGAACACAGTCAAGTAAATCTGCAAAAAAAATTAAAACTCTGTTTTGATATTTCGATAAGTCTACACTTAGTAAATAAAGAGGATGTTTCTTGTTTTGTTCAGTGTGTAGGCCCGATTTATACTTGTATTTAAACGATTGGATGAACACAATTATAGTTTAGTTCACAAAAGCGTCACAACACAACAATCTTAAATATGTTACGGTTCCCGTAGTCCATTTTTAACTGATGGTGTTGTTCTAGATAAAACGGAAACAACACAACACAAAATCCTTATAAATACAACGAATGACCATTAGAATGGTACATGTGAGTGCTATTCGAACACAATTTAGTATGCAACTTAATTATGTAAAATGCATTTTAATCGTTAGTAAGTCAACTAAATACATGTACATCCAACGCTCTGAATTCAACTAAACACCAACATGAGTTAAAGGTCATTCACAATAATTTATTATATCAAGAAATAATTTAACGAATATGGCATGCGTGGATATATCTAAACCATTTCGATTGGCAAGAGCAATGCGTTCGTTTAACTAAAGTAAACAACTAGAGAAGATTGAATAAAAGTACAAGCAATCCTGCTTCCTTTATTACGTCGTTTAGTCGAGAATTAAGTTATAAAAAGCAATAACAACTCTTGAGTCAAAATCAAATACATTATTTGGACACTGAATCCAATTTATATCGCCGAGTAATGTTCCACAAACGACGCCGGATATGAGTTAAGAGGCGTTTGTAACATCCGTGTAATGATTAGTGACATCGTATTACGAGTTCCGAAATCAAATAAAACCGCATTGGGGAAAACGGAACAATTTGGTCTTTGATAAATTACACAATCGTGCTAACACATTCTATGAGGCACTTAGTGGTAGTACAATAAGGTATTAATTGTGGTAAATCTGCAATAACTACCCCCCAGTATTGATGTTATTGTTCGATATTGAATGAAAAAAGAATGGTTTCATCTAGTACTATTCCATTTTAACGAGTTCTTACAACACGACTGCACTTATAGTATAGTTTAATCAAACTTTTAATCTTCTTAAAGACGAACTCCAAATCGCTAAATAATGTATTTAAAGTGTTAAATTGAAAATGTTAATTGATATATACAATATCGTAAAATGTAGGAGATAATTTCACCACAGGGAAATGTTATTGAACTCGGTTTATGCGAGTACATCGATCGATGTCGTATTCACGAGATATTTGTTTCAGTCATCTAACTTGATCCAATCTTACCATACATTTGTGTATCTTATTTAATTTGCCAGATAATAAATTGTTATAGTTTTAACTTGAAATATTATGGACCTTACAAAACTATACCAGTAGAAGTGCATACGAATATATTATAATATAATATTGAAATAAACAAATGACTGTGCTCGTTTCAATCGTTCGATTAAAATGTTTGAAACTTTATAAATCAACAACAACAACAGGAAAAATAACAACAACAACTTCACGAACGACAACAGTAGACATAATACTAAGAACATCATAGGTACTTATAACAAACAGCAATTATAATCAAACACACAGCAAGAACGATAGTAAAAGCAATGTCTATGATCTAAACGAGACTTGCAACAACAACATGTATAACAAAAATGACACCGACGTCAACAGAATAAACAAAAACTCTGTAATAACAATAACAACAGGAACAACAAAACGGGTAAAACACAATTAAATCAATTAAACAAAATAACAACGGCAGCAGAAATCAATGCATTTGTTTTCTGTCTTCTATGGTAAGAAAACGAACCATATAATGCTCCAAGACGCACGCACCTACGCACGCACGCACGCACGCACGCACGCACGCACGCACGCACGCACGCACGCACGCACGCACACACACTTTTAAATAAAATGCGGTACATTTAACATAACTAAATAACGGCATTCTTAATTTTGCAACTAATCCTAGAAAATTAAAGAATTTAATTTAAAACCAGTAGTTTTCATTTGAAATCATTGTATTTATTAAGAATGTAATTAAGGAAATGCGTAATACCATTTGAACAAAGATAATGTCATTTAAGTCATTTTTTTTATCAACCCCACAAAAATGAATTTTAACACAGAACTGTTAATGTACGGAAAAAAACTTTTTTTCTCAAAAACTTATTTCTTTCATTATGAATGTTAATGTTATAAACTTAGTATTTTTAGATAATGATAACTATTATATAGTTACTTTCAAAATCTCAGCTCAAAATGTTCGTAAACTACTGAGCAAAAAATACACACTGTCCAACTGGAATTCTTATATTCCAATTGGTATTAGTTTCAACGGGCAATTTCCAAGCCGTCAATTCAAGTTTTCAATTGGAATAAAATGGGCCCAATTGGAAGATTCTGTTTACAGTTTATATGTATACATCACGTTTCCAATTGGAGTAAAAAACAACAACATTTTGATGAGTCTATATATAGATCAGGTTTTCAATTGGGTATCAAAAGTCCAATTGAATGCTTCAATTAATAGATTAAATATTTTAAATGCAATTTTGCAAATTTGGAATACATTATAAAAAGTAAAACAACAACAATAACAACAACAGCAAAAGTCGTAGTTGAAGCAGCAGTAAATAATATTATTATCTTTAGTTGAAGCAGTAGTAGTAACAGCAGCAGAAGTACTAGTAGTAGCAGCAGCAGCAGAAGAAATAGTTGTAGTAGTGGCAGATGAAATAGTAGTAATAATAATACCATAAGCAGCAGAAATAATAGTAGCAGCAGCAACAGAAGTAGTAGTATTAGCAGCAGCAGAAGAAGAAGTAGTAGTAGCAGCAAGAGCAATAACAGTAACAGTTTTTGTCGTTGTTGTTGTTGTTGTTTGTTGTTATTGTAGATGTAGAAGATGAACTAGTAGTAGTAGTAGTAGTAAATAATGTATTTAAAGTGTTAAATTGGAAATGTTAATTGATATATACAATATCGTAAAATGTAGGAGATAATTTCACCACAGGGAAATGGTATTGAACTCGGTTTATGCGAGTACATCGATCGATGTCGTATTCACGAGATATTTGTTTCAGTCATCTAACTTGATCCAATCTTACCATACATTTGTGTATCTTATTTAATTTGCCAGATAATAAATTGTTATAGTTTTAACTTGAAATATTAATGAACCTTACAAAACTATACCAGTAGAAGTGCATACGAATATATTATAATATAATATTGAAATAAACAAATGACTGTGCTCATTTCAATCATTCGACTAAAATGTTTGAAACTTTATAAATAACAACAACAACAGGAAAAATAACAACAACAACTTCACGAACGACAACAGTAGACATAATACTAAGAACATCATAGGTACTAATAACAAACAGCAATTATAATCAAACACACAGCAAGAACGATAGTAAAAGCAATGTCTATGATCTAAACGAGACTTGCAACAACAACATGTATAACAAAAATGACACCGACGTCAACAGAATAAACAAAAACTCTGTAATAACAATAACAACAGGAACAACAAAACGGGTAAAACACAATTAAATCAATTAAACAAAATAACAACGGCAGCAGAAATCAATGCATTTGTTTTCTGTCTTCTATGGTAAGAAAACGAACCATATAATGCTCCAAGACGCACGCACGCACGCACGCACGCACGCACGCACGCACGCACGCACGCACGCACGCACGCACGCACGCACGCACGCACGCACACTTTTAAATAAAATGCTGTACATTTAACATAACTAAATAACGGCATTCTTAATTTTGCAACTAATCCTAGAAAATTAAAGAATTTAATTTAAAACCAGTAGTTTTCATTTGAAATCATTGTATTTATTAAGAATGTAATTAAGGAAATGCGTAATACCATTTGGACAAAGATAATGTCATTTAAGTCATTTTTTTATCAACCCCACAAAAATGAATTTTAACACAGAACTGTTAATGTACGGAAAAAAACTTTTTTTCTCAAAAACTTATTTCTTTCATTATGAATGTTAATGTTATAAACTTAGTATTTTTAGATAATGATAACTATTATATAGTTACTTTCAAAATCTCAGCTCAAAATGTTCGTAAACTACTGAGCAAAAAATACACACTGTCCAACTGGAATTCTTATATTCCAATTGGTATTAGTTTCAACGGGCAATTTCCAAGCCGTCAATTCAAGTTTTCAATTGGAATAAAATGGGCCCAATTGGAAGATTCTGTTTACAGATTATATGTATACATCACGTTTCCAATTGGAGTAAAAAACAACAACATTTTGATGAGTCTATATATAGATCAGGTTTTCAATTGGGTATCAAAAGTCCAATTGAATGTTTATATTAATAGATTAAATATTTTAAATGCAATTTTGCAAATTTGGAATACATTATAAAAAGTAAAACAACAACAATAACAACAACAGCAAAAGTCGTACTTGAAGCAGCAGTAAATAATATTATTATCTTTAGTTGAAGCAGTAGTAGTAACAGCAGCAGAAGTACTAGTAGTAGCAGCAGCAGCAGAAGAAATAGTTGTTGTAGTAGCAGATGAAATAGTTGTAATAATAATACCATAAGCAGCAGAAATAATAGTAGCAGCAGCAACAGAAGTAGTAGTATTAGCAGCAGCAGAAGAAGAAGTAGTAGTAGCAGCAAGAGCAATAACAGTAACAGTTTTGTCGTTGTTTTTGTTGTTGTTTGTTGTTATTGTAGATGTAGAAGATGAACTAGTAGTAGTAGCAGTAGCAGTAGTAGTAGTAGTAGTAGAAGTAGTAGTAGTAGTAGTAGAATAGTAAAAATAGTAGAAGTAGCTGCAGCCAAAAAGTAGTAGTAGCAGCAGCAAAAGTAATTGTAGTAATAGCAGCAGCAGCATATGTAGTAGTAGTAACATCAGAAAAAGTAGTTGTAGAAGCAGTAGTAATAGACGTAGCAGTAGTAGCAACAAAAGTAGTAGTAGTAGTAGTAGTAGTAGTAGTAGTAGTAGTAGTAACAACAACAGAAGCAGTAGAAGTAGCAGTAAGAGAAGTAGTAGTAATAGCAGCAGAAATAGAAGTTACATTCGTTGTTGGTGTTGTTGTTGATGTTTATTACTGTTGTTGTTGCAGTGGTAGCAGTAGTAGAAGTAGCAGAAACAAAAGTAGTAGTAGTAGTGGTAGCAGCAGCAAAAGTAGTAGTAGTAGTAGCAGCAGTAAAAGTAGTATTAGTAGCAGCAGCAAAAGCAGTAGAAGTATCAGAAGAATCAGTTTTATTAGAAGCAGCATCGAAAATAATAGAAGTAGCAACAGCAAAAGTAGTAGCAGTAGTATAAGTAGTAACGGAATTAGTAGAAGTAGCAGCAGAAGTAGTAGTAATATAAACAGCAGCAGTAGTAGTAGGAGTTGGAAAAGTAGTAGTAGTATTAATTTTCTAGCAAACTATTTCATTTATTTGCAGCTATTAGTATTGTATAGAACACAAAAACGTAAAACAAATCTTAGCCCAAGAGAAATCTAACTAGAAACTTTCAATAAGAAATAAAAAAATTAGAACTAGCAACCTTAAATAATCAACAGCTTTAATTATGTATGAATCTAATATTATACAGTAATTAATCAGACCTCTCTCTCTCCCTCCACGAAACATATTACTCCTGTTTAAAATGCATAATACTTTATGATGTAACTTTATATATGTGAAAATGAAAATAAAGGGCGTACCTTATTGGTAACTAAATAAAATATATTTTGAGATATATTGTCTTGCCTTATATTGTATTTTTTAATTGCAAACATGTCAATGATTTAAATTGCAATGAAAACGTTTAGCAATAATAGATTATTTGATCAAACTTTAAAATTAATTTAACAGAGTAAAATACTACATACGGGGATATATGTCTCTTTGGATACATATATCTACACATATGAACACAAATATATATATACCAATACCTACATAAAGTTAATGTTATTACACTGCGATTGATCTCTAATAAATTAGTAGACCTTGTTGAGGCAGCTAGGGCCGCGATGATGTTATTCTCTTATTCCCCCCCCCCCCTTTTTTCACCGTCTTCAATTTGATTGATTAATTTGTAAACGCTGGCATTTTAGTTTAATATGCTACAGTTTATATATATATGTGTATTATATCATGAAGTCTGCAATTAAATAATCTTAAGCTAATCAGTAGACCTCTGTTAAACACAATACTGATTGCGTTGATAGTTTCTTTAGAAGTAATAACGAACAGTTGTTACATAGTAGTAATTGTTTGTTGTTAAAACACGTGTTTACCAAGCTGGCCTAGCTTAACACGTAATAGAAGTTTTATTCTTTTTTTTTAAGGATACATGCAATAACTCTTCGGTGATAAATTGAACATTAGTGCACACCCAAGGCGGTAAATATTCATGTATGAAAAATATAACATAACTAAATATTTAAAAAATCATTAAAGGCACTATCCGAATTCATGTGTTATTTAATTATTGCTCTCCAAAAATACATTATAATTACAAGTTCGCATTCGGAGTAAATACATTAAAGTAATTAAATGTAAATTGACATAGTTTTAAGTGACATAGAACAATTTAGTTCATATATAAATTATAGAGCAAAATCCACATTAATACCACTGTAAACTATCTTTATAAATCTCCTTTGTTGAATGTTTGATACTAATAGCACTTGACTGAATAAATGTACATTAATTTGGAAACGCGTAAAAACACACATAGTTTGTAAAACATAGTACTTGGTTTTTATTTTAAGCATTCGACTGATACACTTTTATTTAACCGAACTAATACCTGTTTTAAAAGGGGGTCAAGTGTCAACATATCACGTAAATTACTATGGTATTAAATGGATTTAATAATTTCACATTTGATAAGAGTGTTTGCTTTATTCCACTTATACTGTGTTAAGCTGTTACATGGTTAGCCGCAATTATCATTATGAATACTTGGTTGTCATATTTCTCCTGTTGTGGTATTAACAAATATCGGACACTTACGTATACAAACAAACCATCAATCATGTTGGTTCACTGCATTTATGAACTTTTCCATAGTTTTACCTTCATACAATCTGTCTCCAATAATAAAATCAATGCAGTATAGAATAGATAAATTGTGAATGAATAGTATTTGATTTCACATACACGCATTTTGCACTCAAAGTCAAAGTGACAAACTATAACAATCGGAACAGGAGCGTCAAGCCAAATACAACATAATTACTACACTAATAGATCATTTAGGTTATTCCACAAGTCTTGTCTTATTCAAATTTCGGCGATAATAGCAAGTTTAAATACTTGTTTTGAACTATAGACAACGTCGGCTATTTAGCACCAAACATGATTCAGATAGTCACAATTTATACTAATTATTACAATTGTTTATGCTGCTTGAAATTCTCGTCACCTTTATACAACAGCAAAACAACAACAACTACAACAACAACAACAACAACAACAACAACGACGACAACAACAATAACAACAACAACAAAAGCAATAACAAGAACAGAAAACAATAACAACAGAAACAAAAAATACCACAAAAAACAAAGCAATTACAGCAGTAGCAGCAGCAGCACCACCACCACCAACAACAACAAAAAAAAACAAAACAACAACAACAACAACAACAACAGCAGAAACGGTTCTAAGAACATCAGATGTACTAATAACAGCAACAATAAGACTCCAATACATAAGAACGAGAGTAAAAGCGATTTCTTTGATCTACACGAGACTCGCAACAACAACACGTGTAACAATAAATATATCAACGCCAACAGAATAAACATCTACTCTGTAATAACAACAATAGCTGAAACAAAAATGGTAAAACACTACTAAAACATTTTGAAAATAATAACAACAGAAAACCCGTTAAGTTAAATATTTATCAATCACGAGATTACAACGACATTATCAAAATATCCACGAAGGATAGAATACCATTACCTGGTGTAACATGCAGATCTTTACCCCTGCCCGGTATGACAAGGACTTCACTGTTTGATAGGTGAAAAAGGAGACTCCTAACCTGCATACAATGCGTGAATGCTTAAGCGGCATCCAAAAATGGAATGCAACGAATCTAGCTGATCATTGCTTTCTTCCCCATGGAATTTTCTAGCGGAAGAAGAATTGACATTGACAACTATAATAAAAAGAATAAAATAAAGTTTATCAATTGAGCTATTTTTGACATTGGTTCGATGATAAATACATGTCGTACTAAAAGAAGACGTTTACAGTTTATCAATTATTTATATTGAGACGGAACTGTAAAGTTGTTTTCCGAAGGTTAATACACAACTATAAGTTAATCTTAAGTACAAAGTATTTCGAAAGTATAAATCTGTATAAATACCATAGTTTAGAAAGGAAATCCACCAGAATATAGAATGGAGTGTATAAACAATTTACTAACGCCAATGCACTGGACCATTACGTAAAAAGTGCATTTGACCTTAAAAATGAAATTAAACTTAATGTATTGTTATATATCTGTTTTTCGTTCATTTAAACTAGCACCACTAGCTGAAATAGCACAAGTTGACAAACGCAGAAAACACCATTAATATATAACAGGTCATTATGAAATCAAGGGTAAAAAACAAACAATCGATCAATGATACCAAGTGTATTCATTTTACAAATACAATTGGTAAAAGTTAAAAAAAGCTTTACAGCAGCGTGTTCGCCGAAACATTTGGTTTGACGTCACTTTCATCACTATAAACTGGATTTAATGCCCTTCACATTAATTTACTTGTTAATATTTTAAATGAACTGAGCAGAACATGAAACTTTCATTTTTCATACATAATGTTATAAAAAGAACTAAACACAAAAATTGACTTTGTTTCGGGCGAACGATTAAGTGTCAGATAAAACCAAATGTAAGTAGCATATTAGACAAAATTGACAACGTATAATTCGATTTTCATGTGCATGCATGTATCACTATGTTCCGTGTTTATCGAATCAATTTGAAACATTCCGTATGATTTTATAGACTTCACAGACAATGATAAAAATACGTTGAAAAATATTGAAATTGGCTCAGTTTTCCTAGTTTTGAATATGCTTAAAATTAAACAAAATTTACGAGAACGTGCCATTCCTGAACCAAGAACGTCCACTATGTTTAAGTGCATCTGTAATTTTTTGTTTTCGATTCTTACCCCATTTAACCAATATTTTATCCTTTCCTCATAACAGTTGAGCCTTAATCTTTTCCATACAAATGCACATTAGAATACTCTCGCGATACATATAAAAAACTTTGTTTTCATATTTCGCTATATAAAATTATGCTCCTAAGATAGCGGAAATTTCTTATTTTGTTCAGCATGTACACACGATTCACACATCTATTAAAACAATCGGATAAACATATTATTATAGTTTAGTTCACGAATGAAGACCATTGGCGAGGTCACAACACAACAATCTAAACTGTGAAGGTTCCCGTATTCCACTTTTCAACTGATAGTGTTGTTTAAGATCAACTGAAAAAAAAAACAACAGTTTCCTATACACACAACAATGCCTATTAGAATGATACCCTTTATCTAAATCCTAACACAAGTTAAATTTAATTCGAAACAACAATTCAAATGATACCAGTTATCTCTGTCCGAACACAAGTAAGCCTGCAATTAAGTTATGTTTGTTGTTGTTTATTTAATGGTGTTTAACGGTATTTTCAACACATTACAAGTATATATCATATCCAGTTTAACTGGTAGGGGAAGACCTCAGACTGAGTAGAATCACCGTCCTTCCACAAGTAACTGGAAACTTTCTCACATAAAGTTTTTTTGAGTGAGCGGTACTCGAACCTTCGAACTTAGCGGTGAGAGGTAAATGATCTTGAGACGGCACCTTAGACCACTCGCATAGTGAGGACCTACTTGTTATGTGTAACGTATTTTAAATTGTAAGTAAGCCAACTAAATCTACCCAAAGCTTTGGATAAAACTTAACATCAACATAGATTAAATTTACCCTTTTAAGAAATAATTCAACGAATATGGCACGTGTGGATATATCTAAACTATTTTGATTGACAGGAGCAATGTTACACATCAATAAACAACTAGAGAAGATTAAATAAATGTACAAGAAATTCGCCTTCCTTTTATTGCGTCGTTAAGTCGACGAGAGTTAAATTATAAAAAGCAATCACTACTAGTGAGTCGATGTCAAATACATTATTTGGACACAAAATCTTATTTATAGCGCCAATAAATGTTCAACGGACGACGCCGGATATGAGTTAAGAGGCATTTGTGACATCCGTGTAATGATAAGTGACACCGTACTATGAGTTCCGAAATCAAATAAAACCTCATTGGGGAAAATGGAACAATTTGGTTTTTGATAAATTACACAATCATGCTAACCCATTCTATAAGGCACTTAGTGGTGGTACAATTAGGTATTACTTGTGGTAAATCCGAAATAACTTTTCTCGATTATTGATTTTATTGTTCGATATTGAAAGAAAAAGGAATGGTTACATTTAGTACTATTCCATTTTACCAAGTACTTACAATACGACTGCACCTATAGTGTAGTTTAACTTTCAATCTACTTACTAAGAGGATAAATAATGAGTAGAGACGAACCCGAAATCGCTAAATAATGGTTTTAAAGTGTTAAATTGGAAATGTTTATTAATATATACAATATTGTAGAACATAGTAGATAATTTGACCACAGAGAAATAAGATTGAACTCGGTTTATGCGAGTTCATCGATCGATGTCGTATTCACAAGATGTTTGCTTCAGTTATCTAATTTTATCCGATCTTTCCATAAAAATACCATTCATGTATCTTTAATTTGCCAAATAATAAATTGTTATAGTTTTAACTTGAATTATTACTGAATATTGCAAAAATATACCAGTAGGAGTGCATATGAATATATTATAATATACTTTTGAAATAAACAAATGACTGTGCTCTTCTCAAACGTTCTATTAAGATTAGTTTTTACAAAAAAACACTGGCAAATACAACAACAACAACAACAACAACAACAACAACAACAACAACAACAACAACAACAACAACAGCTCTTTATTAGGATATAGACCGAGGAATCTGGGAACGTATTTTGGGATGTTTCTATTGGATAAGGTAGAAATAAGTACAGATGGATACGTTACCACGAAATTTTATAGACGACGATAAGAGATGCACGAACTGTAATGAACTGTTTATGGTAATTTTATTTATATATGGAAACTGTACATTCATCTATTAAATCTCGTGATAGTTTATATACCTCTTCATATTTTCACCTTATATAATATAAACATCTTGAAATACGTTCGTTCCCAGATTCCTCGGCCTATATCCTAATAAACAGTCTGAATATGTATCAATTTATACAAAAAAATGTATGATTATGTCGAAATATAGCTATCGAATATTTAAATGACTAAACAATTTAAAACATTATATGAAAAGTACTCACACATAAACCGTATGCCGTGGTCAAGTTAAAATGTTGTATACTGTTTGTCACAAAGGCCAAGGTTAAATAATAAGTGAAGAAAGCAGGATGGAAACTGGGCAAGGTGTAGGCGGAGTTGGGGATGGTATGATGGAACATAATAATCGCAAAAGGAAATACTAGTATTTAAGAAAAAAGCTAGAAAAGTAAAAGGTACGGTTACCGAAGTGACTTTGACCTTTGAGATAGGTGACCCTTTACAAGTAAAGCACATTACTTTCTGAAGGCCTGTCCTCATAATCAAATTCAAGATGTTAGGTGTTGTCACTCAATAGCTGATTTATAAAGTTAAATAGAATGTAACTTTATTTAAAAGGTCAATCTTAGGGTCATAACTCACTAAGAAATCATTAAATCATTAATGTCAATATTACAGGTTCATGTTAAGAGCATGTACCCGTTGTTCAGCAATTTTCATTTGAATCGGCTTTCAAACTGTGTGAGGAGTTGCGTCCACAAGGTCGTTGGTCCGAAGTTTGATGTAAATTTATGTAAAACAACAAAGAACCAGAACTGTTTGGAAAATGATTTAATCTGAAGGCCAATACCACAGGTACATGTTCAGAGAATGCACCTGATGTGCAGTAAAATTCAATTGGGTCAAAACTATGGGAGGGGTTGCGTTCCAAGGTTGTTGGTCCAAAACATGACGGACAGACGGACGGATATTCTAACGAATTAGTATTTAGATGACTTAATGCGCCACTATTCGTCCAGCTGATTATTGTGTGGCTAAATTGTAGCCACAACATAAACTAGCCATATAAAAGTATTTTAAAGTGTCCAGAACCAGCCACATAAATTCTTTCAAATTTATTTTTCAACCGTCCAAAAAACTACTAGCCCTAAAGCCTAGGCACTTAAATACCCGTTCATGTGTGCGTACGGTCGCATGGACGGAAGCCATTTGAATATCCCATACACTTCTTAGAAAAGCGGGGAAAAATAAATTGTGTTAATTTTGATTAGGTGTTCTTTCCGGTTCATACAACAACTTGATGATTTCATTTCAACTTTTAAAATGCGATTCTTATTGCATTAACAATATTAAAAACAAATCTCAAATTCATTTGTTTTGTCTACTGCTTCTATGGAAAGAAAATCAACCGTACTATTGCCCGATTTCGTTCCCACACACACAATATTAGTATTATCTGCTGTACAGTTAACAGCAAAAATAACGCTTTCTTTATTGTGCAAATAATCCCAGATAATTATAAAATCATGGGTAAAAGCAACCAAGCCATCCAGTACCAATTTTATTCATTTTAATTACCACAGTGACTGATAAAAGTCAAACAAAGGTTAATTGTAGCGTGCACCCCGATACCCGGGTTTTGGTATGACTCTAATCACTTTAAAATGATTTAAATGCCATATTAATTTAACTTATTATGTGTTGTTTTTTTGTATAAAATAAGAATCTTCCTTTTTCCATACACGTACGTTTAATGTTATAAAGCGAACAAAAATTGTAAACTGACCTAGTTTAGGCGAACGATTAAGTGTCAGATAAAACCAAATGTAAAAGCACGATCGCATTACATGAAATAGACAATGTATAATTCGATTTCCACGTGCATGCACGGATCACTTTGTTCCGTGTTTATTAAATCAATCCCTCTGTCTGATTTTGAAGTCTTTACAGTCAATACCAGAGACGGAGAAAAACATTGAAATTGGTTCAGTTGTCCTGGTTTTAAATATGCTTTAAATTAAACCAAATTGACGTGAACGTGCCATTACTGAACAAACACAGACATTTTTGCTATGTTTAAGTGCAGCTATAGTTTTATTTCGACTCTAACCACATGTAATCAATATTTCATCCTTTTCCCGCGTAACAGTAGAGCCATAATATTTTCTATCCAAATACACCTTTATTAACATTGCGATACATATCAAATAATTTTATAAATCTGTTTTAATATTTCGATATATCTTTTCTAAAACAGCGGAAGTTTCTTGTTTTGTTCATTATATACGCCCAATTCACAATGTATCTAAACGATTGGAAAAACATAATTTCGTTTAATGCACGAAAGCATCACACACAACATAACAACCTTAACTGTAATAAGGTTCCCGTAGTTCATTTTTCAACTGATGGTGTTATTTTAGATAAAACGGAAACAACACAGTAAAAGATCCCTATTAACACAACGAATAACCATAAGAATGATACATGTGAACGCTATTCGAACACAAGTAAGTCTGCAACTTGAGTAGAATTGCAAGCATGCATTCCGCCTTTATTTTATTACATTGCTAAAGTGGAGAGTTATATTATAGGATTAACTATACGCTGCAAAGAAAACGCGTAAGAATACACCACCTCTGTCCTGGTTGATATCAAATTCTCGAGATCTAATATACAATAATAACGTAATGGTTATTGTTTCACTTATCAGGTGAACATTATTTTTTTTTTGTAAAATGACGAAATATTTTGCGGTGAAACAATTAAACACCAACCTTTTATCTCTCGATTTAGACAAATAAAAAATCAATAATTCCAGGGAATACCCACACAGTGTAGACGGTGACGTCATTGTTTAGTTTTTGTGTACACGCTTGTTTTTAAAAAATGTGTCAATTTTTACGAAGTTCATATAAATCCACGCTCGTTGAAGGAGAATCCGAATTTGGAACGTTTTAAACGACTTTTACGTGCAAAGTTTGTGTATTTACATTGTCTCACGATCGTCTGCTTCTGAACTTCAACTACATGTATATGTTTTTATTTCATTTTTCCTGTAGAATAAATTGGTCTGTGATTTTTTTTGGCATCGACAAGTATTCATGTTCGGTTTTAAAACCAGGGTTGTGTTCAATGTTATACTTTACATCTCAAATATGAACATTTTATGACCTACTTCATTGTTTCTCAAAACAACTTATGGTCTGATTGTGACGCCCGGTTAAATCGCTGAACCAAAGAAATCTATAAAACAATAAACCAATGAAAACAGCTAAGACTAGATCTTACATTTGTTTTTGTTGTATTTTATTATTAAAATAAACGTAGAACTGTAGTGAACGTCATTTGAGTTCATATATTATTAAACCGACCATCAAAATGTCGATGCTTCTTTGTTTACGCGAGAAACGTAAAGTAGTCCGGTTCCAGGGTTTTATCGAAAAATAAGTCTTTAAAACATTAATGTTGTCCTATGAAAATGCTTTAGATACATATATGATAATGAGATTAGAGTTATTACAAAAAAAACTCATGAGTCAAAATCAAATGCATTGTTTGGACACAAAATCTAATTTATGGCGCCGAGAATTGTTCGTCGTATGACGCAGGATATGAGTTAAGAGGCGTTTGTGACATCCATGTCATGGAAAGTGACATCGTACTACGAGTTCTGAAATCAAATAAAACCACATTTATCATTAATAAGGATCAGACAAGATTTTTGTCAGGCCGATACATTGGCGAAAATACTCGATTACTGTATGATCTAATGTTTTATTTAGAAAAAAATAATGTACCAGGCATGTTACTACTAATTGACTTTGAGAAAGCATTCGACTCGGTCGCCTGGGCTTTTATTTTTGCTGTTCTTAAATTTTTTAACTTTGGTCCATCTTTTATTAAATGGGTCAAAGTTTTTAAACAAATATAGAACAATGTGTATTAGTCAATGGACACTTGTCAGAGTGTTTCTACTTACAGAGAGACTGCAGACAAGGAGACCCATCATCCCCATATATATTCATTTTATGTGCAGAGATCCTCGCTGTTCTAATCAGAAATAACCCCTCATATAAAAGGAATACAGTTGACAATACAAACATTTTAATTTCACAATATGCCGATGACACAACACTCATGCTTGATGGTTCAGAAAAATCACTTGTTAACACACTTCAAACACTCAAATTCTATGCTGAAATCTCCGGCCTTAATATCAATGTTAATAAAACTAAAGCAGTGTGGATAGGTTCAAGGAAAAAAAAGTAGTATTAAGTTATGTGAATAATATAATCTTTCTTGGGACAATGAATTTACTGTCCTTGGCATTCGATTTTCAGTAGATCTAGACAAAATGATTAATGTGAAATTTGATGATAAAATACATGATATAAAACAACTTCTTATCCATTAGTCAAAACGAATATTAACACCAATTGGTAAAATAACAATCTTAAAAAGTTTAGCCATATCAAAAATTTATCATGTTATCTTAGCTCTTCCAAACCCTAACTCCGAAAAAATTAAAGAGATTAAAAATTTATTTTTTAAAATTTATTTGGAATGTTGAACCGGATAAGGTGAAAATAACTACTCTTTGCAACTCTTACATAAAAGGGGGCCTCAATATGTTTGATATAGACCTTTTTGTTAACTCATTAAAACTCACATGGATAAGACGCCTTTTAAACTCAAATAAAAAATATCTATATATATTTAATTCCATGTACCCATTCATGTCAAATGCTGGCGCATATGGCCCAGATTTTATACGTACACACATAAACAGAATACATAATCCCTTCTGGAAAGATAATTTTATTAATAGGTACAACATAAATACAAACTTCATAGAATATGAAGGATTGCCAGCATCTGTTAAAAGATACTTATCTAAACTTTATCTAAACTTTCAATTGTTTATTTAGCTAGTAATGGAGGGGCACATACATGCCCCTTATCAATATCAATAATAATGAAAGATACAAAAGGATGTAGGGAAATTTATCAGTCTTGTATACAAGAAAATATATCCCCTCAATCCGCTGCTAAATGGGAAAATGATTTGGATAAAAGAACCAATTTAGTTGAAACCAAATTTTACTGCCTTCCATTTATTAATAACATAACAAATGTCACAAACTTACAATGGTTTCAGTACAGAATAAATCACCAAACATTAGGAACTAATTTTCTTCTTAAAAAATGAAAATAAGGGATTCTGATTTTTGCAGTTTATGCAACAGAGAAATAGAAACAATTTAACATATTTTTTATCGAATGTGAGGTTTCTAAACAATTTATCTCATGTTCGATGAACCATATTCGCGAAAAGTATAGGCATTAATTTAAATTGGACAAATACAGACATTATTTTCGGAAATAAAATTTTTGACAAAGTTTTGAATAAAATAATATTAATTGCAAAGAAATTTATTTACACCCAGAAACGTAAAACAATTAAACCTACACTTGATAACTTAAAAAAAACCCAACATATTATAAATCGGTAAACACAGAACGGTATCTTACAACAATAAATTGTAAAATACACACTTTTGATATTATTTGGAACGATTATAAGCCACTAATATCTTGATACAAATTTGAAACATTTTACATGTTACTCTTTCAGTTTTAATTTAGACACATTTGTTTGATTACAAATACATTTATTTTTGTAGATAATTAATTATATTAATCCCCACCCCTTCCCCAGAGTGTTTTTATTTTTTCCTTTTTTTCTTTCCTCCAATCAACTAAAATATTTAACTGCTCATTATCAGAATAGACCTACAATAAGAATAATTATTTAATGTGTATATACATCAATATTACTTTCTTTTCAAAATGATAAGTTTACAAAGTCAGATAAAAGATTCAAAGCAGAATGTTTTATGACAACTGGATTGTTTTTTTAAGCATTTGTCTTTCATCAATAAATGAGCTCCAACATTCAATTTAAGATGTATTGTTGCTTTATAGTTTATACATTACAACAAGTGCAAAGCATTTTGATGACGTAACAAGGTTGACTCTCATCAACGTTAGTTAGACTGGATGCGTACTTATTAAGGATTTGTAGGTGAAATTTTGCACTTTTTAAGCTGTGTAGTATTTGCTCAGTAATTTGCAAAGCTTAAGCTTATATACTTATTGTTTCAAAATATCTCTTATACAAATGATTAACCTGCCAGATTTATAATGATATTCCACTATATAACTAGCTACTGTATATTAAATTGTGAAAACTGACTCCAATTACATGTATATTGTTCTGCAGGTCCACAAATGCATATATGTACAAGTTATCTTAATCTTTGGTAGCGAATGAGTTGTTGACCCCGGTTTCACTAATTTAACATATTTTGATAGTTTCCTCAGCGATATTTTTAAGTGCTAAAACATCACAAACTGATTATGTTGCAAGTTATATTTTATCATTAAGTACAGAGGAGTTATGACTGTAAGTGGTAATTTAACTTTGAAGTATTTCAAATAATAATTAAATGAGAAACTGAAAAATAAAATGCTTGGGGAGGATTTCTGTTTGAACATTTTTATTAATTACGATAATAAGTCCCTTGGGATTTAAACTACACAAACAAACTATCTGGATTTAGTGGGCACTGTTTATTACTCATTCAGTTCCCACAGACAGTGAGCCAGTCAATGGCTATTAGAAATTTCTTAATGTATATATAATTGTCATGAACTATTTTGTATCAAAATGTCTGTTTTTGTACAACTTAATTGAAATAAAAGTTACAAAAAAAAACAACCCCCAATGAGGGAAACGGAACAAATTTGCCTTTGATAAATAACAGAATCGTGCTAATACATTCTATGAGGTACTTAGTGGTTGGACAATAAGGTATTAATTGCAGTAAATCCGCAGTAACTTTTCCCCAATATTAATGTTATTTTTCGATATTGAATGAAAAAGAATGGTTATATTTAGTATTATTCAATTTCAGCGAGTATTTACAACAACGGTGCACTTATAGTGTTATTTAATAAATTTATGAACCTACTTAGAAGAGAAACAATGCCTCCGGACGAAACTCATATCGCTAAATTATGCATTTAAGGTGTTAATTTAAAAGGTTTATTGATATATACAATATCGTTAAACAAAGGAGATAATTCCAAAGAGAAATACGATTGAGCTCGGTTTTATGAATGTTTCAGTCATTAAGCTACATCCAATTTGTTCCATGAAAATGTCCTTGGTATATCTTGTTTAATATGCCAGAGATATTGTTATAGTTTTAATTCAAATTATTACTAAATAATGCAAATAAAACCAAAACATACTGGAAGGAGTGCATACGAATAGATTACAAAATAAACTGATGACTTTGTTCATTTCAAACGTTTTATTATAGTGTTTAAAACTTTTATAAAACAACAACAACATCAACAGCAACATCAACAAGAATTACAGCAGAACAACAATAACAACAACAAAAGCAACGACAGCAACAGGAGCAGTAACACAAACAATCAAAAACTATAGCAGCAGCAACAACAACAACAGGAACGGAACATCAGATGTACTTATAACAACAGCAATAAGAATTCAACACATAGTAAGAGTAAGAGTAAAAGCATTGTTTATGATCAACACGAGACTGCCACCAACAACACGTGTAACGACAAAGACACCGACTCCACAGAATTAACAACAACTCTGTAATAACAACTGTTTTATAGTCAGTCTCTCAGTAATTCTAAATTAATATAATAAGTTTAATATTGGCATCATGATTGGATATCTGTAACTTGTATAAGAAAGCTAAAATAGACACACTCTATGAGATGTCCTGATGATTTATGACAAGTCATACGATATAAAGTGTATTCATCAAATACAAACGTCATGCTAATATATGTAGTTCTCCCTGTGGTTTGGTGTACGCAATTAGCGAGTGACAGGGTGATCAATTCGGAGACTTTTACATGTTGACAATTAGGCAAACTGTTCGCATTCAGAGATGCGAACCTGACTAATGTTTTTTAATGGTCCAGGTGTGACTGTATAAGATTTTAAACAATGCAAGTTAGGCTTTTTAAGGAGAATACTTTGGAAAGCGGGAGGTTAAGACGTGTTTTTAGTATGGTTGGGTTTTGAGTAGAAATGTTTTGTGATTATTTGAGATGGGGACTATGTTAAGAAGCTTGCGTATGTGTTAATAGAATGTATTAAAGTTTAAATAACAGTTGTAATAATGTAAGAAATAAATTAATATAGAAAGTCCTGCTTTCTTTGTTAGTTGTCTGTGATACTGGAACACATCATCAGCAGAAACAAAAATGGCAAAATACAATTGAAACATTTAAAAAAAACAACAAGAATTTCTGTCTTCTATGGAAACAAAAAAACAAACCTATAATGCTAGTGTTTTGTTCTCACACACAGAAGTTTTGAATAAAATGCTGTACAGTTAACGATACAAAACAATGGTAGTCCTAACTGTGCAAATAATCCCAGAAAATTAATAATTGTTATTTAAAACCATTTGTTTTTATTTGAAATCATTGTTCTTAATGAGGACGCACTTAAGGAAATCAGCGACACTTTTTGAATAGAGACCATGTAGTTTAAGTTATTTTTTATCAATTGTAAATCATAGCCCTAGCCCTAACAAGAAACGAATAATAAAAAATGGTGTTCAATAATCTCTAAATAGTTAGAATTAGTAACCTTAAATAATAAACAGCAATATGGATGGATCTTATAGTGTACATTAGATAATCAGACTCTCTCTCTTTCTCTCCCTCTCTCTTCCTCTCCCAGCACCAAATAATGTTAATCCTATTTTAGATCCCTAATACTATGCATAATGTTACTTTGTTTATGTGAAAATGAAAATAAACGGGCAACCACTTGGTAACTAAAAAATCATAAAAATCATAAAAAATTAATATTGATTGGTTCTATTCCGAGATAGATTGTCTTACCTTATGTTGGATTTTTAAAAGCAAACATGTCAATAATTTCAAGTTCAATAGAAGTTTTTACCTAACGCTTATTTGATAAAATTTTTAAATTAATTTTACAGAGTAAAATACTACATACGAGGACATATATCTATTTGGATAAATATATCTACACATACGAACACACATATACGCATACTTACAAAAGGTAATATTGTCGTTTATCCCTAATTAGACTTGTCGAGGCAGCTACGGTTGAGATAATGGTATTATTCGCATATTATTATTTTCATTTCGCCTGCTTCAATTTGATTGATTTATTTATTAACCCCGCCATTTTAGTTTAATAAACGTAACAGGTGACGTTGAGGGAATGACTGTAACAAATGTTGAAATAACTCGTAGTCCAACCCATTTACTGTTTTCATACTTAATATGACACCGTTTATATATACGTGTATTGTAAAATGGACTAATTAGTAGTAGTTGACCTCTGTTTAACACATTGTTTAATTGTCTTTTGTTAAAACACATTTATTATTACCAAGGTTGCCTAGCGCAACACGTAACATGTGGACACATGCAATAACTCTTCGGTGATAAATTGAACATACTTTTAAATATACAGCCGTAAATATATGAAAAATATAACAAAACCGTATTTAAGGCACCGTCTGACTTCATATGAGAGTTTCTGTATGGCATCGACACAAAGTAATTTCAAATCCGTATTGGGAGTCAATACATTAATGTAATTGAATGAAAATTGACACAGGTTTGGATGAATTAGAACAACTTAGTTTGCAATCATATATACAATACATAGCAAACACCACATTAATACCACTATAAAATATCTGTAAAAATCTCCTTCGTTGAATGTGTGTCACAAATAACATTAGACTGATTAAGCATGCGTTAATTAAGATATATGTTAATACGCACAGTTTGTAAAACGTACTACTCAGGCGTTATTTTAAGTAATTAACTGATAAACATTTAGATAACCTAATTGCTATCTGCTTTAAAAGGGCCCAAGTGTCACGTAAATCCCTAGTATCAAATAGATTTAATTATTTTACATTTGATAAGAATGTTTTACTTTATTTCACCTATGCGGTGTTAAGCTGGTCCATTATTAGCAACAATCGTTGTTATGGAAAAAAGTAATATTTCTTCTATTGTGGGTATTAACAAATGTCATTCACTTACGCAGACAAACAAACCATCGATCATATTGGTTCGCTGAATTTATGAATTTTTCCATAGTTTTACCTTCATATGTCATGCCTGCCTTGTTAAATACGATACAATAGAGAATAGATAAATTGTGAATGAATAATATATGATTACACGTACGCGAATTTTGCATTTAAAAGCAGCAAACTGAAACAACATATAATTACAGCGTCAAGCTTAAACAACATAATTACTACGTCAACCTAAAACAACAGAATCATATCGCCCTGAAATTTCCGGACGTTTACGAATATAACCACTTAATCAGTTATCGTATTCCGCTAGTCTTGTCTGATTAAAATATTGGCGATAATAGTGAGTTAAAATACAACTATTTTGACGATGAAACAACAATATTTCGCCTTAGACACGATTCTGATATTCACAATTTATACTAAATATTACAATTATACCAGGGTCCTCCGTGGCCCTGTGGTGTAAGGCGCCGTCTCAAGATAACTAACCTCTCGCCGCTAAGGTCATAGGTTCGGGTCCCGCTCACTCCAAAAACTTTATGTGAAAAAGTTTCCAGTTACTTGCGGAATGACGGTGGTTCTACTCAGTCTGAGGTCTTCCTCCATCTGGATATGCCATATATAATCTGCAATGTGTAGAAAATGGCGTAAAACCCCATTCACAAAAA
The DNA here is from genome assembly GCA_029582155.1 of Panopea generosa. Lineage (NCBI taxonomy): Eukaryota > Metazoa > Mollusca > Bivalvia > Adapedonta > Hiatellidae > Panopea > Panopea generosa. The sequence continues at coordinate 70,625,630 of CM055894.1, read as the reverse complement.
AAACAATCAAAAAAAGGAAGTAACATTTAAACCAATTTTTTTTATTGATTCGAAGTGACATAAATATAGGTTATGCCGCTTTAAACTGTTCGATACTTTTATATAACAAATAACAGCAAAGCAGCAGCAGCAGCAGCAGTAGCAGCGGCGGCAGCAGCAGCAGCAGCAGCAGCAGCAGCAGCAGCAGCAGCAACAACAACAACAACAGCAGCAGCAACGCTTAACAATAACGGTACCAACAAAAACAGCCGCAACAACAACAGAAACAGTTCTAAGTATATCAGAGGTACTAATAACAACAGCAACGATAAGAATTCATACATAGCAAGAGCAAAAGGTTAAGCAATGTTTATGATCAACACGAGAATGCCAACAACAACACGTTTAACGACAAAGACATTGACGCCAACAGAATATAACAACGACTCTGTTATAACAACATCAGCAGAAACAAAAAATGGTAAAATACAATTAAAACAATTTGAAAACAAACAACAATAGAAAACAGTTAAGTTGGTAAAATATTTATTAAGAACGAGATATCAACAACAATATCAAAATATTCACGAAGGATAGAACACCATTACTTGGTGTAACATGCAGATACTCCTGACCGGTATGTCCAGGACTTTACTGTTTGGTGGGAGAAAAATGAAACTCCTACACTGCATGTAATGTGTAAATTCTGATACATCCAAAAAATGGAATTAGTTGAATCCAGCTTATCATTGATATCTTCCCCATGGAAACGGCGGATGAAGAATTGACATTGTCACTTATAGTAAAACGTATAAAATATAGAATATCAAATAAACTCTTATAGACACTGATTTGATAAAAAATGCATGTCGTACTAAAGCAGACTCTTGCTGTTTATTAAATATTTAGGTTGAGGCGTAACGGTGAAGGCGTCTGGGAAATTCAGTTCAGTTCAATTCGATTAATTTCCGACGGTTAATACACAACTATTAGTTTAACTTAGCTACAAAGAATTTTTTTGTAACAGATAAATCTATTTACTCGTAAATATTACAGTCTAGAAAGGAAAACATCAACATACAGGAACGAGCGTATAAACATTATCCTACTGACAATGAACTAGAGATTTTGTAAAATGTGCTTTTGTTTTTGTCGATATACTGGTATACCCTGAACTTGAGTATTATCAACATTGGAGTGCCGGAAGATAATTTAGTGAAAAATGAAAAAGATGAGTAAGAGCAGGAGAATTAGTAGAGATAGAAGGAAGTAAAAAGAGGGAAAGAATATAAGAAGTCAGAAGAGTTTAAGAATTTAATGAGGTGCAAGTGCTGTGTCTTGAAGGAATCCAGCGACTCTACCAGGCAGGTGTGTGCATTTGACTTTAGAAATGAAATTAGATATAATTTATTGTTCATAAATCATTTCCGATTAATCTTAATCAACACAATCTGCTGAACATTGCAATAGTTAACGCACGCAGAATACCGTTAAAATAGATCTGTAAAAAACAGCCAATCCATCCAGTACCAGTTTATTCATTTTAATTACCACTGAGAAAATTCAAACAAAGGTTAACTGCCGCATTGCTTGCCGAAACTTGGGATTAATCACTTTGACCATTTTAAAATGGTTTAAACGCCATTTACATTAATTTATCTTATTATGTGATATTTTGATTAAAAATGAAAGTCTTTAAGTGGCAGATAAACAAAATTTAATCGTTCAGGCTGTACAGTCAATTACCATTATGGTGAAAAAACATTGAAATTGATTCAGTTTTCCTAGTTTTGAATATGCCTAAAATTAAACCAAATTGACGTGGTCGTGCCATTACTGAACAAAATAGACACTTATGCTTAAGTGCAGCTGTAATTTTTGTTATCGATTCTAACCACATTTAATCCATATTTCATCCTTTTCCCGTGTAACAGTAGAACCATAACATGCAAAATGCATGTTGGATTAATTTTGCGATACATATAAAAATAATTCACACTTTGTTTTGATATTTCGATAAGTCTACACTTAGTAAATAAAGCGGATGTTTCTTGTTTTGTTCAGTATGTAGACCCGATTCATACTTGTATTTAAACGATTGGATGAATACAATTATAGTTTAGTGCACAAAAGCGTTACAACACAACAATCTTAAACATGTTACGATTCCCGTAGTCCATTTTTCGACTGATTGTGTTGTTCTAGATAAAACGGAAACAACACAACAAAAATCCCTATAAATACAACGAATGACCATTAGAATGGTACATGTGAATGCTATTCGAACACAAGTTAGTATGCAACTTAATTATGCTTAACGCATTTTAAATCATTAGTAAGCCAACTGAATCTACCCAAATCTTTGAATTAAACTAAACACTAATATGGCTTAAACGTCATTTAAAATAATTTATCTTTTTTAAAGAAATTATTTAATGAATATTACACGCGTCGATATATCTAAACCATTTCGATTGACAGGAGCAATACGTTTGTTTCACAACAATAAACAACGCGAGACGATTTAATAGAGTGGTACAAACAATCCGCCTTCCTATTATTACATTGTTTTAGTCGAGAGTTAAGTTGTAAAAAGCAATTACTACTCGTGAGTCAAAGTCATATGCATTATTTGGACACACAATCTAATTTTAGGCGATTTATGTGCAACGGACGGCGCCAGATATGAGTTAAGAGGCGTTTGTGACATCAATGTAATGATAAGTGACACCGTATTACGAGTTCCGAAATCAAATAAAAGCTCATTGGGGAAAAGCGGAACTATTTGGTCTTTGATAAATTACACAATCGTGCTAACACATTCTATGAGGCACTTAGTTGTGGTATAATAAGGTATTAATTGTGGGAAATCGGTAATAACTTTCCCCTAGTATTGATGTTATTGTTTGATATTGAATGAAAAAAAAAAAAAGATTACATGTAATACTGTTCCATGCTAACGATTACCTAAAACACCGGTTCACTTATAGTGGAGTTTAATCAAACTCTTAATCTACTTAGAAGAGAAACATTCCATAGAGACACGCACAAATCGCTTAATAATGCATTTAAAGTGTTAAGTTGTTAATGTTAACTCTGTAATAACAACAACAGCAGAGAAACAACAATATCGGTAAAACACAATAAGATCAATTTCACAAAAAAACAAACAAAACCACAAAAAAAATCAAAACAAACAGAAAAAAACATTTTTGTCTACTGCTTTCTGTGGAAAGAAAATCAAACATATTATTACTCATTATTTGTTTTCACACATAACATTTTGATTAGAATGCTGTGCAGTTAACAGCAAAATAAAAATACGCTATTCTTAAATATGCAAATTATCACAGAAATTAAAGATTTGTAATTAAAAACCATTTGTTTTCATTAAAAAACCATTGCATTTAATGAGGATGCAGTTTAGGAAATGAACAATATTATCTTAAAAGAGACCATGCAATTTAAAATACTTTTTATCAAATGAAAACGTATATTTAAAGAGAGCATCATGTCTGAAAATAATTCAGTTTTATTTTCACGGCAACCATAATTCATAAAACAATTTTGATATTGATTGTTATGTTATTTTGAGATAAATGGTATTCCTTAGGCCTGTTATTGTATTTTGTCAATTATTCCAATTCCAATGGAAAATTTTATCAAAATTTCAAAACTTTTTAATTAATTGAAATAAAGCCTGCTTGAAAAGACTATACATACATATCTCTTGAAAACATGTATTTACACATACGAACACTTACATACTAATACCTACATAAAGTTAACTATATTACATTGTAGTTTATTTCTATTATAGTAGATCTTGTCAAGGCAGCTAGGGTCACGATGAGATAATTATTCTCATATTCTGTTTTTCCTTTTCCCCTTCTTCAGTTTGATTCATTTATTTGTTAATCCCACCATTTTAGTTGAATAAACGATACATGTGACGCTGTGGGAAGGACGGTGACCATTGTTGGAAAAACTTCTAGTCCAACCCATTTGCTGTTTTCATACTTAATATGACACCGTTTGTATATATGCCTATTGTAAAATGAATTAATTAGTAGTAGTAGACCCATGTTTAACACATTAACGATTGCGATAATAGTTTCTTTAGAAATAATAACACACTCTTGTTTTTAATTATATGTTGTTAAAACACACTTGTTTACCATGTAGCCTAGAACAACACATTATAGTAGTGTTGTTTTTTCCGGACACATGCAATAACTTTTCGGTGATAAATTGAACATACTTTTACATATACAGCGATAAATATATGAAAAATATAACATAACCAAATCAAATATACCATCTGATTTCATATGCGACTTTTTGCACGGCATAAATATAAAGTCATTATAATTACAAGTTGGTATGACGAATAAAAACATTAATGTAATTAAATAAAAAATTGGCACAGTTTTGGATGAAATATAACAGTTTAGTTTTGCAATTCATATAATACAATACAGACCAAAATCAACATTGATACAACTTTAAAATAACTTTACAGACATCCTTTGTTGAATGTCGGTCACTAAAACATTCGACTGACTGAACATGCTTTAATTTAGATACACGTTAACATGCACGATTGGTAAATTGTATGTTCCAGTCTTTATTTTAAGCAATTAACTGATACACTTTTATTTAACCAAATTAATATCTGTTTTAAATGGGCCTAAATGTCAACATATCACGTGAATTACTTTGGTATGAAATGGATTTAATAATTTTACATTTGATAACAGTGTTTACTTTAATTCACATATACAGTGTTAAGTTGTTGCATTGTTAGAAGTAATCATCATTATGAATACTTATTTCGCCTGTTATGTGTATTAACAAACGTATACAAACAAACAATCAATCATGTTGGTTCACTGAAAATATGAGCTTTTCTATTCGTTTACTTCCATATATAGACTGTTTTTCTATTATTAAAACAATGCAAAATAGAATAGCTAAATGGTGAATGAATAATATTTGATTTCACATAGGCGCATTTTGCAGTCAAAACGTCAAGCTAAAATAACCAAATGACTACGTCAACCAAAAATAATATTACGTCAACACAAAACAACAAAATTACCAGTGTCAACCTAATACATCAGAATTGCAGCGTCAAGTTAAAACAACATAATTAAATCGTCAATCTGAAACAACATAATTACAACAACAGAGTTAAGGGGGCAAGCTTAAATAATATCATTACAACGTTAACCTAAAACAACAAAATTACTGCATCAATCTTACACAACAGAATTACAGCGATACGCTTTTAACATAATTACAGCGTCAGGAATTATACTGAATCATAGTGTCAAATTAAAACAAAGAATTACAACGTAAAACTAAAACAATAGAATAACAACGTCAAACTTATTAAACAGAATTACAGTTTCAGACTAAAACGACATAATTACAGTGTCAAGTTAAAACAACATATTTACAGCGTCAAGCTAAAACAACAGAATTAAATCGTCAAGTTAAAACAACAGAATTACAGCGTCAAGCTATAGCAACATAATTACACCGTTAATCTAAAACAACAAAAGTGTTAAGCTAGAAATATATTACATACTGAAAATTGCATATTGTGACTTGATTTATTTTTTGAAAAACTTTGCTATATGTTATCTCCTTATCTAGCATATTGATCAGTTTTTCTGCACCTCTTGGGAGGATTATCATTGGACCTTTAGCGTGTAAAGCATCTGTGCTTAACTGACCTTAAATATGGATTTTATTTCTGTTTAACCAACATTGCCTGACAATTTTACTTAAATACTTAAAAATATCTTTATTTTGACTCGGTATTTAACAAATCATTAATTAATATAATAAAATGATGTTGCTCTAACTGGAGGTAATTTAATAACTTGTATAAAGTGATGCTGTTATTAGATTCTCTGGAAAATTTGTTCTTCATAGAAATAACCTATGCCATCAAAGGATAATCTCGCAGTTTTATGCACACATTTATATGAGATTTCTACGCAACAAAATGGTATATATTCATTACCCTTATCTGACTTTGGAAAAAGCATTGAATGAACGAACAAAATAAAAAAAGCAACAATATTAAGAACGGATGAACATACAAACACATAGTTATATAAGCCAGTTTAAACACATTTACTTGCCATATAAACGTACTGGTATGCCATATTACATATTGTGCATATGAATCATATACGGTTGAAAGCAAAAACATATTTCAACATTAGATACGGAATAGTGTTTATATATCCACGTGTTTCATTGCAGCGGTGGCCTAGTGGTAGAGAGGAGGGTTGTAGGTTCGATCCTACGCCACGGCTATGTGTGGTGTCCTTGAGCAAGACGCCTTTTCCGCATATACTGAGTACTAATTCTACCTTGGAAGACTTCGAACGTGATTTGTCTAAGTTGTAAGAACTGGTTTCAAAATCGAAGTAAATAAATAAGTTTAAACTAAGTAGACTCTGTCACGACATGACTGAAAAATTGTCGAAAGCGTCGCTTAACGTCATACAATAACATACAACTGTTTCAAGTGATTACTGATCAACAGAGTTTCCAAGTAAAAAAAGATATGATACTTAATGATTATGCTTTTGAAAGCTCTAAAGATTCTAAATTGGCACCAAAGACTGGAAGAAAGTGAATGGACAGTTGCAGGTCCTGAAGTCTAGTAAGAATTATCAAAGTGTTATTTTATAAGGAGAACAACGGTTTGGCAATCGGGGGTCGGGATGGATGAAAAGTACCAATGACTAAGAGAAAGTGAATGGGCAGTTGCAGGTCCTGAATACGAGTAAGAAATATGAAAGTGCTATTTAATAAGGAGAACAACGGTTTGGCAATCGGGGGGCCGGGATGGATGAAAAGTACCAATGACTGGGAGAAAGTGAATGAACTGTTGCTTGTCCTGAAGTCGAGTAAGAAATATCAAAGTGCTATCTAATAAGGAGAACAACGGTTTGGCCATCGGGGGCTGGGATGGATGAAAAGTACCAACGACTGGGAGAAAGTGAATGTGCAGTTGCAGGTCCTGAAGTCTAGTAAGAAATATTAAAGTGCTATCTAATAAGGAGAACAAGAGTTTGACAATTAGGGGCCGGGATGGATGAAAAGTAACAATGGCTGGTAGAAAGTGAATTGGCGGTTGCAGGTCCTGAAGTCGAGTAACACATATCAGAGTACAATTTAGTGAGGAGAACAACGAAGGGGCAAGCGGAGGTTGGCATGGAGGAAAGGCGAAACTGGCTGAGGATGTAAAGGTAAAGACGGTGAACCAAACAAAAGAAGTCGCTGGTGAAGAATATAGACTATTCAGTGAAGTATCATTTTTTGTAAACATATTGCTTGCGTAAATATTTGCTTTTGTCTCATTTTTTTCAAATTTTCCTATCATATCATTTTTTTCTCAGTCAAATGCGGTGTTTTGATATAAAAAATTGATTACAGCTCAGTGTCGTAGCAGAACATTCAAACCCAAGGAGGCTATTTCTTACCTGAACAATGGGTGTCCGGTGGTATGCTCGCCACCCCCTAATATTGTTAGGCCCTTAAATATATTGTCAGCGTTTTCCTGTTATTTCAGATCAATATTTTAGCGCTTAGAGCATTTTTTTATTCCTTTGTTTTTGATTTGTTTTGTGCAAAATGCGGCTCGAATAAGGATTCAATGGCTATATGATTAAATAGAGGGGTTATGGATACTAAGCAGTCTGACAATAACTTTCTTGTCTTACAACGTGAAAATCATGCTTGAACTTTTGAATGTGGTGAGGAGGCAATATGTAAAAATCAGTAAAATAACCAGGTTTGCATTATTTATTCGGATAGAACGTGTATGTTTTTCAGGGCTATATATACCTTGTCTCAAACGGGGTTCTATCAAAACGGCCGCGAATTTTGAATGTATTTCAGACTAGGACTGTTTATTTGAAATATAATTGACACTTTAAATTATTAATAAAGAAATAAAAACAAATCTCCTTAAACTTAATTTAATGTCTTAAGGGATAATTGTTAGGCCTCCCACAAGCTGAGAAAAGTAATTTGGAGCCAATGTCTTATATTACCACTGCATCATGTGTTCATTTTGAAGTCAGCAAGTGATTATTTTTAATTTGATATTCCAAAATGGCAACGATAGATCACATATTTCTACAGGGTAGTTTTACTTTTTAACATTTAAAGTTTTTTTTAGCAAATCGGCAACACAAACATGTGTGATTAATATATACTTTGGGAAAGTCTGTTGCATTTGTTTTTTATTTCTAATTTGACAACCCCTTTCATAATTAGTAATAGCAACTTGTGCATGTATATCCAATGTTTGAATTATAGGAACGAACGCAGCGGTGGTCTAGTGGTAGACCAACCGTCTCGCACGCGGTTATACGTTTTATTCCCGACTGAGTCATACGAAAGATTTTGAAAATGGTAGTAGAAGCTTCTTCGCTTTGCCATTAGCATTTAGAGGTCAGCTCTAGGCCCGGTGCCAGTATATTATCGGGAATCATACCATGTGTCTGTGGCATGTCACTCCGATGTGACAGGGCTCAGAATAATGTCTTAAGTAGACACCTTCGCAATATGACTGAAAAACTGTTGAAGCCACGCTAAACACCATACAACATGGGGTATCATACCATATGTTTGCAGCATGATACTCCACTGTGGCAGCGCTAAGAATACGACTCAGCAATATGTCTGAAAAATTGTTAAAGCGACACTCAACACCATACAGCATGGAGTATCATACCATATATCTGCGGCATAATAGTCCACTGTGGTAACGCTAAGAATACGACTTATCAATATGACTGAATAATTGTTTATACCATACAACAATTAGCACAACACAAATACATGTACACTTCAATACAATAAAAAATGAAACATGTACAGATGTATATATTTACATTATGCAAATGCGTTTTTGTTTTCCGTTGAAAGAGTTTACGAACTTCTTAGTGTAAAATATGGAATAACAAAAAAGGGGAAATCTATATAGTGTGATGTTTCATAAGCTTTGTAAAAAACGCTCTTTTAAAAATCCTTGGTGTCACATTTTATTTACAAAAAAAAAAAAGAAAAAAAAAAAAGATGGCAATAAAACATATTCATATAAGAAGAAGGAAGAAAAGATGAAATGAGGGGCTCCACTGTGAGGTACATGTAAATACTAAACCAAACTTAAATATAATATATAAAAAGTTATATCGTTTGTCAAGTTCTATTGTTTATCAAAAGAAAATCTTAATACTTCCGGAGATTTGTTGAAACGTGCCCTCGATGCCTCTGACCCCCCCCCCCCCCCCCCACACACACCAGACACTCAGTACTGGTTCTACCCAGGAAGCAGATTTGAGAGCAGTCTTATAAGCGCCACGCTTTCTTTGCAATCAAGCTAAAATAAATAAGTATGAAATAACAAACGTATAGAAACAATACAATACATTGAAACAGACCCTTTTGTGAACGACATGGTATTCGTGTTTATATCTAAGTCTGTTTGATTGACTTTATATATATATATATACGATTATCGTATATAATGAATATTATTTCCAGCAACCCACCTTCATTTTTATTTTACTGTATTAGACAGAACTTAAGAAAAAACAATATTGCGTCTGGGTCAATGTCAAATACATTATTTGGACACGAAACAAAATCATATCGTGGAGTAACGGTCGACGAACGACGCCGGATATAGATTAAGAGGCGTTTGTGACATGCGCATAATGATAAGTGACACCGTATTACGAGTTCAGAAATTAAATAATTCCTCATCTGGGAAAACAGAACAATTTAGTCTTTGTTAAATTACACAGTCGTGATAAAACAAGCTATGAGAAACTTGGTGGTGGGACAATAAGAATTTAATTGCGGTAAATCCGCAAAAACTTTTCCCAATAATGGTATTACTGTTCCAAAGTATGGTTACATTTAGTACTATTCCAGTTTAACGAATACTTATAAGACGGCTGCTCTTATAGCGAACTTTAATCAACATTTGAATCTGCACAGAAGAGTTTTATTGGGAAGAGACAATCCTGAAATTGCTAAATAATACATTTAATGTATTAAATTGAAAAAATTAATTGATATATACAGTATTGTAAAACAAAGGAGATAATTTCACAAGGAATTAAGTATAAATCGATGTTGTATAACGTTATTTTGTCGCAACCAATTAACTTCATCTGACATGAAAATGCCTCTGGTATCTCTTATTGAATTTGCCAGTTTTGAATAAGTCAAAGATATGAAGATGAGTTTATGACCACATTTATGAACACACACACACACACACACACACACACACACACACACACACACACTTCCAAACCAATAGATTTGGTGTCAACCAAAACTAATACTATGGTTTTACATGAAACACATCTGGATCTGGACTTGATGGACAATACATGAACTGGTACCTTTATATGAGTAGGATCCAGTTAAGAATTCATGACTACTCACATGCTGTGTAAAGGACGGATATAAAAACCCGTTGTATTATGAAGATACAGTGAAATCAAGTGTATTTATTTCATTAACGGAAATAGTTGAACTCACAACAATGGAATTTCCGATTTTTGGATATTTTCAGACGCACATTCACAATATATATATTTATATATATATATGGGGACAAACGTACAGATATAAATATACAGATCATACGGTAATATATAGAATTATAGAAAAATGAAGTTAAATGAGATAATTCCAAATTTTCTATAAAAGCGTGCATCTGTTTAATCCAAGAACATTTGGTATTGACCATCTTTGTAGAATGTGTATTTAACATACAGACACGTTATTGTTGTTGTTGTTGTTGTATGGTATTTAGCTGGACACATGACATGATACGCCATCAAGTCACAGTGTTGTTATCAAGAACTACCGTCTAAAAACTGAGCACCAAATATTTGTGTGAGAAAATGTGCCTGTTACTTGCAGATGGACTGTGATTCTTCTTAGATTTATTCTATGGTATTCCTCCACCACCAAAACTGGATATGCCATATATAATCTGAAATGTGTTGAAGATTGCGTTAAACCCCATTAAAATTGTTTAGAAAGGCCTAATATCCGCATATCACGTACATTACCATGGTATCGATTGAATAGCTTTACATCTGATAGGAGTGTTAGCTTAGCGTCACATTAATAGTGTGGATATTTTCCACGATTAACACCAATCATTAATAAGGAGAACATTTTATCATATTGTTTCTCTTGTGGGTATTACCAAGTATAAGTCATTTACGTAGACAATCACACCACAAATCATGCTGGTTCGCTTAATATAAAACAATTTTCTATAGTATAACAGTTATAAACTCTGATGTCCATTATAAAAACAACATTGCAACATAGAATATGTTTGATATTAACGAATAATACTTGGTTTTATATTAAGCGTTTATTCTGTCAAAGTGTCAATCTATGAAACCTAAAACACCGGAACTGTATTGTAACACACGGAACAATATGCATTTTAAGCTTAATGTGTCTCATGAAATGACTATACTGTTGACTGATAAAACGTAGTTTTTAATCAAATACATTATTGTTCAAGTCGTGGTCAAATTAAACAGGTCACTGCGAAAGAAAAAAATACAGTGACTTTACATCTTCATAATCCTGAATTGGGTCAATCATGTAATTTTCTCAACAATTTGCAGTGATTTCATAAAATGTTCTGTGGCATTAATTTAAAATGAATGCTTTTGGTGAAAAGTAAAGGTCGCAAACTTTATACATATTTTATTGCTTTTTTTATATACATCCAACATGGTTGGATCATAAGATATCCATTATTAATATCGGCCATTCCCAACAACAAGTTACTTACACCAACATCAAAGACCGCGGCGTGGTCTAGCGACGCTAAACACCATACAATACAATACCCCAAAATCAGCAATCATGAAATATCCAAATAGACAGAAAATATACGCATCGAATGGTGATAGTGAATGCAGGTTTCACAGTGAGGAACATATTAAAATTTGATAAGAACTATTATTTATCAAAACGTTTAGTGTTTTTAACATAAGTGTGAACATTGTTAAATATAAACATATTTTCATTATCTGAAATATTATCACGTCCGTGTAACAAGGTGTTAACACTTAAATGACGAATGTCACGAGTGGCAAGAAAAAGACGAAATCGGTCATTTATAAAAGTAAAACATTGCATGAAATAGTGTTCTGTGTCCACATTTTATGCACACATTTTTCATATGTTGGATACAGTTTTGTTTACTGACAAATAAATAATAATTAAGGCGACCACCTCTTAAATGAGCATGGATAAAATATCCTTTACGAGGAGTTTTTTTTGTGGGTTTAAACACGCCATTCATAAGCTAGCATTTGAATAAAAGTTACAAACGAACACTATTTAATGAAGTGTTAATAATCATAACCATATGTTTTGTATGGTGTTTAGCGTCGCTTTCAACAATATCAGTCAGTATTCTGATTGCTGTCAGACTGGAGTATCATGCCGCAGACACATGGTATGATACCCCACCTTGTCACATTATACTGACACCGGGCCGACCAGACATAAAACTTTCCTCTAAATGCTGAGCGTCAAGCGAGGAAGCTTTTAGTGCCATTTTTAGAGTCTTTGTTATGACCTGGCCGGGGATCGAACCCTGGACCATCCGCATGCGAGGCGGATGCTCTACCACTAAACCACGCTGCGGTCTCATAACCATATATATATGGTTTACATAACATTTAATTGTTGAAATATAACACGTTGGAGTTGATATATATATCCGTCAAATTACAGTTTTAATGTACGTAGAATCGTTTTTTTCGGAACTAACTATTTTGCCACAAATTGCGTAATACTATATATCGTCACATTTTAATTCCCATTCTGAATGAGATACACTTTAAATCAAAGACATAGCCGACATTATACTAGTATGTTTCTGAAACCCCAAAACAAACCATATAAAAAACATCATTAAACGTCAGATTTGATAATGTCAGAGGCTCCGTCCTCCAACGACAGAAACAAAGATCTGGATGTGGTAACATTGTTATTGCAAAATGCCTTTGCAAAATGTGTTTATTTCTCAGACAGCATTTGCTTTTATTTTAAGTTTATATACGAAACTTTCGACGTCAGATCGATCATAATACGTCTGCAGGGTTATGCAAGTTGCTTTACTTCAAATATTTCCAAAGGATTAGATTTAATGAAACTTCATCATTTTAAATGATAATGCATGTTTTGGGAATATAAAAAGAAACAAGACACCCTATCAGTAATTTGATATAAGTTCAATGACAACACATCTGTCTGTGGATGATGTCATGTAATCCACATATAACAAGAAATATCACTTACTCATCAATTCGGTGCCCACGAAAATCTACAGCAATCGTCTTTAAATAGGTATATCAAATTTACTATGTAGAAGAGAAAAAACTATTGTGTAAATCGGTTCTCACGAAAAACTACAACACTCGTCTTTTAAATAGGTATATCAAATATACTATGTAGAAGAGAACAAAACTATTGTGCCAATCGGTGCGCACGAAAAACTACAACACTCGTTTTTAAATAGGTATATCAAATATACTATGTAGAAGAAAACAAAACTATTGAATCAATCGTTGCGCACGAAAATCTACAACGATCGTCTTTAAATAGGTATATCAAATATACTATGTCGAAGAGAACAAAACTATTTTGTCAATCGTTGCCCAATCGTCTATAATAAATTATCAAGTTTAAAGTTAATCGTGTCAATCGGTGCGCACAAAAAACTACAACACCTGTCTATAAGAGGTTTATCATTACTACCATTTGGAAGCGAAAACAACCGTTATCGTGTACACGTTTTATCTTATCAGGTATTATTGGACAATCAACGTCGTCAGTGACATCAATAAAGAACAGAGCGAATGTTAAAGCAACACATCCACGTTTAAACTTTTTTAAAAAGTTTTTCAATTGAGTTGTGAGCACATTTCCCATACATAAATATATGGTCAGTGAGCTGTATATGTGCTAACAAACACTATCCAGAACGCTTTAGAATTATAAAAAAACGCTTTATAAATTATTTTTAAATTGCCGATGATTCCAACTTGGCTTCAAATTGAATTATGCGAGTCGTATTAAAAAACTTCACGTTTTAGTGCGTAGTGTACTTTACCTGTCTTGAAAGTTATTTTGACAATTTTTTTTGACTCGGGTGAGTTACACGCTTGTTTTATAAAGTGTTAGTCACGCATTATAATTTGGGCATCATTTTGTTCGGGATTGTGTTTATATGCTCATATACAGCTAATTGATTATATGTTTGTATGGGAAATGTGCTAATAACTCAATTAAAATTTTTTTTTCAAAAGTTCAAACGTGGATGTGTTGCTTTAATTTATGTAATTTGGTGAGTTTGTCTTTTTGGAAAGTACAAAAAAGAAAATGCATTTGCGCATCAACACGACAATGAATATATATATATATATTTATTAAATGACTATATTTTCAAACAAATAATATAGAAACATATTTTATAAGGCTTTGGAATGAAACACATTTAGCCATTGTTTGCGTGCTTTACTTACACGCCATTAAACAAACTGTAATACATATAAGCTAATAATTTGACACAATATTATTTTAAAAAACTAAAATCGCATGTCTGTAACAAACAATTGATAGCTTAAGTTTGATATCATTTTTTGCAATAATATCTATTCATTGTTCTCACGTTTAACTTCCTTTTTGTTATATTTCAGTTTTGTTTTTATCTGTTAAATGACAATGATTTACCATATACAGAACATTTAATTGTTATATGGAAAAGATAATTATGTTGGAACAAAAGAAGGAAATATTGGAATATATGTTATAATTTTATAGATCATGTGTAGTCAACTATTAAACAAGGACAAATAATTATGTAACGACTTGTGGCGCAGCAAAGAAAACGTCATTAGAAGAAAACATTTACGTTTATAAGTAGGTCTGTACAAGGTGTGAATCATTATAGTTTTACTTAGATATTACCTTACTTTCTACAGCCAATAAAATCGCTCAGTTTTTATTTATAAAATGGAACGTTCCATTTTAGATAGAATGTTTATGCACATCAACGGATGTTTAGCGCATGGTCCAGTGGTAGAGCACTCGACCATGATCGGAGGTTCGTGGGTTGGATCCTCCGCCACGGTTATATGTGGTGACCTTGGGCATGATACTTCTTCCGCATATACTTAGTACTGGTTCTACCCAGGAAGACTACGAGCATGATTTGTTATAATAACTTGTTTCACAATCAAAGAAAAATAAATATTTTTAAACTAATCTAATTCATTTTTACAGTAGCTTCTAAAACGTTCAGAAAAAAAGGCGTCTACGAAACATTACTCGAGCTGCAAAGACGAATTCTTAAAGCAACAACAAAAAAACAACAATAAAAAAAAAAGTAACAACCCCCCTCCCCACCAAAAACATAATTTTAACGCACGAAAGAACTGTAATTATAGTAACATGTTTCTTCCTTGCCAACAAATATCTAAGTAGAATTATTATTAACTCCAATCGTCCGTCACGGTGGTAAATCAACACGTGTCTTGTAAGTAAGCAATGCCACTGTGCAGAATCTATTTTACTTCGCACTCCTCAAGGTTTTCAGTTATTTGAATAAATTTATCGGTTATTAAAAGTTATAGATGCAACAAAATGTGAGTTATCCCGGACCTGTAGTTGTGAAATATAACTATTGTAAATAATTGAGTTTGTGTGGTTAATAATCTATCCTCGCCGGTATTTAGTCGCCAATGTGTTTATTATACACTAAGGAAATATCACGTTATTTCGTACGTAATATTTCCAACACAGAAACATCGATATATTTTATCTGTTGCGTTTTCACCAACCCGCCACAATCCCCACATTGTCGTCTGCTTTGTAATGAAATGTTTTAAACTTATTTATTTTACTTCGATTGTGAAACAAGTTCTTACAACTTAGACAAATCACGCTCGAAGTCTTCCTGGGTAGTACCAGTACAAAGCATATGCGGAAAAAGTGCCTTGCTCAAGGACACCACACATAGCCGTAGCGGAGGATCGAACCCACGACCGTCAGATCATGGGTTCGGTGCTCTACCACTGGACCACGCGCTCCTTGTAATGAAATACACTCAGGTCTGGCGTTTGTAAGCTTTTGTGGTTATACTTGCATGTTTTTGATGCAGGGACGGGTGGTTGCTTACTAAACATTTATTGTGGTGGGTTGTTTCCAACCTTTTACTGTAGGAATGTTTGATTTAATGGCAAAATGGTATCATTGAAATAATCATGTTAACTAGTCATGTATATAACATTCTACACGCATTGTAATGTAATGTAATCAAAGATATATTACATTATAGTCATGTTAACTAGTCATGTATATAACATTCTACTTGCATTGTAATGTAATGTAATCAAAGATATATTACATAATAGTCATGTTAACTAGTCATGTATATAACCTTCTACTTGCTTTGTAATGTAATGTAATCAAAAATATATTAGATATATTACATTATAGTCAGGTTAACTAGTCATATATATAACATCTACTCGCTTTGTAATGTAATGTAATCAAAGATATATTACATTATGGTCATTTTAACTAGTCATGTATATAACATTCTACTCGCTTTGTAATGTAATGTAATCAAAGATATATTACATTATTGTCATGTTAACAAGTCATGTATATAACATTCTTCTCGCTTTGTAACGTAATGTAATCAAAGATATATTACATTATTGTCATGTTAACTAGTCATGTATATAACCTTCTACTCGCATTGTAATGTAATGTAATCAAAGATATATTACAGTATTGTCATGTTAACTAGTCATGTATATAACATTCTACTGGCATTGTAATGTAATGTAATCAATATATATTACATTATAGTCATGCGAACTAGTCATGTATATAGCATTCTACAGGCATTGTAATGTAATGTAATCAAAGATATATTACATTATAGTCATGTTAACTAGCCATGTATATAACATTCTACTGGCATTGTTATGTAATGTAAGCAAAGATATATTTCATTATTGTCATGTTAACTAGTCATGTATATAACCTTCTACTCGCTTTGTAATGTAATGTAATCAAAAATATATTAGATATATTACATTATAGTCAGGTTAACTAGTCATATATATAACATCTACTCGCTTTGTAATGTAATGTAATCAAAGATATATTACATTATGGTCATTTTAACTAGTCATGTATATAACATTCTATTCGCTTTGTAATGTAATGTAATCAAAGATATATTACATTATTGTCATGTTAACAAGTCATGTATATAACATTCTACTCGCTTTGTAATGTAATGTAATCAAAGATATATTACATTATTGTCATGTTAAGTAGTCATGTATATAACATTATACTCGATTTGTAATGTAATGTAATCAAAGATATATTACATTATAGTCATGTTAACTAGTCATTTATATAACATTCTACTCGCTTTGTAATGTGATGTGATCAAAGATATATTACATTATAGTCATGTTAACTATTCATGTATATAACATTCTACTCGCATTGTAATGTAATGTAATCAAAGATATATTACATTATAGTCATGTTAACTAGTCATTTATGTAACATTCTACTCGCTTTGTAATGTAATGTAATCAAAGATATATTACATTATAGTCATGTTAACTAGTCATGTATATAACATTCTACTGGCTTTGTAATTTAATGTAATCAAAGATATATTACATTATTTTCATGTTAACTAGTCATGTATATAACATTCTACTCGCATTGTAATGTAATGTAATCAAAGATATATTACAGTATTGTCATGTTAACTAGTCATGTATATAACATTCTACTGGCATTGTAATGTAATGTAATCAAGATATATTACATTATAGTCATGCGAATTAGTCATGTATATAGCATTCTACAGGCATTGTAATGTAATGTAATCAAAGATATATTACATTATAGTCATGTTAACTAGCCATGTATATAACATTCTACTGGCATCGTTATGTAATGTAAGCAAAGATATATTTCATTATTGTCATGTTAACTAGTCATGTATATAACCTTCTACTCGCTTTGTAATGTAATGTAATCAAAAATATATTAGATATATTACATTATAGTCAGGTTAACTAGTCATATATATAACATCTACTCGCTTTGTAATGTAATGTAATCAAAGATATATTACATTATGGTCATTTTAACTAGTCATGTATATAACATTCTACTCGCTTTGTAATGTAATGTAATCAAAGATATATTACATTATTGTCATGTTAACAAGTCATGTATATAACATTCTACTCGCTTTGTAATGTAATGTAATCAAAGATATATTACATTATTGTCATGTTAAGTAGTCATGTATATAACATTATACTCGATTTGTAATGTAATGTAATCAAAGATATATTACATTATAGTCATGTTAACTAGTCATTTATATAACATTCTACTCGCTTTGTAATGTGATGTGATCAAATATATATTACATTATAGTCATGTTAACTATTCATGTATATAACATTCTACTCGCATTGTAATGTAATGTAATCAAAGATATATTACATTATAGTCATGTTAACTAGTCATGTATATAACATTCTACTGGCTTTGTAATTTAATGTAATCAAAGATATATTACATTATTGTCATGTTAACTAGTCATGTATATAACCTTCTACTCGCATTGTAATGTAATGTAATCAAAGATATATTACAGTATTGTCATGTTAACTAGTCATGTATATAACATTCTACTGGCATTGTAATGTAATGTAATCAAGATATATTACATTATAGTCATGCGAACTAGTCATGTATATAGCATTCTACAGGCATTGTAATGTAATGTAATCAAAGATATATTACATTATAGTCATGTTAACTAGCCATTTATATAACATTCTACTGGCATTGTTACGTAATGTAAGCAAAGATATATTTCATTATTGTCATGTTAACTAGCCATGTATATAACATTCTACTGGCATTGTAATGTAATGTAATCAAAGATATATTACATTAAAGTCATGTTAACTAGTCATGTATATAACATTCTACTGGCATTGTAATGTTATGTAATCAAAGATATATTACATTATAGTCATTTTATGGTAAAATAAAATGACATATTTGCATTTGCAAAACAAGCTGCATATTTATGCGGTTGGATCCTTAAGAGCTGTATTAAGCAGGCAAAAAAAGTAATTAATGAATTGATTTCAAGTGCTATAATTCGTATTTGTTGTTTTAGTTTTATAATAATCATATAAATCTAACTTAATGTATTTTATAAATCGGAAATCGTAGTTAGGTGAAAAATGGCGTGGGCAAGTTCAGAAAACTGTTTTAAGTGTGTCTATCAGAAATATTATTTTAACTTTAACGCCATGAGAAGATCGTAAATCAATTTCATTAGTACTAAAAAGGATGGTTCGTGATTTACATAGCTAACTGGGTATTGATAGCGGTTTGAATGTCTTCTATGTGGTTTTACATATATTTTCGTTGCTAAACGCATTTTTTTCAATATATATCCCGTCTGTATATATGACACTAATATGATATACTTCAGTGTGTACGTGAAACGTCGTATTTCATCACATTTCCCCATATTTCCAACATGATTTCCTGCAGGGATGATCGAGTTCAAAACAAATCTAGTGACGAAAAGAGGGACTGCAAATAATAATTCTAAAACGTTTTTGCACGTATTGATTATGACTTTGAATATTTAGGAATGTGTCTAATGTACCGTAAATAAACAGTAAACTAGTTTAACATTGCATAACTGGAAAAGTAGAAATCATCTTTAGAACGAATAAACACAACAAATCCCAATTTTAATGGTGTTTAACGCCACTTTTAACACAGTTCATGTTATATATGGCATGTCCAGTTTTGTCCGTCCGCAAACTTTCCTACATAACGCGCTTGTAGCGAGCTGGACACGAACCTACGACCTTAGCGGTGAGAGGTAAGTGATCGTGAGACGGCGCCTTAGGTCACTCGGTCACGGGGACCCTACTATCAATGTCATGATAAGAAATACTATTTTCATATCTTGCTGTTAACATTTCTTGCCCATCGATGCATGATAAGTGTTTCATTATAGTTCATGCTCTATGCTTTTGCAAACTCTCTGGCATGCATTTAAATGTATAATAAAGAAATCCCGAAGTGCAACAGAAAATGCACTATTGATTAATCGATATTAAAGTGTTATAAATCATAATTAATCTCGTTACTGTGGAAGAAAAACAGATGGAAGGGGGTTGAACGTCATAACCTTAACTGCAGTATTTAGAATCAACTTAAATGAATGTTTAATATGAAAAATGTTTTTGTAGCTTTTTCTTGCCTAAAAGAATAACGATGTTGAAGATACTGAATTGCGTCAATCATATTTTTTCTCAATAATTTGCGGTGATTTCAAAATATGCCATTATCTTAATATGTATGATGTTGGCGAAAGTTAAAGGCAAACAAAAAATAATATTAAAACTTTCAGCAAAATATTTATATATCAATCAAATTAAAATGAGAGAATTAGTCCATGCAAAACATGTTATGTCGGAACTAAAATAATTTGCCCCAAACGACGTACTGTTGTAATATCATCATAATTCAAATCCCATTCTTACATTTTTAATCAAGCATATAAATGACATTATAGTTTGTTACCGTTACCAAAAAACAAATCATCTCAAAACATAATTAAACGTCAGTTTTGATAATTGTTAGAGGATCCGTCCTCCAATAACAGAAGCAAAGTTTTGGAGGTGATTATAGTGCCATTGCAAAATGTCATTGCAAATTGTATTCATTTCTCAGACAGCAATTGCTTTTATTTTATCTATTTTTTTTGACGACGGATCATAATATGTCTGCAGGATTGTTCGTGTTTTTTTTTGTTCAACATTTTAAAGAAGAACTGCGATATTCTATAGTTTTCCTAAGGATGAAATTTAATTGAACTTCCAAATTTTAAATATGAATGCATGTTTCGGCGACATAAAAACAGATAAGTCTTTATATTGCTTTAGCTCATGGACTTCTATAAACTAATAGACAACATACATGTATATATATATATATATTTATATACAAAGGAGAATAGAAATACACTGAACAAGATCCTTTCAATAATATTGGATCACGGAGTGATACAAGGGTGTGAAGGTAACAGTATGGCAGAAATAATAAATTAATTTTTATAAATTAATTTATTATCTCTCCCATATATATATGTTATTATGAAATGCAGATATTAAAAAACAGGACCTAAATTCATCAATATTTTAACTCAGACTCAAATTGGCGAAAAAACCATCCATTTAAGAATCAATTTGCTATATTTTATTTGCAAAAACAAGCAATTTTAATGATAATTTAACGAAAATGCTACATAATCAACTTTATTAAGTCTAAGTCCGATTCTCAGTCTCAAAGTATTGATCAATTAAGGCCCAGGTCATGACTATAAACATCTACATGGTCGCATGCGTTCACAAACTACTTAGAATATATATTTAAAAGTATAAAACGTTAGCCCGTATTCTTCTGTATATGTATGTGTGGTGATAAGAAATGAATATTTTTTAAATGAAGTAAATCAGGAATTTAAGCAAATCACAATTGGCAAAGATATGTTTCCCATATACTATGCCTATATGTATATAATCATTGAGCTCGTATTATCGTAATGATATCTTAAGAAAATATGCCGCTTAAAATAGCAACGTATTTTGAGACGTTTCAAATGAGTGGCGTGGTTTCATTCGAATTTCGATTGTATCCATCGTTTGTTACAAATTGTTTCATAAAAGAAAAAGTACGAATGACGAGGTAAGAGTCTACAGACTATCTCTTTTTCATATCAAATGTGGACTGATGTTTATATTGGACCGGTAATCGCCCATTTTTTGAGTGCATTTTACTTTCTGCTGGAGGAGCTGAACTTGTCGGTATAATCGAATACGTTTCTCATAGAGTACAAATTGGTGTGCACGTAAAAAACTACACAAATCGTCTTTAGATATATTAATCGTATCAAATACATCATTTGAAAGAGAAACAACCTTTGTTGTGTACGTTATATGATTGTCAGGTCTGATTTGACATTCCACGTCAACAGTGGTACCGATACAGAACAGACGTTTCTTTTAGATATATTTTGGTCAATCCATCTTACGAAAATGAAAAAACACATAATATAACATTTTATAAGTCTATGTTATATAAGAGAAACCTGTGTCATTTATTTATATGCCTTTTCAAACGCTTTTAAGCAAACTGTTTTATATAAAAGCTAACAATGTAACACGCTATAATTAATATTAAACACAGCATGTCTGTATCATACAGCTGATAGCTAATGTTTGGGTTTAATTGTTTACAATGTTATATACTGGTTGTTTTCACGTGTATGTTCCATGTTTTTATCTATGTCATTTTGTTTTTGTTTTTATCTTTTAAATGACAATGATTTTTAATACAGTGATAACCAAATCTACCGTTTATCTAAGGTTTAACTGTTACATGTACAAAGATAAGATTGAAATAAAATGATGAAATATGTAAATATATTTGTATTATATGTAAGTATATGTGAAGTCATGGTGGGTATCTAACGAATTGTGATGACGGAAAAATAATGCATTTTTTATTTCTTCTGTGGTCGAATGACACTTATTTATCATTTTGTTTTAAACCTTTTTTTTTTAAATCGAATATGGAATAATATATTACAAATCACACTCGATATCTTCTTGGGCAGAATCCGTACTAAGCACATGCGGATAATGTGATTTGCTTAAGGACATAACAAAAGTCCGTAACGGATTTTTGAACCAACAACCCTCCTAACCTGGTTCAGATGTTCTGCCACTATACCACGCGCTCCATACAAATGTATTTATCATATTAAATGTGAGTTTATATTTCGCGTTTTCAGGCTAAACAGCTATTGTCCTTTTGTGAATTTTAATGGAGCTAAACGCGAATTTAAACACGTGACAGTTTTTGTATGGCAAATCCAGTTTTATTGATGAAGGCGGAACTCAGAGTAAATCTGAGACAAAACATTGTCTTTCTGCAATTATCTGGCAAACTTTCACACATTTCGGACTTCAGCGGTAACAGGTATGTGGTCATTAAACGACAGCACCTTATACCACTCCACCACGGAGGATCGCCTTTCTACGTAAGCTAAAAGTGCTTTTATTTCCAGATATTTTGAAATTGCAAGGAAATGAAAACCGCAATCAATGTTACCTACCGAAATTCATCCTAAGTTAGCATTATGGTTAATTAACTCTCTTAAGGACGTACTTTGAAGTTGCATCATATACATATTATATCATATACGTTTTATTGAGTTTGTATAAAAATATGTTTGTTTCTGATTCAAATTCAGGTTTTAGATTTAACGTTCGTGATTTACATGACTATATAGGCACCGATAGCGGTTTGAATGTGTCCTATGTGGTTTTACATACATTTTTGTCGCTAAACACATTTCTTTGAATATATATGTATATATATATTCAAAGAAATGTGTTTAGCGTCCATTGTGTATATAAGCCATCTTTCAAATATGTTTCGCTTCTGTTTGTATGTGAAACGCCGTATTTCATTTCATTTCCCCATATTTCCAACTGTGTTACACGACTTCCTGCAGATATTATCAAGTTCAGAATAAATCCAGTGACACCAAGGGGACTAAAATAATTAAAAAAAAAACAGCTTTCATAATCAGTACACTGTGGGTAAAGAGATACCATGGTGTTTCACAAGATTAAAAAATCTAATGAGTTTTTCAATTGCTATTCTAAACGCTGAACGAATTCTTGTTTTAATCTCATATGTAGTTTCCAGTCTGCGATTGATGTTAGTCAATAAAACATAGCAAATCGACAAGTACACAAAGATTCCAGACGGAATGACATAAAACATTCTCTGAATTACCTTAAATCAAGCATTTTATTCTTTGAATGCTGTTGTATCCATATGAAAAAAGACAAAACCTACATTTAAACTACAAAGTTGGAGCCAATAACTTTTTGAAACAGATGCTATAAATTCATATAAAATATTCAACGATAATTAAATGGAGTAGTAGTGCAATAGATAAGATGCCAAATGTCACTTGCTCATGGCAGGCTCGCACGACCAAAGATACTCTTTATAACAGCACCTGGTACTGGTTTTACCCAGAAAGCGAACTCGAACGTGGTTAAAACAAGTTCCGAAATTACTTTAAAATGGAGCTAAAATAAATTATTGCTACAAAACATACATTTAACATCATCTGTAATTTATTAACAAATGACAATACATAAGAGTTTTATCCATGATATATAGTTAAGATGCAAACTGAACGAAATAAGTCGATAAATTATATTATTTAATGATCTGATGAATTATAAATGAATTCTGATTAGCCAGAATGATCCCTCATTGAACAGCATACTATATGGTATTAAATAAGTTTTATTTTCGGTTTTGCAAAACTGTGCATACAATTACAATATATCACAGTAACTATAGAATACGTTGTTTGCAAATGGCTGACAACGAGAGATTGGCGTCCTTGTCGATCGCTGTTTTCTTCAAATTATTGATGTTGAAACAGATATTTCAATCAGAATTCGTGTTCTTAAACATAAAAATTATATAATAAAACATTTATGAAATTTTCTGCTGTGCAATATGATATGCTATGCACATGAAAAAAATAGCCTCAGTCGCCTAGGTCAATACAATTTTTTTTACAGTGTTTTGGACCATATGGGAACATATTGTACGTGTATGTATTGTGGTGTAAACAATATAGACCAGACGCCGTAGGCGGCGAGTCCAATATATTATTCACCACCATACGTAATTCTATACCTTAGTCTGAAAGAATTTATCGGAGGATCATTTTAAATAAATAAACCGTGAGTCCAGAGCCATGAACACGGCATACGAAGGAAGCATTAAGATTTTCTCAACGTCTCGATCGTCATGCGGAGTATTTTGTTGTTTGTTTGTTTTTATCGTTGAAATTTCTACTAAATGAATTTATTTATATTTTTTTAATCGCCAGCTTGAATTTTGAACTGTACAATATAAATTATTGGATCCAATAAACTTCTACTGTTATATATTGAACGGTCACGTAGTAACATCTGAAGTAGATGGCTATAAACCTACAGGTATAGACAGGTATAGAATAATTTTTTTCTAGTGCATAACACATTATATTACACCGTTGTAAAGTCCATTATTGTATATAGTAAATCAATACATTACCAGTTATTATTATATATCCTGTAAGACACATTTCATTATGTAGCACTAATTGATATTATACAAATACTCGAATGAACTTTTCAGTTGTTGATTATGATTGGGTTTACGGTGTAGGAGTGTAATAAACCCATGACAGTTTTGATATTCACCTAGTGTAATATCACTTCCGATACATCATTCGGTGTTTTCTGTATAACTCTGCTCTCCAACGGTACGTAAAATGCCGAAATACGTTCCGACTTCCCGAAATAAATAAATGACGTCGATTTGTCATGACTTTTTTTCGTTCTTAATAAACATGGTATGTTAAATATTATGTGGTAGACAGAATCTTCCATTCATGCGTATTTATTATTTGTTTATTAAACCTTTTGGCAAAAATGATATAACACTCGTAGAGCCTCGCATGATATATATATGATATAACTCATTGAATAACTTCAATTATATACACTCATGTAAGATCCTCTTTTTGTTTAATAACTTAAAAGTTCAAACTTGATTTATTACGGGAATATAAACCAACACTTATATTTAAAGCATTAAAATACAAAGCAATAACTATATTCAGCTCTACCCTCTCCAGACAAAAACAAAATAACTTCAACATGATAAATCATATTTTCTTTATAGTTTATCACAGTTTCAGTAAAATAACTCTCATTTTCATATCGTAAAGAGATACGTATACCACTTATTATATGTGTCAGTTTTTCAGAAGCTTCAGCATTGTATTTGTTTACATTGTATATTTTGAACGAACCTCCCTCAGTATTCTGATCAAACATCATTATCCGCAACGATGTCAAAAATTGTGCCCAAGTACACATTTTACGACTGATGTAAACACTCACGCACAGGCTATGGTTTAAAGAACTATTAACTAGCATGCAGTTGCTTTACTGGGTTAAGGTACCCTGTGAATCTCGGACATTTGTCTAATATCTATAGCGTATGTCACCCTTTCTACATTTTGATGTCAGAAAAAAAACGCATGTAGTACAACTTTGTCAAATCCTACGTTACCATTCAAGTATTGACATTTTCGTACCAAATCTATACCTAATAAATAATATTAAAGGTGTATTCTTAAAATATTGAAATATTGTTTGTGACAATTGCCTGTAAATATGCTTTAAATTCTAATTTTAACCGATAGTTGCGTGCACGAATATTTTCGGATTTGCAAAGGTATGTTGTTCGGTGATAGTAACATTGCACTGAATGAAGTTTTCTTATAAATCTTACCAGATTGTTTCCTTGCCAATGTGTAAAATAACTTGCCAGGCTGATGTTTAGAAAATTCTAGAAGTATTCCTGCAGGTGTTTTTCGACTGGATGTTGTCTAAATATTTTGAGAAATTGAGGTTGTTGTACTTTTAGTACTTTGAGCCTCTTTATTATTAAGTTTTTTTTTTGTAATTAAACTTTTATATCAATATTATTACATAAACGATACAAACCATGTCAATGTTTTCATACATTTTGGTTATAATAATGCTGCATATAATTCACATTATTCAGTTTTAATTGTTTATATATCAACACAGTCTCAATAACAAACAGCATCTCGAGGTTTTGGCCAGTTACTGAAAAAACGACTTATACTGATAATTTGATGAAAAAATAAGTTTCATTTTTTTGTTGGAAATAAAATTAAGAAATGAAAAGAAGAATTTGATTTTTATTAACTATTATATAGTTAGTGAATAATAATGGAAAGAGTGAAAAATGATTGTCTCTACCATGTAAATATCGTTAAAAATTTATAACAGCTTTCCCAGTTTTGAATACTATTTTTGTTTATAATATTTTATCGGAGAAAAAGTCTCCATTTTTTCTCGAGCTTTTTCTCGTTCTATCTCGATTCTTTTTTCAATATACTTTTTGAACAATTGTATTTTTGGAACCCTTTTTGTGATTTGCTTACAAATATGAAATATTAAGCACATATAAGAATTAAGTTTTTTAAATTATCTATACTAGGATTGTTTGTTACAATTCCAAAGGAAATTGTGTCTTTGCATATTTTTATATTAAAGTTGATAATGTTTTAATATATGCTTAATTATGTCCAGAATGTTTGCAAATGAAAGAATTTCAAGAACATATATTTAATTATATTTGTATAACTATAACAAAATTCACACAAATTTGAGTTTTACTATTTTAACTTTCAACAATGTCTTATTGACTGGGATTATGCGCATCAAGTAATTGTATTGGAAGTTTCTTAATTTTTGATCAATTGTAGATTTCATTGAAATAGTGTATATTTTCTTCCAGTCCAACTGAATATGTTGAAAGTCTGACTCCCATTTTATTTCAGATTTGATATTAGCTTTTTCTTCATTTTTCAAATGATACCTATATAGAAATTGATTCGCTTAAAAGTAATTTTTGTATAGGGTAATATAGCCTTCGGTATCGATTGGTTCCTCTTTTAATCTTTTTTTCCATTCGTTTAGGTATGCTTGATACTACTTGGTTATATCTTAGAAATTCTGACCTAGATTATCTATATAATGAAATTATAAAATCTTTTTTTTTCTGAAATCATATATGTTTTGTATATATTTGATTCCTTTTTCAAGCCAATCAGTGTAGCAAAACGTATGAAGGTTTAATGTTATATTTTTATCGTTCCATAAAATTTCTCTATATATGTGAATTTTCCTATCAAACTTGTTAATTTTAATCCCATGATATTATGATTTCCATTAGAAAGTAATCTTTTATAATTATTTTCAAAACAACTTTTTTCTGGAAAGTTACTTTCAAAAATGAATTTACCACCATACTTATATAGTTTATTTAAATATATGACTTTCCATTGACCGGAATTGCTGTTATCAAGTTATATTTTTATCCAACTTGAGTTAAGAGAGTTTATGAACATTTCAATATCAAACATTTTTAGACCTCGATTTTCATAGTCTTGAGTTAGTGTTGTCCTTTTTTATCTTATCAGTTTTTGAGTCCTATATAAACTCGTACATCGTGTTTACTATTATTTTTATTATGCTTGGTGGTGGGTTTGGTAAAACAGACAATAGCTAAATAAGTTTTGGAAGTGCAAATGTTTTAATGACAATAATTTTCCCTAGTAGAGTAAGCTTTCTATGTAGCCAACTTTTCAAACAATTTTTGAATTCTTCAAGTTTAGGAACAAAATTTATTGCAAACATTTCTTTTGTATTAGTGCCAACACTATTCCAAGGGTTTCGGTTTTTTTTCAGAACTGTACATAAAAATTATTATTGAGTTTTTCAACGAACCAGCTCTTAATACAGTTCATTTTGAAGTATTTAACTTTAGTCCGGAGATATTACTATCTAGAACATATAAAAGCGTTTCAAACGATTTTTTTTAACCATCGGTAAAGAAAGTTTCATCATCAGCAGAAATACTATTTGTTATTTCACAATTGCCTACGACGACCTCTTTTATATTTTCATTCTCTAATATTTCATATGACAGGAGTTCCATACAAATAAACAAGTAAGGAAATAATGGTCAACCTTGTCGAACACCTCTCTTAACTCGAACGAAATCAGTCATATGACCATTGTTTGTCACACTAATTTGAACATCATTGTAGAAAAGTCTTACCTAGTTTAAGATTGTTTCTCCAAAATTAAAGTGTTTCAATGTTTTGTACATAAATTGATGGTCAATACTGTCAAAGGCCTTTTCAAAATCTGAAAAATATATGAGTGCTGGTTATTTTTTTTGTTTATGTGATCTAAAATTTCGCATAATACTCTTACATTTTCTGCAATATATCGTCCTTTAATAAATCCGGTTTGTTTATTATTTATTATTGAGTTTAAATTCTTTTAATTCTATTTACCTTGGTTTTCGATGCTATTTTATAGTCTACATTTAAATGATAATCGGACGCCAATTATCTTTACATTGCTTTGGTAATAATGTTATTTTTATTTTGTTATACTTTGCTTTTGTAAAGCAGTCATGTTTTTAGATTGCGTGATGTCGTTCCAAAAAATCTTATAAAATTCTGTTGTTAATACATCTGTTCCAGGACCTTTTTTAATTATTCATGTTTAGGAGCAATTGAACATTCATATTCTGTTAACTTTCCTTCACACATTTGGTTTTCATTGTTATTAAGCTTTTTAATTCTGTGGTTGAAAAAGTCGTATTTAGTATTTTATCAAATTCCCTATTTGACAACGAAACAATGGCTTGTTGGCAGTCATTTATAAACAAGTGCTAGTTCGTTTAATAATCCGGTTCTTGATTTGTCGAGTACGGCCGATTTCTACTACTCGATAAGTTACGTAGTTTGCTACTTTCCTATGAAGGAAATTGACCGAGACATTTTAAAATTTTCTATATATATTTCCAGTAATTAAAACAGTGACTAAGAGGTTAAGTACCAGAAAGGCTTATATCACCGATTTAAAGGATAAACAATACCAGTTAGTTGTTCACTCAAGCGGCAAATAGACCAAAGATATGTCATACACTTTTATATATTTACGTTAGCATTTTATAATACGTGATATAGAATATGTGATTAACAATATGCAAATTACAATATATGCATGCTACTGCATTCTGTGGGAATACTTTCTTTACAATCTTGTCTTATGACATGCTGACGGGGGAAGAGCGAGGTTGGAGACACCTGTAAACCAGTTTTACGCTCACATGTGGCGTATTTCTTCTACTATACACCCAAGGACTTTGAAAACGATCCACTAATATACATATACTTTTAGTGCAGAAAATGCCATCCGGTTTCAAAGAAAATTCATATTCGTTAGAGTGCTATTTCTGTCTTCTACTGTCAATGTCACGACTGAGACTTGAATTTTTTAATGCATTTCGTTCCATTTTTCGAAAGCCCAAAAATGAAAATTCACGGGCGTCAATGATGAGTGTATGAACCATTCGCCTGGATACATACACTCGTCATGTATTTTACATTGGTATTATATGACGTTCTATTGACGTCGTCCGAAATCACAAGCAAACGTCGTGATTTTTAAGTGTTTCAATTTAATTTGAAATACAATTTATGAAAAAAAAACCCAAACTAGCGTGAACACGCCCTTTTTTATTCGGTCATATTTTATTGAAATTAATGAAGTTTAACATGTGTGAAATTCAAAAACTTGTACCAGAGCTTTTTCGCGAAATCAGCCGTGAATGTTCAAAATTCGTTGTTTTTTAAACTCGCGTTTATATCAACCCCGGCGTAATGATTAGATGTAAAAGTGACACAAATTGTATTTTATCTGCATGAAAGTTACGATCTTATCACAGGAAATAAAATAAGTAATTTCATAAAGTTATTAAAAACAAATTTGAATTAAAATTTATTTTATTACAAGGGAAAACAGCGAAAATCTTCCAATAAGGTACGTACCATTAGGGGGCGCTGTTAGCGAGAAACTGCAGTACTATATTGAAAAAAAAAGCTTAAACGAAAGTTGAGACTTCATAGATCAACTGCACAGATTTTATTATAAATTACGCTAGATGTCCAAATATCCCATAGGAAGCCGCGAACTACCTTAAAACGAGTAAATTTTGACATATAGTTGCATACATGATCTTGTACTTTTAGTATGTCCTTGGGCAGATTTTATGTAGGTTTAGTATACTTATAGCAAGGTAAAATGATATTGTGATCAGAGACAATGTTTTTATGATCTACAGAGAGGAAGCTCTTTTTTATGTCTAATTAACAATAAGAAGCGGTTATATGGTACAATAACAGCCGTCACGAATACTGCCAAGTTGTATTGAGCGAAGGTGTTATTTGTCTGTCACTGACATATTGCTAATTTCCACGAGAAACACTAATTGTATTGGTTTGCTAAAAAGGCCAATAAGTTGTATTCAAATTACATGGAACAACAAAATAAATAATTGGTTTGTTTACCGTATTTATTTAACTTATTCTTCAGATAAACGCAAATAAAACAACAACACAACAATTCAAACCATTGCAAAAGAGCTATACTATTTTGCTTTACAAATATGCCGGTATGACACACTTGTATGTCGAAATACTATAACATTTTATTTACATCAGTTTTTATATGGTTTTATACTTGTACATATCTATATTCAAAACTCCCTTCTTTTAACGTCTTGTTCGTCAGTGTATCATTTCGTTGCACACGTTCACAAACAGTAGTTATACATCCTACATATTTTTCGCCATGAACGTAACGAGTTTTCTCTACAAATAATAAAAGAGCACGTGTCATTATAACAGGTAATATTATTGTACAAGCCAGACTATTTTGAAATATGGTTTGCACTTGTCCTTACGCAAATGTTTTCATCGATCATATTCAGAGACGACAGAATGACATAGCACAGGTTTACACAGACACAATAATACATAATTACTTATCATTTAACAAGACATCTGTCTGGAAATATACAATGATAAACAACAATACGACACGACAAATGACGATTACACCCAGTAAACACTTTATTAATAAAAGTCACAGTCACTTTGCATTGTATATTTGCGACGCTCTATTACAATTTAGCTAGCCGAGTGGTTGCATGAAATTATTAAATGTTCCCACACCCTCTCTTATTCTTCTTCTTCTTCGTCTTCATTTTCTCCATCTTGTTGTTTTTGTCTTCTTTTTCCTACTTTGGTATTCAATATAGTTGCGAAACTATGTTAAAAACAAAATGATACAGTTGTACGAATATCTAAAACAAAAAACCTTTTTTAAAAAAATGAATAAAAAAATACAACATATGCCATGTGGGGGAAATAATGGCACAATGAAGCGCTCTTCTGTGGTAACAGTAAAAAACAAAGAGATTTGGGTATTCTTCTTAATAATTGTATGGTTATAGAATGCAAATATATGGTTATAGATAGACTAAAGTCATTAAAACTTGTAATAAATGAAAAACAATTACATTTTTTTAAACGTTAACTGTTCAAACAATGTAATCATTTAGAATATATTATAAAGATATATTAATGATAATGACAGAGACACATTTATTATAGGTGGTGACTTTAAAGGGAATGCATCAGGAACCCCAACCTTCCCCCTCCCACCCAGCTTTACATGTTTTAAAAAATAAAATAATTATTAAACTGGATAAGATGTATCACATTATCATTAATCAATAAAATCAGAATGGTTTGGTATGTCAAATCCACCAAAAAGTGATAAAATCGATATTGAAATTGGAGTGGTAAACTTAATTTCTGACGTCATTTGAACTCTTTTATACTACGTGTCAGCCTGAAGCAATGGCGGGTCTACTCTTTAACTTCTCCCCAACCACCATTTACTCCTATATTTTATTAAAATTCACTATATTTCTACTGAAAAACATGTGTGTTTGTTCAGAATTTGTGTTGCGCCCCTTTAAACTGAAATCCTAGATCTGCACTGTGCATTATGTTTCAAATTGAAATCAAAATGATATCACGTGACTAATTTAATTCGTCAATATATTAGAGATATACCAAAAGTAAGTAAAAGTTTGAATTAAAATACCATCTTGGAATCGATAAAAGGTACAGCATGAATC
This sequence comes from Panopea generosa, assembly GCA_029582155.1. Taxonomy (NCBI): domain Eukaryota; kingdom Metazoa; phylum Mollusca; class Bivalvia; order Adapedonta; family Hiatellidae; genus Panopea; species Panopea generosa. The sequence goes on along the minus strand of CM055894.1, from coordinate 70,592,708 downwards.
AAAACAGTCTATATTTCAAAGAAAAGACGTAAAATCAAAATATTCGTAAATGGAGTGTATCCGGAAAAACGCTATAAAATAAAATTAAAAAGCTATCGAAATGGATAAAACACATCCCATTATCATAAATAATACGAAAAATCTATTTTTTTTCAAATCTACCAAAACGTGACATAATCGATATGTTACGGGTTCGATTCCCGGGGCTGACCAATTAAATGATGTCACAACAATATCATTACGGATCAATCAGGACATTTGCTTAGATTAATGTATATAATATATCTTATGTAAGAACCTTTGTAACTTACCTTTATTGTAGCACAGTTTTGTTTACCTTAAACAAACACGTCACGCGCATAAAGTATTAAACATCTGCATAATGCATGGAAGCACGTGGGCACACGAAAAAATTCAATAAATTTTATTTTTTAATATATTTCTGTACTTTCAAAGTGCAAAATTCAAGATTTACCTTTATTAATGTTTCTGTATGTTATTATGCGTACAAAATTATTGATAAACTGACAGTTTGCTTCGTTTTATTTCAAATATCTATATTTGACTCTAACATTCAGACGATTTTGAAATATTTCTTGTACGTAACCTGGCTCCATACCACAGTATATTTGTCTTCGTCGCTCATATTCAGAAACGAAAGAGCTTTTGTACAGACAAAATAATAAATAAGTACTTAATATTTAAAAATATATTTGTCTGGAAAATGCAATGATAAATCATACGACATAAATGACGATTACACCCAGTAAATATAGTATTAATAAAAGTCACAAGCACAAGGCGAATCTGAGAAAGTTTTGCTGAAAGATTAGGTAATGTATATAATAGCTAAAAGAATGTAAATATATGATAACTGTTTAATCTCGTGCGAGGGTTGAAATTTATATATAGGGCCTATGTTAGTATGCATGCGACATCGAGATTAGCTATTGGAACATGGTAACAAACCAGGACATTAGCTTTGTTATGTTAATTTTTCTGTGAATTGAATTGAAAATGGAAAAATAACCGTCACAATGACGTCATCACAACAATATTATAAAGGAATGTTTTAAATTCTGAGCTAAACAAACGTTATAAGGGAAAGTATGTGCCGTGTAGTTAGTGGAATTTATATCAAATGTATAAGTACGCCGCCATTAAGTTTTGAGTGATTTTTTTTTAAAAAATACAATGCAATATGAAATAATTCTCAATCTGTAAGTTGTACGTAAAGCATATGTTGTGGATGCAATGATAATCATTATTGCATTACTCCCGTTCTGAAGTACAAGGAACAACAATACAAATGCGCAATAATTTTGTGGGATAGTTTGTACATATTTTGTACATTCCGACGGTCTATAAAATGTGTACATATGTCAGAGGAATCTGAGAGGTCACATCGATACCATAACACTACAGGGTGCAATATCACTTATAATATACTTAAAATCATTGTTATTAGAATAAGAACGAATGTAGTTTGTTCGGCTTTAACATGATTCATTTGTATAATGATGCACTTTCATAAGCATTGCAACTGTGTATTTTTTCTCCTGCTGTTTACCATCTATTAACTGCATCTCGACTGTAGAAATTATAGCGAAGAAACTGACACCCTTAACAGTATTGAAACAAATGACAACTCCTTGCAGACTTGTGGGGGTATTCTAACCACTGAGCTAACATGGTCGCCGTTGAACCTGTACAGGAACCACTACACTGTTATTGAAAGTTTACATAAATAAAAGCTCTTGTCACCCCATCATCTGCCCTCTCCCTCTCTTGTCACCCAATCACCCACCCTCTCCATCTCTTGTTGTAGCAAAATGACCAAGGGCCGACAACTCACGAGGGTAGAATACAAGTATACATAAAGTAAAATTCAAAATTTTAATTTTCCATGAATAAAATTTCGAATATGCATTTATACAATATATACAAATTAAAGATAATTACTCAACAAAAAAAAACAGCTTGTTTAAAAAAGGTCCTATGACGGTATCAACACTTTTTCGCACAGTTTTATCTCCTACACGTTAAGTAATGTACATCGCAATCCAAACTGCTTATATCATTTGAATGTAAAAACTGTTTTAAAAATGCACTAGATACTACTACCGCGTCCGAATTATCGTAGATTTAGCATCACTTGTCCTTGGCGGCGGTGGCTTAATAAACTGGGTTATCTTCCCCAGAACTCTATACTGAGTATCTGGCTATACGTCGCCTTTTACCGACTATCGACTGTACTCCAACGTCAGGACCGTCAAGTCGTCCATTTAACGATTATGTGGGTTGCTGTCCTTATGATTGTACTACTACCAGCTGACTTCCTGTCACGTCTAGAAACGTAGTTGACGTAGCGGACATATACCTCGCTTACGTCTTAAAAACGGCTACAATATATATATATATACACTAAGATTTAATAGTAACTCAAATATGTAATGACATGGCATCTATTACTTACCATCTATCAATTTCATGGTATTTTTATCAATATATGATAACAGTGCATTAATGTCTAACCTTCTAACAGTTTCATGGTAGATTTATCAACATATTATAACAGTGCAATCAATTCTTACCATCTAACAGTTTCACGGTAAATTTATCAATATATGATAAAAGTTTATTCAATTCTTACTATCTGTAGTTTCATGGTAGTTTAAACAACATCTCATATACGACCTTCCGTCAATCTCAAAATAGCAATTATATTTCTACATAACTTCTCATTTATAATATGAACAATTACAGACCAATTCTGTATCTATTCACTTTGTGAATATCAGAATAAGCATCAACAAAATTTGATAACACATATCAATCAATTCTAACATGATAAATTCCAATACTTCATCGTAAACACAATATCAACAGCTCAAAATACGTTCTCAGATTCCTCGACCTATATTCTAACAAAACGCTTCCCAATACCGTGGATGTGTATTAAACTACAGATATTATCTTCGGAATGGATATGAACAATTTATACAACTTTACTTAGATCTGATTATGTCAAAAATATTTATATCAGATATATAAATACAACATAATATAAAATTCATATACTCTTCTGCCGTTATGTACTGGAACAGTAACATGCTCAATCATTCTCGTCACAACTACACCCAAAGATGACTCTGCTAACTGGACATTGCTTCCATAATACATTCAGCATATATAGCAAAACAGTCCACATACCTTAGTGAATTTCGTGTAAATCATGAAACAACAAACTTTCTGACATCCTACGGTGCGGATTTTACGCTATTAGGCCAATGTAAACTTAAATTAGTTTTATGACAAATAAACCTGTTTCATTATTCTAACTTTCTTAATACTTAATGGAATTTGATGAAATAAACTTCAAAATGATTTACTCTTTAATCAAATAATGAAAATGTAAAACTATCTAAAATCGTTATTCCTATCGAGCTATCGGTACGTTTTAACAATCTCAAGGTACCTGACTTAAATATAGCCTATATCATCACAATGAGCACGTACTAGCTGACTTCTAAATTAAGCCACAACAACCTTACTATTTTGTTACACTTGTCTCCCCATCATCCGCCCTCTCACTCTCTTGTTACGCCATCATCCGCCCTCTCCATCTCTTCTCACCCTGTCATCCGCCGTTACTATCTCTTGTCACCCTGTCATCCGTCCTCCATCTCTTGTCACACCATCATCCTCCCTCTTAATCTCTTCTCACCCCGTCATCCGACCTCTCCCTCTCTTGTCACCCCGTCATCTACCCTCTCCATCTCTTGTCAACCCGTTATCCGCCCTCTCCTTCTCTTGTCACCATATCATCCGTCCTCTCTATCTCTTGCCACCCCATCATCCACCCTCTCCATCTCTTGTCACCTCATCATCCGCCCTCTCGCTCTCTTGTTATCGCATCATCCGCCTTCTCCCTCTCTTTTCACCCATCATCCGCCCTCTCCCTCTCTTGTCACCCCATCATCCGCCCTCTCACTCTCTTTTCACTCCATCATCCGCCAATTCCCTCTCTTTCACCCCATCATCCGCCCTCTAACTCTCTTGTCACCCCACCATCCGCCCTCTTCCTCTCTTGTCCGCACATATTGTGCTGCGTTATAACGCTCAACCCCAGTTCCACATATTGATGCCGTGTACTATTAACATTTGTATAAATTAAAGGGAGAGAAATTATTTCAATTAGTCTGTAACCTCAATAAATTGTAGCCTTTAAGATATATTTTACCAATCGTTTAATACCTAAAAAGAATAAAATTTTGAAAAGCATGATATCTTGCACAAACTGGCACTAGGGATGACCTTCATAATTGGTAACATGTCATTTTTTAAATTATCATGCCTAACAATCCCTTCAATACATATAAGTATAATCATAAACTACTCGTTTACCGTTGGGATGTTATCTAATAAATTGATTCAATGAACACAAATTAAAAAATAATAAAGTTTTTTAATCTTCCAGTCATATAATATAAAGATATTCTATGAGTGTCAAACTTTCGTTAAACTTCTTCAAGTACGAGTCTACCTTTTACTAACATTACTAAAGTTATAATATATATATATATTTGTGAATAACCAGACATAAATATACAGAACAGACTACGGCGAGCGCGTCTAACTGGAATTCAAACCAATACCACAAAATCATAGCATTAACCAACTCAAAAGAATTTCAACCATAAGTTTATACAATGTATTTATATGCAACACATCTAGACTGTAAGGATAACTTAAATGTATAAGACAATACGAGTAGGATCCATTAAGGATTCATATCTACCCACAAGATATATAAATGACAAGTTGAACCATGCAGATTTAGAAATCATATTAATTATATTAATTCATGAAGGAAGATACGTATTGTTAAAGTATAAGGCTGCAATTGATAACATTACAGTTACAATGTCACAATTTTAAATTGAATTCTTTATGAATTTACTTAACCAGGCATTCTTTCCATTTGACTTATTTTTTAAATATACTATAGCTATTTACACTCAAATGTATCATCCACAAAAAGTAATAAATCAGAATGAACAACTATTGCTTATATTTTTGTTTTGCAAATCGAAGGTGAAACGGTGTAAAGGTGATATGAGCCATCTACGTTTTATGAAATGATTCTAGTTTCATCTTATATACGGAAGCACATTATTCAATTATGGATCATATATTATCAATGTTTTATCATTGCGTCATAGTCATATCCAACAAAACAAATATCAAAAACACATCGCGAGAGGGGAATTCAATAAAAACCAACGGTAAATATATTAATATACTTTCTTGAAGGTAACTTGTTGATATTGTGTTATAATTTACCAATGATTTGACATTTAAAATTAAATTGCTGGGAGACACATCGACCCATTATAACATCGAAGTATCATGTTTGTATAAAATATGGAGGCACATAACGCACTGATGTTCTACATCGACATGATGGTGGTTGAACTACGGTCACAATGGCTCTCTTGTATTGGCCTGAATGGCGAGCGAAATTGCAAGTATTTTCTACAATTTACCTGGCGCGAGAACGGCTATTGCTCCACCCGATGACCGCGTGTGATTGTTTGTCCAAGTAAATACAATGTAGACATAGTTTCTTTGCTTAAGGAAAATGGCGACGTAGTAACCAATATCGATCGCTGATTGGTTAATCGGCTTGTTTGAGTGACAATAAAATTTATAGTAAATGGAAATCTTATGACCCATGTTGTATAGTTTATATGTGATAAAAAAACTAGCAAATGCATAAAAATAATTTGAGAACCTATAAACGCACAGCGAGTGATACTTTAATATGAATTGCCATAGATAATGCTTTGTAGGGAATTATATGGATTTCTCAGTAAACGAAAAAATCTAATATCATTGTTGGCAACAGGATCAAAACAACGAGGTTTCGCCTCTCTAAAGAACATAATAAAATGATGTAACCTTGAATATGGTTGTTACTGCACTTTATATAAATGTTTATGTCTTAATACATGTGTAATTTGCTTGTTTCATGGAAGTTTTTTCAAAGAATTATAACTGATAATCAAAAGTATACAATTTCCTTATTTTCATAACTTCTTCTAAGTAAAAAACTCAATATAAGAAGTTTTCGATCCTTTTTACTATATATGTTGTAGAATATGTTGTACATAACTTATGAATAAAATAAGCTAAAACCAATATTAGAAGTTTTGCCCTCCCCACTTCATCTTGTCAGCTCTTTGTCACCTATACATATCATTGGGTCGTCGCTAGACATGTATGATATAGGGGATATTGGTTTGTTCCGGTGTAAGATCAAATTGTATTTCATCAAGTGATCACCAAAAGTTGATATTCTCACAAGAGGAAATATAATTTGATCTTACACCAAAATAAACAAATTTTAATTTTAATTTATGCATTTACATAAATTTGTGTTTATTTTTACCTCAATTCTCCATTAGATGTTATTTGAATAATAAAACAAATATTTCTTTTAGATTAATCTGCAAGGACAAAAAAAAATTCCCCCCACAATTTCACTGTTTTAAACAGTGGATTAACATAAATAATCCACTGAGAGATATCTATAATTCATTAAACAGCATAAAATAAAGTACAATAACTGGGATATTTAATAAATGTGTTATAATGCATTTAGCAATAGAAAGGTAAAGCAAAGGTTTATCAATGTGCAGAATTTGATAACTACAACTACAATAATTCCGGGGTCAAATTATCTCATGATAAAAACATAGGTAAATATTTTGCAGTCCAAGTTAGAGTTACAATTTCCTATTTTGACTTCAGCTCCAACAGTGTGTATAAATACATTTACAATGCAATGTACACTTATCATGTTGTTGAGTTTGTCTAATTTATCATCAAGGATACATTTATAGAGAAGAATATCTCCTGAACAATCTGATTTTATGCAGAATTTAATTCTGTAACGTGATAACGTTTCTTTGTATTTCTGAAATGAATGTAAGTTGAGAAAAGGGAAATTATATTTTGCAATCACACACGAACTGTCTGTAATATCTCAATGAGTTCCTTTTCAGTATCCTTGTTATTGACTTGACATAATATTATGGCAATCTGTTAAACACAATGACTTTTCAACATATAGCAAGAATTGAATAATTTGAGTTTTACATATGGATTTAAAATACGTTTGACCTTTGGGCGCGCCCTGCATTGTACGTTTTATTTTCAAGTTGGTTATTTTACATGGACACTTATTTGTTATGTCAGTGCCCCGAATGCATATTCTGATATTAAATAATTATTTTATTATAATATATACAAAAGCGCGTCGAACAGGTACAAATTCGTCAGCCCAGACACCAGTATGTCCAGGACACCCACCAAACTAGATCCGGCAGACTGAACCCATAGTAAGTTTCCATACATTCGGCATATGCCTCAGTTAAGATATTAATTAATTGTTGTTTTGGGTAAGGGTTTTCAGACGATTTGAATTGTCTTTCAGACTTAATTGGGATTTTATCTAGTAGAGTGTTGAACGCAGGCATGACTACAGTTTTTAAACTTTTGTATTTTTAAACGCCGAGTGGTTTTTAATTTTTGCTTTAATGTATAATTAGAATATATGCTGTCGGTAAATAAAATGTCACAGATATTGCTACCAGTTCTGTCATCCAGATTGTTTATAATTGTCTTAGTTTTTCTTTTTTCTTTTAATAATACTTATAAAAATTTACAGGCTAGTACGTTTTTTATACTTTTGAACAAGAAATATTGTAAAATCTTGGGGAGGAGGGTGCACTGCCATACTGTTATATTTTATTTACATTGAAGGGCGCATTTCAAATACAACTAGAAGTTTATTTAGTAGGCGGTACTAGTAATGTGTTGGTAAGTAAGTTTATAAAGGAAATCACATAGTTTCGATGATAGGGACCGTTTTATATGTGTACTGTACGAAACAGCGTTATAATTATGAGACCAGATATAGACGTCTGGTGAAAGCAGGTTGCGACCGCGATCCTAAAAATGTGAAACCCCGCCCTCGTTTAATGAACGATCTGGGGCCGTATTCATAAAGCTTCTTAGATTTTCGATAAGAAAATATCTTAACTTAGTAATATTTTCTTAGCTAAGATGAAAACACATTTTTAACTTAAGTGGTATTCATAAAACCACTAAGACAAATTTTAGTTAAGAAAACGTATAAGAAAATAATAATTCTTAGACCAAATATTTCATCTTAAAAAAACTCGGTAACTAAGGAAGTCTGGGATTTCCAAATCTTAAAATTGTATCGGAAGTGCTAGTTAGGAAAATACCGTCTATACTATAATCTACTTTAAAAGAGTATTGAAATGTCAATGTGGTATGTGAGCTTGTGTGTAGTGTGTTTGTGTATATAAACTATGTTAATGTAAGTCACTCAACTCGTTTTGTGTTTATGTGTTTAGATATATATGTTGTTACAACAGTATACTTTGATGAGAAACTGTGTATAGTCTTCTTCCTATTCTTCTTCTTTTTTTCAACTTCTTGTTCTTCTTCTTGTTCTTCTTCTTGTTCTTCTTCTTCTTCTTCTTCTTCTTCTTCATATTGTACTACAACTGGAAATGTAAAATCAAATACAGGGGAACGCGATACTTGTGAACTTTTTAAGAATAACAATGAATAGATATATATAAATAATAAGTGTATCTAAATGTATTCAAAAGTTTTCGCAGTGAATCACTTTAAAAATGTCCCTATTAAAATGTTGTTATGATTATAAATGATATTGCTGCTGTTTTTTTACCATAATATTAACCGCTGCGGTGGCCTAGTGGTGTAGCACGTCATATGTTCGGCATGGTACTCAAGTGTGCCAGCACTGAACAGTGTTGAAAACGGCAATAAACACCAGAACATACAATACATTCAGTAAAATATCACTCGAACACTGAACTTATTCACTCTTTTCTTACCATTTGATTGTAGCGCAATTGTTATGCTATCGAGAGCTAACAGACGATCAGAGGGATGGGTTTGATCCTTCGCCACGGTTATGTGTGCGACGGACTCTATATCCGTTTATGCTTAGTACTGGTTCCACCCTGGAATACATCGAGCGTGATTTGTCTAAGTTATAATTACTTGACGTGTCACAATCAAAGTGAAATAAATGCTTTTTAGGATGATCAGTTAACTCATCTGCGCAACTAACTGACACTTTCCCGTTTCAAAGTTATTGATAAAACAGTGGAAAATGGATTGATTGCTTGAATATTTAGCGTTAATTTTATGTCATCAAGGGCTAACAGACGATCAGCTAACCATACCACAAGTTCTTGGGATCCTGACAGGTTTACCAGTACTCGAGCACACCCCATCTCCGCAAGTAATGTAAAATGGAAAAATGTTATTCCATTGAATTGAACTGAAAAGAAGATCATTGAAACTATGATGATATAGATTGTTTATACTAGTGTTTGTAAATGGGATAGAAGCTTTCCAGCTGTCGAGTGTCGAGTAATAAAGTCGAGTGTCGAGCAAGAAAGTAAAAAAAAATTAACATATGAAAAACATATTGATCTAATGCTTTTTTAAATCAATATAATCACAAGATATTGTGAAATTAAACTATTCAAGAAGGTCAAATATTTAAATAAACAAGTTAATTGTTTTATATAGAAAATAAGGAAGTTTTACTACTATTTTATTATAAATAAAACACTTAGCAATAGATTTTTTAAACTATTTTATAAAAAGAGACACTCATCAGCAATTAATGTTTTATCTATGATAGGGTGTAAAAACAAAAGCTAGTGAGACAGAGACATTAATGTATCTGTTGAAATGGCCAGAGTTTGTTTACAAAACAAATTCTCTGCTGCTGGTATAAACCAAAATAATTCAAAGTGATAATTCAGTTTCTCATCTATATGGCATCAATTTAAAAACATACTTAATATTGTTATATTTGAGGAAGACTTTAAGTTGAAAACCATCAATGTTTCTTCTTTATTTTGAACCGACATAACAGTGCTGATTGACAGAGAAAATCGCAGACTTCTCCTAGAATATAGTAAGGTAGGTGTAACAAATATTTTTAAATATGTTCAGTTGGAATTTAAATAGAAGTTCTAACTGTTGAGTTAAGAAATTGAGCGTCATGTAAGAATATAGAGTGATTAAGAAAGTCGAGTGTCGGGTAAGAATATAGAAATCTACCATTAGAATTTTGTGTGATAGAATAAATTCACACTTTTGTCAAATTTACATGCAGAGACAAGACTCTGCCAAGTTTCCTGGAATTTTGACCAAGAGGGTAAGATTTGTCTATTCCACATGGATATACTGATGATGGATTTTATCTCCTATTAAAAAAAAACATTTTCTTACTCGACACTCGATTTTCTTACTCAATACTCGATTTTCTTACTCAACACTTGACTTTCTCACTTGACACTTAACTTTCTCACTCGACTTCTTACTCGACTTGCTCACTCGACATTCTTACTCGACACTCGTTTTTCTTACTCGAATTTCTTATTCGACCCTCTACCAATTGTGACACACACATCCAGCCATTGTCTCTGTGGTGACTGAATGATATACGGCATTGCGCCTTATCGCATTTGCCTCACTCCGCTGATTTAAATGGGAAAATCATCAGTTATTGCAGAGATAGGCGTGCTCGAGTACTGGTTGACCTTATAGGATCCAAAGAAAAAGTGGTCGCCTGTTAATCCTCGATGGCATAAACATGCTGCTAAATATTCAAACAACAAATGAAAGAACAAACAAACGAACGAACGAACAAAGATAGACGAGCGGGCGGGCGGACGGACGGACGTACGGACAGACAGACAAATCGATTTAACTGTCAAGTATACATAAAGGATAAATACAAATTAAGAATAAAGGTAAATCAATACAAAATGTATATCTTTAGTAGCAGTTGATAAAGTCTAATGACACATGTATGCTGAAATCGTGCTCAAATACATACTTTTGGTGCAAGTATCATTTCTTTAAACCAAGTTACAGGTTTTAAGAAACCTCTTCAATAGTTAATACACCACAGAGCTATCTTACAGTTGAGAGGAAACACGTTCTATTATTAGATGACTTTTTTGCTAAGATGCTTTCTGAATAACACTTAAGAAATAGTTTTAATCTTAGATGAAAATATGGGTTTAAGATGAAAAGTTAAAATAAATCTTAGAAGCTTTATGAATACGGCCCCTGGCTTCCACAGCAAACAAGGTCTGTGGCACGGTTGTTATCGCCGCGAAAGGTGCCGGATTGACCTACTGAATATTGCTGGGGAACCTGACATAAGAAGCACCAACGGACGTCAGCGTGAAGGTCATATACCTTTTATCTGGTTGACCAGGCCGGATGCATTATACTATTCAAAGCTGTGATATAAAGTAGTGTGTTATTGAAAGGTGAGATAATATAACTGAGATAAGAAGTTTTGTGTTAATTGGAAACGTTTGAGGTAAATATTAAGAAAGTGTGTTTGGTTAATTACAATTTCAAAAACAATACAAAGAGAAATACAGTTTCAGAGATAAAAAGGTGCGAACACATATAAAGGTACATTAGTATTAAATTTTAGTTAAATAACAACACTTATTCTAAAACAATTTCATTTTTAATTTTCATTTTATTTATTTTATAATTATTCATATACTCGTATATCCCTATCGCCTATTTCAAAAACAATACAAAGCGAAATACAGTGTTCAGAGATAAAAAGGTGCGAACACATATAAAGGTACATTAGTATTAAATTTTAGTTAAATAACATCACTTATTCTAAAACAATTCCATTTTTAATTTTCATTTTATTTATTGTATAATTATTCATATACTCGTATATCCCTATCGCCTATAATGAGTCTTCTGCTTTATTACTTATATGTTAGCATATTAACAGACAATATATGTACAGCAGAACTTCGTTGGCTTGATCACGGATGGCTCGAACACCATATATATCACTTATCTGGCTCGAACAACCCTTACCTCGAACTATTTTTTCCTGTCCCGTCGGGTTCGAGCAATCAAAGTTCTACTGTACATTTAATTTAAAGATGCAGTTAGTGTTATTTTTGTAGTCTAAGGCGCATATAGTGAAAGCAAAAATCGATCCTTTAGAGCAACAAGAAGATATGTGCGTACATGTTTTATATTAACGTAGCACCTTATTGCTCTAAGGGTAGAAATGATGCCGATATAAAGAACAAGATCTGTCGATTGCCCTTTAAATCAAAGTTATGCAGATAGTATCCATTTTTGGGTATTATATGGAAAATAAATGATAGCGCAATATTTTGATTTGTATTTTTAAGATTAGTGTATATTAAGCTTTCTCCTGTACCACTGTACCAGCTTTCAAACAATGAAACACTTTTTTAAAATATTAAAATAAGCTAACACAGAGGTTGCCATTTATTTCAGGATTGCTGAATACTACTGAATCAAGTAAAAAAGACACACAGCATTAATGTCATGACGCTACCAATTACAGTTTTAATAGATTGTTTTATAGGAAAGTGCAAGGAGATTAGTCTGACATTTCACAAAATGTGCTAAGAAAGAATAACGATACTTTATTCTACGCATGCAATCTAATACAATATATCACGCCTTCCCGGTTACTGCCTGTCATAAATGAAGCACATGCGCCAGAAGAAGTGAGCCAATCAATCACACATAAACTTCAGATTTAATAGTCACTTTTGTGATAATGTACTGGACACCGATCTGAAAAATATAGTTACTTGAGAGAAATTACTGTAAATAATAAATTCGCTTCAGGACGGCTGCCATCAGGAACAAAGTCAATTTAGACATATTTGCGTAAGGAAAGTTGTAATGGACAATAATGTGAAAAATATAGTCACTCGAGACAGGTCGGCGTGGATGATGAAGACGCTTCAGGACGGCTGACATCAGGAACATAGTCAATTTAGACATATTTACGTAAGGAAAATTGTAATGGACAATGATCGGAAAAATATAGTCACTCGAGACATGTCAGCGTGAATAATGAAGACGCTTCAGGACGGCTGACATAAGGAACATAGTCAATTGAGACATATTTACGTAAAGAAAATTGTAATGGACAATGATCGAAAAAATATAGTCACTCGAGACATGTCAGCGTGAATAATGAAGACGCTTCAGGACGGCTGACATAAGGAACATAGTCAATTTAGACATATTTACGTAAGGAAAATTGTAATGGACAATGATCGGAAAAATATAGTCACTCGAGACAGGTCAGCGTGAATGATGAAGACGGTCCAGGACGGCTGACATAAGGAACATAGTCAATTTAGACATATTTACGTAAGGAAAATTGTAATGGACAATGATGGGAAAAATATAGTCACTCGAGACATGTCAGCGTGAATAATGAAGACGCTTCAGGACGACTGACATGAGGAACATAGTCAATTTAGACATATTTACGTAAGGAAAATTGTAATGGACAATGATCGGAAAAATATAGTCACTCGAGACAGGTCAGCGTGAATGATGAAGACAGTTCAGGACGGCTGACATAAGGAACATAGTCAATTTAGACATATTTACGTAAGGAAAATTGTAATGGACAATGATCGGAAAAATATAGTCACTCGAGGCAGGTCGGCGTGGATGATGAAGACGCTTCAGGACGGCTGACATAATGAACATAGTCAATTTAGACATATTTACGTAAGGAAAATTGTAATGGACAATGATCGGAAAAATATAGTCACTCGAGACAGGTCAGCGTGAATGATGAAGACGGTTCAGGACGGCTGACATAAGGAACATAGTCAATTTAGACATATTTACGTAAGGAAAATTGTAATGGACAATGATTGGAAAAATATAGTCACTCGAGACAGGTCAGCGTGAATGATGAAGACGGTTCAGGACGGCTGACATAAGGAACATAGTCAATTTAGACATATTTACGTAAGGAAAATTGTAATGGACAATGATCGGAAAAATATAGTCACTCGAGACAGGTCAGCGTGAATGATGAAGACGGTTCAGGACGGCTGACATAAGGAACACAGTCAATTTAGACATATTTGCGTATGGAAAGTTTTAATGGACAATGATGTGAAAATAAAGTCACTCGAGGCAGGTCGACGTGAATGATGAAGACGCTTCAGGACGGCTGACATAAGGAACACAGTCAATTTAGACATATTTGCGTAAGGAAAGTTGTAATGGACAATGATATGAAAAATAAAGACACTCGAGACAGGTCGGCGTAAATGATAAAGTCGCTTAAGAACGGCTGACATAATGAACAAAGTCAATTGAGACATATTTGCGAAAGGAAAGTTGTAATGGACAATGATATGAAAAATAAAGTCACTCGAGACAGGTCGGCGTAAATGATAAAGTCGCTTAAGAACGGCTGACATAATGAACAAAGTCAATTGAGACATATTTGCGTAAGGAAAGTTGTAATGGACAATGATGTGAAAAATATAGTCACTCGAGGCATGTCAGCGTAAACGATAAAGTCGCTTAAGAACGGCTGACATAATGAACAAAGTCAATTGAGACATATATACGTAAGGAAAGTTGTAATGGACAATGATGTGAAAAATATAATCACTCGAAACAGGTCAGCGTGAATAATGAAGACGGTTCAGGACGGCTGACATAAGGAACACAGTCAATTTAGACATATTTACGTAAGGAAAGTTGTAATGGACAATGATGTGCAAAATGAAATCACTCGAAGCAGATCGGCGTGAATGATGAAGACGCTTCAGGACGGCTGAAATAAGGAACATAGTCAATTTAGACATATTTACGTAAGGAAAATTGTAATGGACAATGATCGGAAAAATATAGTCACTCGAGACAGGTCAGCGTGAATAATGAAGACGCTTCAGGACGGCTGACATAAGGAACATAGTCAATTTAGACATATTTACGTAAGGAAAATTGTAATGGACAATGATCGGAAAAATATAGTCACTCGAGACAGGTCAGCGTGAATGATGAAGACGGTTCAGGACGGCTGACATAAGGAACATAGTCAATTTAGACATAATTACGTAAGGAAAATTGTAATGGACAATGATCGGAAAAATATAGTCACTCGAGACAGGTCAGCGTGAATGATGAAGACGGTTCAGGACGGCTGACATAAGGAACATAGTCAATTTAGACATATTTGCGTATGGAAAGTTTTATTGGACAATGATGTGAAAATATAGTCACTCGAGGCAGGTCGACGTGAATGATGAAGACGCTTCAGGACGGCTGACATAAGGAACACAGTCAATTTAGACATATTTGCGTAAGGAAAGTTGTAATGGACAATGATATGAAAAATAAAGTCACTCGAGACAGGTCGGCGTAAATGATAAAGTCGCTTAAGAACTGCTGACATAAAGAACAAAGTCAATTGAAACATATTTGCGTAAGGAAAGTTGTAATGGACAATGATATGAAAAATAAAGTCACTCGAGACAGGTCGGCGTAAATGATAAAGTCGCTTAAGAACGGCTGACATAATGAACAAAGTAAATTGAGACATATTTGCGTAAGGAAAGTTGTAATGGACAATAATGTGAAAAATATAGTCACTCGAGGCAGGTCGGCGTGGATAATGAAGACGCTTCAGGATGGCTGACATAAGGAACATAGTCAATTTAGACATATTTACGTAAGGAAAATTGTAATGGACAATGATCGGAAAAATATAGTCACTCGAGACAGGTCAGCGTGAATGATGAAGACGGTTCAGGACGGCTGATATAAGGAACATAGTCAATTTAGACATATTTACGTAAGGAAAATTGTAATGGACAATGATCGGAAAAATATAGTCACTCGAGACAGGTCAGCGTGAATGATGACGACGGTTCAGGACGGCTGACATAAGGAACACAGTCAATTAAGACATATTTGCGTATGGAAAGTTTTAATGGACAATGATGTGAAAATATAGTCACTCGAGGCAGATCGTCGTAAATGATAAAGTCGCTTAAGAACGGCTGACATAATGAACAAAGTCAATTGAGACATATTTGCGTAAGGAAAGTTGTAATGGACAATGATGTGAAAAATAGAGTCACTCGAGGCAGGTCAGCGTAAACGATAAAGTCGCTTAAGAACGGCTGACATAATGAACAAAGTCAATTGATACATATATACGTAAGAAAAGTTGTAATGGACAATGATGTGAAAAATAGAGTCACTCGAGGCAGGTCAGCGTAAACGATAAAGTTGCTTAAGAACGGCTGACATAATGAACAAAGTCAACTGAGACATATATACGTAAGGAAAGTTGTAATGGACAATGATGTGAAAAATATAATCACTCGAGACAGGTCAGCGTGAATAATGAAGACGGTTCAGGACGGCTGACATAAGGAACACAGTCAATTTAGACATATTTACGTAAGGAAAGTTGAAATGGACACTGATGTGCAAAATAAAGTCACTCGAAGCAGGTCGGCGTAAATGATGAAGACGCTTCAGGACGGTTGACATAAGGAACACAGTCAATTTAGACATATTTACGTAAGGAAAATTGTAATGGACAACGATCGGAAAAATAAAGTCACTCGAGACAGTTCGGCGTAAATGATAAAGTCGCTTAAGAACGGCTGACATAATGAACAAAGTCATTTGAGACATATATACGTAAGAAAAGTTGTAATGGACAATGATGTGAAAAATATAATCACTCGAGACAGGTCAGCGTGAATAATGAAGACGGTTCAGGACGGCTGACATAAGGAACACAGTACATTTAGACATATTTACGTAAGGAAAGTTGTAATGGACAATGATGGGAAAAATATAGTCACTCGAGACAGGTCAGCGTGAATGATGAAGACGCTTCAGGATGGTTGACATAAGGAACACAGTCAATTTAGACATATTTACGTAAGGAAAATTGTAATGGACAATGATCGGAAAAATATAGTCACTCGAGACAGGTCAGCGTGAATGATGAAGACGGTTCAGGACGGCTGACATAAGGAACAAAGTCAATTTAGACATATTTGCGTAAGGAAAGTTGTAATGGACAATGATGTGCAAAATAAAGTCACTCGAAGCAGGTCGGCGTGAATGATGAAGACGCTTCAGGACGGCTGACATAAGGAACACAGTCAATTGAGACATATTTACGTAAGGAAAGTTGTAATGGACAATGATGGGAAAAATATAAGGACATAAGGAACACAGTCAATTTAGACATATTTACGTAAGGAAAATTGTAATGGACAATGATGTGAAAAATATAATCACTCGAGACAGGTCAGCGTGAATAATGAAGACGGTTCAGGACGGCTGACATAAGGAACACAGTACATTTAGACATATTTACGTAAAGAAAGTTGTAATGGACAATGATGGGAAAAATATAGTCACTCGAGACAGGTCAGCGTGAATGATGAAGACGCTTCAGGACGGTTGACATAAGGAACACAGTCAATTTAGACATATTTACGTAAGGAAAATTGTAATGGACAATGATCGGAAAAATAAAGTCACTCGAGACAGGTCAGCGTGAATAATGAAGACGGTTCAGGACGGCTGACATAAGGAACACAGTCAATTTAGACATATTTACGTAAGGAAAGTTGTAATGGACAATGATCGGAAAAATATAGTCACTCGAGACAGGTCGGCGTGAATGATGAAGACGCTTCAGGACGGCTGACATAAGGAACACAGTCAATTTAGACATATTTACGTAAGGAAAGTACTAATGGACAATGATGGAAAAAATATAGTCACTCGAGACAGATCGGCGTGAATGATGAAGACGGTTCAGGACGGTTGACATAAGGGACGTAGTCAATTTAGACGTAAGGAAAGAAATTACTTACTGTTGTCACAATGAGATAAGTAACTTAAGATATGTTAACGTCATACTAATAGTCACATCGTCAGAAATGAGTAAGGAAATTAAAAGAAAATATTAATCTTTAGCGGAATAAGATAGCAGAACACCACAAAGAGTTTAACCTAAACTTAAACACATTGTCACTCAAGACGTGATGATGTAGAGAAAAATGAGATGATGAAGAAATGGGTATATTCACTGCTGAAAATATGACGTCTGTAACATAGTTATACTTTATAATATATATGGTGCTAGGAACAGAATCCCTTTTGAGGGATCGGCACGTGTAAAACATTTAACAAAAAATACATGGTTTGGTGACTATATGCACGTTGACGGGCTAAGCTGTCTGACATAGAAGGGTAATGAACCGAAGCGAAGCTGTACATTTGAGTTTGGACCGAAACATCATGTATTATTTGTTAAGGTATATCAAATACATTCAAATACAATACAAATAATCTTTCTATTTAGGCATTACACAATTTGTTGATATGATTGCATATTGAAATACTAACACATATTGCATAATGGACCGGATGACGTCACCCTCGTTTTGATACTGGTCCGGGCCCTGTTCATATACATAATTTTTATATGGACGACTTCACATTAAACACAGAAGGAAAATGAAGTTTAAATGAAGTTTACTATTTACAAAATATTAATATTTTTTTAATATCGAACATAGCGTCCATAATCGACTCCCGGCAAAAAAACATAATTTGTTTAGACGTTTAAAAACGAATTCCAGCGATATTTTAGAAATATTAAAAAAAAAACCAGTGCTATTTGACGACTGATTGTCAGACTATGGAGGAAGTTGAAAGGTTTTCAAGACTAACTAGTCAGAATAATTCTCTCGAATGAGCTGAGGGACCTGCACATCGGTCTAATAAAACATGCACAATTGCGACGAGACATTTTCTCAATAAAACTTCTCACAAATTACATTTCACCAAATGCATTAATTAAATAATAATCTCAAATGCATGTATTCTCATTGAGTTAAGATCACATTTTTATAAATTTACAATACATTTTAAATCAACCTAATTGTCTGTTCAAGCAAATTGGCTTGAGTTTCATTAAAACGACGTTTATGTCTTTTCTTTTTATTCTCTCTCTCTCTCTCTCTCTCTCTCTCTCTCTCTCTCTCTCTCTCTCTCTCTAACAAACAAAAACGCTTAAGACTGAATGGACACCTAACCATAACACAAAAGTAGTCATGATCTCGAACGCTTCATTCGCTTATTGTTAAATAAAAAAAGATTTGATTTCATTTGTGTAACCAAATTGAACCTATTCTGTAGAACGAACCCAAATCTTCTAATTAGATCCGTTAAGCGGCAATGTTGGGAAAGCCACATTTGAGCATGATGATTGGTCAGTTGCTTCAAATGAAAGTTTGAATGACGTCACATGTTTAGTAAGCGTTTTATTGTTATAAATTGTGGGACAGCAATATAATTCGCTGCTTTTTCTTTAGGTGTTAAAAGACATGATTCGGGAGATATCAGGTTCTGCTATAGACTAAACAGTCCCTCATAACGTATCGATCAAATAATTTTACTTAATAAACATTGGTTATTAAATCGAATTGAGACACAATTTGTCGAATGTATGACATAATAAGAAGTAATTATATTATATATAGCATATACCATTATCATATATATTATATCATTATTATATTGATTATATCATTATCATATAGATTATATAATTGATATTCTAGTATTTTTATGTTTTTATGTTTAGCGTAAATTGTAGCAAGGTTTGGTGGTCTTCCTCTCTGTTTAACTGTACGGAAGGCAATACGGTATACTTCAAAGTATATCGCTTTGTCATAGCCCATAAATTAATTAGGTAAACCGTCGCGGGAAAAGCCTTCAATTTTAGAATTTAGCATCCCACACACGCTTCACACACTGTGCCAATGAGTCTGTGTTAATGGTTAACAGCCAACCTCGATAGAAATCTTCTGCTCACTCTAGGGATTGTTTGGAGAACTAATACAAGCATTCCGAAGACAACAGAGGAGGTGGCATTGTCAATTAACTCCCATACTCGTAGAATATGTATTACTATAACATATCTAAAATAAAGAATCTGGCATGATTTGATAGATTTGTGGCATTTTTTAAAATGTTAATGAATCTATGGATTGCTATGAATACACTAAGACAAATATCATATAATGAGTGTGGTACAGTATACACAATAGAAGACCGTTTCTTACCTTAGAGAGTTTTTATCCAAAAGGAAAGCTTACACCTACTAAGGTAAGTGAAACGGGCTTCTGTTGTATATACAAAGGATTTTGTAGAGAAATAATACAATCATGAATCCAGTGCCGAAGGGAGAGCTTGGTCGGGACTACAGACTAAATATCACTGATGTTGTATAAGTAACAGTTTACAATTATTGGGTTTAGTTTATACTAATTTATTTTAGCTTAATTGTGATGAAAACCCAACACTTATATTAACCGTTTCGAGTCCGTTTCATGGGTAGAATCAGTACTGAATGTTGTTTTATGAGAGGCGTCGGGTCGAGCGGGGAATCGAACACGCAGCCTCTGGCGTGAGCGCCCTATCCACTACAGATCGACGTATTTTAAAGCAGCTGAATGCATCAAAATAGCTTCAGGGTAACATTGCGCCGTCAACAACAATTATTATGCAATTTTAGAAGCTGATACATTCCTGCTATGGTAAATAATTGATTAAACGTTTCTATGTGAAATTACGCTTTCACCGATAAAATTCTATAGCTAATGGTATATAGTGCAGCAAAGGCCTCACTACATAGTTGAATTTGTTCTATATCAGATAAGGTCTAGAATTTTTACGGTAAACTAATTCCACATAGAATATTTTTAAGGAATTTGTTTTCTTAGGAGGAATTATCCACATTTAAAAATACACAATAACTGATAGGTTGACCAGCTTGTTTTTTTAAAAACAGTGCAATGGCACCCTAAAATATTTTTAAAAAACCCTCAAATGTTCATGAATGCAATTTATTAGCTTATACATGCATGTTATAAAAAATACTACTTTAAAACCTTTTCTTTGTGGAATTGCATTTTACCGTCAAAACCCTAGACTTTATTCTATCTGAAACATAGAGCAAATATTGACTGTGCAGTGAGATAGTACTGAAAACACCAAAAAAAGAACAGTGTTAATAAGAACAGAACATATATTTAATCAAACTTAATCACGATAGCTCATTGTCATACATATATACAAAAGCAATAAATACGATGAAATAAGATGGTCTATAAATAACGTTTCATTAAGTTGATATTTTATTTCTGTTCTGTTCTGTTAATCAGATGCATGTATTTGGGAAAACAATTGTGTTTATCTTCCATTTGTAATAAATTTATGTTATAATGCTATATAGATTGACATTAATTTTAAAGAAATATTGACATAAAAAACATGAGTCGTATATATTACGATATTATCAACGATAATTCCACTGGTCATACATTGTCAAGAACATAAATTTTGTGGTAGTGTAATTGTTGTAGTTTACGTTAACCATCGAAGGTGTGTTGTCACAAGAGAAAATATTCGTTATTTAATAAATGTAAATATTTTTTATCAGTCCTCTCTACTGCTTTTACTGGAGAGGACTTTAGATTTACCATCCATCCGTCTACTTGTCTGCACATTCGAATTCGTAAATAAATGGCTAAACCTTGGGGTTAGTAATTATTTAGCTGTTTTTAAACACTTAAAATATGCTTTTATATGGCTAAATATATTGTGTGCTAAAATCAAATAATCAGCTGGGCACAAAGAAGTCACTTAGAAACCGATTTGTAACACCGTCCGTCAGTCCAGTGTTCGCCCGTCCGTCCTAAAATTTTACTACAAAATATGCCAAATTTAGGTTGTGACACTTTGTTATCATAACCATAAAAAGGCCTCTCTTATATACAACCAGCATTAATCACTTATCTTCATCTTCATACGCAGTGTTTTATTCGACAAAATGACATTGTAAACAAGACGTAAATGTGCTAAATAACAGTCTGTCATATAACGAATGTCCATCTGTTTTATTAGATTGTCGGGTTTACATTTATCACAACAAAGATGCATATTAAGATAAAACACTTTGCAATAAATATATATTTCAACTGTAAAGTGTGCTATTAGATTGAGGTGCCGAGTCCGCTATTCATGTAGGCACATCAACAATATATGTTACATTCAACATCTAGTAAGTCTTTACGGCAGTCGTATCCATTTCATTGTGGTGAGACATACACATTAAATGGGAAAGGTACTTGTATTAAATACAATATAAAATTTCAATTATTATAACACATAAGCATTCCTATATGATTAGATTAGAACAGAAAGCATAGAATACTGTCGTGTAAAAGACAGGTTTTGGTGGTTCAAATTAAGGGACTAAAAAAACCCCGCAAATTCTCAAGGTGTCCAAATTATTGTAAAATATATATCATATTGTATTGGTCTCCCAAATTTTGCTACTGAATGTGGCATGGCTCATCCAAATTATGTTAATGGAATGAGTATAGATCTTCCAAATTCTGCTACTGATTGTGGAATGGATAATACTTATGTGTGTACGGAGTGTGACATGGGTTATCCAAGATTCGGGTTCAGGTAGAAGCTCTTTATTTTTGATGCATCCGGTTGCTCACCAAGCAGCTAGTTAAATTGAGGGGTGCCGAATGTCTAACAGCCTTACGCCTCGCAAGGATAGATTTCGCTAAGTAAATATGAACACACGTAAATATACCAATGAGCCCAATGTGACTGACCCTTTCAATAGGGGTGGCACTATTTCAAAACTTTACTTTTTACTTTTATAACAGTTCAACGTAAAAATGTCGAGGTAGGAACAGAATTATTTCGGAAAAATATCGAAAAAAAAAAAAAAGTATTTTTAAGTCTTGAAATTCAACACCTATATGGTTGTATCATTGTGTCAGATTCAGATTCAGAATGATTAAATGCAAACCGAGACAAAGTTTTGTAAAGCTAGACTGACAAAATTAATTTAAAAAAAATGCTTGCTGTTAAAATGAATGCTGATATGATATAACATCAGACTTAAGGACAATTACTGTCTACAAACACGCTCAGATTGGATTTATTGTATTAGGTGTGACAATATGTGAAGTATAATGAAGATTAAAATAACATTAAACATATAATTATAAACCCAGTCAAACATATATGCTTTATTTCATTGATGTATTAGGTGTACCAATTCTTGAAGAGTAAAGGAGAGTTTAAAAATATAAATACGGTAATAAACCCAGTCAAACATATATGCTTAATTCAATTGGTAATTAAGGTGTAGCCATACATGAAGAATAAAGGGAGAGTTAGAAATATCAATACTGTGATATACCCAGTTAAACATATATGCTTAATTTCATTGGTTATTTAAGTGTAACCATACGTGAAGGATAAGGGAGAGTTAAAAATATAAATACTGTGATATACCCAGTCAAACATATATGCTTAATTTCATTGGTATTTTAGGTGTAGCAATACGTGAAGAATAAGGGAAAGTTAAAAAATATAAATACTATTATAATTATATACCTAGTCAAACGGAAGTGATGAATTTCATTAATGTTCTAGTTGTGGCAAAACGTAAAGTATAAGGGAAATTAAAAATCATTAATACTTCTATGTATCAAGTCAAAACAGATATGATTAATTCCGTTAATATACTAGATGTACATTAGTAGTAGTACATTAAGTAACTTGGAGATTAAAAATGAATTAATACTATTATATACACCGTCTTACATATACGATTTATTTCATTGATATTTTAGGTGTAGCAATACGTTAAGAATGATGGAAATTAAACGTCATAAGTACTAGTGTATACCAAGTCAAAACAGATATGATTTATTTTGTTAATGTGTTAGATGTAGCAATACGTACAGTATTATGGAGATTAAAAATCATAACTAATATTGAATACCCAGTCCAAAAGTTCACCGCTTATAGCCCTTATTAATATTCATACAAATAAAAGCTGGCGGTAGAAGGCGTGAGATATGTTTCATGACCTCTCACGAACAGACCCGAAAGAACCAAATCTGCGTTTCTCTTTTTGGTTACGGTCTTTGATTTATCAGACATTGTTCCATGTTGTTATCATATGCATTGCACTGCTACCAAAATGTTTCCTTTTTCTTTTTCTTTTAACACATTGCGAAGACAAAACTGTATGAAACACAATGCATGTTTTGTGTTTCGATGAATGAAATACATCCATCCATACATACATACATACATACATACGTACAACAGCAATCGGATACAGATTTAAGCCTTACAA
The DNA here is from genome assembly GCA_029582155.1 of Panopea generosa. NCBI lineage: Eukaryota > Metazoa > Mollusca > Bivalvia > Adapedonta > Hiatellidae > Panopea > Panopea generosa. Next base: position 70,568,479 of record CM055894.1, on the reverse strand, counting down.
TTTTGCGGATATCCTTCCGCCTCATAGGCACGCTTACCGTTCCGTCAACTTGATCTAATCAATGGTTTATAACTCGAAGATAGTGTCAGAATTTGCGACGGGTTTTAAGTAATTCTGTATTTATATTGTGATCGCAAACTCGCATTGCTTTTAAAAGAAGGAATAAAATGATGAGTTTAATGTATCAGGGGAAAATTATCGATTTCACATTTATGAGTTAATTCAAAGTGAATTAATTCAATCTGAAGACGCAGTTGCGCGCGCAAATATTTGATATCGTATTTGAACAGATTATAAGAATACTATATCATTTTATAAAACGTTTTATGTTTTAATTCATGCACGTATGTTTTCGTTGTAAAATATTAATGGAAAATTAAATATTCATACCCTTCAACTTGTCATGTTATTCATTCATTGATGTTTGATAACTGATAACCGCTAAAGCACGTTCTAGATCACAACAGGGATGTTTCGTATTCCATTAACTCTTTTTAACTGACTTAATGAAACCGAGTCTGATATTTGCAAATACAATAAAAAGGAACACTCATGTTAGAACCTCTATATACAGTGTCTTTAAAAAATTCGATTTACTTAATAAATGATTGGTCGTTTGAATCGTACGTTCCTGTTTAATACGTATTGTCTTACTTTTGCAATCATAAACACATAACAGTAATTTGAAGAACAATTATAATTGAAAAATATAAATATAAACAATTATACTGATTATAATCAGATGTATAATTAATTTAAATTTTATTTTATTATTCTCTATAATCATAAGTTTAATATATTTACATAATTTTATACAAATATCCTAATTGAATTATGTCACTTTCTGTTAAATGACGATGCCAAAATATATTTTAAAAATGATACTTATATAACTCATTAATGACTAGTGCTTACTCATGTATTTGCTAGCTATAAATGTCTTGCAAAATATCAGTAAACTAAATTTACTGACTAAAGCACTTAATGACATGGTTAATATAATACTGTAAAAATTCTCGGTCGTATTTGAAGAAAGCATTGCGAACGCCATGTGAGGTTTCTTTGGTTTTCTGATTTTCCAATACTTCTTAAATCGCAGCAGTGTTTACAAGCTACGGTGCTCATCGGGTAGGTGGCTGAATTGTATTTAAGCCTTCTGACAGACGTTACTATTTAATTGAACATCCTTTGTTTGGAAACAACGGGTCTGTAAAGTGGAGGAAAAAAAAGGTAGGCACTCATATTACTAATTAAATAAAATTAATTGCACGTGTGGTTTTATACTCAGAAACGTTATATTGATAATTAAATAGTTGATAAATAAAGCGAATTAATTAATGCAATGGCCGTTTATTCTCAAAACGTTATTCATTTATTGAAATAGTTCATAATTAAATGAATTGAATATTGTGATGGTCGTTCCTTATTAAAACGTTTAATTGTTCTTATATTAGTTGATAACTAAAGCGAATTAAATATTGCTATGCTCGTTTCTTATTTAAAACGCTAACTTATTCTTATTTTGTTGATAACTTAAGCGAATAAAATATTGCAATGATCGTTTATAATTTAAAACGTTAAGTAATTCTTACATTAGTTGATAACTAAACCGAATTCAATATTGCGATGGTCGTTTCTTATCAAAACGTGTATTGTTCTTTATTTAGCAATCATGACAAAGTTTGAATAATTATACGTTTGGAAATATAATATGTGTTAATTAACGCTTGCACCAAATTTACATAGTAACTATATAAACGTTTTGGTTGCAATAAGTGTTTTAACATTTTTTACAGGCACAAACAATACAAAATGTTAATCAATGTATTATCTAATGTATCAAAATTATAAAATAATAAATTTGAGTCCCGTCTTACTTCTGATATTAAGCTAATGTTTTCTATATTTTTTCAAAGAAGTATTTATATAACATTCGCATTTATCCTTATTAAATTCAACTTTTGCAGATATTATTTATATAGAAATATCATAATTGAGTACCGTCTATGATATCAATATATTCATATGGTATTTTCTACAATTAAACGACAATTTTGTGACATTTCATTCTGATTCCGGTAAATATCGTTTTAATAAACTAGGCTATGTATATTTAACTCATAAAGATATGTTATATTTGCTTACTTAAGTATATACAATTATCTAATATGTATCTAGCATTGCTTGAAAAGCTGATTTTGTAAATGGAAAGAACTAAATAAAAACTACAATGAAATACGAAAATGTCAATATATATTTTTTGTTAATAAAATAACAATATTATAAACCTCAAATCAAAAGAGTATAGTCCAAATCTCATGAAACAACATATCATATACAAACGCTATAGAGTGATTAAATTGTATATTGCAAATGATTCTAACAAATAACATTTAACAAAAATTGAACTACATTTTCATAGTAGAAAGCGAAAAAAAAAACAACCGCCGACCAATATTTGTTTTTTTTTAAACACAAATATATGAGACACTAATAAAACTAACTTAAAGGATATTTTATGAAATGCGCGGTCATAATTAGTAGTTCAGTAAGACAAACTATAACTATTTCTTTTAAAGGCAATATGTCAGGATAAAAATTGCTATACAAATCTGAAAATATAATTACTTTTAACACAAATAAAACTCATCTCATAATCAAATTACTTAAAGTACTGAGGCCGGGGCAAAAATGCGGTTAAGAAGAAAGTTTGTGTCAGATGTAAGCTAGAACCAATGGAAAGTGATTAAATAGATATTACTTTTTATAAACCGTTGTTTGTTGTTTCAGTACAAAAATACACGAGGCACACTACTCTCTTATTTTAACTAATCTTATATAAAATATTTAACTGTTAAATTATATTGATCAGTCAATCTGCAAGATAGATAATAGATATATGTATATAGATCAAAGTCAGTTTATTCTTAAAGGTGATCGTCATACTAGGTATATTTCCAAAATATATTGATAAGTAATCTTACTCTGAATACCAAACAAATCAATCTCCAAGTTAAATTATAAATGTAAACAAGAGTTGTCAGAAGACCAACAAAACTCGTCTCTGTGTGTCTTAATCCAAAAAGGGCCATAACTGTGCCAAAATGCAATCCAGAGTTATTGTTCTTATCTCTGTGTGTTCCATTGATGATGGTAAACACACAAGCAATGTTTCATTCATATCCAATGAGTGGTTGAATAGATATCTGAAACTTGTACGCTAAAGTTTAACCTGGGTGTCTATAGGCGACGATGACGCCGCCGGCGGGGACGACGCCGGGGTCATGACAAAAGCTCTCCTAGGACTTCGTCCCGGTGAGCTAAAAAGTAGTTTTCTAAGTTTACTTATTGCATATTTTGTAAAAAAAGTTCAATATCAAAGCTGAATTATGTATTTCAAAGAAAGTTTTATTGTTTCAAATATGACTTACATTGTATACATTTTAATACATTAACTCAATATCAATGTATCTCAAAGAACGGCCAATTTTAGGATAATGTATATAATTTTCTTTCCCAGGAAACTTTCAATAATTGTCTCGAAGCTGACTTATAAATTTAAAATACAATGTTGAATATTTAAGTGGAAGAAAATGTCTAAGTTAAAAAACTAAATATGACAATGAAAGTGCTTGTCATGAGAGATAAAAAGGTAGACGAAAACAAAAATACAGATTAAACTACGTTTTCAGCTGTCTGTTGACAGAACCAAGATTTTAAATGTTATACAAATATCGATCAAAACATAAAAAGAACAAGAAGTTTATGATTCTCGCTTTTATTTTATAAGATTTGATTCAGGCATTCGTAAGTTATTGCAAGGAAACTCCCCAAAATATTATTTTTCACAAATTAAAGGGGCATAACTGTAGAACGACAACTGCCACGACCCTTAAAGTAGAACTTACCATGTGTTTTGGCATTATAAACATTGTTTTAAGATATAAAATACAAAAGATTTGATTCAGGAATTCTTCAGTTATTGCACAGAAACCCCAAAAAGTGTGGCAGACGGATGGACATTACTATATTTCACAAATTAAAGGGGCACAACTCTACAACGACAAAATTCACATCTCTAACATCTAAACCTGTGTTAATTTGATTATATCAAAATTGTGTGTCTTTATCTGAACTCACCGCCAAAATAAAATGAACTGCGTCTTCAACATCTCAACATAGATTTTCCAATCAGTGACACGGTTTGACAATATTTTGATTTTTTTATCACTTTAAAAATGTGTGACAATCTCATGCTTTCTAATCGCTGTTGAACATGAATATTTTTTGGGATTTTTTGACGAATTCAACTTTTTAACACTTATTTGAGCAACTTAGTGGTCGAATTTATAGAACGCACCTCGATTTGTAGAAGTTGTCACTATTAAATACCATCTAATCATACGAAATTTTGTAATGTTACCATAAAACGTAGGCAAGTTTGCCCAGGTAAATATATGAATTATTTGACATTTCAAAGTCGCCGAAACATGACAAAATGGCGATATTGTAATCGGAATGTTGAAATTGACACTGAATTCCCATTCTACTAGGCTAATTATAAATATCACGGACATTCTGTTCAACGAGCCTCACCTCATCGTTCAAACTCTTTTTAAGATAAAACACAACTTAACAATGAATAACCAATATAAGGAAGAAATAGAACCACGTCACAAATAACCAAAACGTGTGCACGTGAAGACCAAGTTAAGGAAAATGATAGATTGCGGGTTAGCTATTCCGTAAAGTATATACACACACACAAACTATATTGCATAAAATGTTTTTGAAAAAAAATGTTTTTAAATCGCACATATTAATAAGATTTTATGAGGAAGAAGATGGGGTCATGTGTTTTGTGTAAGCAATGTGCAGATTACTTACCACGTGATACTATGCTCGCCTTTAAACTAACCACAAGTCAGTAGAACGAACCCAACTCTTCCGATTGCGTCCGTTATATAGCAATTGTTACGAGTACATTGATTGGTCAGTTACTTCAGGGAAAGTTTGAATGACGTCATAGTTTAGTAAGCGTTCAATTACTATGCATTTTGGGACAGGCATAAATTCCTTCCTTTTTTCATTGGTGGTTAATTGACCTGATTCGGGAGATATCAGGCTCTGGGATAGACTAATCAAACCACTAAACAAACCGAACTAAATTTGATAACCGAATGATCAGAAATAGTTGTTGATTTTCAGCACAAACTTGTAATAATTGCAATAATCACCCAATACCTCTATTGCATATTTCAAAACATTCAATTATGAATAAAAGATAAAACTTTACACTTATTTTGATTGAGAAAACATAATTTGTTATAAAACATTATAAAATTGGAGTATATTTAGATATACAATTATTTTTGTGAAATACATTCCACTTCAACATTTAACACTGTAACGCAGTATTTTAAGTCAAAAGTTATAATATTGTAAAACCGACATCGCTCATTTTTCCTTTTAAACATAATGTGCTTAAGGCTAGTTATCACTTAGTAAATTATAGACTAGCAGACGCAAATGAGATACTGGCAAAAACAAGCAAAACCTGTTAAGACGTAGACAAATCATATTTTGTAATATTTTGGGACAAGCCATTATTAGCGGCGACAATAACTTTACGTTGATTTTGCCGATACGATGTAATTGTAGATAGTTAATGGAATTTCGTTATTAAGTCACATGGCAACTGACACATTTTTACGACATTTTTACTATTTTTATAAGTATTATAATTTTAATGTTATAATACAATATTTCTAACTACACAGTGAACTTTTATTCTTATTTGAAACCGAGCTCCATAGAAGTTCTGCTTTTATAACAACATATTTTGTTTAAATTATACAGTCATGAATCATTGATGTCTAATGTTCTAGTTTAGAATAGCTAATGATGCATAATGATGACGTGCCAATTCAACAAGAACAGTAATTTACATACTTGGAAAAAATAAGATTTGCTCTCAATCAAAATACACATCAAAGACATCACAATTTCCTGCCTGTGCTTGATAATGTTTCTTCTTCAAATGTTCAGAAAAAGGCACGTGGTGACAAACATTGTACGTCTTCTTAGCTTTCACGTCATTGAAACAAAAACCAAAGGTAAAAGTCTATTTTTTGCCTATTAACTGTAGGAATCATTACTTTATCTTGTTTCTTCTTAACTTACATTGATTGTGTTTAAAGTTTTATACACAAAGACTAGAGTTTAGGTAAGTATGTCATGTGAAGACAAAATAACTGTAAAAAACTATTCATTCATCGCAGTGGAAAGTGGATCTATACATTAATAGTTTATAAGGTGTCTACAGCTAAAAATTAACTATTCTTTCCAAAAACAATAAATCGTTTATCAAAACACCTATTTTGTAAAAGATAAACATAAAATAATTTGGGTATCTATACACCGTAAACGTAAGCACCAAAAAAATGCTTGATGAAAATCGATCTTTGTTGATGTAGTGTCGGGAACCGGCATATTGTGGAAGCTATTTGTACGTCAGACGACGTCATTTTTTTACGACTTCTTCATATTTATTTTGATCTTTTTTATTAAGTGAGACTTAGTTTACACAAAGTCATTAAAAAGGTCAAACAATAATTACAATGGCACGCCACATACTGAGTAGCAAAAAGTCATAGTCACACAAGCACAGTTGATTAGCTTTCAAAATTTGCTACTCTATTAGAACTAATTTAATTGCTTATACAAAACCCCTAAGTTGAATCAATAGTTATGAATAATTCGTGGGAGAAACTAAAACAATCTAAACAATGTGTAAAGAAACGTTCTATTACATGTTGTACCAAGATTCCTCTTTAAGGTGGGAATCAATTGGGATGTAGTATTTAGACGTTTATCATCTTGAGATATGGTCGGTCACTCAATTGATGTATTTGTAATAAGAACGCAATTAAAAAAATAATATGGGGATTAAAATTCATAAATACAAAAGTAAAATTAATTTAAGTGCCAAAATCAAATATATTTTTTGAAATAATTTTAACAGAATAAACTTCAAGCTGGGAGATAAAGCTTTTGCTTTTTATCTGTCTTTCAAATAAAATGAGAAAAACATTTGTTTGAAATCAAAACCGTATGTACAAGTATCCACCTTGCAAATAAATCTAAAAAAACACGTCATATATATATAAATGATTACCTATAAACACAATATATCGTTACTGAAACGGTTTCAACAACATGTTTACATGTTTTGAAATTTCAATCTTGCAAATTTACTGGTAAGAATGCATTATCCATGAGCAAACGTATTTCCTTACAACAAAGATAAAAAAGATACAGACGACCTGGAATGTATTGCTATTAATTATCTTCTATGCACACGAGGTTGTATTAATAACAATCGTTCAGCTGTGTTAGGGACAAAACGAATGAGATCCTGCACAAAAAGATTCCAAGTTAGCCGTTAGCTAACGCGATAGTATTCGGCTTATTGCATATTCACCAGTGGAAACGAAATAAATTTGTCAACGATACCGAGGGATTGAACATTAGCAACAAAATACAAAAAAAAAGGAACAAAAAAATCCAACAAAACAAAATTGTATATCTTTGGTAAACAGGACTACGAATATAATATAATAATACTTGCGTTATACACATTACAATGGCCATTTTCGAGAACATCAGACCATTATGTGGTCTTATTACTGTCATTGATCTTTTTTCTTCTTTTCTACTACAAGGACCAGACAAACACATGTAACTGACAACCGTGTCTTGTTACTTATTTATTTCAAAGAATGATCTTATTACTTTTTCTCGACTCCTTGACAGGAATATCCCGGTCACGTGGAGGTTTAAGATTAAACGAATCTTACATGGGTAGATGTTCAGGTAGGAAATTCAGTCCTGAAGGCTAATTGGTGGGAACTGTGCTTTTCTGAACTCCATCGAAAATAGTTTTTCCAAGAGTTAGCATAGGTAAACACATGCTTAACTAAACGTATCCTCCAAAACAGTTATATTTTCTATCCAAACCTCAAACCCATATATGACTCTTATTATTTCACATGAACAAAATGCCGTATTAAAGGCATATACCGACGTCATTTCCTTGGGAATCGTCTCACTCCTTGCTATAATAGTCTGGTGCAAATTAATTCTATGTGTGTTTTATTAAAGGAAATATTCCATCACGAGTATGGACTAATGATAAGAGAATACACAATTCAAACCCAATGCAAATGTATTGCCTTGCATCTTTTAATCTCGGTTAAGATGATAGAATTCACAAGATACCGTTTTTAAAAATTAACTTACCGACATTTATAGTATTTATTTCTCACTAAGAAAAATCACATTCAGTCTTCATCGTGGAGTAAGAAAGCATGTTACCCTTTAATACGATAAGAGGGTCGAGCACATATACATTACTTTCGTTTACCAACACTCTGATTTAATTATTCCAGTCATTATATCCACATGGTAACAGCCATAACAGATGTCTGAGTGGCGCCATTTTGAGACTTATTATAGCAAATGGAAATGGCTGCGTTGCGGTGTATCATTTGATATAGTGATTGATTTATAAAAACGAACATGTATATATATAAAAAATGTTTCTCACTACCTTTAAATGTGTATGTCGTAGTACATATTTCGTTAGAAGTAATTACCAATGATACATTATAAGCAACGTATTCCCAAAATAATTACTCTTCTAACATATAGCCCATTTTAGTCGTGTGAAGACGACATTTCAATAGAAAATCGATTTTCTGGCGGGGAAACTTTTTATTAATAGTTTCCCGTTTATTGATACGATGACGGGGGAAGAGCAAGGTTGGATCGATCCGTTAACCAGGTTCAGGCTCCCCAATTGCGTATTTTGCTTCTGAGCATTCTAAGGATGTGATCTCGGTAGTAGTCTTTCTTGTCTGTTTGTTTGTATTGTATTTATTATGATAAATATGTGTCTTTGCTGATATGTGTCATTTGAATGCTTTTTCTCCTGTTGGTCGTATATTTTTTAAAGTTTAAATCAAATTGCAGTCATTATTTACAATGCTTGCATAGTAAATATTTACTTTCCATCATCTTTATCCACACCATTATCGTTTGGGTTAGACACTATTGCATCAACTGAACTGACACCTACATTTCATAAATATTTGTTTACATGGTCACACTCAATTTTCAGTTTAAAAATCTATAACATATAACTTATTGGTTCGCGTTATATTCTTCAAAAGGTCTCTGCTATCATATACTGTGAAATCATTACTTTTCGCAGGGTCAAATTTATGTTGATTTCGTGCGGGGTCTCGACAACGAAATTTAATTCCAACGATATTGTCGAAGGCAAAATTGTGTTACATCTGTACTGCATAGAATTTACCTGTACCTAAAACGTAGACCTACCTTTCTTAGTTAGATCTATATGCTATTCAATAGTTTCTATATTTAGTGTGCGCGTTTTGCTATCAGATATATTGATATTTTATTCAAAATTTTAATTCATTGCACTGATTTAGATAAAATACGGTAACTGTATTAATATTTCATTCGTTTCTTTACATAAAATATGCATGTCAGCACCAGAGGTCGTGTGTTTACTCGCGTTTATTTTATTTTCATCAATTTTTCAACAATTTTCTAGAAGAATATGTCATTTACAATAGTAAAAGTCACATTTATACGTCAGCGTGACGTATTTTTAGCATTATTTCAGTTAGCTATTTCTAAAAGAGAAAAAAATAATAAATATGATACAGATTTCTAGTTTTGGATTAAAAAATAGCCTTTTTTGGCCAACGAGGAAGAAATATTTCTAACGAGTGAATTTGCGTTAGAAGTTTAATGCTAAAGCCAAAATAAAAAAAAATGTTCTGTTCTTTTGTTTTCGATCTACTTCATTACACCTTAAACTTGTGACACGTCCTTTCCAATTGTTGTCTGCATAACAGTTTGATCAAACACTAAAGTGCCGGCTAATTAACATATCCCTTTCCACGATTACCCCATTTTGCGAAGAGCATTTATTTCCGCGTGTATATATGTAGGCAGTGACTTTATACTGGTACATGTTAGTAATTAAAACGCGTTATGAAATAGAAATATTCGAATTCAAAGATACTTAAACAATTTTTCTTTCGCAATCAATTCGTTTTCAACGAAATTAAGTCCCCCACAAATATGTTTTTGAACCAAAAAACAACGAAAAGTAATGATTTTACAGTGTGCGTTATGTTTATATTGTTGTGTTATCTCAATCGCTTTAGCATCGGTGTAGGCATACAAATGACTCCATAAAAATAATCAATATATCTGCAAAATCCCACATAAAATATAACGAAATATAAAAATACAATTACGTCACAAACTTCAATGATTACAAAATATTACCTAAAGCCGTTGGTGTCTATGCAATCTAATAAAAAGAGCGGGAAAAACATGGCAATAATAATACAGAAATTAGTCTTCGTCGACTCAATTAAAACATTTTTTAATTGCGTAACTGTGAGATGGAAATAAACGTCAACTCTCTTTTATATCTACTCATTAAAACAAGAACCTTATAACATATATAATTAAATGACTGTTGAATAAAATGGTTTATATTCAGTAATACAACACACTGTGGCATTAATCTATAAATAAAATTATTTTCACACATTTATGTGTCGCTTGTTTAGCACTTATTACAGCCATGGATACATGAACGTCATCATAGGTTTATATTCGTCATTCACTTATAGAATTTAGATTTTTTTATAATCATAGCATCATTAGTTACTGAGATGTTTTAGCTTTGTTAAATAAATACAGAGAAAAGAAAATGGTTTTTTGGTTAACTTATGTATATATGGCGTACAGTGGTATTCATAACACGACATATATGTTTGTAATTAGTTAATACGTTCCAGTCATCAAACGTGTATGTTCTTTTAATACCAAACATAGAAATGAAAGGCAAAAAAAAAAATCTAAATATTTTCAAAACCTATTCTCTGATGTCTTTAGACATTCAATCGGAATTTATATTTTCTATCCATGTATAACGTCTTTGTAATAATCATTTCTCTTAATCCTTTTTTAACAATTTTTTCATAATACACGCTCCAAAACGCTTCATAAAAAAGAATGCGAGTGAAGAGGTTTTCTGTAGGAAATATTTATACTAGGTAACATAATAATGTTTATATGCTTAATAAACTGTCTTCAAGATTCTAATCAGAAAAAAACATTTTTCTCACAACCTATTTTTTCAATAGATGAATATTTCCAATTTATTGTGACTTTATATTAGAAAATATCACCATGGCAGAGCAAAATACAGTTGTAAATTGTTCCTACAGTCCAGACGTGCTACGTGTTAGATCCTGGTATATAAGCTAAAGCTGAAACTGTTAATACTGAGATGCTGGATTCTTAAGTATTGTGTCCTTGGTTTGCATTGCAGCTGGGCGCGTTCTCCGTAGCCTGATCGGTGATTCGTTGTCTGATTGTTCACAAATATTTATCCCCATATAAACGCTAGCCCGCCACTTGACATTTTATGTATTTTCTCTAAAAGTATAACAGCAATTTCCTTGAAATTTGAATAAGTAGGTCCTTTAGGACAACACAGACCAAGTTTGAAAAATGTAATTTGACAATATTTATGGTAAACAAATATTAATAACGCGACTAAATATTAAGAAAAAATTATTGGAAATACATAAGTGGTTGGATTGCTGTTCTGTTTATTGTCTTTATCATACCTTGTTAAGGTATATATAAAAAAGATCACAAAATCTTTGCTGTGATTTTAATTATCTCCCTTTATATATTTATACATATATTGCATAATAGAGCGCCATACCTTCGACCTGTGGTTAGCTGATTCCAGTCCCAACCATGTTCATCTGATACATTCTTACCAAGAATTTGATTATATGCTTTAGTGATGTTCACAATCGAAGTAAAAAAGTTTAAACTATATTTTAATTGATGAAATAATGTAATTATTCAAGCAAATAAAATGTATCTATTCTAAGATGTCTATCATATTAATAACAAGTATATACATAGAAAATGACGTGAACAGTCATTGTCTTGTGGTGGTCAGCAGCTACATCGCCAAAGATCAGTTCAAGCTGGGTTTATGGATGTACACAATCTCTCCATATCGTGACATCATAAAACGACGAAAAGTATCATTTTTGCAGTCAATTAAGAAGATAGCTTATAAGCAATAATTCATTTGTACATATAACGATCAATCAAGCAAGTAAATATTGTTGCCATTAATGAACTAAATCCAAATAGATTTTATTAAAAGCAATACACAACACGAATTCTCAACTTGTGCTATTTTAAGTATAAATCTCTGCATCTTTCAACAAATCAATCTATAAAACGTACATGAATTAGGCTGTAGCAGCAAGGCTGCAAGCATGACTTCGTCATTTTAATAGAATGATACACGTTGTCACAGTGTTCACACATGGTTATAGCTGTGAATTAACGACAACGTTTTCTGAAAGTCCATGGAAACAAATATGTATCATTGCTTGATTCTTATGTAATTCACAGGTAGTAATGAATCATAAATAGTACGAACATACTGGTATGTAGGTTTTTTTGTTTTTTTTTCTCCCGAGGTACTATTAATGTTCAAATCAAGTTAATCATAGGTTGTAGGTATTTGTTAACCATGTTAAACAGTTGGTATAAAAAGTTTTACTATTCTGTATAACAATAGTAAAATGTTTAAGTAATACATGTATCAGAACGGTACAACTAAACTCATTGCTAGGTATAATGTAGTGACATAGAAATGTAACCGAAATCTTTTCTTATTTATTTTTTTTATGAAATTTGAAATCAAATAATAAGGGTAGGCAGCAAAAAAATACAGACGGTCGACTTACCGGAAACAAAGGTGCCTTATAGAGTATGAGATTAATTCTGAACAGCAAGTGAAAAACGAAAGAGTTGTAGTGCACTTAAGCAACATCTATTTCTTAAACACATTGAAGACTCCTCTCTGTGTACATGTGGATAAATAGAAAGCGTAGCACATTTCTTTCTCAATTGTCACCTTTACCAGCATCAACGCATACCAATCCTGACATCTGTCAGTGCGTTATGTACAGTTTCTTAAAATATACTTCTTTTTGGTGAACCGCAACTCTCTTATGACAATAATATAAAATATTTGAAGCAATTCACAAATACGCTTTATCTACTAATCGTTTCGCCTGAACATGTAAGTAAGTCTGAAGAAATAACAAGGCTAATTCTATTGACGTGGTGAGGTCAGCCCGTCGCCCTATTTCGTCCATGCCGCTCAGAACTTGTCCAAAAATGTTATCGATTATTATAATTTGAATTCACATAATTATCCATTACTTTAATCATTTTAATAATTTTTCTTTCTTTTCTAATTGCTCGCTTCATTTTCTAAGTTTCTTAAATATATCAGAAACAATATTCTTAAAAGTTTGTTTAACATTTATATTAAATATATTTTGAACTATGTTATATTCGTAATGCTAAGAGCATAGTTACATCAAATTGTTAATAATCTGCCAAATCCGTCACAATTGATATATGTCATGGAATTTTTTTTTATCAGATTTTATCTTCCGTTCTAATCCATATTTATACCTAAACTTATGTGTATATATGTACATTTGAATGAATACATATGTTTAAACCAAAGTGTTCCAAAATTACCAAATGTTATGGCCCAACTATATTGTAAGACTAACGCGTGAGCTTTTGTACGTCCTAATCAACAATCGCAACATGCACATAAATCTGAAGGACAAGCTGAATAAAAATCCAAATACATTAAAAACGTCCAATTGCTATGAATTGTGGGACATGCATATGGTCTCTTGCTTTTTTTATTCGAGATTAATAGATCTTACTCGGGGGATATAACATAAAATATATTTAATAAGGCATTTATATGCCTTAATAAATTGTCATGGCACCGATTTAATGTTTGGCTATAAGCATTCAACGTTTTGAAAAAATGATGCAAAAATTAAATATTTAACATAAGGCGTCTACATCTGAAGGAAGAAAATCTGTCAGTTGTCTGTTCATCAAATAAAATCTAATTTTCAGAACTGGATTTTATTATATATAATATATAATAAATCCGATATGTTTAGAAAAGCTGATAGTTACTGGAAAAAGTATTAAATATCCAAAAACAAATACATATTTTACAATAGGAAATATATTTCAATTAAACAAATAAAAGCAAAAAAGACACACCATCGCACATCCGCATGGTAAATGAAATGTTGTATGAGCTGCAAGTTATCAATAGTATTAATTATGTATTTTGATGCAGAACTTTCTTAAAAGCAAAATTCTCTGAAAGTATTATTTAAAAATTGTACAACGAAAATTGTAAAATGTGCAGTTCTTATGGAGACACGTATGTGTTGATCAGCAAATTATTTGTCGTTTTGAGGAGTTCCTGTTTAAAACAAACATTTTATACATAATAACGTCTTCTTCTAAAACACAAAACATGATGATGAGTATGTATAAAAAGAACCAAATCAGCGTATTCAAACACATGACATTAGTAATACATGTTTATTAGCATTTGATGGAGAACATAAAGTACTCTAAACTACATTACGTCGTTAAACATTGATCAGAGGACTCCATCAGCGATTAAATGCTTTTAACATAAACACAAATTGTGGATATTTGCAAATATGATATATACACAACTGGTTCTCCAGTACTACGCCGTGATATGATTAAGTCTTTATTACTTTCAGGATGTCAATATTGAAAGATAAAGCTCCATAAATTCAATTTCAGCAAGAATATAACAAAACATTGCCTGTAGTTATTTCATTGCACATTCTGGTGGTTTCATATTGAAGAAAGATCAGAATTACGCTGGTAACGATGGTAATGTTAATACTATGATGTCGCTGAAGTGAATTTTGTTTCCTTAATGCTTTGTTTTAGATGTTCCTGTTAAGTTTTTAATGTACATTAAGAAATGAACTACTCGTATTGAACGTTCGTGAGATATGAACTGACATGCATCACGTGCAAAGTAAATTGACTTTTTGCCCGTTGCATGTAAGATAATATTTCTTGAACGTTTTACGAATGAAGTCAGTATATACCAAGTTTCAATATGTATTAATATCTCAATGCATCATACCGGCGAATCAGTGCATCCCAGAACCTGATATATCTCGAATTAGGTCTATTAACCACCAATGATAAAGCAAGATATGCTATGGCTGCCCCATAATTCATAGCAATTGAATGTTGCTAATCTATGACATCATTTAAACTTTTACTGAAGCAACTGACCATTTGACTTGCTACAATTTACTGCTATTTACCGGACCCATATCGGGAGAGCTGTGTTCGTTCTAAAGACTCACGAGAGGTGAAAATACCCCTTTTGAACTAATCGGATATCGAACCAATATTCTCACATTTCCAAAATAAAAAGAAAGCCGGTCTAAGATATTACGGGCTTGTGCATCAAAGCTTGAAAAACAATATATCATATATAAAAAAGTATACTTTCAATTATATACTAGAAAGTGAAGCATTATCATTAAGTTAACCACAAAACCCCACCCACATATAATCATGTACTAAATGGCAGTCTGTTATAGATGACAAACAGACACGTAGTAGCTATATATATTTGCCTGTATATAGTGGCGACATATTCGTCTCAATTTTAAAGGTTAAAATCACATATCTTTACCTTTTTTAATGGTTGTCAGTGGCGTAGCTGCCTTTACGCCACAACGGTCGGGCTTGCACATTATATTGACTTTATTCATCAATAGGGGTGAAGGACGGTGTGCTGGGATTGGGGGCCATACACACAAACCCTCTATAACCTGATGGGCTTGCACATCATTTAAGTCTTTAACGATTAATATTACAGCGTTGTTAAAACATCATTTTCAGTAATATTGCAATCCCACTATTAACGTCTCACTACACCACTACACAGTTGTGCCCCTTTTTGTCACGGATACATGTTTTTTGCCCTTGAAAAGGTCTATGTTATTTGGCTTGAAATATTTTCAAAATGTTTCGTAGTGGTTGTGATTTCTTGCTAAAGATGAATAGAGCAATGCTGGCATAGCATATACTGCAAAACAACACTGGTGCTGAAAAAATACTTTTTTAGGATTTTAATATATACATGTATATATGAGCATTTGATAACTTCCTTATTCTAAAACTCTTAAGGTGTCACTGCACTGCCTTTAACAAAAACGAAGCTTGTCAACCTACCAATTATTGTGCATTTTATGGGAATTTAATGGTTAACGTGTTTTGTTACAGTTACTATTCATATCCCTTGATTGATTATAACCAGGTATATCGACGTCAGATCTGTTTAACTATCTTCTTCAACAAAGTAATTCACTTGCATTTGCTATGTACTGTTGCACCCAAGGAATGTATCAAGTTGATTTATTAAGCGCAGTCAATTTAACACAGTAGCCCGCCGGTATTATAGAACGCTTTCAAAATAAAAACCTGAAACGCAGCAAAAGATCAAATGTTCAGCGTTATTGCCAGTAAATAATATCTAAGCAATACCGTGATTATAAACAGTTACGTAAATGTGTCATTAAGATACCTTAGCCATATTTTGAGAAACAATCCCGCCTGATGATTTACACTCATTTTCATTATCAGCGAATGTTCTGCCAAGGAGCAATTATCTCAACTGCTGTATTCTGGTCTTAATGGGGATTTTGCGATTGGAATATAACGTGACCAAAATAAAAGATAAATAAAAAAAGTTCTGTTATCAGCAGTTTTCAGGGAACTATAGTTCCGATGTCGAAACGTCTAAGAGGCATTGGTGCAATGAATCGTACGGCTTGGTATAATATAAAATACTGTGGAGGTGAACAACATTTCAATTTTCGACAAGTTGTTAAACAATGAACGATAAATGGAATCTACGGCATGAAACTTGTCATGGGTTGAAAATAGTGTTAAACCACATTAAAAACACTACAATATGTGTTGTCCGTACTCTATTGTTAGACATATATGACTTTTAAGCTATGGTGTTATAACTTATCTAGTTCAATTATTTGTGTATGCTATATTTGGACATAGATATGCATTACTTTGTGGTTTTCATTCTCCATAGCATAAGCTAACATAAACTATTTTTAAACTAAATCCATGGAATACTGAGTCAAAAGTTTAAGTAACAGTCTAAATATGTTCTTAAATACTGGCACCGCCATATAATGAATGCCGCTTGAGTATTACTCCAAATATGTTCTGAATACTGGCACCGCCATGTGATAAATGCCACTTGAGTATTAGTCTTAATATGTTCTCATATACTGGCACCACCACAGGATAAATGCCGTTTGAGTATTAGTCCAAATATGTTCTCAAATACTGGCACCGCCACAGGATAAATGCCACTTGAGTATTAGTCCAAATATGTTCTCAAATACTGGCACCGCCACAGGATAAATGCCACTTGAGTATTAGTCCAAATATGTTCTCAAACACTGGCACCGCCACAGGATAAATGCCGCTTGAGTATTAGTCCAAATATGTTCTCAAATACTGGCACCGCCACAGGATAAATGCCACTTGAGTATTAGTCCAAATATGTTCTCAAATACTGGCACCGCCACAGGATAAATGGCACCGCCACAGGATAAATGCCACTTGAGTATTAGTCCAAATATGTTCTCAAATACTGGCACCGCCACAGGATAAATGCCGCTTGAGTATTAGTCCAAATATGTTCTTAAATATTGACATTGTCTCATGATAACTGCCATTACAGTCATCTTAAGATAAAGTCATATGCACAATTTCCCCACCATTAAATTTATCTGATATATTAAAAAGGTTTTCTGTCTGCTTTTTTCACACAGCTGTTGCTGCTGTGAAACGATGAAATGCAGGTTTTAGTAATTGTACAGCGTACGAATGTTTAGACGGGTAAACCCAGACTTTAATGACATTATACTGAGATTTTAAGCAAATGATCTGAATATACTCTAATAATCAGATATAGAATGTCTTAAGGGAGCATTTGTTATTGTGACCTTCGTCTATTTATTTAATTTAAATTGAGCAAAAATAGAAAAAACATTAGAGGAATTCCAGAGCAACATTTTAACAATATCTGCAGTTTTAGAATATGTATGGTATTTCATTAATTATTTCGTCAACATAATCATAAAACACGAGACAGCTTTCAAATTACAGAGCAATCTTTGCAGCCCGCAAATACACAGTGCATATACAGTGACTTTTCATAATAAAAGATAAAACAAACATACAATACATGTATCAGTGAAACATTTCCGAAATCAAATTTGCAAGGGTAATTATACGATGGAGATACTACGTATCAAGTATTTCCGTTCATTTCAGTCTTTACATGTAGGAGCAATTATTCGCATCAAACAAGATTATAGTGAAGGTCAACCGCCAATTTTGCATCACTTTGTAGAATCAAATGATCATATTAAAATTAGATGAAAGTTTTGATATGTTTATACGAAATAAGGACTTAAAAGGAAAAGAACATGTTAATAACAGAATAATAATAATTGGGCTAACACACATATCCATTATTTATCAAAACGACTGGTACAATACATGTTAGTTTTACAACATTAGCAAAGATGTTAATAAATGTTAAGAAATACGTAGTCTAATGAGGCATAACAGTCACTATTTTATCAAAATTGCAATTAATGCAACACATATATTAAAACATATATAGACATTATTTAACATCGAAAACATAAACAAACAAAAAACAACAATAGAATAACAAGAACAAAATAAAATTAATTATAAGACAAAGTGTCGCGAAAATGATTTATAGATGGAAGCTGAATAAGAATCTAGACAATACGCCTTACATTACGTACTATAACATCAGCTCGGTCTTTCTTACAAATGTATGGCATGCAGCTTATATAATTGTGAACGAAATATGGTATTCTTAATACGAGTGCGAAACTCCAAAGATTAAAAACAAGCCAGAGAAGCAAAAAGCAAACCGACAACTGCAGTGTCTCGTTTCAATAAATGAAATATCAGTAACCGTAGTAACAGTATCCTATATATTCGCCCACATTTTCAATAAATTTTAATGTTTCGTGTTTTTGATCAATAAACATCATGCTGTTTTCGACAGGTAAAGGATGCTTTGTACGAGAGTTTCACATTTCTGTGTTTATGTATTTTGTTTCTTGAATTGCAGTATTCGTTTGTAGAAACCATAATATTGTTTGCTACAGAATGGTAGATTTCGATACAATGAACATTTAATTCCACAGACATGTCCATTTGTAAATACATGTATGTTCTTTTTTCTTTTTTTTCCCACACAGAAAGCACATGAAGGTGGAAACGAACGTTGAATAGATTATTTTTTGAAAACAATATACTTGTATTGGGTTTAGCTTTCAAATACATCAGTATGTACAGTATGTCATATTACTTTTTAACCTTTTTTAACCTTTTTTTAGAATGCATCTTATAAACATGAATTACTTAATGATTTTATTGTTATCAAATAATAACGTTTTGCAAAATAGTAATACAACGTTATTTGACAAATATTTCATTCAATGTACCGAGATCTTTTTATTTATTTACGAAATGGCTATTCTGAAAGTGCTAACATAATATCAAATGAAACTGAAATATAAAAAAATGTATTTATTCTAATTGTTAAAGTATTCATGACGTAGGTCAAGCAGCGCTGGTGTTTAAACTCTTTAAAGTCTTAGAATATGTTTTACTAAGAGCCATGCTAAGCTTTAAGCTCTAAGTGTACTTCTTTAAATATTAATCCAATTGTATTGTGAAACATGCGTTAAATAAAACTTTTAGCGGAGCGGTATTACAGTCGGATAGATTGTTGGCCGCTGACGTCAGAGATCGCCTCTATTATAGGTTAGACCAGATGTCCTCTGTAAAACAGCACACTCTCAGCACTGGTTCTACCAAGGAGACGACTCGAGAATGATTTATATAAGATCAATAGCTACCTTTGATAGAGCAGCATCCTACTCAGCTAATTTTTAACAAAATAACATACTTGCAATGCGTTATTAAAAAAACCCCTGTACGAATCCAACTTATTGTTAATTTGTATGAACACCTGCTAACATTGTTATTCTTTCCGCATTGCAAATATCATCAAATTAAATTACAGTAACAATGAACATGACTTGAGACTTATTGAATATATGAAATGTCTTGGCATTGTGGAAAGAGAGAGAGAAAGAGAAACAGAGACAGAGACATACAGAGAGAGCAAGGGAGAGCAAGAGTCAGACAGACAGACAGAGAAAAAAAGAATAAGACATACAGAGAGATTGATAGATAGAGAGAGAGAGAGAGAGAGAGAGAGAGAAAGAGAGAGAGAGAGAGAGAGAGAGAGAGAGAGAGAGAGAGAGAGAGAGAGAGAGAGGAAAGACAGACAGACAGACAGACAGACAGACAGACAGATCAGTATTCTTATCATTTAACACAACATAACAAGAAATCTATCAAGTAGACAGCGCCGATGGCTTCTTGTTCGTTTATTGGTTAACTCCTTCACAGACAACCATCCTGATATGCATGTAGGAGTACCGCTTAATCTGTTTTAAAGCCTAAACTGCCATATAAAAGCTGCAAGATGGCTCTTTCGCTGGTCTTTAACAATTCCACACATGATTCAAATCAGGAAATGTCATAGTTACAACTGTATTGTGTTTTGTTAAAATTGAGCATACTATTAGATTAGTGTTACTATAGAACAGAACAGAACATACATTTTATTGATTTGCACATAAGTACATCTTTATACAATACATACATATAATAGAACATTTATATATATATATATATATTACATTTCTATTACATGAAAAAACATTTCAAAAACTGTTGTCACGTGACTAAGTATTATACTATTTAAACAAATAAAATATATAGAGGATGAACTTAGTGTTATGAGAAAGTGGAACACGCAGTAAAAATGCGACAGAGCGAAAGAACTATGCCTCTTCACTTCACATATATTTAATTTGCATACAATATTTTTCAAAAATTGTTTGTTATATGCAGTTTAAAAAAAGGGTTAAACTCCAACTGCCAAAATATGAAAATCTGTGGAGGAGCTTGTAAGCTCATGCACTATAAATTGTAAACACATAAACATGAATCTGTACACCTTCAGTACAATGATACAAAAGCCGTAAGACGTGACAAAGATGTCCTTCTTGAAAGTATAGTAACAAAGTTTTGCACTACTAAAGATCTTAAATTTGGAGTACATATAATCGCTCTCTCTCGCTCTCTCTCTGTCTCTCTCTCTCTCTCTCTCTCTCTCTCCCCCTTTCTCTCTCTTTTCACATAAAAACAAGTAAACTCACCAGACTCATGTTTACTTACACGACAGCATGAGCACGTGTAGGTAATTTCTTTTAGCGTACGAATGTAAAACTGTACTTATAATTCATATTGGAAATAAAAAACGCAATTATTTATGCTATTTAAATTTTTTATTTAGCTTTCCTACTAAGAGGGCATAAAACTGTAGCGAAACGATGCAACTACCAATGTTTAAATGACAAATCATCAGGTTTTGTTACTTTAATTTACAGTTAATATAACGACTTGTCGACCTCATATATTAAGTCAAATGTTTATTGTTAAGAGGCTCATTTTTAGTCTGTTCCAGCTATACAGATATTGAAAATAAAGTACATTTGAAATAGTTACGCTGACAGCAGACTGAAGAATACACTCGTAGATATGTTATCTATGTCCCCCGACAGACAGTGTGAAACGATTAATACTCCTGCACGTATAAAAAACATTATCTTTGCGTTTGAACATCTCTTTGTCTAAATGATAACATGCTTCTTTTACAAAAGCGATTTTCTGCTAAAGTGAAACAGCAGAAGGACGCATCATCGCCTGCACTACATATAAACGAACTACAAGAGTATAATATAAAGTCTGGTAATGTGAAGCAGCAAAAGGACGTATCATTGCCTGCACTACATATAAACAAACCACAAGAGTATATTCCTAAGTCTGGTAATGTGAAACAGCAGAAGGCCGTACCATTGCCAGCACTACATATAAGCGAACCACAAGCATATATTATAAAGTCTGGTAATGTAAAACAGCAGAAGGACGCATCATCGCCTGCACTACATACAAACGAACCACAAGAGTATATTATAAAGTCTGGTAAAGTGGAGCAGAAGAAGGTCGTACCATTGCTTGCACTACATATAAACGAACCACATGAGTAAATTGTAAAATCTGGTAAAGTGAAACAGCAGAAAGACGCATCATCGCCTGCACAACATATAAACGAACCACAAGATTTTATTGGAAAGTCAGGTAATGTGAAGCAGCAGAATGCATCACCATTGCCTGCACTACATATGAACGAACCACAAGAGTAAAACATTAAGTCTGGTAATGTGAAGTAGCGGAAGGTCGTACAATTGCCAGCACTACATATAAACGAACCACAAAAACATATTGTAAAGCCTGGTAATGTGAAGCAGCAGAAGGCCGCACCATTGCCTGTACTACATATAAATGAACCACAAAAGTATAATATAAAGTCTGGTTATGTGAAGCAGCAGAAGGCTGCACCATTGCCTGTACTACATATAAACGAACCACAAGTGTATGCTATAAAATCTGGTAATGTGAAGCAGCAGAAGACCTCACCATTGCTTACACTACATATAAACGAACCACAAGAATATATTCTAAAGTCTGGTGAAGTGAAACAGCAGAGGGCGTACGATTGTCTGCACTACGTAGCAGTAACAGTACATTGTAGTAGTAGTAATAGTAGTAGTAGAAGAAATAATAGAGGTTATAATAGTAGCAGTAGCAGCAGCAATATTAGTAGTAGTAGTCGTGGTAGTAGAAGTAGAAACAGAAGTAGTAGTAGAAGTAGTAGTAGTAGTGGTAGAAGCAGAAGTAGTATTTGTAGAAGTAATAATAATAGTAGTAGTAGTAGTTCATGTAGTAGTAGTAGTAATAGTAGTAGTAGTAGTAGTAGTAGTAGTAGTAGTAGTAGTAGTAGTATAGGTAGTAGTAGTAGTAGTAGAAGAAGAAATAATAGAAGTAATAGTAGTTGTAGTAGCAGTAGTAGAAATAGAAGAAGAGTATAATAATTGTTTTCGACCAACCATGCTTAATCACGAAACTCTAAGAATATATATTGGTTTCAGGACCAAACGACAAATAACAGATTCGTTGTAAGCTTTAAAACACCATGAGATTCATGATAAATACAGCAGAAATGTTCGACTCTAAATGAATCGTATACACAGTTTTACGTTTTTATGTCGTAAATCCCCGTGCATGTCACTCCCTCCCTGATCTTTTATTGGTATTATACAGACGCTTCGTGTTAAACTGTAGATAAAAAGTGTGTTCACGTTAAGCGTTTAATTGACTGGTTTTATTGGCTGCTTGCAAAGGCGTTTCATCGTGTTCCTTTGATGTGGTTGCCAATAATAAACCTTAGAACTGAATGATACTATTCTACAATTCGAGTTTTAAGTGTTGTTGGCGGTGTTTCTGTTTTGTATTTTGTGTTAAATTTGCATAAACGAACAATTAAGCATGTATTTCTATGCTGAAGATATTGATGTCATCCCCGATATCGCGTGCTGGAAGCTACGGTGTTTGTGAATATGTCCTGGTTTCATGAGTTGTTACAAAGATGTTTCTGATAATTATTTAATGTCAATGGAAATACCTTTCGAATTAACATAAGTTGTGATTTTATCTTTCGCACAGTGCATTAGACAGGGTCATCGAATTACCATTGGGTGCATTTAGACGATATGTTGAAGTCTATAGATAAGACTCTCTTGGGAAAACATAACTAATTGTAGATATTGACTTGTTTCTTGTTAATTTCAACGTGCGTGTATTTGTTTCCTAAATACATTAATTGCAGAGAAGAATAAAATAATGAAGGAAAAAAAGTTATATCCGTAAAGCAAGCAATAGTAATTCTTTTTTTTTCTTTTATGTTATCTCACTGAATGATTAATTCCGCGTAGGGAGTTTTGGTCGTATCTTAACTTCAGAAGATATGTCTACATTTCAAATGATTTCGTAGGGCGCTAATACGGTGCCAAGAATAATACAGATAACGCTGTTTCATCCTTTTACGTTAATGAAAAACAATTTATTGACATCGCTCAAACATGCTTAAGTCTCGAATAAGAGGTGAATTCAATATGCGGATCTGAACAAGAGCGACTATTTAAGCGACTAGTTGATTAGTTCTGAAGCAAAGTTCATTAAAGAGTTAGTGAATCGTTTGGAAGTAGAGCTGGTTTTGCGTCTATAATCTGCTGTAAACGTCTACAAAATAAATACCATTTGCTACATTCCACTTATAACATTTCAGAGGTATTTTATCTTCTCATGCGATTATTGCTAAAATCATTGTTTAATTATAAGTCTCCAGTAATCTATAATAGTTGGAATTCTGCACGAAGTTCGTGTAGTATATATACAAAAATAGCATGACGAACGCTTATTAAATAGTTGTTTCCATGCTTCATTACATTTGAAAGGCTGAAGATAATTGCTTTGACCTTTTATAACGAAAGTCATCTAAACTGGATTGAAAAATCATCACCAACGCAACTTTGAGGACTTATTACTAAAACATAATGTTCATTTATCATATTTTATCACATAGGCTTTGAATGAAATCTGTTCATTATTTCAAGCTATGTTTTCTAGAAATAATCAGGGTTTAGCATTATTTTATTAATTTTTTTTTGTATCAATTATATGTGATACATTTACACTCATGGACTTTGTACGGAAATATCGTCCATTTGCAAGTGAATGGCGGATACTTTGAGCTAGTTGTGTCCGAACAAATAAATACGGTTATGACAGGGTAATGGCCAATTTACAATTAAAGACAAATTACACAGGCCACTGACTGCCATCGAACACATTTACATCTATTTGACAATTGAGCAAATATAGGATATTATTCTTTATATAAGATTTTGAAATACGACTTCGCATTTAAATCCATTCAATGTCGACCAACGTGTTAAAAAAGCAACGAATCTCCTAAAGCGTTAAATGTGCGTTTACGATAGTTGGAATTACAAATGATTCCCATTTGACACGTAGAAAATACTAACAATGTATTTGATAAAAATGACCGCGATTCACAGAAGCTATTTGGTTCTAAAATTGTGTTGACTGACAGATTAAGATTAGAAATAAACGAGGAAATTAGCTCCAGAGTTATCTAAAAACTATATCTGTGAGACAACATGCCGAGACTTATATAACAAGAGTTGTCAGAAGACAACAAAGCTCGCCTCTGGGTGTCTAAGTCCAAAAAAGGTCATAACTGTGCGGAAATGCAAGCCATAGTTATGGTTCTTGTCTGTGTTCCATTTATGATGGTGAACACACATGCGACGTTTCATTCAATTCCAATGAGTGGTTGCATTGATATCTTAAACTAAAATGCAAAAGTTTAACCTGGGTGTCTATAGACGACGACGCCGACGACGACGACGCCAGGGTTGTGGCAATAGCTCTCCTTGGACTTTGTCCCTGTGAGCTTAAAACACAACACAGTGAATTTTTGGAGAATTTTTTTATATGAATTTCAATGTTATAAACTTAATATATTTAGGTTATTATAACTACTATGTAGTTAAATTCAAAAGTTCAGCTAAAAAACTCGTAAAATACAAATGTAAATGGAACTAAAGTAGTAAAAAAAACCCACTCTGTCCAATTGGAATTTTGGCATTAGTTTCCAACAGAAAAAGTACGATTTCCGACCGGTCAATTCCAATTAGTAAATGGTCCAGTTGGAAGATTATATTTATAGATTCTATTTTAAGATCACGTTACCAATTTGAAGGTAAAGAATCCAACTGGACGATTATATTTATAGATCAAATATTTTGTGAAGCATATGTGCGTTTATAGGTTTGCGCGGGGATGCATGTGCGTTCATACATGTGCATTAAAACTAGAAGTAGAAGTGACAGTAGCAAACACAAAAGAAACATTTATATGTGAGCGCGCGTGTAGTGTACTCAGTGGCAGAAATAACAACAGCAACAGCAGCAACAGTAGTAGTAGCAGAAGTTGTAGTAAAAGTGGTGGTAGTAGTTGTAGTAGATAGTAGTAGTAGTAGTAATTGTATTTTTGGTGGTGGTATAAGTAGTAATAGTGGCGGTGATAGAAGTAGTAGTAGTAGTGGTAGTAGTAGTTGTAGTAGTAGTAGTAGAAGTAATAATAGTAGTAGTGGTGGTGGTCGTAGTAGTGTTGATGGTAGTGGTAGTAGTGGTGGTGGTGATGGTGGTAATTGTAGTGGTTTAGTTGCAGTGTTGGTAGTAGTAATAGTTATTGTAGTAGTAGTAGTGGTGATAGTGGTAGTGGTGGTAGTGGTGGTGGTAGTAGTAGAAGTAGTAGTAGTAGTACTAGTAGTAGTAGTAGTAGTAGTAGTAGTAGTAGTAGTAGTAGTAAGAGCAGAAGTAGTGTGTGTTGTAAGTGTACCTATTGTAGTAGAAGAAGTCGTGGTAGTACTAGAAATAGCGATACTTGTAATAAAATCTAAAGTCCTTTAAATATTCAAAGTAAACATCGCAATTAAAATATGTTTTCTTTTTTTGCCCAAAAATATTATATATACCTACCTTTTCAAGAAAAAAAATTGCGAAAATGTTAATAAGCCACACAGTTTTTTATACGATTACATGCCGGAACAGTATGTCTTAAAAATACTTCGGACACTATTGCTTCACACAGCATGAGCTTATTGAACACTTGAGAACAGTTTATAAAATAGAAATAATATTTAAAAAAAACGTACATCTACAATTATCATATAATCAGAATATGTGCCAAACTCTGCTATGAAACTTACACGGATAAATTGTATCAAGGAATTTTAGAAGAAAAATAAAATTCTTTGATTGTATAGATAAGGTTTAGGATATTGGTCAAAGTACATATATTAAAAGTGTAACGATAAAGTACATTATATAATCTAGGTATAGTATTTTACTGGTATATATGTTCACAGCTGTAAAGATTGCTTTTATACTGCAACGGGTAAACTCGATTTGCAACATGCGGATGTGGTAATAAAACCCACAAAAAAAAGGTCATCCCAAAAACTACAATTAATCCTATTCTGATACTAAATTGTCAAAAATCGTTTGGTTGCTTCACGAGGAATTTTGAAAATACTTCACTTGATACATAACATCCTTACTTGATTATACAATTTTTTAACTGTGCACTAGATTTTCTAATCTATATTTACTCAACATCCTTACACTCAAATTTCTTATTTGACATTATATTTTCAAACGTGACACTACATTTTCTCACTCGATACACAATTTTCTTACTTGTCCATAGATTTTTCTTACTGAGCACTAGAAATTTCTAATCTATATTTACTCAACAGTCTTACACGACATTCAAATTTCTTATTTGACACTTAATTTTCATTTACGACACTACATTTTCTCACTTGATACACATTATTCTTACTTGACTATAGAATTTTCGTACTGGGCAACTGGGCACTAGCATTTTTAATCCATATATAATCAACTTTTTTACAAGACATTCAAATTCCTTATTTGGCACTATTTTTTCATAAGCGACACTGACTTTTCTCACTCATTACACAACATCCTTACTTTACTATAGATTTGTCTTAAAGGTACTATATTTTCTAAACTTTATATACTCAACATCCTTACACAACATTCAAATTTCTTATTTGACACTATATTTTCATTCGCGACACTTGATTTTCTCACTTGATACACAACACCCTTACTTAACTATAGATTTTTCTTACTGGGCACTATAATTTCTAATCTATAATCACGACTTTCAATTTCAGAGTGTCAATTTAACACTTTATTTTCATATGCGACATTAGATTTTCTCATTCGATACACAACGTTATTTGACTATAGATTTATCTTACTGTGCACTATATTTTCTAATCTATATTTATTCAACATTCTTACACAATATTCAGATTTCGTTTTTGACACTATATTTTCAAACGCGACACTATATTTTCTCACACAATACATGACATCCTTACTTGACTATAGAATTTTCTTTCTCTGCACTAGATTTTTTAATCTATATTTACTCAACATTCTTACACAACATTCAAATTCCTTATTGGATACCATATTTTCATACGCGACACTAGATTTTCTAACTCAATTCTCAACATTCTTACTTGACTATAGCTTTTTCATAATAGGCATTAGATTTTTTATTCTATATAATTATACTAAACATCCTTATACAACATTCAATTTCCTTTTTTGACACTATATTTTCATACGCAACACTAATTTTTTTCACTCGATACACAACATCCTTAAATGACTATAGATATTTCTTATTTGACACTTGGTTTTCTAATCTATTTATACTCAACTTCATAACGCTACATTTGATTTCCTTATCTGACACTATATTCCATATGGGACACTAGATTTTCTCATTCAATACACAACAGCCTTACTCGATTATATATTTTTCTTACTGGGGACTAGATTATCTAATATAAATATACTCAACATCCTTACACAACATTCAATTTCCTTGTCTGATCTTGTTCGGATCTATATATACTCATTATTTTAGTCGACATGCGATTTTCTTACACCACACTTAATTTCAAAACTTAAAATTAAAAAAGTTATGAATTTCATTAATATATGTAAATATGACGTTACGCCTTGAAGGTGTCATAACAAACATGAATTACTAATCAAAACCACTCGTAAATTCCTTCAGCATGTAACCTTTAGTTTAAAAGTGTTTTAAATTACCCCATTGTTCATTATTTATAGACAATTAAAATAGCTTTTATAAACAAGGATTTGTATGTTGTCAAATTAACAACTAGATTTTTGGAAAGCGAGGCAAAATATTGTGTAACAAATGCAGGATTTAATCTCTTACATTTCCCTCAAAACACAATAAAATATATCTTATATGTTTATTGTTGAATGATATATCAAACTTGCAATTCTTAAAGGTCATAAAAAAATTAACAATGTTTATTTAAGGTTCAGATTTTTCTGAACGGTACGTACCACGCGTAGAAACAATGGCGGCGAAATGTTGATTTTCGGAAATGGATACATTTTGGAGGAACATTTATTAATTTAAGCTTATTTAGTATCGGCGATTAAAAATATAGTATACCAAATGGTAATGGTAAGGAAATCATATTGGTATTTTTTGATATCTTTCGTCAATTAAGGTTTTGAAAAGAACATTTTGACACCGAAACATATAACTTGTTCGGAAATGAGTAAATTTTGGATGATTTCTTTTCTAATAAAACTTCTTTTGGTAACTTTGACAATATGACGATTGAAAATGTATTATATCAAATGAGTTTTGTCATGTTTTCTTTATTATGTATCTTTCGAGAATAAAGGTTTAAAAAAAGAACGCATTGATGATAAAACCGCACAATTTGTCAATATTGATCGATTTTGACTGTGATTTAAAATATTTTATTGGACGAAATATTTCTTTTAACCTTTACGAATATAAAGTTTAGGTATTATGAAAGAAATCATTCAAATATCAATAAACAACTTAAAGTAACACCAGAAAAATAAGCAATATTGTACACGCATAAAGCGTGGACTTTCCGTTGTGCGTGTGAATCTAACGTTACACCGGCACTTTCCAATTAAAAAACACCGATATCAATTTGAACTGTCCAATTGGAAAACCTAGGTTCCAATTGGTCAATTTTAAAAATAGATTTCCAATTCCAATTTGGCAATTACATGTTGGAAATTAGAAATTCCAGTTGGAAATTTAACTCTCCAGTACGGACGAAACGATATTCCAGTGGAAAAACATGTATTTTTGAGGTCTTAAGATTATAATTGTGACATAAATCGGCAATTAATAATGCTTTTGATTACCTTTTTGTGATAGCACAGTCATACTCTTCAAACTGCCATACTTTGTCAATAATAATAACGAAAGATAAAAAAAAATTGGAAAAAAAGAGTTTAAAGTCAAATAAGATGAAGCTAGTGTTTGTCTTGACAACACATGTGGTAAGCGTAACCAAATCCGTTATGCATTTAAACGGATTTCAGACGGAATTGAACACACAACAGTATGCATTTATGACAGATGAGAGCAGAAAATTTAACGTGAAAATAACTGTCTGCAGCTCCTCCGAGGAGGAGTGGTATAAGGCGCCGCCCTAAGATCATTTACCTCTCATCACGTATGTTTGAGTCCCGCTTGCTTCAAAACCTTTACATATATGTAAAAAAGTTTCCCATTTCCTTGCGGAAGGACGGTGGCTCTACTCAGATTCATTCTGAAATCTTTCTCAACCAATAAAACTGTATTTCCCATATATTACACGAAACGTGTTGAAAATGGCGTTAAACACCTTTCAAAAGAAAGAACAGTTACTGTTTGTTTACTAATTTTTTCCTATCTATTTAATATAATTATTACATAAAGTTATCTTCTAGAAGCATAGATGCACATAATTAGTCCAAGAAATGAAAATAATACTATCATTGATTTCTTATTAGTTATCTAAATATCATTTTCAATATATATTGAACGCCTTTAAAACCCGCAAATTTTTGAATATATAAAACATTTATTATCCCAGATCTGTTTTTATTTTCATCGGTTTATATATGTCGCCCGCAATTAATATGTTAAATTTGTTCTTTTAATTTGATGAAAATGTTGCAATAAAATTGATAGTTCTGTCTTGGTTTATCAATCATGTCATATCTAGATTTGACACAATACTCATACTTGCGTTTGTATAAGCGGTAAGTATAGTTTGTTCTTTATGTACATGAACGGTGTAATTCAGAAAATGAAAAACATCTAACAAGTTTAATGGGCTTGACTGTCCGTAAAGTGATTCTATTTTTATATAACCGACGATTACTCATACTAGTTCATCTCAATGAAAATCTTTGAAATGACTGGACTCTGCTCGTTACATTGAATATGTCGCAATTGACAAAGATCATGAGTGGATCAGAAATAGATTCACCTAGATAAATGCTTCATTTCCAAATGTTTTGTTTTTTTAACTTTTAACATTATTTAATTTCTGTCAAAAGTAACGATAACACAGCAGTAATCTTCATTAGGAAGCAACTTACAATGTATTTATATATATATATATATATATATATATTTAAACAAAAGTCGAAAATCAAGCAAAAGCCATGGACGTCATTCATTATCTATGTACACTGATATGAATTGGTAATCTATACCGTAAAATGTAAACCGAATTCATTTATTGTCGTGACAATATAAGTTTATCGCAATATGACGTAAGCACCATCATTAGATGTAGTACAACAAAATATCTAAGCATTCATTGAATGATAATATATAAACGTACGTGGCCTTGTCATTATCTCTGTAATTACTTAAGTTAGGCATTGGCGGTTGTAGTCATGATAATGATACGTATCCCGCTCAATTCCGTTTCGTTTTTAACAATCACACACATATTCAATAATGAAGGATGAGTCAGAATAGCTCAGTCGTTAGCGCGTCTAACTATCACTCCAGGGGTCGTGAGTTCAAATCCCTGCCCGGCCACAATCTCCATGATGGTTGATATACGACATTGCGTCTCATTATCATTAGTCTGTCGCTGCTGATTCATGTGGGAATGTTATCAGTTACTTGCGGAAATGGGGTGTAATCGAGTACTTGTTTAACCTTTCAGGATCCCAAGAAACAGCGGTTAGGTTAACTGATCGTCTGTTTGTCCTTGATGGCATAAAATGACGCTTAATATTCAATCAATCAATCATAAATAATAAAGCGGTTGTATTTTGCTATTGAAACGCACCTTGTAATTATAACATTTTATTTTGACAATACTGTAAGATGTCATAGAAGGACACACTTTAATAAGATTGATGATAATTAATTTGTAAGGTTTTCAGGCAGATTGATGAAGCCTCTCATCATAATTACACAATGCTATGATTCACACGGCAATTCATTTGTATAAGTATAAGACGTTTATTGCAATTTGCTTGCATGGCAAACGAAAGCTTTATTTAAATATTTAAGAAGCTGACTCCCCCAACCCCTAACAAAATCATTTTTTTAATAATCTGGTGATTTTAATCATGCCTATACAATAACAAACGGCATGCAATTTTGTCAAAATAATAAGTAAACACAATGTAACACAATGAAGTGTTTACTTAGAAACCGTTCGCGTGACTAAGGTAAATGGCCGTCCTGAATATAATATCGATCGCTGATTAGATTATCAACTTGTTTGCTTGACAGTCCGCACTAGTCAATTATTATCAATTTGTGTGAAGTGTGTAATTTTATGATCTACTTTTTAAGTTACGCCGCCCTTAACTTGTATAGTTATTTCAATATATATGTATTACCCAATCCACACACTGAACATTTGCTGTAAATGTATTCCTTTAACCCCGATATGAAATAGTGAATTTGCCGCAATGTTTCATGCAATTTAATAGTAATAGACGTATTTCATTCCTTCTTCGTTTGTTTTTTTTTATGTCTAGGCTCATAAAACACGACTTTAACGTTAACGTGTACTGTTTATCAACGTAAGTATGTGCATGTCATATATATTAACTTGCTCTCGTGAGACTTTTATTGAACAAGCGAAATATATAATTCATATCAATCTGACATGTCAATGTTAAATGATGTATTTTGATTTATATCCGGTATATTCTTCTTCGTTATTTAGACAATTGGCAAATATTTTATTATTGTGAGTGAGGAAGTTGCATTCAGAAGACACGACCATCACAGCAGCACAGACACAGTCAATATACAGAATAATCAAAGGATATACTAAACAAACTGACAGAAGAAATGACAATAACCTTCATCGGTTAATAGCTTAAATACAGTCTCTCCACAAAAATAACTGATTATTTTGATATATTGCCTTAACATAAGGTTCATTGACCCTACATGGTTAGTATCAATGATACAGCAAATATTTGTATCCGAGAGTATTAGTGAATGCTATTGTAAACGACCTTTTCTTCTACTGATAGTTCCTAGGCCATGACCGTTAATGTCGTTTCTACTGAATGGCTGTAATGTATTTATTAAGATAGATCTACGAGTCGGTTTTTTCCACTATTTGATTGTACATTCATTGTGTCATATTATCATTTCGTATTTCACATTTATATTACGTCGTCTTATTGTTTACTATCGAATGTAAAAACATTGATAATGTGCACTTGATTAAAAATTTGGTAATGTAAAGATGTACGTGTATAAACTTTTTATGACT
Organism: Panopea generosa; assembly: GCA_029582155.1. Classification (NCBI taxonomy): domain Eukaryota; kingdom Metazoa; phylum Mollusca; class Bivalvia; order Adapedonta; family Hiatellidae; genus Panopea; species Panopea generosa. The sequence continues at coordinate 70,535,058 of CM055894.1, read as the reverse complement.
TTTATGTAAGCTTAAGAAACGTGCTTGTTAAATTGAGTACTTGAATTCCATGCCGGTGTTAGCAATGTTTTATGAATGCATTAAGGGTTGTTAATATCCATTATATTAATGTTTCTGTATTGGCTTTGATATCGAGGAAAAAGATGACGTCTTGTGATGTGAAATCGGCCAATATTGCATATACATTAAACATAAAATTATCTAGCCTACTTATATTTCTACGACCTTGGGCAAATATGAAAATCATTGGATCAATAACTAGGTCAATAGGAAATCAATTAATTGTTACATTACATTATTGGAAGGAAATATTAGAAAGTAAAAAACATTCATATTGTGTCAATTTTAGTGTGTTCTCACTTAATTGTTTTGGACTGTTTACAACATCCGGTTATTTAAAAACGAACGTGATCGGACGAAAAAATATACATTTCTGAACATTGGACATCAACTAATAAACAAATCCAAGCACTTCAATTTTCGTAGGATATACTCCGATCTTACTCTTCTACCTTCTTTTTTCTCTTCTCTCCGACCTGTTCTGTTATAAACCTAAACTTTATTTCCAATAATGTGTTCATAAACTAATATATATGAAGAATGTAAGTTGTATTATGAATGTTATTATGAATTGTATACGAATGTTTAAAAAAAAGTGAAAAACCAAAAAAAAGGATTACTCAAATATTTTTTAAATGCATACTTTAAAAGTTGATATTAATACATGTGGTAATACTTAGGTAAATTGCTTTTGTTAGAATAAAACAGATTTAGGTTCAGTATGTGCGCATATATTTGTTTTATTCAATATCATTCACCGATCCATTCGCGCTACAATACAGTCTCAACTTTATGTCTAATATGCAGAAATATTATTATTATTTGTTATTGTGTTACACATCAATATCAGCATTCATGACAAGTTGAAATTAAAAAAAAACAGTATTGGTTACGGTGTCCTATTTGGGCCATCGCGGAATATTTATTAAATTAAAAAAAATCGAAACTTCTATTGGCAAAAGTCGAAACAACGATTGTGAAAAGTAAAAACAACGATTGTGAAAAGTCGAAACAACGATGGTGAAAAATCTAAACAACGATTGTGAAAAGTCGAAACTATATGTACGATAGTAAACAGTTGAAACAACGAAACTACGATGGTGATCATGAAAAAAAAAACCCCGAAATTATTTCGACTTTCGTTGTTTCGACTTAACTTAAAAAAATAAATATGACGCGATGGCCCCCAGCGGGGCACCGTAATTTATGTTGTTTGTTCTGTTGTGTTAGTGGTGTCTTCTAAACGATAGGTCTATCGTTATATATTATGTTTTCTCACTTTCAATTTAAAGTTATTTCTCAACATTCTGATTAACAAAGAATTAAGTTGACGTATGTCAAAATATATCATTTAACATTGGCCTCTCAGATGAAATGAATAACATGTTTTGCTTGTTCAACATAAGTCTCGCGAAAACAAGATTTACGTTAAAGTTATGTTATGTAAGCAATGCGATCTGTCTAGAGATATGGAAAGTAACAACATAACGATAGATGAAATATCATTGATATTAAGAAATTACATGAAACAAATCAGGTTTCAGATTTCATGTCAGGGTGGCGGCGGTAGAGTAAATTTCTCGCAATGGTTCAATACACAATTGTTATGTATACATGTTTAGTTGAGTATGATGCACGCTTGTTCTGGTGCTTTATTTTCGTTTCAATTAGATATACTACTTGCATTAGATAGAGGGGGATTCGTCTAGACACACATATGTGTTTCCCTGTCATTTCGGACTGAACCAATATTCTTTTTTATATTGTTCAACGGAACCTTTTCGGTGGAAAAAGATCGTTATACATTTTATTATAGCTGACAACAGTTTTAGCATTATACGTATGATTTCGATTTCAATTTGCCTTTTCAATTTAAGCTTAAACCCCAAACTTATACTGCCAGGTTAGTAAATATTTGTAAGAGGAGACTATCAAATTACAACGCAGTGCAAATTACAATCTGATGTTGGTTAACACAGATCCATGTGTATATAGCGCATCTCACTCTAATTTATATTTTTTGGCAGTTGGAGTTTAACTTTTATTTCAAACTGCATATAACAAACACTTTTAAGAGGGAGAAAAAAACGCCATATGTATTAACAATAATCTAGTAGTATGCAAAATGTTAACAAAAACAATACATTGAATACTGTGGAATTTTGAAAAAGGGTTCTCTGATTTGAATAATGTATTGAATTGTATAAACCTACCCAAAATCCGTCTTGCATTTTTTACATGGCAGTAGGGACTTTAATGAATGTCAGTTAACTACTAGCATGTAAATTTTACAAAGTGTGTGCCTGAACATTATAAATTAGCTTGTAGTGCTGACTAAGACTTGTACAACCTTTATATTATTGCCCTTGTTTGAACAGTTATTAACAAAATGCTAAAGGTACATAATTAATACAGTACAAACATCAGTTATTTGTGACAAGTACGAATTATAAAGTCTGTACCTAATACCTTCCACAATTCTATAGGCAAATATTGATCTTAGAAAGCAGACATTGTAAGTATCGTTATAAAATACTTAATTCCACATTTGTAAGCACGAAGACAGATTCATTTTATTGAAAATTTAAAGTCAAGGATCTTACAAATCGATAGTATTGTAATACAGTATGTTATTAAAACAACTTATCTTTGATTATGTATAGGTCAAAATGTAAACTAAAAGAACTATTTGAATACAACAATACTAAATGTGTTTTAAAAGAGCAATTAGCGACTTAAGATATAAATTAAGGAAGATAATATAATAGCATAATATATTTATTAAAGTATCAAATCTTAAATACAGAGAAATATAAACATAAAACCATAAAAACCGTGAGAGACGGCATTTGAAAAAAAAACAAAACGTGAAACATGATTTAACGAATTCCTTTATGTGATTGAGAACATAAATTTCTCATGACATAACAAACAAATTCAAAATATCAAATGCTTTTTTATTGTAGTTGAAACATTTCAATGGATATGAATACACATGTGTATTCTTTCTGGATACTGCAAATCGTCGTATAATAAAATCATACATCATACTAACAATCAATTAAATCTTCTCACTCCAGACATTTGCCATTAAAGGAAACTTTTTTTCATTTAAGACAATATTTCAAAGTACGTGATTGGATTTTAGGCAGTTGAAAAATTGTCTGTATTAAACTTAACACTCCACGAAATGTTATATGTTATCATGTTTATTAAATAGCTGGTGAAGCATTCAAATTTGGAATTATAGAACAATATTAAAGAGATTTTATCAGGATTTTTCAAAATATTTAAATCGGCTAAAACATTTTTTTTTCAAATTGAGCATGACAAAATATATCCACTAAGCCTGTTTTGTTAAAATAATATTTGTTTTATCCATTTAAAAAATGATTAATTTTAATGACAATTATAGCGTTTTTTCCTTATATACTCTTTTTAATACCATTTCCGTAAGTTGCATTCTGACTGTTCCGATTATGACTATTCTACGTGTTGGTTGTGTTTGTATTATGTTGTATATATTAGGACTATTCTATGTGTTGATTGTGTTTGTACTATGTTGTATATATTATGACTAATCTATGTGTTAGTTATATTTGCATTATATTGTATGTATTCTTTGAATCATACGTCTTCTATTGAAAATGTATGTTCATATTGATTGCAATTACTGTCAGATATGCTATGGCTATGGCTACTCAATCATTTCAATCATTTTAAAAATATTAATATGACTTTGAATCAGAACAACACCCCCTGGTATAGAAGACACATTTGATGCAGAATAAGACTCGAATAGACTTGACATAGATTATTCAATAATATAGGCCACTGGTCCAACAATACAAAAAAAACAAATACATTCTGTAAACAAACATTGGAGTAAATACCATGTAGAATGGAACAAACAAATTGAATACATATATTAACTTTAAATAAGTATTTGTTAGGTTACATTTATAGAGTCATATTTTCTAAATCCAGATTTCTTTTATCAAAATCATTGAACAAGTACTTTGATATAGAGATACTATCATGTTTGTCTGATGAGGACACAATTGTATAAAAGATTTAAAGATCTTAATCTTATCCAGGCATCTTTAAAGTAAAGTAGTCTAAAGCGTTCATAAATTGGGCATTCAAAAAGAGATCAAACTCATCTTCAATTACATATACATTTGAATTATGACAAAATTAGCAAAAGCATAATGCTCTATCAAGACTCATATGTATTCCTTTAGCGATCATCAAATTGTGACAAGAGCATATGTAATATGACACTATCTTTCTCGATTTGTATAGTAAATCCAACCTTAGATATGATTCAATATTAAGCTTCTGGCCGTTTCAGTGCTACAATCAGTGTTGTCATTCCTGTTATATATATTGGTTATGTTAATGTTCTTGTGAAGAATGTGTCTTTTAAATACTATTGAATCCTTTTGGGCATATATATAAAATAATATATATAATATAAATATACATTTATTTGTTGATAAGTTATGAATCCCGTCCCGCTTTTATTTACGACACCCTTCTTTTTAATATAACACAAGTTTTGATTACCATGCTTATTTGTTATATTTATATAACAAATGCGCTCAATTAAACCACGATATTTCGTTTTTCATGGATCTTGTTGCGCTAAACAAGTGAATAAGGTATGCCCTTATTAAGTTCAGTTTGATAAATATTATATAATTGGACGTGGTGAAATGGAAATGAAAATTAATTGCGAACATAGTTTGCCTTAATTCCCGTGTTGCAGTAATATAAAGTAATTCTTTATGATTTAAAGTTTGAAATAATCATATAATAAAAACTAATCATACCCTAATAGGCATTATTTCTTCGATCCATTTTCATGTTTGATTCAGACAACCCTGATCCATGCTTATATGTAGAGTAATGAGCATCTGTAAATCCAATTAAATCTGTTGTTGTCAAGAAAAGAAATGCAAATGAGATATATTTGGTAATACGTGTATTAATTTTTTTTCTCTACTTATCCTATATTATTAATTTCGACAATCCTATAAACCAATGTTCACATCTTATATATTCATAATCAGATCTGCCATTTACGTGCAAGCTATTGCCTTCTGCAGATTAGAATCGCTTCTTATATAGTGTAAAATACCAGAGTAATTCCCAGTAGCCTAATATGTGACATATTGCGGAGATATGAAGTTAATAATGTCATTTCTCAGAATGACATTGTTCGGTATTCTTCATAAATCCAACAAATTGTGTCCAATATTGACGATCATTTCTGATTCGATATATCAAATAGCGCGTTCGCTGACAAACATCCGTTCAGGGCATTTATCAAACGAGGAAATTAAGTGTTTATGAGTAATGGCGACTTTTGTAAACGTTGCCCGTATTTATTTATACATCATGCTAATGGACATAAGCCGTTCCTTCACCAGACAGCGTTCAGTGGTAGTTGAGTGATTGATGACTCGAGGTGGGACGATAATTACACAAGTCATTTCATATACACCGATAAAACAGACAAGATCGTACATGATTAAATGCCGCTGATGACACATTTTCTTAATAACGAATATGTGAATGACAATCAGCAGTAACAGTTAATATTTGGAGAAATATCAGATAAATTCCCCGGTATCTGTTTCAAAATAGTTGCATACTTGATCTTAATGAGTGCCCTGTCCTAATGTATATTAAAAGAAAAATAAAGAAAAGTAAAGTATGGGAAGAGAAATTCTCCTCACGGGTTACCAAATGTAAGTTGATTAATTTCAATTGATAATATGATTAACTACTTTTTTGTTATTTGTAGAATGCAAGGTCACTATCATTTCAACTTAAAAGTGGTTTGTTTTGTTAACATGACAGGGGTTTGTGTACCCTCCTGATTTCTGATCCTCATATAAATAAACATAATATATAAACACTAACATATGATTAATCTTACTTTATATGCATTTTTTCCCCTGTAAATCTTAGTTATATCAAATCATGGCGAATTACATGTACGGCATTCCTCAAAATCCGTTCGTTTGTTTGCTTTTGTTCTAAAGTACCAAAAACGTCTATATAAAAATAAATTCCAATATTTTTAGGAATACACGGATTGTGATGACTTTATAAATAAAATATAGTTTAATTATGTATTCTATGCTTGTTAATGATTTCATAGGTTAGCAGAGTGTTTATGAATCGCGTTTAATTAGATTATCATATCTGTTTAATATTCTCTTCACTAGCTGTAATTTATGTACATTTGAATAATATTTGCAGCAGTTGCGTTATTATAGACTTTAGGTTAAAAGGTAAAAGTTACAATGTTTTATTAGTCTGTAGTACAGACCCAGCTCTCACGATTATGTTCATTAAAAAGGGTTGTTGGGAAAGCCACGTTTGAGCACGTTGATTGGTTGTTTAAGCGTTCAACTGCTATGAAATGTGGGACAGGCATATATTTCCCTGCTTTTTCATTGGTGGTTAATAGAACTGGTTTGGGAGATATCAGGTTCTGGTGGGATAGACTAAATAGAGACAAATATAATATCTAGAAGTTCAATCTATAGCAAATTAAGTAAACAAATGAATAAAAAGTATTGTAAAATGGCATTTAACTCAACATTGGAACTATGAGACAACTAAAATTCATATTTTTAAATTCATGGGTTCTTTTCATAAAAAAACTTAAATCGTCGTAAACGTAAACCAAATATTGATCTTAAGTTTTTTAATTTTCATTCTAAATGAATGCAAAATTGGCTTAAATCAAGCAACAAATGATATATTATCTGAAAGTGCAACTATTTGAAATGTCGTTCAAAGTTTGGGCATACAACAAAGAAATTATCAAATTGATGTTTATCGATTTTTACGCAGCCCTCATCATTTAATATAGTTTCATCTCAATATTTTAGATTTTTCCTAAAACAACACCAGGTTATTTATTATTTGAAATACTTATTGTGCGATATAAATATTTGCATTCTAAACAATGGCACCTTTCGATACATCACGACAAGACAAACGTTTTGAATGTTAATTACATGTGTTAGACAAAAAACTGTATAGTTTATGTCTCAATAAAATCTGTTATCTGTTATCTGTTTTTGCTTTATTAAAATGTATTATAAAACATTCAAAAGACACAGTAATCTCTAGAACATAATCTTATCACATTCACAATCGTGAATTGCATTTGTGATATCTTCAATAAAAACTTCAATCAATATGTTTAAATTTATTTCAACGTCGTGTCTATAGCTAGGTTACTGTCTACTTTATTTTGACATATTATCATTTGTCCCGTTATTCGTTCACTTACAACGCAGCAATTGGTATACTAACATCGGTTGTTTCGTTCAGAAAGAAATGTGTTCCTAATAGTGCTATCGATTAGTGTTTCACTTAACCTAATATATCGCCTAATTCGGCGGTAATGACGATACTTAGTATGATGCTGTAAAACGTGGACGTGAATCAGACACGTGCGATAGTGTACCACACCGCCATTAAACGCATATTATTTAATTTGTCAAAATGTAAAGACAGTCTGAACTGATAACTTTCTGACGAAGCGTAGTTCTTTAGCTCAAATTAAATAACAATGGACGATCTGTTACAAACAGTGCCCATATATTGGCTGTTATGTATCTTCAACAGCTATTTGATAGATTAATGTATATTTCAAATTGCACTTTGTCACGTTTTCACTGATCGATTGCATACGTTTGTGTTATATAAACCATGCGTTTTTGTTAAGTCTGGATTGATGGAGTCCATCTTACGCCCACATCACTATAGATATCAAGTATGATGTCTTTCTGAAGTATTAAAGATGGCGCTTTAGGAGGTGGTAGGATACATAACACAGACTTCTAGTTTAAACGAAAGAAAAAGAAAATTCTAGTTTAACATGGCATTTGTTAATCTATTTAATAGTTTTGTGAATTGTAGCACTAATCCTATAAGTCATGGTTGATATGATAATTATAGGACGCACTTAATAATGTCATGTCAGTTTCATTAGTTTCGTATCTTATCATCAATAATAGCATTTTAACAAAATGTCCCTAAATGATCAAATGAATTCACTTTATTTCAAATAGTTTTATTTTAATGGATAACATACAATTAAGCGCTTCATCTTATTGAATAAAGTAATCTAAAAATAACAATATTTGAATGGCAGATGTATCATGTGTCTCGTATGTTTTTGTATTGTGCTTGACAAGAATGTGATTTGTCTATGCATTTGTTTAGTTTTTGGTGCAGTGGCTGTATCATTTAAACGCAACGTTGCCTATTAAACATATAATATACTTAACGGAATAGCTAACCCGCCACCTGACACTTTATGTACTGACATGTTTATGTACATTGTACATGTATTTTCTAAAAAAGTATCAAAACAATTTCCTTGGCATTTGGACTTAATAAGAAAGAACATTGAGGGTATGTAAAACCAGCACATATTGTCTGTCAATGTCGTATACACATTTAATAATGTTGACGAAGATATTGGAAATACAAAAGTGGCGGGTTAGCTGTTCCGTTCAGTATATGTTACTTATTAGATTTTTACTTCTTATTATTTATTTTGCTATGTTTTTATGTTTTAGTTGTAAATTAGTAAATGAAATGAAGCAGGCTGTCAATTAAACAAGTCGATAAACCAATCAGCGATCAATAACGTCGCCATTTTCCTTAGTAAATCTAATGATGTCAAATTTAACGCTATATTATATTTATTCGGACAAACATAGTCACGTGGTCAGTTGATGGAGCAAAAGTCGTTCTTGTGTCAGGTCAATCCTCTCTATACAGTGTACAATTTGTATTATCTATGTATCCTTCGCGTATCCAGTGCTCCTGAAAGGTGTTTTGTTAGATGCATGATGCTCACTATCTCATATATATAAACGGATTTGTTCCAAAACTACTGATCATTCGAATGCAATGCGTCCCGTTGTCATCTTTTCTTTATAATGTATGCTTTATGCAATTGATAATTATTCTACTGATGATGTTTCTGCTGTTATAATTTGTATATCTCCTGAGTCAATCAACACCCAATGAAAACGCAGGAAATGCTATGCCTGTCCCACAATTCATAGCAATTTAACGCTTACTTAACTTTGACGATATTTAAACTTTCAGTTGAAGCAAGTGACCAATCAACGCGCTCAAATGTGGCTTTCCAAACATTACTATTTAACGGACCTTATCCGGAGAGCTGGGCTTGTGTTCTCTGAATGTAATGTCTCCTGTTGGATACACATTCATATGATAAATTATATATATTCATTCTATTTTTGTACATTTCCACTTTCAGAGTGAGAATGGATTGTCGCATATGTGCATTATCTGTGTTAACATTCATCGCCATAGAAATCTATTGCGCATCATCAGAACCAACAAAAAGAGGTAACTAAATATAAGATACACCTTTACGACCCGTGCTTTTAATCACTTTGTATAATATAATAGTATCAGATAAAAGGATTTATATATTGGAAGAATAGAACTCAACCAAGTATTAAAAATAACAGACTTTATATTAGTATGTCTGTTTACGAAGGATATTGAATCGTGTAACACCTCTCACGCCGTCTGATATCTAACATAATGCACAGTTTTCATTGTCCAATTAAGGTGACCGTTTATGTATCATTGATCCATAGCTCGTTAAGCTGCATTGCTCATCAACACCAAAATACAGTCAAACCTTTGTAAGCGATCACTTCTATTACCCAGTCACTTGTCCTGAGCAGCCACATTTGCTATTTCTTATGTATATGCTTTAAAACAAAAAGAAACGTGTATTTAGCAACAATTTGTCTTAAAAGGGCACATTTTATCATTTCTTTGACTACCTGCTTAAGACAGGTTTGATTGTGTCTAATATTAAATGAATACATACAGATATATTCTGATGGAGTCCTCCACACATAAAACAAAATATGTCATATATAATCTGTCATGTGCCATGTTTTGAAAATTCCATTTTTGAATTAAACTTTTTTTTTAATTCGATTGTGAAACAAGTTCTTACAACTGATACAAATGTCGCTCGATTAAAAATAGATAAAAAGAACCTGTCACTTATTTCATATAGTAAAACTATATGTACGTATACTAACCTTGTATCTAAATTGAATACATTTTTTTTCAGAGGATGACCCAGTTTCATTAGAAAGCAATCCAAATTTTCTACAAGAAGCTTTGCTGTCCAATTTAGGTGAGGACGATTACGAAAAACGGCGTTCTCTTATGCGATTCGGTAAACGGCGGTCTCTCATGAGATTCGGAAAACGTGGTTCAATACTAAGATTCGGTAAGAGATCGTCTTTAATGCGGTTCGGAAAAAGGAACTTCTACGACGATGACGATGCGTATGTACCTGATGAATTTTATGACTCTAACGAATTAACAAACGATAAGCGAGGCTCATTGATGAGATTCGGGAAAAAATCTTCAATAATGCGATTTGGAAGAAGTACAGAAAAGAAACCTCACGTACCCTGGAGATTTGGGAAAGATTTGGAGAGTTGGGACTACAATTTACAATAAGTTTGAGTATCATTGACATAATGAAATAAACACGTTAAAATGAACTACTTGTTTAAATAGTTAAACATTCGGCCAGCATAGCTAACAATTACGAGTTTTATGTACAGTATAACAAGAAAAGATACCTTTATATATTTAAAGTAACTGTTGAAATAGTTAAATTGAAAATGGATAATAAACAGTTCCGAGCATAACCCTGCGCCAGAAATTCTTTAGGACAAGTATTTATAAATATGTTCGTCACATAGTAAATTATAGTAAGACTAAACCAATTAAATCACTGTTAATGCTTCATAACAAATTGACATTCATGAATATCAACACATGTATTTAGCAATAACAATACTTTATTCAACAATCTTTAAACTATGGACTAATGAGAAAGTAATAAGTTCTGCACAGCGTGTCAGTATAACATATCAATGTCAAACTCGCAACTTATGTTACAGTGTAGCCGGCTATATGTCGTTTTTCCGGTTTCTTACTGGAAATTAAAGTTATATTTAATTACATGTGACTATTTTGCCAGTGTGTACATCTAACAGTTAAATAAAAAAAATATATGTCATTTAATATGTTATGTAAACATTTAATGTAACAGTATACATTGTGAATCGGTCCCAAGCTTTATTGTATTTTGTGTTTCTCGGTTTGCTTTTTTCTGTCATATCACTATGAGGTCAACTGGAATAAGTAACCTTACTATAGTGTTTCATTCTCACAAAATATCTACATTGACTAGTGATCAGTACTAATCTATTTTACTTTGGATTATGAATCAAGACCAAAGTGTATATCAAACGCTCTTGAGACTGTTTCCTGAGTTCAACCAGTATTTAAAGTTTTTTTGTTAGGCCATTGGGCGGACCTTGGTTCGATACAATTCTCTACCCATTGCACTACCGCAACACTTTAATATTTACCGATTGTCAGGGAGCATTAAATCAATGATCCGATGTGACATAAAAATAAACAATAAAAATACTATATTTCAATTTATTGGTCACTCTTGAATATTACCACCGTCCCATCATAGTGTCATGTTTCTCCCACAATTGATGCTGGCGGTTTTTAACCAGTCTTACGTCCTTTGTGGCGGCCAATTTCAGTCGCATCGTAGTTGACTTAATCATTTATCATTTAAGCTTCTTCAATTTGGAACCATGGACTTTGCCCCAAAATAAAATATTGCTTATGCCTGTTGTATTAGACAGTGGTTAGACAGTGGTGGTGCATAATGCATTTCCCCTCATGAAGAGACACAGTACAATCAAATGTTCAAATTAATTTCTTATTTTGGTTATACATATATATGTCCATGGGATCAATCATTTTATTAGATATTGTAACCACAATTACAATATGCACTGGTTGTTTACACGGTCAACGCGACTGATATGCTGACATTTATGTGAAGAAATTAAATGATTACACAGTAGAAGTCACGTCATATAAATAAATATATGTATATAATATTATTCAAGCACATTACAAATACATACTTAAAACTCTATATCGGACGTAGTTTTTATTCTGCTTTCTGTTACACACGTTCATCAGTTGTTTTAAGCTAGTACGGCAATATGTTTAGATATGCACTTATAGCATAATATAATGTAAATAACAACACTAAATTGTATTCGTATTTAATACAGTGGATTCGTAATTTGTTTAGCTTACTCCGCCTACACTATACAATATACACATTCTCTTCCTGGTTTTGATATACCTTCCCGAGCCAAACGAGTACACCATATCTATAAATAATTTAAAAATACGATTTCAGCATAAAAATAAACAAATACAAATACAAAAATAAAAATCTCTTTATTCAGCTATAAAACATACAACTTGTTTATAACCTACACAAATAACATGAAAATATGAATCTATATAGTGAGAAAACGAACAATTTAACCTATTATTAGTTTACCAAGAAGCACCAAATTTATTTGATTTGTTTTAATCTATACATTATGTTATGTTTATTAATCTGAAAGCAAAATAAATAAAGGTGTTACTTATTAAATCTGATAAAAAAGTTGATAATTTCTTATTACCAAGTGTAAATACTTCCTTCTGAGTTAGTCGGGCCCGATTAGCTCAGTTAGTTACGCGTCTGACTATCAATCCAGGGGTCGTGAGTTCGAATCCCCCGCGCGGCAACATACTCCGTGATGATTGATATACGACATTGTGTCTCATTACCATTCGTCTCTCACCACTGATTCAAGTGGGAAAGTTATCAGTTACTTGCGGAGATGTGCTCGAGTACTGGTAAATCCCAGGAAACAATGGTTAGGTTAACTGATCGTCTGTTAGCCCTAGAGGGCATAAAAATGACGCTAAATATTCAATCAATCAATCAATAAATTTCCAATCCTTCTGAGTGAAATAAAACTATTACTGGTTGAATACGAAATTCATGTTTTATTTTTAAAGATTGTGTACTTATTTGAACAAAATATTTCAACTGCATATCCTTTAAATATGAATTCTATGTAGAAATATGCAGAAATACTAGTAGATTAAAGTTTAGTCAATGGTGGCGTTAATTTCATTCAAATCGATATCTAAAGATTAAAGATTTTCTTAAAAAATTTCAGTTTTACTTTAAATAAAACAAAACATTATAAAATTAGCGTAAACATATACATGTATATGCAAGCATAAACGTTCATTATTTCTTTAATTTTTAATGAGAAACGTTTACATCCCAAATTTATAACCTATCACTTTCTTATGATACTAAATTTACAAAAATATGATAGTTGGTACAAGACGAGTTGTGGTTGCCAAATGTATCACAAGGAATTTAGACAAATACCTGCAGTTACTTATCAAGTGGCTTTGTGACGATTAAACGTTCAAAACAAAAACAAATCAAAACAAAAACAAACAAAAAAACCACACAAAAAAACCCCAAATAAAACACAAAACAACAACAACAACAATAACAACAACAAAAAAAAAATTCAACAACAACAACAATTGTTTTTCTTTTATACCGATTTTTAAGAAATGTTGAAAACATTTTAAACTCTAACCTGGTATTGTCAGTGAAGGGATAATAATATTTAAAACAAAATTCCATATAATATAAGAATACTTACCACATAAATTACGGTACATGAGTGTGATAAACTATACATATTTTTTATATTAATCTAGTGTAATATCACTTTCAATTCATCGCTCGATGTTTTCCGTATTACTCGCCTTTTGTACGTAAATTGCCGAAGTACTTTCTGACTTACCCGAATATATTAATGACGTCGAATTGTCATGGTTAAATGACGTTATTTTGTGACGTGCAATGACGCCTTATAGAGGTGATTTGTTAAATAAATGGTAAATGTATAAAAAAATCCAGAGTTATGTGATAAAACAATCTTATATTCGTGCTCATTTATTATTAAATGTATAAAACTAGTTAAGAAAATATGTAATGCGAGGGTCTTTCTTAAACTCGTTGGGAAAAATGATATAATGTTCGACAGAGTCTTGCATTAAATATTTTTCCAAACCTGTTTAAAACATTCAATAATAAATAAGCACTCATATAAGATACTTTATTTATTGCTGGCAAATTGTTAATATGTTTAAAATGATCTGTATACGCATCTTTTAAAATTCCGCCCAACTTCTCAAAGCAATTGTAAACTAAACTTAACTACAATTCACCACAGCCAGTTATATGACGAATGGTACGTGGAAAATCATAATGTTACTCGATTACCATTAGTTGTATTACTTTTTTCGACAACATGTCTTCATCTGCACGTTGCACTGAAAGGTACATATTTACTTTATGCATGTGCACTGACTGAAAGGTAAAAGAGGCAGTGGCGTAGGACATGTATATATGGTGTTTGGGCTCATCTTACCATTGTTTATTTACAACATATATAGTGGCTGAACGACAACGTCTTATTTAAGCGTGACAGTTGTGCAGACTATATAGTAATGCTGGCTTATGTGAACATCGATTCATTCAAATGAACTGTGATGCAATAAAACTGTCCATTATGTATAACATTAAATATGTAAAAAATAATATTGTATCAAATTAAATTAAAATCTATTGAACAAAAATTAACCTATCACATTTGTTAAATAAATAGCAAGCGATTTGCTGCAGCTATATCTGACAGCTTTGCGATTTTTATTAATTGCATATTTTCGTTTAATCACATTTTGTGAAACAATACGCGTTTGTAACAGTACATTAAACTTTGAATTAGAAGTCTTGAAAACAACTTAAAGGAATTACGTTTCACATTGTTTGGGTCTACCTAACTCATTGAAAACAAAGTGGTTAACCACTGGAGTAACTGGAATAACACATTATACTATTTCACAGAGACTCAAATAAATTGTAAAAGGCATTTGGTAACCCTGGAGACTAACAAAGGCATGCCATAAACAGCGATAAGGGAATATTATATCATTACATGTGACAGTGGAACAATTTATTTACTTGTTGTGTTGAACATTTTTTGTAACACTTTAAGAGTACTGTTTTAATTTGATATAAATTACCCGATCTGGGGAAATGATGGATAAATATTCAAGCGGTTAATATCTTAATGTTTTGTATATTTAAGAATCTGGCTAAAAGTTTCTTATTTTTAAAAGGGTCAACCGCAATGGAGCGTGCTGGCATAACTGCTTTTTTCATAAAATAATCAAATCGAGATTTAAACGAAATGTATTATTCATATACTTTTATCAATAGCTTTTGAAGTGAGATCATCGTTATAAAAAAAATACTGAAAACTTAATCATATAAGTACGTGTAACAATTAATTTAAAAACGATTAAACAGTGGATTTTTTTCAGTTTAAAAATAAAAATAACCCATGCATTTATTAATAATAGAGCTTAACGCAATTCTCAAACACACCACGGCTTATATATAGCAAAGCAAATCTCAAACTCATCACGGGTTATATATAGCAACGCAAATCTCAAACACACCACGGGTTATATATAGCAGCGCAAATCTCAAACTGATCACGGGTTATATAAAGCAACGTAATTCTCAAACATATCACTGGTTATATATAGCAACGCAATTCTCAAACACACCACGTGTTATATATAGCAGCGCAAATCTCAAACTCATTACGAGTTATATAAAGCAACGTAATTCTCAAACATATCACGGGTTATATATAGCAACGCAATTCTCAAGCACGTCACGAGTCATATATAGCAACGCAATTCTCAAACACACCACGAGTTATATATAGCAACGCAAATCTCAAACTGATCACGGGTTATATATACATGTAGCAATGCAAATCTCAAACTCATCACGGTTTATAAATAGCAAAGTAATTCTCAAACACATCAAGGGTTATATAAAGCAACGTAATTCTCAAACATATCACGGGTTATAGATAGCAACGCAATTCTCAAACACGTCACGAGTTATATAAAGCAACGCAATTCTCAAACACACCACGAGTTATATATAGCAACGCAAATCTCATAATGATCACGGGTTATATATACATGTAGCAACGCAAATCTCAAACTCATCACGGTTTATAAAAAGCAAAGTTATTCTCAAACACATCACGGGTTATTTATGGCAAAGCAATTCTCACGGGTTATATATAGCAACCAGATCCGTTTGTGGAGAAAAAGCCCGATGAAAGTACATGAATCTGAGTATATCCACAGCACTTTCGGAAGTAACTGGCAGAATGTCTCACATAAAGAGTGTATGTACCAAACTGGGCTTGGGTGAAAAATGAATGAGAGGGATGCGATACTTATTTCGCTCAGTAACGTATGACGTAGCAGGCATGATCAGTCGTGTAGAAATATGGCTAAAGTAAACAAACTAACCGGTGTTGTAAATAGAGACAAAAAGATGCACTCGAAAGCAAAATAGTATAACAGTCTCGTATGACAAATAAGAACATGTATGTCCTACAGGAAATGCTGAATTCGAACATAACTTAAACATATAAACAAAACAAAACATAACATAATTATGTAACTATACAATAGAAAAATGAGAACAACACACTAGCTTTCTTAAATACGAACACAGTCAGGAATCAGGACGGCTCACTGAAGACTACGGTGTACTGGAAACAAACACACACTGACTAATACTTGGATTTGAATTATGCTCACACCAATGAACAAAATACCTAGCTTTACGACTAGTAAGAAATCACACCACATTCATACAGACAGCACTGGCCAGGCTGTGCCACTGGAATCAGCTAACATCTGTATTTCGGATCCTACTTGGTCAAAGAGAGGGGTTTAAGAAGTAATATACGTTAGGGCACACAATCCATCACTGAACAAGGAAGGGGGTCGGTTCAATCTATCGCATATATTGGACAGCGTATTAATCCACTGCAGGCAGACACTTTAATCGGCTGATAAAGTCATTAGAATAAGTGTGAAAGCTCCAGGTTAGCTTTATATTATTTGTTGGACATAACAAATTTAAATTTATCAATCGATACAACATAGTAAGTGACCTCATGTTATTACGTAGCAAATCGGCCACTTGGAGCTGTATATTTATGCTACGAATATAACGCGTTAATACATCAACTAAACATTAGAATATACAAAGTCATGCATTTGGCGTATGACTCAAATTTATATTGCATTTCTTAATATTATTAGTTCTGCATGAATATCCAGCAATGGCTCTGTCATTATTTTGGTATCGTTCAGATTAATTTCCGTGCGCAAATATTGATAAACGAGCTTCAATACAAAATAATTCAAAAAATTAAAAGCAATAATTGTATTGGTATATTAGGTCTTAGTGGAAACTAGGAGAAGAGGCAAAGTCTAAAAAGAACTGAACCTTAGTTCTTTATTGACAAAAAAACGTGTTGTTTTATTTACTTTAATACTGCATTAGGAATTAACACAATAGACGAATGCTTAGGAAGATTTCCGGGAATTCACGAGACAACGAGTTGATCAAAACAAGTCCATCATTGTGGTATTGATTGCATCTGAAAATTAAATTTGTGCTAAGGCTGATGTGCAAAATATCTGTAATCCTCTATTTCCGTAATTGTAATATTTAGGACAATTCAACATTTTTTTATGAAGCAGTGTTATGGTTTAACGCCAATATGACTGTGTAAAACAGATAAAATAAGAGCACAGTTTCAAATACAAAGTCATTCATTAATCATATTTGAATACATATGTAGGTTTGCACAAACTGTTTTTTACAAAATAAATATACGTAGTTTGATATAGAATGCAACGCACGGATGCAAATCTAAAGTCATAAATAATTCGCTGCACGTTTCGAATCAATTTTATCCATTTTTGTGAGACTGGAGATATGACAAGCTCTTAAAGTATATATTCCTACACAGCTGTTAATATGTCTTGAATATTATGATTCAAACAATAAATACTTATTAATCTTCTTTTCCTATACATTCTTAAAAGGTAAAAATGTAAATTTGATGTGCGGAGATGAGTAAAACCTATGTCAACATTGTCTTGTGTTGCTTTAAAGAAGACATCAGCGGAGATGTTTCGAGATGATACGAATGCTATCGAATGACCGTTATAGTTATCTGTGGTTTTTGATATTTCCTTTGCTTTCGATAGAACTTTATGAAACTTACCAGTATTTTCTTATTTTAATGGTTATGCAATATCAGAAATAAAAACTACAGGTTACCTTACAGATGTTTTGTTATTACCTCATCAATAATATATCTGTTCTTGAAATAAGTCGCAAAAATGTAGATTATACAAGCAAAGCGGAAAAAATATTATTAACAATTAGTATTTAATTAAAACTAATACATAGATGCATGCATATACTAATATTTGTCATGGTAAAGGTAATTATAATCTTTAATTTAACTGTTTAGGTTTTTTTAAAAACAAAATCATTTCGACCGAGTGTCAATTTTGTTTGAATTTTGCAATAGAAATATAGCGTTTTTTTTATATTTTGATATAGTGTATGGATAACATACTCTCTGAAACCCGTTCTAATGACTACCAAAATAAAAATACACTTTACCGAGTAAATGAAAAAAATAACTCTTAAAGTATGCCGTCGTTGAATAAAATACAGTTGCACAATTAACGTTTTTATACTAAATGATCATATTTGTATAAATATTAGGATTTATATTTTATTCATGTTAAATTTCTATAAACAATTACTTGTTTAATTGTAAGACCTGTCGTTTTTCTGGTGTTTTTTTTTCGTTTTGCATTGTCTTTCTTTATCAAGACTGAGCTGTCAAAAGATTGAGAAAACTTGATAAAGTTACTCCCCTTTTTAGCGCATAATTGGTGCGCATGAAAAAGTCAGAAGAAATATAAAAAAATTGCAAAATTTAGAAACGGCCAAATCTTAATTAGTTTTTCTATGATATTTGTTTTTCTTTATTCGGTCTTGTTTGTAATTTAAATATAATTTAATATAATTATATACTATATAGTTCAATAAATATCTTGTATAAGTATTATGTTGCATATTTTGTGTTTTATAAATTGAGTGAATAAAGTATATTGAATTTAATTGAATTGAAATGGCACCAAAATCAGTAGATTCATTTGGTCAGCACTTAAAATCATGTTTTACAATATACCGAACATAAATTATTTGGTAAAATCTTAGTCACTGTTCAAATAGTATGACATTTTAGGATTATTTATATTGGCTTACATGTACGACTTACGACTGCATGAGATTTAACATCTTTGATAATATTAACTTGTCTATATATTCAATAAAAGCAGTTTTGATATAGATCATAAAAGAATTTTATGAGCACTTGTTTTAATGGGGGCCTAAATAATGGTTGATAGGTGTTTAGCATCGGTACCAGCAATTTAACAGTCGTCATGTCACGATGGTGATTACCTGATACATTGCTAACACTGAAATATCGTGCCACGGAAACATAATACAGCATTTCTTCATAGATTAGCAAGGAATCTATCATTTTAGAGACTTGCAATTGCGAGGCGGATGATCTGCCGTAGAGTCACAACTGTCTTAATTGGAGGATAACGAATAAACAATCAGCGCAAAATCACAAGCAACAAAACAATTACTGTAAAGTGTGTGTTCGACATTTCAGTTTAAACAAATTTATTTCAGAAAGATCAAAGCTGATATGAACCGTTCTCGGATCTGCTTACTATGACCAGTTCTGAATGCTGTTTTTGACTGACATCGAGTCGAGCTTGAGATCGAACCCGCCACCTCTGGGCAAGAGTGGACAACACTTTATCCACTACACTACTGTCTCGCTTTTCGACCGTTTTGACAAAAAAAGTAATTAAGAACAATATATCAAATTATCAACCCCCATAAACAAAGTATCTCAACACACTTATTAAGTGTTGTAAGAATCCGTATATGTGTAAATAATCTATGTAAGAATAAGTGATTAATTAGAAATCCATCAAAATCCCTTTTCTGTTATTACATTTACTGGAATAACTATCAGTCGTACACAAAAGGACATTACTTGATGCGTTTTAGGACCAATTTAAAGCGCGAACTTCCTTCAGTTTTAATCCAGAAAGTAAACGGTCTAAGAAACAATTGGCAACTAAAGTCGTTCATCATTTGAAATAATGTCTGATCATTAAGTTCTAAAGAAATGTTCAGATTGCAAAAAAAAGTAAATTACTTTAAACATTACAGTGTGCTCGACAGGAGATGTTAAATGAATCATTAAAATCACGTTCATTAATCATATTTAATCCGTTTCGCACTAGTTTGGTTAAATCAAATGTACAAAGTCTTCAATGAACTTTTAAAGTTAATATAGCATAAATTCGAATCCGAATCTAGAAATCAACTACAGTTACATCATACAGTGTTCCTATTCCATTATGTTTATTTATACCTTTCGTAAATTACGATTGAAGGTAATGAAAAAAGAAAAATCAAAACACTAAAACTGAAAAAGAAACTAGAGACCAAAGAAATAACATGTATTTGTAACAGTTGATATAATCAAGCAATACAAAGTAAAGTCGAAAGCTAGCTAAGGACATCTCGTTATAAGTTTTAGCACTGTAAAATGGTAAAGCTCTACTGTATTCACTATTTCTACTATTTATGTTTCCTTCGCGGATCCGGTGCTCCTGAAAGGTGTTGTGTTAGACGTATGATTCTCCCTATCACATATATATATCTATAATATGTGTTTTGCATGTTCGTGTCTATTTATACAATACACTCAATATTAATTATTTTAGCTTTCTCGAATTATAAAGAGACACGACAGCGTCATATGTGCGTATATAAACATAACATCGTGTGTGACAAATTCATGGTCTATTCAATTGTGTACGATACTCGAAACGTTTGGTTTTTATATACTTTTGCATTGCCATGAAAATCGAGTTGTTGTCAGTTAGTAAAAGAGTTTCTTCCCATACAGAAGGTCGTTTAAGGAGGGTTCATGTGGGTAAATCAACTTTATTTCCGTAATCATACTTTGTCTATAGTGATGCAATAGTGTGTAACCGAATAAATAATGGTATGTATTCTCAATTTCACCATAAAGGACATTTTGATTTGCTACTATGCTTTTATCAAATAAATGTTGATTCAGACTAATGCAGTTAGTACGAAGTCGTGAATGGTATATTTGGGCAGTTCGGTTACCTACATAATAGAAATTGGAAACATTTTGTTTATTAACATTGATATTTGCTTTGAATATATTAAGAGAGGTTGACTCTCTTATATTTTGTGGAAGATTGTTCCAGTCACGTGCAAAACAGAGGGTATAAATGAATAAGTGTATAATTGTTTATTACATGAGAAAGTCATAAGGTCTTGTGTTATATATATATATATATATATAGTGGATACCAACGTACATGATCGCGTATGTGTCTTACCTTGGAAAGGTTTTCTTCATTGAACCCTATATTATGCTTAATGTGACAAACTGTATTAATTTCCAAGAGGAGACGCAGCTTTTTTAATGACACAATTTAATTTAATTCAAGCAATATATAAATGTTAATAATATATATACCTATAATAATAATACATCCGTTCGAACCATCGTTTTAAATTAACGTAACAAGTCATCTCGAAATGTTGTAGTACCGAGCGGTGTTAAGATCAGTATATGTTTCACTTTATATTTACATTATAAGTTTAAATGACACCAATAATTAGATAATATACGTCTTCTGTTTATTATAGAGATCGTTCATTATGGAGCTTGTGATTTCCTTTTTCAAATAGACAATCCAGAAGTTGGCATGTGGAAAAATTTAAGTTTAAAAACGTATATATAATCTATGTATCGTTTTAACGTATATGACATTGTATTTTTTCTCTCATAACACGATTGATTTAAAAGTAAATTGTATATTAATACTGAGTGTATTGAAAATAAGTTTATATATACGATAAGCGAGTGAAATGATTTTATTTAAAAGAACATGTAAAATGAATTAGTTGGATACTAACATATGTCCATCTCAGTAGTCACAGAGGCACTCAAATAAAATAGGCACTTCTGTAATAACGCAAAACATGCCAAATATAATTGAAAATGTTGATGTTCAAGCGTTATTCTTACTGTAAAAAATATTTTTTAAGCTATGTAGATTTAGACGAGCCTAGTTAACTCGGTAATGCGTCTGGTTATCGATCTAGGACTTGTGAGTTTGAATCTCCACCTGGACACAGGTTTTATAATGATTGATATACAGCAATGCTTCTCATTGCCATAAATATCTCTCTCTCTCCGCTAATTGAAGTTAGAAAATTATCCGTTTCTTGCGAATATGGTTGTACTGGTAAACATTTCAGGATCCCCATAGAGTGTGGTTAACTTAACGGAGTGTCTGTAAGCCATCGGTTGCATAAACTGGTACTAGATACTCAAACAATTTTTTTTATGTAATATGTTTCATTATCATTGTAAAACAAAATATCGTTACGTTAGTAATTTAATACATTGTTTGTAAATGTTTATATTTAGCTTACATTTATTGATAGTGTTTTGAGATGCCCCCAATAAATGCAGCTGCTGTCTACTTTTATATTTACAGAATATCAACAAAGATGACGAGACAAACTTATGGAAGAAGAAGTGTGAGGAGTTGGGTGTTATTATTAATTGTTTCTTTATATTTAAACATAAGTAAACATTCATAGCAGAACTTAGACTCTTACAATAAGACATTGCTCAGTAAGATATACTTTATTAAAAACCATGTTTTAACTAATTTGTGAAATAATTGATGTTGAAATACACAGCAATTAAGTAAATCCTCCAAAATAATGTCCTATTTATTCCAAAATCAGCATGGAGTTGAAAGTTGTGTGTAGTTTTTGGAATGTATTTGATTGACCTTTTGTGTGTACATTTAGAGTTAAAAATAAGTCTTTATATATTTGTCAACGTGGGAATACCAGGGATAAATGGCCCCTTTTCGACTTAATATTTGGTAAAATATTGGTGTCAAATCAATAGTGGGGTCATTCATGTCGACATATATATTTCTATTAAATTTTAAACCAAGGTTTTGACAGGTGTTTTTAGCAATTTGTCATTTTCTTTTGTTATGATTATCACTTCCAATTGAAGAAAAGTGAGGAAACTACTATATTTCAAAATCGAATTTTCATGTATTTTTAATACAGCTTGTTTGGACCCCCCCCCCCCCCCCCCCCCAACAAACATACCTTTTTTAATAAGAATTCAACTTGTTAGCGATTTACTCACATTATTTGTCTACCATTTCTGATGTAAGCCGTGAAAGTCAACATATAAGTGTACCTCATAAACCTAAAAAATTGTTTAGTTTTGTTAATTAATTAACAATGTCAGACTTAAAAGACAGCCTCCATATGACTGCAGAAACATTTAAGCACATGTAGTAATTTCAATTTTGGTAGATTTTCATTGAATTCATTTGGCAAGCATGGACATAACCTATAGGCAGGCAAAACTGTTCAGCATCTGTGTAGTGTTTTCATATAACATAATCAGATTCATATTGATTTTTTAAAATTTTAAAATAGGTTAAGTACTTTTCCTAACAATAGCATATTATTTACAGTTGAATAAAAGTATATTTAATTTAAACATTATTGTTCATTCCAGATTAGAGTGATGGGATTAGAAAAGAAAAAGAGGAGCTACTGACCAGATTGAATATTTCAAAAGGTACCAATACTTACTACCGAAATTCAACTATTTTACATAATACTCAACTATTATATCAATGTACTTCGAAAATGCAACTCTTTTGATAATCTCAGCCTTTTCACCCGAGCCTAGCCATAACTAGCTGTTAATTTGTATATTCAATTAAGTTATAGTCGTTATTGCCTTAGATGGGCCGTGTACAAAAGTTTTTTTGTAAAATATTTTTTTTTTAATATTTGCAAAGTTACATTGTACAAAATGTCGGTCATATCAAACAGTAAAAGGAAGTTTTTTGTGTTGTGTCACTTTGTGTATTGTTTCTATATTTACAAGTTAAATTAGTTATTGTTTCAGCAAAGCAGTGTTTTGATTGTTGGGTGTTTAATTTCAGTAAATATTGTGTCATATAGGCTTTCTAATATTTCCTTGGATGATTATAGCTTAAAGTTAACTTACCTTAATCTGTTTTTTGCCTTATTAGCTTTTGGATATTTATTCAGTTTTTTTCAAAACAAATTCATAACACTCCAAGATTTCGCAAATACGAAATTGCAGCTGTCGCCACCAAGAAAAAGGTCAACTGAAGAAAGCACAAAGTCTTCAACAAAACGACTTCGAACACAAGAAACGGTAGGCAGCCTTGTCATTCATGTACATTTTTTCAAAATAACATTTTGATACAGTGGTGCAACATGCACAACCCTGGCTATAAATCTATTTGATAACTACTCACACTGAACATATGGTCATCTTAAAATTTGAAAGTACGAAAATATGTACTTTATTGCGTTTTAAATTGATGTGGTTTCTATACATAATGTATCTTCGTAGCATACCCCATAATTAAAATTACGCAAGTTGATTTAAAAATCTGCCTACATAGTTTGATATTATATGCAATGTGTAATATGCATTGATTGAAATTCTTGCTTAAGTTATGTTGTCTATCAGTTATATTTATCTGTTTTCCCAATAGTATATTTATATTTATGTTGCTATCTTGACATTTCTAGGTTTATTTTGGATAAATTATATTATTATTTTATGACGACTAGCTCTGTTTTTTGGTGCATTGTTATAATGGTTAACTCCATAGTAAACACATTTTCATGTTATATATTGCGTAGGCGTATCAGGTTTAATTAATAAAGGAATACTCTGAGTAGATCGATCATACTGGCAAACATTTTCATATAGCCAAGCTGTGCTCAAACACATGCTGACCCTAGCAGTGAGAGGACAGTTTCTTATCCCACTCCGCCACATAGTGAACCATATTTTTCCTTTATTGATATGGTTTATGCATGAAATAAAGCATTTCTAAACTGCTATATTTTGCGTCATGTTCAGTTAAGCTTAAATAAAAACGCAACTATTTCAATAATAGTTAATAATCTCAATTATAAATCAGTTTCAGTAGCCTATCTATTATCAATTGAAATATAGCAGGCATTATCATGTAGCAGTACGATAGCTTGTGTATTAAAAATCACTATGTGAAAAAAGGAAGTAGTTTGGTTTATTTTGCTTGTACCTGATCAATGTAGCAAAGTAGCAAAATAGCAAAGTGGAAAAATATGTTTAACAATGAATCAATTTCTTATTATTGATTTTATTTAGTTTGTGTTCTCAGAAGGAGAAAAGGTGCAGGCTTTGTATAAACCAGACAGGAAATGGTATGCAGCATTCATTATGGCAATCAAAGAAGGAAGTTAGTAAAGTATGATAGTTTTTTATCTTTGTATATATGTGTTTGGCCATAGTGAGATGGTTACTTGAATGAAACTTACTTACGAAAAACAGCACAGTCTGTAATTGAATTAAATATTCATCAATATTTAATATTAGGGTTGTTATCGTACATTCAGAACCTTTTATTAAAGGGGTTATATGAGAACATTAAATATTAACTGTTTTACAGTATAAAAGTAACAATTATATTACAGAATGTAATCTTTTTATTTCAGTTTCCAATTGGTTATTCAACAACGCTATAAACACGTTATTTTTACATTGAATTATTAACTTGATTTACTCAGTGCTTTGAAAGGTTAAAGATAAACAGTTATTTTTTCCATTGGAAATTACATTTTATTAGATTAATTACATGCATTATATAGCTCCAATATCAGCCTGACACTTATAATTACACATGATGTAATTGCTAGTAAGCTACTGCCAACTTAAAGTGTCGAAATCAATTGAATTTGTAAGAAATATATGTTTCCACTTTTTTGCTCATAGCATTTGTAATTGATGTGTGGCAAACGCTTGTTTTTTCCTCGTGACTGAAATCAATTAAATTTGAAATTATGCTATATGTTTTCAGCAGTTGTACATTATTCAGTAAAGTTGTTTCACACCTAATTGAAACTTCACCTCTAATGAATATGCCACTGCAGCGTTCACTTGATGAAGAAACGGTTTCACTGCTACAAACATTTATTCTGATTTAAAAAATATAACTTAAACAATCAACCTAAAGAACGGGTAGACTACAATAATGCATTTACAATGATGCTTTTAGAAATGAGGTTATTGATACATTGTCTTACATTATTTTCAGGTTACAAAGTGGATATTGAGGACGATGAGATACAGTCAAAAGTAAAGAAAATCGAACTGAAAAAAGAATACAAACTGAAACTATTATTAGTTTATTACTATGGACACTCCTTTGAAAAGGTTGTATTTTAAGTGAAGTGATGACCTTTGTCTTTTATGACATTCAGATATGTATGCTCGATCATACGGTTTCATACACAATGATGTTGCACACTCAATTTAAAAAGGCAGTTAACAAAATTGCTCAGTATATATAATTGCTGTTTATATCAACTTCATGATGATGCATCTGTTTATGTTCGAGTTGGGTTGAAAAGTCAATTTTTTTTTTTATTTTACTTTAAACTTTAAGACTTATTTTGCAAAACATGAACTCACAAATGATATATCCTTGCTTTGGTTTACATGAAACTCTACATATAAATACATATATATTTTTGATAAACTGCGTGTCTATATAGATTGTTAATCTCTCCGTGTTCCTCTATGATAATCTTGTTATTCGTTTGAATAAGATTTCAACTTCAAGAGAACATTTTATTAGAATCAGTGTCAGAATCATTGCTTTTGTAATTCCATTCTTATATTTACTAAATTAATCTTATATTTCGTTTCAACAAGGTTCCTAAATATTTGGAGTATTGCGTTACATTATATGCTTTTGATTATTAAATATCAATACACATTTAACTGGTACAAAACATTGGCATTGTTAAACTCATCCACATTACATATAAACTTGCATATATAAACAGTACAGTATTATTTTATCTTAATAAGTATATGAAAAGAAAGACATTTGATGGTAAAAATATATAATTTTTTTTCATAAAATCAGAAAACTTCTTAAGCAGCGTCTAAATACACAATTCAGATTGCTATGAACTCAATAGATTATCTGTCCACTTATTTTGAAAATGATAAAGTAACTTGGATATGTTTCCTTTCAAAATGGATAATAGGATTAGTTATTTGGTTAATTTATAGGTAAGATGTGAAAATTATGTTTTATATATATCTTTGTGAAAAAGAGAACTGTTCCCCCCCTTTTTTTAAATGACACCACATCATGATCTAGTGATTGAGCATTGGCCTTAAATGCAGAAGGGGTCAATATCCAGTCTGGTCATACCAAAGACTTTAAAAATTGTACTCTCTCTCTCTCTCTCTCTCTCTCTCTCTCTCTGTATATATATATATATATATATATATATATATATATATATAATAGAAGCTTCCTCGCTTGACGCTCAACTTATAAATGCTAGTTCTAGAGATGATTGACCCGGTGTCAGTATAATGTGACAGGGTTGGGTATCATACCATATATCTGCAATGACACTCAAGTGTGGCAGCACTTAAAATACTGGCTAGCTCTGTCATAGTTTGTAATTGCTTGTGTATATATAATAATATACATATTTATTTGTGTGTGTTTTAAAAACAGGATATTTTATGCTTGAGTTTTTCCGGACTGGCTGCTTTTTTTACAGGACGAGAAAAATATGCAGCCATTCCGGGACTCGAACCCGGGACCCTTCGCTTGCAGGGCGAATGCTCTACCGTCTGAGCTCACCGAACCGTTCGCTTACATAAATTCCTCTCCTAGTAGGTTATGTAAACACTGTGACATATATAGTAAAGGTCCCCTCTCAAAATTGAACAGTATAGGTGTTTTCTTCAAAATTAACATTTTATAATATTTATTATTCGTTCTTATGAAAGTCAACTCGTTTTGAAAAAAAGGGTTAAACTAGTTTCTGTTTATTTTTCATAAAAACAGTTCCTTCATTTTGAGAACATTGATGCTATTTTCCAAACATTGATATGTATATACTTTTGTTTTTAATTTTGAGTGAATGAGAAGACCGATCCCTGTCTCTTTTAAAACTTTCTTTCCAAATTTGAAGTTTGTGAATTTTACTATTCTTTTACTGATCTTTTTAAAGAGATCACCTTAATGAGGGGACCAGTCTCCTCTATAAAAATGTCTTTCCAAATTTGAGAAAAATTGATGTTTGTACTTTTTACTTGAGGCAAATATTTCAGAAATGACCGAGGGGACTGGGCGCCTCTTTAAGAAGTTGATGTACTTAACATTTTAGGTGATTTCTTTAAAATTGACATTCATCAGATTTTGAAGAGGGGACTAGTCCCCTCTTTTTGAAAACAATGATTTTACGTCCTTTTGTGTGTATATTTGTTTCCAAATCTTGATGTTTATATACTTTTGTTTTGAGTGAATTAAGGTACTGGTCAATTCGTTTAAAAAACTGGTGAAAAGTCGATTTTAAAGAAACCACCTGAATGAGGGGACTGGTCCCCTCAATTAGGAATTTCTTTCCAAATTTAAAAAAAAAAGCAAACTTTTCACAAGATTTTGAAGAGGGGATCAGTCCACTCATTTTGAAAACAATGCTTTTGCTTGTGTTTGTATATTTGATTCCAAATCTTGGTGTTTATATACTCTGTTTTGAGTGTCCCCTCATTTTGAAAACAATGCCTTTACTTCTGTGTGTATATTTGTTTCCAGATCTAGATGTGTATATAGTTTTGTTTTGAGTGAATGACGAGACTGGTCCCCTCGTTTAAAAAACTAGTGAAAAGTCGATATTAAAGAAACCATCTGAATGAGGGGACTGGTACCCTCATTTAGGAATTTCTTTCCAAATTTATAAAATTTACTTTTCACCAGTTTTTGAAGAGGAGACCAGTCCACTCATTTTGAAAGCAATGCTATTGCTTATGTCTGTAGATTTGTTTCCAAATCTTGATGTGTATATACTTTTGTTTTAAGTGAATGAGGGGACTGATATTTCTTTCCAAATTTTTAAAATTTACTTTTCACCAGATTTTGAAGTGGGAATAAGTTCTCTCATTTTGAAAACAATGCTATTGCTTGTGTTTGTATATTTGTTTCAAACTCTTGATGTTTATCTACTTTTGCTTTAAGTGAATGAGGGGACTGGTCCCCTGATTTAGGAATTACTTTCCAAATTTTTGAAATTTACTTTTCACCAGATTTTGAAGAGGGGACAAGTCCTCTCATTTTGAAAACAATGCTATTGTTTGTGTTTGTATACTTGTTTCCAAATCTTGATGTTTATATACTTTTGTTTGAAGTGAATGAGGGGACTGGTCCCCTGATTTAGAATTTTTTTTTAAAATTTTTAAAATTTATTTTTCACCAGTCCCCTCATTTTGAAAACAATGCTATTGCTTGTGTTTGTATATTTGTTTCCAAATCTTGATGTTGATATAACTTTTGTCCCTCATTCAGAAGTTTATGTACTTAACAGTTCAGGTGATTGCTTTAAAATTGACATTCATCAGATTTTGAAGACGGGACCAATCCCGTCATTTTGAAAACAATGCTTTTATTTTTGTGTGTATATTTGTTTCAAAATCTTGATGTTTATATAGTTTTGAGTGAATGAGGGATCTGGTCCCCTCGTTTAGAAATGTCTTTCCAAATTTGAGGTTTGTACTTTAACTAGGGGCAACTATTTTAGATATGAACGAAGGGATTGGTCCCCTCTTCAAAATCTGATGAATAGTCGATTTTAAAGATGTCACCTGAATGATTTTTCCAAATTTGACGAGAGGACTGGTCCCCTCATTTAGGAATTTTTATTCCAAATCTTTAAAATTAACAGTTCAGGTGATTTCTTTAAAATTGACTTTTCACCAGATTTTGAAGAGGGTACCAGTCCCCACATTATATACTTTTGTTTTGACTTTAGAGTGAATGGGATGACTAGGCCCTCGTTTAGAAATGTCTTTCCAAATTTGAAAAATTTCAAGGTTTGTACAAGAGGCAAATGTTTTAGACATGAACAAGGGACCAGTCCCCTCGTTTAGAAATTGATGTAACTAACAGTTGAGATGATTTCTTTAAAACTGAATTTTCACCATATTTGAAGAGGTGATCTGTCCCCTCATTTTGAAAATGGTGTTATTCCTTTAATGATATTTACAGAAGTTTATATGTTTATATATTGAATCTAATATTCAGCAAATGAAAGAGGGGACTGGTCTTCTACTTCAAAATATGATGTACATGTGCGATGCTTTCTTTAAATTTGACAATTTGTCATGTGAGAAAGGATCAGTCCCTTGTTGGTACTTTTACACAGCATGTAAAAATATTGACTGCTCTTGATTGAGATATGTATTAATTACTTGAAAGAGGGGACCAGTCCCATAGTTTTGAAATAAAATATTTGGAAACTATGATGTATGTTGTTATCTTTTTTACATTTTATACCCATAAAATGGATATATTTGAAGTAAAGAGGGGATCAGTCCCCTGTTTTTTTACTTAAAATATACAAAAACAGGGGTGTTGAAAGCATGATTATGACCCCTTTGTTATTTGATTTCATGCTTAATTGAATTATGACCCCCTCAAAACGTGGATATTACGCCTACAAAGAGGAATCTGTTTTAAAATCCTCCATTTAAATTTATCCCGTTTATTATAAATTCACATTGTATTTTAGTCTAGCAGCACACTATACATCTAAGGGCAATGATTCAGAAAAGAAAATGCATTCAATTTGTATAACGTTCACAATCTTTCACTGAATTTGCATTGCTACTAAGTTGAATTAACAAGTGAATGTACGAGGGATGATCTATTACTTTTGTATGTTATGTGCTAACTTAATGGAAGACATTTCGCATAATGTCAAATCTTAAATACATGATAACTGAAAATATAAACTTTAAGATCTTTGCACAAGAAACAATGAAGCTACATACATAAAGACACTACCTGTACCAGACGTGCGGGGAGCATCATCAAACACAAAATAACGTCGGTCGACGCCGTGTTACTCAGTCACAATTCGTATATCAGTCACTTTTCTATGTAATCTCCTTTGAGTGTTATATATTTCTCGTACCAAGCGATCCACTGATCAAACATATCCGTATACCTTTTAGGGTATAAAGCAGACACAACACGATGTACTACACAAGTCAGTTCCTAAACGGAATCAAACATGTAACATCCTCGTATGTGATAAACAAAGTAAACTCAATGTTTTTGTCTTTCATTTTTTGGATACAGGACAGGCGGTCCTACGTGATCGATTCTTCCTAGACGCTGTTGTTTCAAGAAGTTTCTACTCAGTGACGTGTTGAAAATTACATTAACTACTTTTAAAAAAAAAAGAAGATTAGTCCACTTTGTATACAAATGTACAATGTACGTCACTGGAACTAATACAAGAAATTGGAAATAAAGAAGTAATTCTACGGATTTTAGTATAACATCCCTTTCAAATATGTGCAATACCCTGCAGACAAGAGCTGTACATCTTGTTATCTTCAACTTAAAATATCTTAGAAATCTTCCGAATTTCTTTGTCATTAAGACTGGAAAATATATGAGTATTCGGAAACACGATTTGCTTGCGGCTTTTAAATTTATTATTATGTATTAGTAAAATAACTGTCATGATATTATTATATCAACTAAAATTAAATAAATTTCTTTACGTCTTTGTTACGAGTATGAGATTTCACAAAATTGAGAGCAGTTTTCTCTGTTACAGATTCTATTTCCGTAAAGGGCTATTCAATTCAGAAGCAGTTAGTTATACATAAATATTGACAATATTAGTTCAGTTTATTATCCCATAGTGTTTATGCGGTTAGTGTTTGGGAAAAAAGCCCAAACAAGATGAGGATTTGTCGCATCATTGTTTCACTTTCGTGCCTTAACTAATAAACCTTGTATGTAGGGATTCTGTATATCATGTCGAATAAACAAAAAGCGCAAACAAACTTATAAAGACATAGTATCAACATTTATTTATATTTACAATTGAATATGATTCGGATTAAATAAAAACGCATAGCATACATATATACACATACCTTCACAAACACCAAAGAAGAGTGCAATTCTATTTTGGGTAAATGTATTCATAGTTATTTATATTAAGTAACATCGATGCTCGCTGCCTTACAAATAAACGCCCCAACTGAAGCATAAGGTCGATAAAGTGGTAGTTCATATAGTGCATACCCAATACTGACAGTAACAAAGGCACAATATAATTATGTGTTTAGGGTATGTATGTGAAGGGAGGCACCATATCATATTGGTTGGAACATCTTGTGCGGAGTTGTTTCCTAGGCTAATATTATCGAGTTGAGGGGTATTTTTCTACGTGACTCTGACGACTAAGCTGGATTTCTACCCAATTAATGGACCGAGGGACAGGATTTCTAATACTCACTGAAGTTGATGAAGGAGAGGGGTTTGAACTGACCGGTTAAATAGTAAGACAAGCTTTTGCAATTACATCATACGCGAGTGTCAAAGTCATCTAATATCTTTCTTAGTTTAAATTGTTTTAAAGTGTAAATGTGCCAACTTAGCAGTATGAAAATGTTAACTGAAGCATATTTACTTAATATCATATTGCACCTGTTTGTCCCCGACATAAACTGGATATAGTTATTAAACTGAAAATAAAAGTAGTCTTGACGTATTTATTGTTGAACTTAATACTGATATTTGATACTGGGCGTCATTTTTTAGACTTTCGTTCGATCGTTTTATAGACCACAAAACAAAGACATTCGATATTTTTTATTATACATATATATCACAATTTCGTTTCCTATGTTCTTTAATATCAGTAAGACACGCTATTTCAGACAAAATTGAGACAATATGCTAGCTGTACACTTGCCATAAAACAAGAGTTGCGTTATTTATTTTCTACTTTTTTTGAAATCCGTTACATTTAGTAGTTCAGACTTTGTCATTTTATTTAATCATCTTCAGCTGTGTCCAAACTTCTGCAGTATATGATTTTTCAACAACAGCATTGGCATTTTCAATACAGAATTTACTGATTTATCAAGTACAATTTGAGGTTAAATTAAGTCAGTTTTTTTTCTTGAAACTGGAAATAAGAAATTAGTGTGTATAACAAACTTATTTGAAATTATGTTATATATGGTGGCAAAGTTGGTTAATATGCGTTCGTATTATTCGCACGCCTAATGGGGGTTCTTTATAATTGATGTAGCAATAACGTATGTCTTAATCCGAATGTGTATGTCAATGCATTGATTTAATACGAAATCCCTTTTTAAAATTCTTAAACATATTCACATAATAAGAGATACATTTAATGGTTCAGTTTGATTACGACTCATGCATTATTAATATATATATATAATTTATTTAAGTACATTTAGTGTATTTTATATTATTAAATTTTCTAGTATGCTATTTTAATAGTGAAATACATAACCTCTTAAAAATGCCATCATTTGATATTGATATAAAAACATTTAATCTACAAATAAAAAAAAAATATTGTTATCATGTAATCAATTTGGTAATATTTAAATTTGATACCTGATTTCAATAAAATACTCCATAATGTATATAACAATATCAATTAATACTGGAAAGTTTATGGTAGTAACTCATCTCTGGCAAAATTGATAAAATCTACATCGGTTATCAATAAATTTAATGGTAATATTGAAACATGAATTTTATTTTAAACGAATATCATATTTTCCTTTTATCGAAAATATTTAAGACATTTTTCAAACATAACCATTGCCGATGGCAAAAACGGCCAATAAATTCAATATGCTAATGGCAAATATAGGAAAACGTAATGTCCTTGATTTAGTAACATTTATTCATTTGGCTTTCATATTAAAAACAAGCAGTACTCAATATTAACACCTTTTTGGAACTATTATTTTTTTATCTTTTTTAGAAGTGTTTAATGCAATTTTCTACTCGTTACATGAAACTAAATAGTTAAAAATGATATCTGATAAATCTGATTAACTTGATTTTATAGATATAACATCATATATTTAATTGGCTTTCAAATTTAAAAAAAGTACCTACAATGTAATTAAAATGCATGTTTCTTTTGAAATATGATATAGTTGTATATGTGATAATTTGATTTTGTTTGATTTGATATTCAAGTATTGAAAACTTATATGAATAATTGTTGGTATTCTAATTTTCTTCATACGTTTATATATAATTTGAATGTTATAAACATGCTTAATGTTTTACTCTTTGTTTAGCTTTATTTTATAGTAAAACTCCGTTAGCCCGAACACGGTTGGCTGGAACTCCACATATAGCTTACACCATTTATCTGGTCCAAGCCGATGTCCTATTTCGACGTTAATACATGTACATGTGGACAATGCTTTACTTGAGCAACGCTTAACTCGAACTATTTTGTTCAGTCCCGGCCGGTTAGAACCATCGAAGTTCTACTGTATTTATGTTTATAATAGAAATAAAAGTGGCAATGGCATAAGTACTAAGACGTGCTGAAGTCGATAATAATATCTAATTAAATTATTATAGTCACTTGAAGCTATACACTAACATGTCTGACTTAAACACATTATTGGTTTATACCAATGTATGTACGTATCATAAAACTAGTTTTATGTTTTATTCGATTACAATATGATCATGCATATTTCATATGGAGGGATAATAAAATCCGTTTTAACATTGAATTTTAATATTAATAGTGTTTAAGCGATGTTTGATACATGTTTTCAGACATATGACGACGTGCCTACTTGGGATTGTGCTGTTGTTACATCACATTGCACTACTGTATGTAAACATACGCGGCGGAAGTGTAATGGATATAGTTTTGGGCGCTCACGCCAGAGGTTGCGGGTTCGATCCCCAGCTCGACCAGATACCTCTTATAAAACAACATTCAGTACTGGTTCTAATCACGACGCAGGCTTGAGAGAAGTTCATATAAATTCTGAGCTTAAATAAATTAGTATAAACTAACATATTTATTTTCCTCGCAATTATCCTCAAAGTACCAGTGCGCTAGACCAAATACTTAAGAGAAGTTACAGTATAACTTACACTGTTCAATCATGTTTTGTCAAATAATAATGTACAGGGGTGTTAAAAAATCATTACACATTTGTGTAATATATAACTCTCATGCGTACTGTATAATATATGAACTGATTGACTTGACGCAAGAGCGACTATCACCCCGCCCACTGGCCACATGTGTCCAAGTAAATACAATGTAATACAAAGCAGTGTTTAGAGACGGTCCGTTTGTCTAACGAAAAGGGCGACTCTGGAAACAATATCGATCGCTGATTGGATAATCGACTTGTTTGATTGACAATCCGCGTCAGATCGATTTTCGACTTACCCAAACATATAAATGACGTCAAAACGTCACCGAAATTGATATCTTAGATATGTTAACGTTGACATGTAGAAACTAATATTTAAAGTAATAACCTACATAGACCTACATATAGGTGGTCATATGAGTTGGTAAATTATAACGACGTATATGTAACCTTTTTTGTTTGATACATAGATTTCTTCAATGATTTCTAGATTATAGTGTCATTTTAAAAGCAACATTATCCTTTTTCCTCTATCGTGTGGTCAAATCGATGCCAATGATTACCTTATCAAACGGTGCTATCATATAAAAAAAACTCACACGCAGACGGTGAATTATAACTACCGAAACCTTACTGAAGAACTTGAGATAAAATGAATAAATTTTAAACACTAAGGGTGTGAAAAACAAAATCAAATTTGTAAGCCGATGATACACTGTCATTTCTTCTGTATGAATGTATTGAACTTAATATAATGAGCGTTTTTGGCATAGAATATTTTTCATTCGCTTCATGAATGGTATATTTGTGCTGGCGATCTTTTTTTATGCCTTCGAAAATACCTGAAGAATTGTCTGAATCTTTAAATATTGGAATGTAGATCAAGTAATATTTTTATCTTTGTTTTGTGAATTTTCAAAAAATGTCAAGAAAGTTAACTGCAAAAATCTTACCTGCAGCGGGTTCATTTCTTCCGATTATTTGCACCACTCCATAGCATTATGTAAGTGTGCTCAATACCGTGTATAGGTCTGAAAGTGGTTATTTATCATGTGTAATATAAATATATGTTAGTTATATTCATATCTAGATAATAAACTTATTATATTTTTGTTTTAGTAAACAGTGGATTTTTATTACTTATAGGCCATGTTAATTTTAAGACCGAGAAGGCATGAGTGTATTTCACTGAATCATCAACGTAAAACATGAGAAAATTCGTCAATTACACTGTCATTTAATGAAATAAGTGTGACTTTTTAGGAAAACAAACGTGAGAAAACATGAATTTGTAGCCGACATTAAAAGTGATTATTACTTGTAATAATGAAATATAAATTAAATTAAAGAAGTTATCTTCTTCATGTTGTTGTCAAAATTCAACAAAATCTCCAGAGAAATTGCACAAATTTCACAGAATAGTGTCATACAGAATTTTATATAATGATTTATACCACACAAGCGTCCGCTTTGGACAAACAAATTAAACCATCACGTGATGATGTATTGGAAACTTGTGTAAATAAGGCTTTATTGATGTATGGCATGTCACTGTGCTGCTTTATTATTTTAATTCTGCATGGAATTTCAACTTCAAACAGGAAATGATGTTGTTTTTTTATGTAGCAATTTGCCAGAAACATTATTAATAAATGAATGATATATGTACATAGAATATTGTATTTGTTACGTTTAGTGTTAAATTCTCCATTTAATAAATGAATCTTATACGTGCATAGTACATAATTACGTTTATTGTTAAATTCACCATAAAAATCATAAATGATATGCGTAAAAAGTATATAATTATTTTTATTGTTGAAATTCACAATAATGAAGGCATGATATGCGTTCATAGTAACGGGTTACTTTTATTGTTACATTCATCATAATGAAGGAACGATATGCGTACTCAGTAACCAGCTATTTTTATTGGTCAATTCACCATAATGAAGGAATGATTAAACTTTTATCTAAGTTTAAACATGCACCTTAATACATGTTTACTTCTTTTTCCCTAATGTGTTAGCCATATGGATACGATTACTTGAAATGATTTGTGTAAGTAATCCACTCCCATATCAATGAATGAAAAAGTGACATTTTCTTTTTCCTTTTCCTCCTTTAAAACTATTTATTTTTCCTTTTTCTTGTATATTACTTCAATGACTTCACTGTATTTATCGGTTCATTTCGATGCAGATCACTCTTTACCTTACATGCGTTTGATGGTATAACATACATTGTAGATAGATATTTCTGTATATAGGGTGATGGTATGTATATTTTGCATACTGCAGTCTAAATCCAAAGGCCTAAAATGTTTGACTACTTTTTAATGTAATACTTGGCTTGTATTGCTTCTCTATTTATCAGGTGATATAGCGACAAATCCTAGCCCCGTTGATAGATCAGGCGTCATTAGACCATCAAATGTTTCCTTTGTCCATTACAACGTTCATATATTTACGGAAAAAGACACTCTATGCCGATATAAAAAAAACTTCGATATATTAGCATTTACTGACACGTGACTTAGTCCAACTACTGATACAAATGACGTTTCGCTATGACAGACTTTCTGACGCTCATCGGGAGAGCGGCGGGGTCTTGCATTATTAAGTAATAGATTACATGAATAAGAAGACACGATCTAGGGATACTAGGTATTGAAAGTTTCTGGATAGAAATTCACTTTTGTTTGGTACTTTCTATAGTCCGCCGAATTCACCTATAGCTTTTCTCTCATCTATAGACGATTATATTGGTCTGTATATGACCAACATATCCGATGTCATAAAAAACGGTGATTTCAATTGTAACCAACAATCAGACAATAAAATAATTAACATATCACTACAGTATAATTTAACTGTAATGGTTTATTAATATTTTCATTCAAAAATCTTCCTCAGGGAAGTAACCATATTACACAAGTTCAATTTAATTCACTCAATATTTAATTTTCGGCCACCTGGCCTTTATCAAAAATTGAAAATTTAATATTGCAGCTAGGTAACGTCCATTTTCCTTTAGATTGTTTTTCTATAATGATGACGTGACGTCACATCCTGTATGGACAACGTCAAAAGATGTAACGTCATTTCCCGCACTATATAATAATTAATGAAGTTGAATTCAAATGTTATATTTAACATTGCAACCATGCGGGAATTTTGTTGCCAGTTTCCTTATCCATTTCTCCTCTACTATTTGTCTGTAAACACGACCTTCTTTGTATATCCTTTGCAACACAACAACTTTCAAGTCTGTTTCATAATGTCCTACAAAATGGCGATTGATCGGTTTGTCTGATTGCTGCCTTATATCACGCAGATGTTCACTTATTCTCTCCTTTAGCATTCGTTCTGTCTCTCCAACATACACTGTTTTGTTACATTGCTTACAGAGTAAACCATACACCAGATTTGTGTCAATACAGCTTGCGTTCCTAACTGTCTTGTACATGTGCCTGTTTGTTGTATCAGTTACATCCCCTTCATGTACCAGTAGACAAACATGACAGGAACATATAGCAGCAGGAGACTTACACGCTCTGTTTGTTTTGCCATGTACCAATACATCACTGATATTTTTATCCCTCCGAAAGGCTAACATTGGTGGACCTTGAAAAACAGATTTCATACGTTCTGAATTATGTAGGACTTTCTGATGTTTACGTAGAATGTTCCTTATGTCCGGTAACATTTTGGAGTAAGTCAGCACTAACGGTACTCTCTTTTCTTTTGATTTATTCTTCTTTTTTGTTTGCAACAACTCTTGTCTGTCTATCTTGTCCACCCGTTGTAGTTGTTGTTCGATCTCATTGCTGCTGTATCCTCTTTTTCTTAGCTGTTGCTTCAAATCTTCTCTGTGTTTACTATAATCTGTTTGTCTTTCGCATATTCTTTTAATTCTTATTCCTAGGCCATAGGCCAGTGCCCTCTTGGTATGTGCCGGATGACATGAATTTTTCTGTAAATAAAGTTGTTTATCTGATGGTTTCTTGTACAGTTCTGTATAAATGTGGCCATTTTCCAACTTTACCAGTGTGTCTAGAAACTCAATTTGATGACAACTCCACCTAAGTTCAACTTTTATGTTTACATGTATGTTATTTGCAAATATAGCAAATTGCTTTAACTTATCAATCCCACCTGTCCACAACCCAAAGCCATCATCAATAAATCTTTTGTAGAACAATGGCTGTATCTCAAAGTTCAACAGTTGCTCGTCCCATTTCCGCATATAGCTGCATGCAAAACTTTTTTGTTTGCAAGCTTTATCCATCAGTACCAAAAAGTGAAGGCCTTCAAGCATGTGATGAGGGGTTGGCAAAACGATCAAATCCAATTATTCCAACTGGATATGTCTTACAAATGATAGAAACTGTACTTGACAACAACAATTTTGTTTTAGGAGACAAACACTACATACAAACTGATGGGGTTGCAATAGGTTCAAGATTAGGAAAAAGTTTTGCATGCAGCTATATGCGGAAATGGGACGAGCAACTGTTGAACTTTGAGATACAGCCATTGTTCTACAAAAGATTTATTGATGATGGCTTTGGGTTGTGGACAGGTGGGATTGATAAGTTAAAGCAATTTGCTATATTTGCAAATAACATACATGTAAACATAAAAGTTGAACTTAGGTGGAGTTGTCATCAAATTGAGTTTCTAGACACACTGGTAAAGTTGGAAAATGGCCACATTTATACAGAACTGTACAAGAAACCATCAGATAAACAACTTTATTTACAGAAAAATTCATGTCATCCGGCACATACCAAGAGGGCACTGGCCTATGGCCTAGGAATAAGAATTAAAAGAATATGCGAAAGACAAACAGATTATAGTAAACACAGAGAAGATTTGAAGCAACAGCTAAGAAAAAGAGGATACAGCAGCAATGAGATCGAACAACAACTACAACGGGTGGACAAGATAGACAGACAAGAGTTGTTGCAAACAAAAAAGAAGAATAAATCAAAAGAAAAGAGAGTACCGTTAGTGCTGACTTACTCCAAAATGTTACCGGACATAAGGAACATTCTACGTAAACATCAGAAAGTCCTACATAATTCAGAACGTATGAAATCTGTTTTTCAAGGTCCACCAATGTTAGCCTTTCGGAGGGATAAAAATATCAGTGATGTATTGGTACATGGCAAAACAAACAGAGCGTGTAAGTCTCCTGCTGCTATATGTTCCTGTCATGTTTGTCTACTGGTACATGAAGGGGATGTAACTGATACAACAAACAGGCACATATACAAGACAGTTAGGAACGCAAGCTGTATTGACACAAATCTGGTGTATGGTTTACTCTGTAAGCAATGTAACAAAACAGTGTATGTTGGAGAGACAGAACGAATGCTAAAGGAGAGAATAAGTGAACATCTGCGTGATATAAGGCAGCAATCAGACAAACCGATCAATCGCCATTTTGTAGGACATTATGAAACAGACTTGAAAGTTGTTGTGTTGCAAAGGATATACAAAGAAGGTCGTGTTTACAGACAAATAGTAGAGGAGAAATGGATAAGGAAACTGGCAACAAAATTCCCGCATGGTTGCAATGTTAAATATAACATTTGAATTCAACTTCATTAATTATTGTATAGTGCGGGAAATGACGTTACATCTTTTGACGTTGTCCATACAGGATGTGACGTCACGTCATCATTATAGAAAAACAATCTAAAGGAAAATGGACGTTACCTAGCTGCAATATTAAATTTTCAATTTTTGATAAAGGCCAGGTGGCCGAAAATTAAATATTGAGTGAATTAAATTGAACTTGTGTTAACTGTAATGGTTACTGATTCCACACATTTTACCGAAAATTCATCACTCCTGGACTTATTCCTTGTATCTAATCCGACTTATACACTGCGGTGTAGGTAAACCATTTCTTAACCATGACGAACACTTTAATTTTGCATTCCTAAGTACACCAAATCAACGTTATATTCATTTAAATGTAAAATATGGAAATACGAAGATGGTAATTACAGATTTTTAGGACAACAGGCGTCCCTATTTGATTCTTGCTTGATCTTTGATGATGATATCGATATATATGCTTATGATATTACTAATGATATAAAATCATTAGCTTGGGTAACAATGCCGTCCAAAATGGTTATCATTAGACCGCCTGACCCTCCTTGGCTTCGTAATGAAATTTGAAAGGAAATGCGACAAAGGAAACGTTGTTTTGACAAAGCAAAAAAAAACCCACAAAAAAGCAAAATAAAAAAACAAAAAAAAACAACAACAAATAACACACACACACACACACACACACACACACACACACACACACACACACAAAGACACTATAAGGTTTATTTACAGACGACAATGAAGTCACATTATTAATTCGAAACAGCAAAAACAGAATATCATAATAATGTTGCACTTGCTCTAGATATTACTGGCTCTGACTGGTGGAAAACACTTAACTATTTGATAAAACCTCAAATTTCAAACAAATACAATCCAAACATTAAAAAAGAACGACAAAGTAAATACAAACGATTACGAAAAGGCTAATATCCTAAATGGCTTTATTCACATCTCAAACCTTTCTTTATGATGTACATATGACTCTCCCTTATATTCATATTTGTCAAATAAAACCCCAACTAAACAAAATATTAAAATTTAACCACTAAAGGTTAAATATGTCCTACGAACTCTAACAATAGGAAAAACTTTTTCAATAGATAACATTATTACAACACACTAGTATGTTTTTTCCCTTACGATTCAACTGTTAACCAAATAGTTAATGTATATATATATATAATTATACTTTTTGTAAAGCATTGGACAAAGGTAAAGAGATTCGTATTGTTTTTTGTGATATCTCCAAAGTTAATGACAGAGATTGGCATAAGGGACTCCTTCTTAAACTAAATGCTGGCATAACATCACCACTTCTAGTGTGGTTAACTAATTACCAAGAAAATCGTAAACAATGTGTTGTTTTATCTGGGTGTTCATCTGATATGTCTAGATTGAAAGTCTGATACTCTCAAGGATCTATCCTAGGGCCTCTCCTGTTTGTGTCTATATAAATGACATTATAGAAAATGTAAGCTCATCTATGAACATTTTTGCTAATGATACAAGTCTTTTTTTTATTGTTGAAACACCGGACCTTGCCGCTACTTTATAAATTCTGATTTCAGAAAACATCATATGTGCTGATAAATAGCTTGTCCAATTCAATCCAAACAAAACATAATTTATGGTTATTACCCGTTAAATCAATAAATCGATACGACCGAACCTCATAATGAATAACTTTTATACAAGAAGTTACCACGTAAAAACATCTAGGTGGAATATAATAAACATTATGCGGCTATTAAACTTCCAAATAGATAGAAAATAACATAAGATTTTGTTTTTTAACATTTATACGTCCAATTCTAGAATATACAAACATTGTATGGGGTACTTGCACTACATCCATGTAGCACGAATAGAAACGGGTGCAATAAAACTTGTTTCAATATCGGTTCTCTGCCGAGAGACCGGCTGGGAATCTTTTAATATTAGAAGATAGAAACACAAATTAATTCTTTATTGCAAAATGTATATTGGATTATCTCCTACGTACCGGTCGTCCTATGTTCTCTTATCCTGAACATGTTGGGAATCTTAATAGCTATAACCTTTGAAATACACAAAACCTTAGGACTTTCTCATGTAATACATACTTATACTCGAATTCATTTATTTCATCTTCTGTTCGTGACTGGAGCAATATTCTGCAAAATATAAGAGAGTCAACCCCCATTAATATATTCAAAGCAAATATTAATGATAATAAACAAAATGTTCCCAATCTCTATTATGTAGTTAACCGAACAGCCCAAATATACCATTCACGACATCGTATTTACTGCAGTAGTCTGAATCAACATTAATTTAATAAAAGCATAGTAGCAAATCAAAATAATTGTCTTTGTGGTGAAACTGAGAAAACATATCTATATTTATTTATTTGCATACTATTTCGCCACTATAGACGAAGTATAATGACCGAAATAAAATTAACTTACCCACATAAACCTTCCTTAAACGACCTTCTGTATGGAAAGTAAACTCTTTCACTAAATGACAACAACTCGATTTTCATGGCCGTGCAAAATTATATAAATACCAGACATTTCGAATATTGTACAAACTTGAATAGATCATGATTTTGTCACATTCGATGTTATGTTTATATATACAAATATGACGACGTTGTGTATGAACATAGCAAGCTAAATTAATATTGAGTGTATTGTATAAATAGACAAGAACATGCAAAACACCTATCCCCTGTATCAGAATGAACAGACGAAGGAAATTTTTCTCTCATTCTATTATTAGTATTGTTTATAACTTAAGATATTCTAAAAACAGTTTTGTGTTATTTTTTGTTTTCTAATGCATATTTTGCCAAACTGAAATTAGTAAGGAACAATATGATAAAGTCAATAATGGAAAGTAAATAACTGTTACGGAAGCAAATTAACACAAACTTCAAAAGCTTTTTTCTGCATCCTTTCAACATAACGTGCTGTACTTTATTACTTCATTATTAAATGTATGCTAAATATATGTACTTATGTGAAGAAAATAGTGTTTAAACTAACACATGAATATTAATTATACTTTATCTGTTTATTTGCTTCACAAATTTAAATGATTCAATGTATTATGTAAATATAGCACATATTGTTAAATATGCCATAAGTAATAACTAAGTAAGACTACTTAGTAACTATGTTACGTACAAGCAGTGTGATCCAGAGAAAAGTTCATTTCAAATAACGCAAATTAGCCAGTATGACCCGAACTGAGTCGCCATGCAAACAAAACAAAGCAAAGCCAATATGATAAAGAGCAGTGCCAATAGAAATTGAGCCACTATAAATAATACAACAAGGTCAATATGACACATATCTCGGTAATATCAAAATAAACAAGGCTAATTCAAGGTCTCAGTTGCCAATTATTCCCCCATAGTGACAGTAATAAGAATCTTGTGTCCAAGAAATAAATTAAAAGATGAATAAATTGGTTGGATATTTGTTTTACACTTAAAATGATAATGTTTCTTTTCACAAATGAGAAAATGGGTTCATAAGTTCTGCCACGTTTGGATGACAATGTTTGATGTTGGATAAATGCATAACAATTTGAAAATGGGTAGC
This sequence comes from Panopea generosa, assembly GCA_029582155.1. Taxonomy (NCBI): domain Eukaryota; kingdom Metazoa; phylum Mollusca; class Bivalvia; order Adapedonta; family Hiatellidae; genus Panopea; species Panopea generosa. The sequence continues at coordinate 70,490,550 of CM055894.1, read as the reverse complement.
GCGCCAACAAATGTACAAAATTGTCAAAATTGAAGGGGTGTCAACAAATAGGCAATCTGGTCAACCCAATGTTTTTCCCGCATCTTTGGTTCATCAAATTAAGGAATCAAGATACTGTTGGTAAATGTAATGAGTCAGTTATCCAAAACTGCATTCATTATAATTTTGCATATCAGCGCAGAATCAATTAGTGTGTGAGACGTAACACAACAAACATTTAGCCAAACATGAAAAAATAGCCAATACAAAGCAGAATTGAATCAATAGGAATAAAAATCAAAGTCAATATAAAACTGAACTGAGCAAATAAAAAACAAGATGAATAAGATGAATAAGACACATAAATCGACCATTATTATAAAATACGACAAAGAATTGAACTAATATGAAAATCAAAGACCAATATGACACGGAAATGGGCTAATGTGACTACTGTCGGCTATAATTGAGTTAAAAAGAGTGTCATTATCTACGTGATGCCATATTAGCCTTGCTCTGAGTAACCAGATAGTCATAAACATCAGCCTAAATAGTACGATCAAACTGTAAACTAATCCATGTAGAAAAACAAATAACATTCAACCAATATATATATAATTTTAAGCTCTCAGTTCATCTATGTAAATTTGCCCTCCAGTCACGATTTATTGCATGTAAAACCGTAGTGTTTAAGTCATGGTTAAAACTAATTATATTGGATTGGTAGATGTCTTAATATTGTGTCAATGGTTTGCATTGTAGCTTGGTGCGCTTGCCGTTATCGTGTCTATAAATTCATGTCTGGTTGTTCACAGATAATTATTTCCATATATGATAATTAAATCCATATGTACATATCATACATTGTGGGTATGCATATAAAAATATCCTAAATATCAGAAATTCTGTTGTTATGGTTTCATTTATCTCCTTATATATATATATATATATATATATATATATATATATATATATATATATATATATATATAGTAGAGAGAATTACCATTTTATAGTGCTAAAACTTATAACGAGGATATCTCACAGAGTTATATAGGTCACAACCATTTAACTACTTGTTGCTATTATGTTCTTCTATTTTTGTTTAAAACAACAAATTTATGGGAAACTCCGTCTTATGGGTTATGGTCGCGCGCATTTGTAGTGTATATAGTTAAACGTTTTAGTTTGTAATATCTTACAGTAGGTTTCTCAGTCTGTCTGCAGTATTTTATATATAGAAGAGTGTTTATTCTTGTGTTGTTGTTTTGTGGTTGTTTTCTTTTATTTTTGTCCTCTGAAGGTGTAAAGCCGAAAGCTAGCTAAGGATATCTCGTTATAAGTTTTAGCACTGTAATATGGTGATTCTCTCTACTGTATATATATAATATATATTAGCGGAAAAAAGAAACTGTGCATGTGTAAATGTTCATGTATCGCTAAATTTTATAAATTAAAGCTTGAAACTATACACAGGTAAGTTGTGTATCCCTCTCGGTCATTTACACTGGTCAGTGCATGAGTTGCACGGATAGTTTGTCTGTCTGCCTAACGTCTTCGTTTTGACGTTTTTTTCGGCCAGCAGTCAATCGCAAACACGTTTGTCGCCTAAACCTGTGTAAAAGCATAGTGTCGATACCTGTAAGACACAAAACCAGCATAATTTTGAAAAACGTCTTTGATACGCCATGCAAAAGTTGAATGAAACTGACAGATGATGCGCGCCGTAGGCATGATTGAAGCTGGTGTACGTCAAACTGACGTTACCAGACAATTTGGTGTGCACCGAAATACTGTAAACGCCTTGTGGAGACGGTACCAACAGTTTGGGACCACCAGAGACCGGCCTCGGTCAGATCGTCCACGCGTAACGTCTAATCGTCAGGATACGTACATCCGGGTCGTTCATCTCCGTGAACGACTCAGAATTGCTACTTTGACGGCTAGAAGTATTCCTGGCCTTAGAAGAATTAGTCCCCGAACGGTACGTAATCGATTGCTTGAACGAGGCATACGTCCACGACGTCCAGCCATACGTCCTGTTCTCCAGCAACGTAATCGTGTAGCATGTTTTGCCTGGTGTAGACGACACAAACACTTCACGCAACAGGACTGGGCAAGTGTTCTTTTCAAGGATAAGTCCAGGTTTCATCTCGACAGCAGCGACGGTCGTTCTAGAGTGTACCGTCGTGTTGGTGAACATTTCCATGACAGTTGTGTGATTCAACGACGTCCATTTGGCGGCGGTAGTGTCATAATTTGGGGTGGCATCTCATCCCGTGGCATAACAGCTCTTGTGGTTGTGGACGGCACACTTACAGGCATCCGATACCGTGACGAAATCATACGGCCTCACGTCCTTCCATGTGTGCAGCAACGTAACGCCACGCTGCAATAGGATAACGCTCGCCCGCACGTCGCGCAGGTCGTCACCGACTTCTTGATCCAGTACAATGTGAATGTGCTGCCCTGTCCTGCAATGTCACCGGATATGTCGCCTTTAGAACACGTGTGGGATGAGATGCAGCGTCGCTTACGTCGCCTCCAAAATCAGCCGTTGACGTTACCTGACCTGTCACGTGCGAATGGAATGGAATGGTATTCCCCAGGCATTTTTCAGCACACTTGTCGCATCAATAAGGCATCGTTGCCAAGCATGCATCGATTCCAATGGTGGACAAACACGGTATTGATGAGACGAACTTTGTTTAGAGAACGTCTCTGAAAACTGATCTCTATCCAAGACGCTGCTGATGCAATAACCATATCAATTGAGCTGGTGTTAAATAAAGGTCGGATAAAACCCTGTTGATTTTTTTTTGCGATTATACCAATTATATATATATATATATATTATACCAATGCACAGTTTCTTTTTTTCGCTAGTATATATATATATATATATATATATATAAAAAGGAAGGTAATTAAATTCACAACAACGGAATATGCGATTTTTTTTTTGATCTTTCCAGATGCTCACTCACAATGCATGATATATATGGAGATAATTATTTGTGAATAACCAAGACATAAATGTACAGACCAGTCTACGGCGAGTGCGCCTAGCTACATTGCAAACCATAGACACAATATCAAGGCCTCTGCCAAACCAATACATTTGGTGTCGATCATGACTTATATACTAAGGATTTACATGTAACACATCTGGACTGAACGGACAGATTTACATACATGAACTGATAGCTTTATATGAGACGGATCAAGCTAAGGATTCATGACTACTCACATGCTTTATAAAGGACAGATTGATATATATTCTGTTTGTTCCACATAATAAATTATTACTCATTGTTCCATATACACTAAATTCTGGCTCTCGCTCTCTGTTTATTCATTCACCAAGAATGACATGTGCAACATATTTTTGTCACCAACATGAATTACCAGCTGCACGTGATAATAGATAATGGCTGGAATTCTGTAAGGTTATAGTAAAAGGTAATGGCGTTACTCCACGTATATTTGTTTTCTTTTTTACATAAAACCTGTCAACTTTATAAGAAATCCCAGAGGTTCTCAGCTGCACTGAACTTAATCTGTCTCATGATGATATAACAGTTACAATGTCACTTTCATTTATGTGTTTGAAGCTTTTCCAGAGCATAAGGCCAATTTATGACTTCGATAAAACCCCTTGAACCGGGCTACATTTTTTACGTTTCAAGTAAATTGTTACTACGCGCTTACTAGTAAATATTTTACTTGAGTGGGTATCGTCTGAATCTAAGACAATTGTTTTGCTGTCGTCAAGATTGGAAATAAAAGGATTACAGTATATTTTTTCCTTTTATGCATTGTAAAGAATGTCAAATCACGTACACATTTCATATAAAGGCTTTCGGATTTTATTCGATTTGTTGGTGATTCGACATTCGGTATACATGAATTTAATCCTATAATAAAAACCTCTAATTTGAAACAATTTACGCCATCATATCTCTGGCGAGTTATAACAAGAAGTTATCCATAGTCCTTCTAGCACGCCAAGATTAATATATTTTCAGTTTAAAATGATTAAATGCATATTGTAATGATACATTTAAAAACAACAACCAGTTGCGTGATTCATTTATATTGTAAATATTTACCGATGAAAAAAATTACAACTTGCGGAAAACTTATATCTTTAAATATATATTTACCATTCCCCAAAAACGTCCAACATGCTCAATATGTACGCACGCTTGCACCTTAATACCGAAATTTATATAAAGTTTTAAAATGTATTTCCAAACAGCGATGTATGTCACTCTTACAAAATAATTAACTGAATCATAAAAGAGTTACTTCTCTTATTTCCCCTGCTTTATCTATCTCAAATTCCTTTTCTCGATAGAAACCATATTGAGGAGTGTTTATGAGAGACTAACCTGGCAAGCCTAGGGTCGAACCCGCGACCGCTCTCTGTCATCACATAGTACGCACTCCGCCTGTGAATAAAGAATTATGATTTGTTGAAAGTGTCCTTCAAATGTAACCTCGACTGTTTGACACATAAATTCTTATGTCAGCACACATTTATTTGTATAATTGACAAATGGAGCCTAATTAATTAGTCCTCCGTGGATAAGTCGTCTATGGTGCTGTCTCAAGATCACTGACCTCTAACCGCTAAAATCATAAGTTCGAGTCTTTACCAGTTTTTTCGGAAAGACGGTGGTGCTACTCACATTTATTCTGAGGTCTTCCTCCATCATTATAACTGGATATGCCATATTTAACCTGAAATGTGTTGAAAATGGCGTTTAACCCCACCCCCGATTAAAGAAAATATAGAATTTGATTAATTTAATTAAGACACGCTTGAATTTAAAGTACAACGAACAGCTGCGAAACGGAATGATATAAACGGCATTTACTACGCAATTAGCTAGCATTATGAAACAGGAGTCACAATCCATGTGAAACTCTTTTCCGAAACATTAGCTAGGTTGCTTCCCTTCACATCAGACTATGTACAAAAATGTGTATAATTATATTTACAAAAAGAATAAATACAGAGGTAAACAAATAATCAAGGTGTCGAATATAAATTGAATAACAGAAATTTCCGCTATCTTTAATTGCAGATATATTGAAAAATGAAAATATTTTTTTTTTATACTACATGTATATGAATCGCATAATTATTCTAATGTGCATTTGTATAGAAAATATTATAGCTCTACTGTTACGGAAAAGGATGAAATATGATGAAATATGTTGTGAGTGTCAAAAACAAAATCATCTCTTTTTTGTTCAGTAATGGCACATACACGTAACATCTGTGCACTTTTAGGCATATTATAAACAAGGAAACTGAACAAAGGAGCTCAATGTTGTTCAACTTATGTTTCTTATTGACAATAACGTCTATAAGTTTGATTTGATTAACTTACATAAGTACATTCTGATCCGTGCATGCACGTGGGAATCGACTTTCACGTGGTCTATTGTATTTAATGCACACGTCATAGTGACACTTGGTTTTATGCAGGATAGACCAAGAGTGCAAGGTGTCCACATGATAAGCGAGCGGCTATACTCCATAGATATCCGGTCTGTTTAACCACATGTATCCAATGCAAGGTAGACAAAATGAAAGCATTGCTTAGCATATGGTCCATAATTGATTGTGATGACGTTATTTTAACGAAACTGGAAACTTTGCCTACGCAGGATTTAAAGACGACTTCTTCAGTTTTTCATGCGCACCAATTCCGCGCACAAAGGGAAGTAGCTTTGCCAATATATTTGACAGCTCGATATCGATAAAGACAAGAAAATAAAAGACACAAAAAAGGCATTAAAATTAAAACGGGCGAACTTACGATCAGTATCCATCGACGGCAGAGTTCTCTTTCACCAGTCAGACCAGTATGTGCCACTGCTCACTATTTTACTACAACTGATTCTCCCTCATTTACGGATACGCCTGAAAGTGTTATCTTGTATCGTGTTCCAATTTATAAAATGTGCAAACCTGTACGTATAAAATAATTGTTTATAGAGCAATTTAAGATACTTAGAATATAATTATAAAATACTTTAAGGCATATTTATCTACAATTACGCGGTAAGGTTTATTATTTATTTTGATTATCATTAGAATGCATATCACAGAGTTTTTTTGTGTGAGATTTTAAGCAACATTTATCCATACACTATATCAAAATATTAAAAAAACACTATATTTTTATTGGCAATATTGAAAATAAATTAAAATTCGACCGAAACGTTTTTGTTTTTAAAAAATCGGTTAAATTCAAGTTTATAATTACCTATATACAGAAATGGGAAGTTTCTTGTGTTGTTCAGTAAAGTTGTTAATTCATTATTTGTATTTTTCTTGTTAAAGATAATTAAGTTTTCTCTGTAGTGTTATGTTATTGTCATTTTAAAATAGTTTATTTATTATGTGTTTGATATATATTTTTCACTTTTATATTTCATGATGAAATATTGATGCGTCAGGATTCTTTACCGATTCTAACTACAATTGATACTCACCAACTCCAACTCCTATATTTAGAAATTCCTGTTATCTCAAATTTGAAGTTCGGTCCCGTTTTCCCCCCTTCTATTTCTATATTAATTTACTCCTGATATATAAAATTCCAGTAATTTCGAATCTGTTCTTCGGTTTCTCCATTCTAAAATCTATTGATTTTCTCACTCGTTATTTCGAATTTTTATCACCGCGTGACGTTGAAGGTGGTAATTGTTGATCCCATACATGCAATTTATCGTTTCATGTGTGTGTACAGGCAGTTAAGTCACTTGTGTCATCAAATTATTATGATACAAACACAAGCGAGACACAGGCTAATTGTAAATCAATGTATATCAATCATATCGAACCAGAAATATACTTATCATTACCATTTTCATAATTAATTAAAGTTCAATTAAATACGACTTATACGAAAAACTATTTAAGTACATATTTATTATTATTTCTGGTTCCTTTAAATAATTGAACAATTTCGATTTGCTGAAAATAAGAATAACGGTACTAGGGTCCGTGAGAGGGTTTATTCAACTAGAAACAGTGTTTTCTCAAGTGAGCATTCTGGATTTAAAAAGGTTTAATGATAGACTTTAGTTGCATACCAAAAAATAATATGATTGTTGTATCGCATGAATAAACCCAGAAAGAACAACTTGTTTGTTTTGGGAAACAAATGGAAAAATTGCATGATTATGGCTTATCTTTTTAATTATATCAGTAATGTAGAAACATAATTCAAAATGTTTTTTTTTTATATAAATCATACTAAACACATTAAAACAAAAATAAAGTTTTTTTCTTAAAAAGAAGTAACTCACGGATGCGTCGTAATTTTTTATAAATGTATAATACTTTTTTTGTTTGTATACATTTTGTTATTTTTCATTTATTCCTTTTGTTATTATTTCGATTTTTTCTGTTTTAATAGTTTTTCATTGACAATACTTTGATTTCTTTTATTTTAAGTTATAGATTCATGAAAAGCGTTACACATTTTACCAAATTTACTTTCCATGCAGTTTCCTTAATACAATTAACTTTGTCTGTCAAAGAAACATAACTTCATTTTTTTATTGAAACAAACATAATACACTTTTTTTTATTAACATCATTTACATGTTTGACATTTTCATCGAATCCGCGAGCTTGTCTTAATGGTGGTAGCTGACAGCCATTTTAGGCATCTTTCTTGAGGCCATTAACGTTTACGCATTATTTACATAAATCTGCTAAATAACACAGTCGCATGAAAAACAAACATAAAAAATTATTCATCGATTTTAGGTATAAGATTATATATTGTGTTACTAACAGTGATATATTTGTATTAAAGTATATTAAAAAATATATATGAACTTATTACATTTAGCCTGGGCTGAGGAGCTTACGCTTTAACATAGCGCAAATATAAAGTTTTTAAATGGGTCACTAAACTGGCATTTTTTACATTTATTAGAATTTTATTAGAAGACTTTCCAAATTTTGGATCCCGAAAGTATAAATGATCTCCTAAATAATTCATGATTTTGTCGGGGTTATGTACATTAAGGTTAAACGAGGATATTGAATTGTTGTATAAATATCAGTTTTTAGAATAAATGCATCCTAAAGCTACGACGGAGCAAGGTTATGTTTTATACATAATTACTGACTTTTGAAAGTTTACTCTTTCAGGGAATGTAATCCAATCCAGTTTAGCAAATGTTCAATAGAAGGAAGTCAAATGCTTTTCGAATATGTTATGGCGTCAGAAATAACACGAATGAACGTAAAATCAACAGAAAGAAGTTGTGCAAGAATAACCTTCCCTGTTCCGTTGGCAAATTCAAACCTTTGGAAACAAGTCATTTCCTGTTATATGTCAGTTATTGTATGGATACTAGATAATTGATGAACGATAAATATTGTTTCTATTAGTTTTATAGATGTGAGAACTTCGAATTATTTTGTAAGACGTTTGTAAGACGTGAAATGTTTATGTAGGTCGCACATCACTATCATCTCCCGTTAATAGCCCGAACCTACAAATAAAGGAGGTAGAAATAAAACTTTAGTTCTCTTTTTCGTTATTTTTCATGGCTTTGTACAGCACTGATTTTCTATCTTACCGTGTGTTAAATGCTCAGTATTTTAGAAATCACCACTGAAAATTTGATGCTGATCCCAGATTTCTAGGCAATTCTGTTAGCTTTTTGAATTTTTGGTTCGAACTGCATCGTGGGCGAATAGTTGAAATATTATATATATTATATATCTGAAAATTGATATGTATTACAAATTGAATTACAAAACTCATTCTGGCCAGATCTTGAACCATTGAATAATTTGAGACCCGACAAATGCTGCAGATTTTGCATTTTTACTGTGTTTTGGAAATAAATATTACAATGAAGCCCTATGGAAAACGTAATAGTGGTGTGAGACGTGTAAAGAACAAACCTTACGAGAACCTTTACAATGAGACTTGAACGTTCGTCAAAAAATGTTTCTATAAACATAATACATTTTATGATTTAATAATTTTAACATAAAACTGTTATAGTGTAACCAAATTGTAGTATGCATGTAAAAACAACAAAGGACAATGTCAAATGAACTGGCACAAAATAATAGAACATTATTTACCAAATCAGTATTTGATTTTGTGGGTCTGTTTGAATATTAGCGTCGTTGTTGTGACATTAGGGGCTAACAGACGGTCAGTTTACCTAGCTACTATTCCCAGGGATTCTGGTTGTTTCTATAACATTTATTTAAACCGATATCATTACATCTAAATAATGTTAAACTTTATTAATCAATTGAGTGTTATCTTCATCCACACGTAGTTGGTTAGGTCTGTGTATCTCCCAGTGGTATATGTTTTTGCCATCTCTTAGATCGAGTGCAAGTGCTCGGGACCACCTAATGGTTTTAACATGTAGATGGAACCATTAAAATATCCAGGTAAAACCTGTGATACAGATGTCCATTATTCACGTTTGTTCTTTACTATATTGTTAATAAAACAGTTTGCATACTTGCTATTCATTGAAAAAAAAGAAACAAACATTTCATTGTTTAATCACTACCGAAATACGATGAAAAAAGAATATGCCATCCAAGATATTTTTTCTGCCAGTGTGCACTCTGTTGACAAAGTGAAAGTAGAAGTGAGTAATCATGTATTTTTTAATTCACAATTCAAAGAAAATAATGCTTTCAAAGTGTTCAAAATACGTCAATAACACCATAAAAATGAGTATTAAAACCGGGGAAATGTATTTTTTTTAATAAGAAGAAACAAGGTTTATTTACAACCGCCATTTGCGACTACCACACGGAGACTACTCCTGTTTTCAATTGTGATAGTCTGCCTACATGTACATACATGTGATTAATGTGCTAATATAATATAATTCCAGTTTAATTCCAGTAAAGTTTGATTTGATATTATCAAAATTAAGTTTTAGGGGTATGAGTACTGCTTTTTGTAATTGTTGGCTTTCAATGCCATGTTTTATCTTTTAGAGCCGCCAAATGTTTTCTTAAGCTATGATATTATATCACAAGCATAAGTTTGGTTTATGTCATTTTTTTAAAACTATACATATTCCTTTATAGAATGCCTTCATAAAATATTTAATAACATTATTTGATTTAGGTGACAGTTCTTAGAACTCCTGCCATTTCTAGTTAAATGCATCAATTTTCTTGATATTATATATGTTTTACGGAACATAACATATAATACATGAATTTGGAATAATTAAACGCGTTTCTAGCAGCTGTGACTCTTGTGATTAATACATGAGATTTTGTTAAAGAACACTTCTTAGTGGATCATTCGGCATTGTGAGAAAGAGAAAAAAAATGGTATAAAACATACTTAAACACAAATTAATTTTCAGATATCGTCAATACGGTGACAGAAACCAGATATATATAACTCATGCTCGTGACATCAATACATCATATGGTTTCTGCGGATTGCTTTGTGTATTATCTAAACAGCATTGATCAAAATGCGGTTATCGTTCTATTACGTACATATCCGTTTTTGCTGCATGGGCCAAACGGCTTCAATGAAATCGTTTTTTAATGTACTTAACAGCATTTTCTTCGCTGACATATTGCCTCGCCTTTCTTTTTTTTGACTGAATTGATAAAGCATATCCATAAATTTTTATTGATTAACGGCATTTAGACCATACAATCAGTCGCCAGGAAAGCAGTAGTAAGCAGATTCCCATATTATTTATTTATTATTTATTTATTCTGAATTCTATTTACGTGGAACTTATGGGCCATATAATTTTTACAGCCAGTAGTTTTTCATTGTTCATAATTTATTATATATGTTGTAAACTGTTTATGTTATATGCTGTAAACTGTATAAGTTATCCTGTATAATGTATATGTTGTGTATAATATATATGTTGTAAACTGTATAAGTTATCCTGTATAATATATATGTTGTGTATACTATATATATTGTAAACTGTTTTAGTTATCCTGTATAATACATAAGTGTGTATACTTTATATGTTGTAAACTGTAAACATTATCCTGTATAATATATATGTTGTGTATAATATAAATATGTTGTTAACGGTATACAATATTCTGTATAATATATATTTTGTGTATAATATATATGTTGTCAACTGTATACGTTATCCTGTATAATATATATGTTGTGTATAATATATCTGTTGTAAACTGTATACGTTATCCTGTATGATATATATGTTGTGTATAATATATATGTTGTAAACTGTATAAGATATCTGTATAATATATATGTTGTATATAATATATATGTTGTAAACTGTATAAGTTTATCCTTCATAATATATATGTAGTGTATAGCATATATGTTGTGAACTGTTTGAATTATTATGTATAATAAATATGTTGTAAACTGTATAAGTTATCCTGTAAAATATATATGTTGTGTATAACATATATGTTGTAAACTGTATAAGTTATCATGTATAATACATATGTTGTGTATAACATATATGTTGTGAACTGTATAAGTTATCCTTTATAATTCATAATTGATTATATATGATGTAAACTAACTAAGTTATATGCTGTTAACTGTATAAGTTATCCTATATTATATATATGTTGTGTATAATATATATGTTGTGAACTGTATAAATTATGTTGTATAATATATATGTTGTGTTTAATATATATGTTGTGAACTGTATAAGTTATCATGTATACTATGAATGTCTTGAATATATCTACTTAACTGTCACAGTAATAACATTATACACACAAGAGATACTCATATGAAAATACGGGAAGAAATATGAAAACGATACACAGGCGCAAAATAAACTTGCTTGGAAATTAAAGTTACACCAAATGCAGATGCTACAAAATTATTCATTAACAGTTCAAATAAACAATCAATCGGAGCGGTAGTGTAATGGCTAGAGAGTTGGCCATTCAAGACAGAGGTTGCGGGTTCGATGCTTCTCATAAAACAACACTTAGTACTGGTTCTACCCAAGAGCAGATTCAAGAGCGGTTTATATAAGCTCTGAGTTTTCATCGCAACAAGCTAAAATAAATTAGTATTAACCAATAACACCAACATACAACATTAACTGTACAATTCACACACACACACACACACACACACACACACACACACACACACACACATATATATATATATATATATATAAAGGGAGATAATTAAATTCACAACAACGGAATTTACGATTCTGGTCTGTACATTTATGTCTTGGTTATTCACAAATAATTATCTCCATATATATATATATATATATATATATATATATATATATATAAAGAGTGTATTTACATGTCTGTTAGACAATACTAACATTAATCCAATATGTAATTATATGTGGATTTCCTTCCTTTTTCCCCCCCAATATTTATATCCGTATTGCTGTAAAACAATACATTTTGAATATATATTTAGTTAAAATGTTGCGATTTCATATCTCTCCCTGTATTGTGTTTTCCCTTAAGTGTATTATTATAAAAGTATGCAGTAAAGCAATTTAATATTTGTAATATTGGATTATTTATCTGTGATATTTGTTGTAATCATGACATTTATTTTGTATATGTATATGTGGAGCACGTTGTCCCTTGGCAGAGCACCGAACCCAGTATCGGAGAGTCGTGTGTTTGATCCTTCGCCCTAGCTATGTGTAGTGCCCTTGAGCAAGACATTTTTTTCCGCATATGACTAGTAATGGTTTTCCCTAGGACGATTCGAGCGTGATTTATCTAAGTTGTACAAGTAATAACTTGTTTCATAATTGAATTAAAATAAAAAAGTATAAACTATATAGAATAAAGCAGTCAATAACTTGATATGTATAGCATATATATTATATTTTTACCATGTAGATTTTATGCAATTATATTGTAAATAAACTATAATAATTGTTAAAATTGATATTTTACAGATATGCATTAAGAACGTTTACGGTTTTCGAGATCATATTCAATGTGAATATCCTATATCACAGAATATAAGACACGGAACCGGTTTTAGTTCAAAGCTGCTTTTCTCATTTGTTAGCTGTGTTAATATTTGGGAAACAATGCTTATACATTTGTTTGTATATATCAAACAACTTTACACAAGTTTGTTTTACTTTTTTCAAAACATGCCGACGGATATAGCTTTTAAATCGAGTTCTTTGGGAGAGTTCTTATTAATTGATTTAAGTTTGACAAAAATGTTGTGTGAAGGGGCATTCCTAGAAGAAATGAGTACAATATTTATACCAATATTATAAACATCACATGTTTGTGCTTACCATTATATATGCAAACGGTTTAGTGTCCGTTGCTATTATTTCAACTTACGTTTGTATTGAAAACAGTTTTTTTTCATTTATTACTTGATGGTTGAATTGCAGTTTATTAATATGTTTTGTCTGTTTTGATTTATTTATCATGGCATTAGTAACATTTATTTGCTCGCATCGGTGACTAAGATTGGTTTTCAATGTGCACTGTGTTTGGTTTATTTGAGATACATGAGGATAAAAAACTCATTCTTTGGAATATCATAGAGAAATGAGAATTAATCAAATGGGTATTTTTTTTTCGATTCTGTAATAAAAAATAAACATGTCATGTTAATTCGTTTGTCAAACAATTTTTTAAATGTTACTTTACGAGCACTAGCTAGTTTCGGAAATAGTTTTGCATATCATTCAATTTTAGATTGCATTCGGATAATAAAGTGCTTCCAGTTTTTTTCTAGTTGACGAATGTATACGTGCTTCTATGGCCCATTATTGTCATCCAGTCAGCGTTTTACTTGCTTAAAGAGTGTGAACAAATTTATAGTTTATGACTGAACATCGAATAGGCTTAATTATTCACCCGAAGAGGTCATGGTCAAGGTCACCCCAAAATCCTGCATAGTTTTGAATAGAACTCCCAATAATACACATATGAACTACATTTTGTGACTTTAGGTCAAACAGGTTCTGAGAAATGAGCTTAATTAACAAAGAAACACAACGTTTTGTAAGCCACGTTCTCAATCCGTCGATGTGTAGGTCAAGGTTATCGGAAAAAAAAAATGCTACGTCGTTTGAATTAGTACTTTTCAACGCACAATTATGGACTAAATTTGGTGGATTTAGATCCACCTCTAACACTGTGTACGTAAGATTCGTTTTATCACATTACTGCGTACGACACAACGTTATATGACAGGCAAATAAATAAAGATATTGTAAAATGTATCTTGCAAACTTCAGTTAATCATCTGAATATGTGGTGCATTCAAAATGATATGGTTTGAAATACTGACAAAACCAAGGGGTATGTGGTGGGGGTGGGGTTGTGGTGGTGGTGGGGTGGATGTCATCAAACCATCAAAATTGTAAAATCTGGAAAACCACATGTGTTTAGTGCCTATTTGGACAAGCAGAGGACTATCTATTGAAACACGTTTTAGAACCATTGGAAATGTGTTCAGTGTTACAGGAGTTTCTTTCACTATAATATTATGTAGAACAGTACAAAGTTAATTGATGTGACTGACTTTAACTGACTCAGAGACAGGTGCGGGGATGGAGGGGGGGGGGGGTGAAAGAGGGACACTTTGATATGGAGGAAAGCCAGCATGCGCATTAGATACAATAACAAAGTGAGTGTGGAGGTAGAATGATGTCTTGGGGCTACCACACGTAGTTTAACTTTTGAAAGCTGTGGTACATTACAATGCTTTACTCCAGTTTGCAAGCAAGTAACCGGAAATCCACGCTCCGCTAACAACACAGTATTTATGTTATGGTTAGTGTTTTGACCAATGCAAATATTTGTCTGTGAGCATTTAACAAGGGGTCATGCTTCAACTGTTGTTTCTCATGAACTAGTTCCTTTATTTTTAGCACAAAAAAGTAAATATAAATAAAATTATTGAATTATTTCAAAATGATGTGTTATAGAACTTAAATTGTTAATACTCAAAACAGAAATAATATCTAAAATATACAATACTGGTAGTAATTTATAGTTTGGACAACACAAAATACATTTTTGATCAGCCCTTACAGAAATTACAAACAGCAACATGCCATTTAAAGGACTACGACGTTCATAGTAGTTTCCTTTCAGCGAAGCCTCAGAGACTGTCAATCAAGTAAGTGATAGTAACAGTTTCTGCTGGAAAATAGTTAAAAGTGCAATCAACAATTTTATTCAACACTTATTTTGAAAATTACTTCTCAACAGGATGCTTTAAACAGTTTATTATATTCCGGACACAGTTTATCTTTAGAATAATTAGAAATAGGGTGAATATGGCAGAATTCATAGGCGGAAGCAGACTGTTTAGTCAAGGCTATTAAACAAGCAGAAAGGTTTTGGTGTACAAGGTTTAATGTCCTTAAAGAATAATTGTTTGTTCTTATATGTCGGCAAGCAAAGCAACCTAGTTCTGTATAACGAAGAAATATTTGTTGTAATTTTTTGATAAAGGGGTTCAGCCAGTTAGGGATCATACTCTGTGCAAACTCAGCCTTTGTATTATTGAGCCTTATGTTGTATCTAAATATATTTGCATTTCGTGGACGATGTTACTACTATCTTTTTACTCTCTACTTGATTCCAAAGTTGTTTATTTAGCTGATCTTCATCAATAAATGATTTACCGAAGTCACAAAAAATATCGATACTATAGCGGCACTGTTCAAAGAAAGTTTATTGCATGATAGCATACATCGTAATGGATATACTTTGAAAAAAATGATGCTTGTGATAAAAATGTATCGTTTCCATCATAAGAAAGTTTAATTTTTGCCCTGGATCTGCCATCGCGTGCGCTCCTTCATAACAAATCACTTTCACGCTGTCAATATGACTACCTAGGGTTTTTGTTAAGTGCAAGTGTTAAAAAAGGTTTTCATTTTTATATGAACTATTCGTTGCGTCTGTGCAATAAATCATTTAGAACACACATTCTCTTGAGTCTCATTTAATTACACACTATTGGGAAAATGCAAGAGATGTATTAAAGGACTCAATCGCTATAAGCGTCTTGATAATTTCTAAACAAATCCCCAACATAGGTTGTTATTGGACCTGGGATCGTATTCACCAACCATTCTACGGCTTTAGCTTGAAAATCCAAATTTAAAATTTAGATATTTAGTTAACCATGACAAATAGAACAACTGTGGGAGTTTATTTGACATTATATTTGGTGTTACTACATGCTTGGTCTAAAAAAATGGTCTCTAAGTGTGTTTTAAAAAATTCATACTTGGTTCAAGTCTAAGAATATTCTTAAGAATGTTTGGTGAATACCATCCCTGAACCCACTCTTGCATATATCAATATAATGCATAACAAACCACATAATCCCTGGTTGTTAGATGTGGAGCTCTTTCGAATCGCATCTTTTTTCAATCACCTCCTCTGATTAAGTTATGATTTGAAGAGTCAACTTCGGAGTAAAGTTGAATTTATAGTGACGGGTATCTTGACAAGTCTATTGCTAACGACAGTACATTAGGTATCATTTTCGTTATGTCATTAATTTACAAAAATACCATATAACCAATTACCCACTACCCGTTTAAGTTCCCGCCAAATCAGTTATCCCTAGGGACGGAATTTTCTATCCGACCTCAAACCCATGTAAGATTCTTATATTGTGGGCTCAGACGCAATAGTGATCAAGAAACGGAGCTAAACGCAGAAACTAAACATTGTGTTTGTTAAGTTATTCATCCGTAGAGGTCAAAGTCAAGTTCACCAACAAAATGATACATGGTATTTAGTACCATGGCCAACTATGGATAAGGAATGGTGGTACTAAGTCAAACTGTTTCAGAAATCTGAAAAACAGAGAACAAATAGAAAAACATCAGAAGGTGTCATGGTCAGGTTTACCCGAAGAATCCCTGCATGCATTTATAAAATACGTAGGTCAAGGTCACACAAAACAATGCTGCATGTTTTTTTACTACCCATAATGATAACTATGGACAATTTGGTGAATTTAGACCAGACAGTTTTTGAGGAATGGAGCAAAACCCCAAAACTAAACGTTGTGTAGGCCGAATTATACATCCATAGACTCTGAGTTAAAAGTCAGTGTTATTCGAACAATTGTTGTATTGGTATGAGTAGGACTACAAATTGCAAAAGTATTGACCAAATTTGATGACTTTATATCAAAACATAAACTCTGAACCTTGAATTGTTCACACAGAACTCTTTGATCTCATACATACGTGACAAAAATATAATACTTGAGCTTTCAATATAACATGATATATTATCTGTTATATACAGCAATTGCTTTACCTTTGCAAATATCAAAATACATTTTTCTGTGAATATATTTGTATGCATGTTCAAAGGTATAACATTATATTAAAACATATATAGTTTAGGTATTGTTTATGTCGCAATAATTGAACATTGTTTAGAATCATATATTTGTTCAACTACGATATTATTTGACAAATTAAATGAGATATTAACAATAAATATACAGCAAACAATCGCCGACATGTATGTTAAAATTCCAACAATTGTGTCCTCTCCAAAACAACACGAACAAAATAAGATATACAGTGCACATAACTAGCAAAAATCAATCCAGTTTTCAAGACATGTATTAACAGTTCATTTACACTAGAACCACTCGTCTAATCAAAAGAACTACTAAAAATTAATTAAATGTTTTAGTTCAATTACATTTTCAAGTGTTTGTAGACATTCATTCTGTTAGTAAGTTCACATATTCTTGCATTTAGGTCACCGAAGATTATAAAATCGGATACATCGAAGTCACAAATGGAAAATATTATAATATCTTCTAAAAGCTAAATTGACTGATTTAAATTGTTTGTTAATGCAAATCATTCGAACGAAGACAGTAAATTAATAGTACATGTACAACGTTTTCTTTAAAATTTCGTATACAGTTTATCAAACTGGCACACTCATATCAGACTTGATTTCATCCATATTTTAATGATATAAGCACATATTTCAAACGCTATTCGTCCTAACCAGCTAGTAAAAAGAAACAGTCATGCCTTGAAACTAATTGCTTAGTTTCATTGTCATATTTCTGGTAAGGCGAATATATCAAGCGAGTTAAGACCATCAACAAAGTCCACAAATCCAGTATTATGAAAAATGCATTTAATGTCCCAGTATGTTATATATAAATCAGTTTCTGCACGGCATGGATCGCGGCCGTATTCATATACGTAAGAGTAGAGAATAACGACGACCTTTAACCTTTAAAAAATTGTTTATGTTCCAGAATCGTTGATCTGTTCTAGAGTTCACATTTTTGATAAAACCTACTTCCTGTTTATTTTTAACTTTTTTTTTTTAATCTCTCTTAAACCGTCAAATTATCACTGATTCTTATGCCAGCTTCTATGAGTACACTTCTTGCCTTGAACACGATAACTCGAGCTCTACAATTCAACTCTATACGCAGTATTTAGACCAATTGTTTAAAGCGAATGCTACAATAAATGCATTTTCAATTACAGAATTCGTGTTCATTTAGTTATTCATTTCACTCAAAGACGCATGTTAAATTGACGTTTAAAAGCGATCGTCTATCTTATTAACATATTTGGTATTTCCATCGAGAATGTGTTGAATCACGCTAATATCCAATTAAATAATTTTCTGATTACCCCCAGCACATCAGTTTTAAATATTGTCATGACAATGAAAAATATAAGCTTGAATTTAATTTTTTTAGGGTTTTTAAACACAAAATCATTTCGACTGTGTAAATTCTTTTTCAATTTTGCAATAAAAATATAGCGATTTTTTAAATTTTTTGATATAGTATATGGTCAACTTTTTCTTACAACCTCACAAAATACTCTCTGATACCCAATATGATGACAATCAAAATAAAATAATACACTTTACAGCGTAAATAGAATACATAGATCTTAAAGTTTGCAGTCGTTAAATCAAGTTCAGTTGCAAAATTAACGTTTTTAATACTAAATGAGCATATTTGTAAAAATATCAAGGTTTCTATTAAATTTTATATTAAGTTTGGAAAGCTATAAACAATTAATGTATACCATGTATATATATTTCATGAATTGAAAACAATATAATACACAAATTTCAAACGTATCCTTATATGAGGTTGCCATCCGAAATAAGGTCAATTGTAGTATCATAGTATGTAGTGACACTGGCTGCTCTCAACGAAGTTGCTTCCCTTTGTGCGCGGAATTGGTGCGCATGGAAAACCTCTAGAAAACGTTTTTTGAATACTTAAGGTCATCATTTTCAATACATTGGATTTACTTCACGTATATAATGCATTTGATATTTCATTCATATCTGTTTACGGACTTATGTTCGTTTCGTTATGCATAGACAATAATAGCTCCATGGCGAGTAAACACTGTATGTATGTTAGAGGTTTGCGGCTTACTTCGATGCCGATACGGACAGCGGACTACGGACTAAATTCGGGAATTTTCTCAAGACAACTTTGTCATAATTCTTAACCGCTGGGCATGATCATTTATGTAGTTGCTGATATTTTTTTAATTGTTAGGGGTAATAGTAGAAAACATATTATAAAATATAAGAAAAACACAGTTTTCAATATTTAAACATTTAATAGTCATCCAAGTCTTAACTGCTGATTCCTTGTTTTATTAAAATGTTAGGATTTTTTTTATTGATTAACTTGTTCCATGCAGGCTGATTTTCGGTTGTTAGCGGCATCATTTGCTTGCCCGGTCACTTCAGATCCCTGTTGTTGGTCTGGCGCTTAAAATAGTAAAATACAGCGTTTTAAATATGTTTTTTAAAAACTGATTTCAATAACATAATGTTTATTATATTTTGAATTGGAATATAATTGCTAAAAGACAATCAATGATTAAAAACTAATTGTAAATATTAAGTTATTTATCATAAATTGTTCTGTTTTAATTTGTTAAAATAACATCTGTATCAAGTTTTTAAGACTTAATTTTTATAATAAAAATCAACTTTATATATGGTTGCAGTTGAACAGTAAACAGCGTCTCAATATTAATATAGTTCATATACAGTTTAGAGACAATTTATCATACCTCTGTAACTTACGTTGCATATGCCCTAGTTGTATATTAACGGGTGCATGGCGGGACGGAGACTGTTAAGGTGGAGCCTGTTGGGACCGAGTCTGTTGGTTGGGCGGGACTTGTAGTTGGGGTGGAGTTTGATGGAGACGGTGCTGTTGTTGGCGAGGAGTATGGTGTGAAGCTTGGTCATCCGAATCATCGAACATGTTATCCACCATGGCGTCACACCTATCTTGTACAGGAGGAGGACTCGTTCTAAAATTGTCTTAGTAGCCTATATCTTTGTTATATCACTCGGCCAGTACGTATGTTACATATATCGACACAATGTAAAAGTATACATAGCTGCACTAGCCTTTGCACGTGTAAAGTGTGTATACCCAACCGCGAAGCCATGCATATCAACGCCAAGCGTGTACTGACTTACTGCATGGTTATTTTGTCGTGTGTCTACATGTGTTAACACAGATATGGAGCCTGATTACGCCTCGGACACAGTATTGAGCCAGTATCTCGATATGTACAGAAAGTTTAGTTATTTTTATTTGAATAAAAATTTTCTGTTAAATTGTAACTAGCCAATTAATTTTTTTTTTTAGAAAAACCCACGAATTGAGCCCGTAGTCCGCTATCCGCATCGGCATCGAAGTAAGCTGCAAAACTCTATTAAGACCAAAAAGTTCCCCACGTATATATAGACAGACGTTGGTATGTCGATTACTTATCAATGCTGGTTTTAACAAATTCATGAAAAATTGTTCCTTTTCTGTTCTTTTCTTAAAATTACATTTTGTACATACTATAAGGAAAATTGTAAATGTCGGATTCGTTTAGCCGAGCACAAATATTGATTTGCTCTTTCCCAAACTAAATTTTCTTGTTTTTTCTGTCCTTTGGACAGTTACTAGCCTTCGCAGGAAGTTTTCAGTTTCACCAATGTATTCAATTTGTCAGCTGCAGCTTCGGATAACATAATGACATTTTGAACATCGCAGGATACCGTTGTTTCGGTCGTTAATGATTTGTCTATGCTGAAAATAAATGTATCACCTTCCAGGAGATGTTGACACAGCCCGCAGTTGGATCATCCGCATTTCGATACTGTAGGAACAGTCATTGATTGTCTAAATAATACCGCAGTTTATGATATTAATGTCTATTTGTAGCAATTATTATAATTCGAGGTAATAAACTCTATTGTAACTATAATAATTTGTCAAACAAAACAGGGATTTAAAACATTACACTGTATATATATTACTTCAATCATTAGTTTGTATGATTTCTAAATACTAGAATCATTATAGTTTTGTTTGAAATTTACGAATCATGAGGCAAGAAGCCTTAGAAAAAATTTATGTCGATAATCATTAAAAAATAAAGGCAAACACTAAATTAAAATTTTGTATATAAAATATTTCAAATCTTTAACCTGTGTTATACAATTCATTCCATGTTTGTACTGCAAATGAAATAACACCAATAAATAAAGAAACTTCTAAATCGAACAAATAATTTTCAGTCGAGTTTTGGGAAAGTTTTCCAGGGTTTTTTTTTATATCGTTTTTACTAAAACATAAAATCTACGAGAAAATGGGAAAAAAATACAGTATGAATCAATTTTTTTTATAAAACTTAAATTTAATTTATCGGGTCATGCAATTATAAATACACATGAATTATAGTAAATTTCTAATGAAGTAGCTATTATTGACTTAATTAAAGAAAAAAACGCTGATTGCATTTAATGATCGTACGATGTCAAAAACAAAGATTTATGTCTGGTATGACGACTGCTAGCAACCGCATGTATTTTTTACTCGTACCACGTGTTGGTATGATTTTAATTATAATTGTTTTCAACATTTTATTGCAAACCTACATTTGTGGCTCATTTCTGTGCAACATTTCTAATGGTACAAACGTTGTTTGCAAAAATTTCTGCAATCGCTGGAGGATGCACATAACTAACTAATTGAAACGACTTTAAATTGGCGTTTACGTATTTAATTGTCATACATTTGTGACTTTGAAATAAAGTATTCATTTTCGATTCTGCCTTAAGGTTAGGTAAATTAGATTTAATTTCACAGTAAAAATCTGAATTTTTGGATTATGAGTTCTCACTAATGGAATTGAGTGTTTGTTTTAATTTTGCTTGACGACGTGACTGTTTGTCCAAAGTCAAAACCTTATTTATCTATTATATGGTTTGGATAGTGTTTTGCTCTAAATAATTTACCTGACCCGAGATCAACCTTTGCTCCGCCCGCTAACAATGTGGCGTTGTTTGCCGAGTAAATACAATGTAGCACAATGTAAAAAGTGCTTGTATAGAGACCAATCGATTGTTAAACGACAGTAGGAAACAATATTGATTGCTGATTGGATTATCGACTTGTTTGATTGACAGCCCACGTTATGTCAATTGCGCGATTAGGCAAAGGCGTAGGCTCTTACCTAAATTTAATGTTTTCTTTGATGTGTCTCATAATTTCAATAATTGAATAAATACCGTTTACTGTTAATAAAAGACATCGTAACGTCAAAGAATGTTAATTCGTTTTCGTCACATTGCAGAAGAAATTCCAAATCAGGAAATTGGCTTATTTAGTAAAAAAATATGTTTCTCTTTACAGTGTCGATATAATGAAATATCGTCAAGAAATCTATACCAGTTCTATCATAAATAGGCTGCAAAGTCTGTACCAAATTTGGGTTTCTGAACTAAATTTTAACCAAGATATCCAATGATTACAGTTGCATGAACGGGAACATACTATGTTTCTATGGCAGTTCCTTTAAACCATCAATAATACGTGCCATTAAAATAAACTGTATTATTTTCTAAATAAATTTATCAGTTTTTCGACTGAATTCCGTTGTGAATTATGCTAATATTGTATGTCGTCTCGGTGTTGTTCAATCCAAAATGTTTTAATGCAGCAATTCCTAGCTCATGTTTCACGTTTGAGTATAAAGAGTATAAAGTCTCGACATCAAAGGAAGCTACATGTGTAAAAATATTCAGTGGTTCGCTGGGGAAGTGTATTTTAAATTCTCCGTTCTATCTTACAGGCCACTGGAAAAAGGTTTTGTAATTGAAAAAAAACAAGCAAATTGCTTTACCTAGTATAAGTTTGACAATACGACCCTGCACCTGTATTTTAAATCAGAAACATTCTAGAAACTTCTGTTACATTGAAATGTATGATGACAAATAGTAAATAAGCTGATATAGTTGTTTGAGAAGGAATTTATTGTGTAATTATGTAGTTTCACAATTGAATGACGATACCTCAGACAGTATTGTCTGATCAGGTAAGTTAAAAACATTACTAATTACTATGTATTTTATAAATAATTCTATACTGGTACGAGCAGTGCACATTTAGTGCAGATACATTGCAAAGAATTGTACAATAGGATTAGTCTATCCCAGGACATGATGTCTCCTGAACCAGGTCGTTTGATGTCATTCAAACTTTCAGTTGAAGCAACTGACCAATCAACCTGCTCAAATGTGGCTTTTCCAACATTGCTATTTAATTGACCCTATTGGGAGAGTTATTTACGTTCTACAGACTAATAATGAGATACTTAAGAACCTATACACCGGAAGACGACCACTAGACAGAGGGCGGTGTCAGTCATCTGATCGATTGATTGATTAATTTATTGATGTTTGTTCTTGTTAAAACACACATATACAGGTTACATTATATAAACATATTCAATTGCAAATAAAATGTAGATACAGTAGTAAAAGGTAATTTTATAATTATCATCCATACAATATAATAATTATTACAAAATATTAGATATAATGTATCACAGAATGCAATTTTAAAATTATTGTTTCGGCAGAATGCAAAATAAAAAAGTAACTGATCTATCATATTAATATACTATGAAACTATGGTATCTTAAATGAAATGAGTGGAAAATCGCAAATAAGTATTCAATTAATGCAACATTGGGCATATATTAAAGCCAGAAGTATTTTTGCCTATAAAGTTATTCTTGTTCAAAATAAAGGAAATACACTGGTTTGGGTAACTGTAAAACAATTAGAAAATAAAACAGGATATGAAATATTTAAAAAATCCTGAAATTCCAGAAATTCACGTTTTCGTTCATAAATTACAAAAGTTTCGTCCAAAAGGGAATTTAGCATCAAGAGTAAAAGGGATATGTTTATTTGCATAGCACCACTCAAACTATGGTGTTAATAGAAAAACCAATATGATGTGTTTTTATAAATTACTAAGTCAATTAAAAAAGAAAAGTTTTATTGATAACTCAGTTTTGACCATAAAACGACTTTTAATATCAATATTGAGTAACGATATGGGAAAATGTGTATAATCACAGTACGACTTTAGCATGTTAGCAAAATGAAAACAAAAGGATATGACTTTTTGCGAACCTTTTCAACCAATTCAAAACTACACATTTTCGTTTATAAATTCCTTAATCTCCATAGGGCATTTCATTCTGAAGTCTTCCTCCGCCAATTAAACTTGGCATGCCATATATAACCTGAAATATGTTGAAAATAACGTTAAACCCTATTCAAAAACAAAAAAGATGCCAACATTTTTAATCTATTTAAATGACAACAATAGGACTTTTTCTGGAGCCAGTCTCAATTCATGATCACCTGGATGCTTTGTATAGATTTAAGATTTTAAGAATTTAGGTAAACATACTTAAACAGGAACTTAATCATGTTGTAAAAATCATTAATGCTTTTAGTTAAGAAAACCTTAAAGTTTTTTTTTGTTCAGACTGGTTACATAATTTGGTATTATCTTTCTGATACATTAATACTAATACACTTCAACCATTAGTCAAAGATCCACTTAATCGTGTGAAGATACGACAGTCAAAGGATTTATTAAATATAAATATAATGTATATAATAAGTACAAATGTATACTATTCACTTGGTAGTTTGGTTCTCATATCATAGTTTAAACATCCACATAAATCAAATCATATGATGTAAGTGTCCTATGATTAACAAAAAATCAATATATGCACAACAGGAAAGATAAAGTTACGCGATCTTACACAATATGGCAGAAAATCAAACAACATGATGATATACAATGTGTATGTTTGTCTAGACGAAGAATACATTCTATAAATTTTCGGTTAGTCAATTGCTTTTGAGCTAAAACCAAACAAAAATATTTGGAAAATAAATCATTCTTCTTAATTGATTGGCATATCCATAAGAGATTCTAACATTGTTGTCTTCAATATGAAATACAAGACTGAACCATTCACTCTAGACTGTGGCAGACATTGCATTGTTTTTTTTATATTTTGTTCCTTAAATCGCGTCTAGCAATAACGAACTAGCCTGGCATAACAAATAATTTGTTAATGGATTAAGATCGAGTTCCAAGTCCAATCCGCTTTTATATGAACATGTTCGGTATATGCGTCATAATAGCAAGCATACTACTCTAAATGTGACAGGAATTTTAAATGCCACGTATAACACTTTTAAACTAAAATACCTTTTACATATTTCATTTAGATTATTTTACTTAAATTAATTTAAGCAAGGATTTTTATAGAAGGATAGGGAACTTGCATCTTCTGACTAAATGTTTATGAAATAACACACAAAAGATTATTTTTTTGGCAAATTAATCATTCAGACTTCACAGGCAACTGCTTTATTGTACACAAATGTAAGTTGGAGGTAATCTTACATGTTTTAATATGTTTTGATCACGCAAAATGATCTATAATCTGCAGTATACACATTTTATAATCAGAAATACTTCAACAACTTTAAGCACATATTGCTGATGAGGATTTCATTCTGTAATGTAATAATTTTGATTTGTGTTCCTAAGATGAATGGAAGTTATGATAATTGAAACGAGATATTGCGAGATTGTGTGTAAATACGCGAGCGTTCACAAAATATCAATTTGTTTCTTTTCTTTCTATATAATTTCTTAGTTTAAAATATACGTATTTTCGCTACAGCATAACAATTCTCATGTTAAAGCAATTTCAAATATCGCGTATAACACGGTGAAGGTTAAAAAACGTTTATTTATAATATTTTATTAATCTTATTTAAATAGTTAATTGGTTTAAAATATACGCTTTTTTTTTCTACAAAATAACAATTTGCATGTTACAGGAATTTCAAATATCGCGTATATTACTGTACGATATAGTCTTAACATATTTTATTCGTCTTATGTATGTTGTTCATACAAACTATTTTATGACGACATTTCTGTTTGCTACGATATAAGTGTAAAGACATTATCTAATATAAAAAGTAAAACATTGATTGTGTTAGGCATATATATCGTTTTATTCATTTTTTTGAACAAAATATGTTTAATGCGAAATATGAGTACGTATTGCTGGAAGACATAAAAAGATAAAATATGCAAATAAAAATGTTGATTTTGAATAGTTTAATATATATTACGGTAGGGCATATGAAACCATACAACAGGGAGAAAAACAAGTGTAAGACATTTATATATTGAACAGAACAGCATATGAAAACTAATCCAAAAGACAAAGTGACAACAAGAGTTACAGCCTTGCAGGTCTAGTTGATGGCAAATTACCTACTTAGACTATACAGATGCATACAGGAAAGTTTATAAGCCTGTGCTTGGTGCTGATTGAACCTAGTTTGTAGAAAGAACCCAGTTGTCCCGATTAAATATCAATGTTGGAAAAGCCACGTTAGAGCACGTCGAAGTTTGAATAGCATCACAGTTTAGTAAGCGTTCAATCGCTATACATTGTAGGTCATCAGCATTAGGGTAGTAATAGTACATACAGTATTGACTGAAAACTTACATATGGAAGAGATATGTGCATGCTGGGTTCCAAGAATGTTTATCGAAGAGAGATTCAGCATCACAGGGGTCTTCATTGACACCCACATGGCGTTGCACTCATGATGTCACAGAGCCTTCGTAGTACAATTCCGGAGGATCCTGGCAACGATCTAATGATGCCAGCTCAGTAATGTTTTGCATGTATAGAGCAACACAATGCAAACATCACGTGTAAAATGAAGTTTGTATTCTTTGCCTTTCGCTTGTAATTTACATTGTCTCAAAATCTTCAGAACAACCATCGTGCAGTGTGTATGAAAACTGATTAAAACAGAGCAGGTTTCCAGGGAGACATGTGTTCTACCTGGCAAACCGTCTAGTTGAATGTATGCTCTTCTGGTGTCACCATTGTGTCTGAAAAAAAATTCAATGAACCATGGTGCATGGGAAGAAGAAGTATTTGTAAAAATCTGAGCCAGTCCGAATTTGAAAGTAGGCCATGAAATGTGATTAACGACTGGGGTCTTTGTTTTGAGATTAGATGGTTTTTAGATGTTATGCATTATAACCAGTCTCTGGTAAATACGATGGACGCACACAGGATGGTTTGTGTCTGTTTTTTTTGTTTCTGATTGCTGCAGATTGATCTCTATGGTGTATACATTTCGATTGCTACAGACGCACCTAGGATGTTTGATATTTTGTTATTGCTACAGGTTCACTCAGGATGTTTTATACTTTGTGCTTGCTTTAAATGCACCTAGGGTGGTTTATATATTTTGATTGCTACAAATGCACATCGGATGGTTTATATCTTGTGATTGCCACAAATGCACCCAGGATAGTTATATCTTATGATTTCTACATATACACATCGGTTAATATCTCAAAATATGATGCAAACGTTTTAATTCGTTTTGACTTAGTCTTTTCGTAATTTTTGGCTCATTGGAATGATCACATTTATTTAGTGTTTTTCTTATCGATAAGAGTAATTACGGGGGATGTTCTAATATAACGTAGACTTTTTCTCTCTTAGGGCTAGTTATTGTTCATATAATTACATTACCGTTAATCGGAATCTTTTTAATACAACAGCTGAAATACTGGTTTAATAACTGTTCAAAAACAGTCTCTACAACGATTCGGGTGCATGGCAGCGATGTATTTGGCGACGTCAGTAAAGTAATCGAGCTCGCAACGTGATCGGCAGATTTTAGGTACTAATATATACTTAGATTGTTGCAAAATGATTGCGATTTACCGGGTTGTAAATGTTATTGTGATATAGTCAATAACGAGAACAGTACACCTTATTGTTGAACGTCCCTCGTAAAGGGAGTATGAAAGTTGAAGCTACCCGTATTTTAGACAGATCTAACAAGAAGTTGATTTATTTTCAAATTAATTCAGTTGCATAAATACACATTTATCAAAAACATTTAGGTAGAACAACTGTATATCTGAAAATAGCTAGGCACTTTTTCAGTTAATAATCTGAGTTTGGAAAACACGAAATTGGAAATTGGATGAACACGTAATTGAAGTACCTCGTTTATAAATATTTACTGGACTTGTCATATTTGTTTTGTTTGTTTGATATTAATCATAAACAAACGTTATTTTGAATGAATGAGTGGCAAGAGTGTTAATTACGATGTGGAACTTTCATAAGAGATAAATAATATGCTTGCGAACGAAACCCTTTACAATGTCGTTGTAACCGCATAAAAGGATCTCATTAACAACTAGAGTTCATTTAATTTCAAGGATTGGATTTCCTTTATGGAAAGTCAACAGATATGAACGTAAATGAACCACGTACTTTATTCGTTGCACATCAGTTCATATCTCGTGAACATTCAACAAATGAAGTTCATTTCTTATATTAATATTGTTAGTTAATTTATACTAATTTATCCTAACTCGATTGCAAGGAAAGGCCAGATCAATAATGATTGTTGTTTTATAAGAGGTATCGGGTCGAGCTGTGGATCGAATCAGCAACCCATGTTGTAATCGGCCATCACTAGCTATTACACTACCGCCACTGCTTGAATATCGTTGATGTATTTATTCAAACATTGCCTATATTGAAATAATCAAGTCTTGATGCATCTTCTTTTTAACATTTATCAATTTTACACTTTAAACATATGTATATTTTCTCTTCTGATGCTTTATTTCTAAATATAGTTTCGGTATGATTGTATTGTCGTCTGCTTTATATATTATTTGATATTGAAATCATCGTCACAAAATGTCTTCGAAGCAAACGTTGAGTGTATAGATTAATAGGACGCAGGACCCGATTTAATTTAACTAAATAAGGTTGAAGCATGTCTTAAATAGACCCCACCTGTCTACGAAATGATCCAAATGTATATAATCAGAAATAACCCATGTAACTTAAAGAAATCTGTGCTATTTTCTACAGCAACAGTTATTACTTTTTAGAGATAATTGTTTCTAATGGTCGTCTTTAATCACTTGTATTCGTGACAGTTTCCGAACACACTTCGCTTATTACCGAAAATCAGCTGATTTGTTATTGTTATTTCGTAGAATCGGATACTTTAAAAATATAATACGCTATTGTGAAGCTGCGTCATATTTCAAGATGGAACTTACCGTATTAAAGGCATTTTAGTATGATAGCAAATTTATCTTGTCATTTTATACGTTGCAATTGCAAGACTTTGACAGAAAATTCGTGCTTTCGTTGTCATGACTTACATAGGAAACTCATGCTTTCATTGCTCAAAGTTTACAAATTATTTAACCGATTTTAGAACATTCATTCCGGCCAATTCAGTGGGGAATTGGCAGATTATGGATAGCTACTGTTGTAGCATTTAGAGCGGGACGCAGTTTATTCAACATCAAGAACACTTCATATTCTGACCGCAAAATCAATATTACAGAACCGGAAAACAAATGTTAATAAAATAGCTTAATTTGTATAACAGCATGTTATTAAATGTGTTACAAATGTGTTAAATATTTTATCCTAAAATACTGGACTGAAAGGCTTTGCCCCGTTAACACATTAAACATAAAATAAGCATCAATATCAAGTGTCAGAATTCATTTTTGAAATATAGGTTAGTTTTTATTGATAGCGGATCGCATGGTGTCATTGTCATTTCCCGAATGAGAGATGACTTGGCGGAGTTTTGATCGATGCCAGAGTCTGTTATACTGAACATCTATGCCATTTTTAGTACATATTTATTAGTTTTGAGAATAAATAAGAGGTTGGCAATACATCAGTGCACCGCATGTAATTATAAACAGCAATAGTGTAGTATACTGCTGTATTGATACAATGTCACTTCAACATAATGGTAGATTATCATTATTTAAATAATGTTATAATCAAATTAATATCATTGTCGATCGTCGATGTTTTTTATTGTTATATCTACTCATGCTACCGCAGTAGTTGCTTACGTTATTGTTAATGGCGATGATGATAATGATTAATTAAACAGCAGAACTACAGCATGACAGCTAAAGATAACTGTATAATAGTACACAGTACAGCATGTAAAGTTTTGGTTGGCTGAAACATATAGGGTTGTTCAGGACGTATATTTTGAGAGTAATCTTATTTCTGATTGGATGAAAATGTCAAATTGCCAAATGATCACATTAAAATGTAAGCTTATTATGTTTGTATCAATAAAAATTAAATTTAAGTTTCTTATACTGATTAAATCCAGTTAATGTCTTAATTAAGATTTCTCAAAGTTCAAGTTGAACTGAAGTGGGAAAACATTGATTGATTGATTGATTCTTTATTTCCTCCATAGTACAAATATACAGGAGAGTATAAACATTTAAACAGCAAATGGGAGTACAATAAATATACAAAAACATAATACACATATAGACAATTAAATGACAATCATATATATACAATAGAAACAAACATATTACTTCGATAGTTCAAACAACTTACATATATACAAACAAAATAAATAAATGATATGTCCATTCAAATTTCAAAATATATTGACACTTTTAGAAGAATATTGCATATAATGACTGATATGACTTGCCGAAACGAAACACAAGAGCATACATACACTATATGGGTGCTAAAAGTGGTATTAGTTCCAAATAATATCTTTCAAAAACATAATTGTATTCGTACCTTAAAAGTTAAATGAAAGGAACGCATTATTTGAAGACATAATTTTTTTTTATTTTTTTATTTTTTTATTTTTTTTGAATACAAACAATAAATATATAATATAATATTTAAAATTAAAATATTATTGTGTATTGTTATTTTCGTTGTCAATACGAGATAACAACGAGCTCAGCAACAAAGTGACAACACACAAAAGATGAAGTATTGTGTGTGTTATCTACATAAACGTATATCTTAATGCTTTAGTCATATGATGTAAATGTCTAAATGTAATTTTTGAAATAGCAACCGTTTGTTTATCTGTCATGTTTAAAGAAGGATAACCGGAAACTAGTTCTATAATTTGATTAAAGGCGTCCATGTTACAAAGCTTACCGTACATATCTGATCCACATACTTTGTGTATATTACATAATAAAGTATGTCGGAGGGAATTATTTGACGAGCAGAACAAAATTAAATGTTCAGCTACAGTTTCTGTAATGAAACTGCACTGCGGACAAACAGTTTGATATTTGCGGGCAAATACTTTACCAATTATAAAAGTAACAGTTCTACAGTATGGTAGAGAATCGCGATATATTTGGGAGAAATACCAAATACTGTTTGGTACGATTTCTCTTTGTATATTGAGAAAACTATTGAGACTGTCGTCTTGAACCAGTCTTGTTCTTAAGTCAAATTCGGCTGATTTATGTATACTTAGTTTAAGTCTTTTTTTCCATTGTCTTAACGTAGGGAAGAATGAAGTGGAAATGTATTTCGTAAGAACATCGGTCAATTTGTATTTGCCTAGAATACGGTAGATATCTGGTATAAAACCCTGCGTTTTACGTGGATAAGACATGAATTGTATGAGCCTAATAACAAAAAGTGTGTTTATCCTGTAATACTACATAATTGTCCAAACATCAAGAGCTTTCGCTTATCAATTTCATGCTCGATTCGTGTGAGGCCAATTAAAGCCAGCGCTACGTCACTACGAGTTTGTTTTGGTAAAGACTGCATATGTTTAATACATTGAACATGTACTCGTTCTAGCGATTTGAGTTGCGTGTCCGTAATGGCGTTCCATAGTTCGCAGCCGTATAAAGCTCGCGAGAGGACAACAGTTTGATATAAATGTTTTACTGTAATTGGGTGTAAACCATTTTGATGGACGCCACAGTCGGCTAATCCAAAATATGTTTTACGTAGTTTAGTGCACGCGTCTTTAATGTTTTCATTCAGACACATGTCTTTACTACATGAAATGCCTAGATGAACATATGTATCGGTTTCAATGACAGTACTTTGGCCTAAACGCCATTGCCTTGAGTTATTTTGTGATTCAGAACTGCATTCATTAAAAACAATGACATTACATTTATTTGCATTATAAGTATATCGTTCTCGGATAGAGTTATTATGACATATGGTCATAAGTTTTTCTAATCCGTTCTTAGTCAGTGAACTGAGCACCATATCGTCTGCAGAAGTTGGGCAACAGTAACCCGTATCATTTATTTTCAGACCGTAATAGGATTGATCTAACTTATTCATTAGATCATTTACGAAGAGTAGATAGAAGTACGGACTCATTACTTGGCCTTGCCTTGTTCCCTGTAAAATTGGGAACCAATCCGAAGATTGGCCTTGTGACCTAACGCAGCTAAAAATATTTTCAAACATGTTTTGTATAATTTTAAAAATAGATTTGTTGACACCTGTTTTATATAATTTAAGCATCAATGTGCTATGAGATACGTGGTCAAATGCTTGTCTCACGTCGAGGAAGCATGTAAAAAGTTTAGAGTTGTTTTCTTTTGCAAAAAAGATACTTTCTCGTAATAGAAAAGACGTCATTTTACAATTAATGTTTCTTTGAAAACCGCCTTGCAAAGTGTTTAACCTGAGTGTACCAGATTGCTCTAACATTTTTAGTAAAATCTTTTCGTACAATTTTAAAATAGTAGAACAAAGTGATATGGCCCTGTAACTATTTGGGTCCGTTTTGTTTTTATTGTTGCCTTTATAGAGGGTCGTTATAATACCCTTTTTCATTTCAACAGGTACATGTGCTAGTAAAGACATATTGTGAAATAATTTCGTAATTACGGAAAGTAATAGCGGACCACCGTATATCATATTTTCGTAATAAATAAGATCACTGCCACAGGCTTTTTTCTTTTTACAAGATTTTAAAGCCTGTTCAACCATAGTTAAATTGATCTCAATGTCGTTACATTGATGTGTATTTAATTCAGACTTAATGTTCAACAACTCTTCATCGCATGATCGTGCATAGGCTGAATCAAAACCATGATCTTGCGGCGTGTATAACTCTGAAAAATAGTTTTTCCAGCTATTATTAATATCGACCGGATTCTCATACGATTGTCCATTAAAATTCATTTTAAGAGTGGTTTCTGATTTCTTATTTTTCTTACGCCTATTTATCAATTTCCAGAACTCATTATTGTCCATATCTGCCGCTGCATCAATTTCCCGTTCTAAGCTAGACAGATACGTTTGGACAACAGCGCGGTGGACTTTACGAAATTTGTTTTTTGATGCCTTATAGTTTCTATAACTAAGGGATTGAATACTGCGAGGGCGATTTTCATTTAACCATTGTATCCTTTTTGAATTCATTTCGTTATGTAAATATGATAATTCATGATTCCAGTAGGTTTAATAAATGGTTTGAATTTTGATCTTGGAATGTATTTATTGGTCGCATTATTCATTAAATTAACGACGGTCGTATATAACGAGTCAACGTCACCGGGCGTAGATATATGTAATGAAAGCAAATCGTTACGCATTATGTTTGTATTTAAAAAACTGCAATATTTATATATTTTTTCCTGCTTCACATTATGCCAATTTATATTATGATAAGTTTCACTTGAATGAATATTATTTTCAATTTGACATTCTATTTTACAAACAATTGGACGATGAGTCGAAACATTTAAACAACTATCATCTAAAATTAAGATTTCTCAAAGTTCAAGTTGAACTGAAGTGGGGAAACAAATTTTCCATTAAAATGACACTTTCGACCCCTTTTTGGACATTTTTAGTTGAGTCTAGGATAGTAGTTTGATATGCTATTTTTTTATCCATGAATGTTAGAAATAGTGGTAATAAGGTCAAACATTACGATGTTTGTCTCTTTGGAAAACGGTTGCTTTTATTAAGAAAGTGTGTTGTTTAACCGTCTTGACTTTACTAATTATATTTTCACATTTTGTCTTTTCCATATATGTGTGGTGATTTTGTAATTGTTCCAACTATTTTGTTTAATGGTTGACCCACATATCTCTTTAGAATTTACTGACATTGTTTATAGCATTTTAAGTTCTATATTGAAATGTTCATTACAATTATTGATTTATTCTACCAAATGAGCGTGGTAACTACTTCTCTTTTCGATTTTACATGAATATTATTTATCCCTAAGTGTCCTACACTACTGTGTAATCGTTGAATTTCGTTAATTTCGTGTTTGCGTGGGGGGGGGGGGGGGGGGGGGCTGGGCATCGACAACGAAATAAAATCCCAACGAAATGGTGCTATAGCAGAGGACGAAGAAATCCAAATTTGAATTTATTACGATTTTGTTCTATCAAA
Source organism: Panopea generosa (assembly GCA_029582155.1). Lineage (NCBI taxonomy): Eukaryota > Metazoa > Mollusca > Bivalvia > Adapedonta > Hiatellidae > Panopea > Panopea generosa. The sequence continues at coordinate 70,455,855 of CM055894.1, read as the reverse complement.
CAGAGAGCAAAACAAATGAAATATGCGGTAGTCAAAGCATAAAATTTCCATTAAAATGACATGAAATGCAGACGACTACTGTGCATTAGTAAAATATTCCACTACAGCGTCCCTAGTGATGTTTAATGTGGCCGCCATTTGTTTTGGTAAAATGCAGCGAAAAATCGAAATTGTTGGTTCAATACCACGATTTCAAATTGATGTTTGATTTGAAATTATTTACATTAATAAAATAAAGGCTGGAATACTTTAAAAAGGCAGTATACCTGCTTTGTTTATTCAATATATCGATTTTAACTCGCGCAAAGGCCAACGCTGTGCTTTTGTCTTTCGTGAAATTCAGTCATTTTCTTAATATGCGATTTGGTCAAAAACACATTATATCAAGGTTGGGAATCTACGTCACGCGTCACCGTTCAGGCCTATGATCTTCTTTTAGTTGACGAGAAATTAATATTTCTGACGACCTATTTCAACTTGCGACACGTGCTTTCAAATTGTTGTTTTTATAAAGGTATGATCAAAGCTTAAAACAACAAATAGCCTACTAATTGAAATTTCTCCTCCCAAAAACATAATGATTTCACATATAGTTCCCAACGTCAGCAACATCAAACGAGAAAAGTTTAATGAATTATTATTATATTTATTATTTCCTCCAGTACAAAATCTTGCAGATGCATTGGCCGTTTCTTGATATTTTATCGTTTCAAATGTGAATAAACAATCCCTGTTCTTAAATGAATAAATATATTGATTATGCATCATTTAGCAATCTTTGCTCAAAGTCAATTTTTAGCAATGCTTCTTTGTTCAAAATGACACTTGATTTTTTGTACACAATTTCTTAAAAAAATCTTAAATTAAAGACACGGGTTCGGTTTCATTAAACATCTCAAGCTGAGGTTTTCTCCACTGATAATTATCAATTTCTCAAAATGATTATTGAAACAATTACACATTAAATGAGCATGCATCAATGACACCATATTTATCATTACTCCTTGGTGAATGATAGCATGCACAATGATCAATATAAATAAGATGACACAATTTGAGTTGAGGAAGATGTTTAGTGAAACTGGACACTGGGAGATAATCTACATTTGCCTTATCACCTTTTCCTTATCCTGAACTATCAATATTTTTCCGGATTTATTTCCTCACTGTGCATAATCAATCCGACAAATCAAATCAAGTTTATTTGCAGTAAATAAAGGCCACCTGTCCATAATACTCCAATCGGATACAACAATATATTTTAACATACAGTGTCACTTGTAAAAGAGTAGTGTCAACATGTTATAATTGTAGTACATAAAAAAGACAAACGTCTTGAGAATTTGGCCTGAGAATAAAAATCATTTTTATTTTGCGAAAATCAAATGACGTTTTTGATTTGTTGATTCAAACAATCGGACTACCTCGGAGATTTTCATAGTATTTCAAAAAAGTATCACTTGGATGTTTATTTCTATATTCATTATTTTTATAATATTGGATATTTTCCATGACAAAGATCTTGTACAATAAAACTGCTATGACGTCCGTCCGAATAAATATGTTCAAATGTTATTATAACATAACCATTGCAGAGCTGTGTTTGTTTCAGTCAATCAGATCTTACTTCCAGATCCAAACGTTTCTTCTGCACAACTTGTCAAGACTTTTGTCTTTTAGAAAAGCAAGCGTCGCATATGATCAAGATTTTTATTATATGTAAAGCAAGTGGGAGCTTCTGTTCATCAAACGATAAAATCTGAGTTGATCTTATAGTCCAGTCAATCAACGGTTAATAATGTCAACATAATGTTTCTAAGCTGTTTCTTATTATTTACATATATTGTTACAAAACATATCAAAAGTTCACCGCAATCGGACAATGGTAACGATTATTTTTACTAGTTCAAACTCGCCAAAAAAAAAAAAAAAAAGGTTTAAACTTTGAAAAGGTCATCACTGACACTAGTTATGTGTGATTTAATTTTTTACCTATAATAATGATATTTCCTATGATACAGATTAACAACTATAAGGTTATTTTTATCATAAAAGTAACATATTTTAAATTATTTGGAACCTTAAGTTTGTGTATTGACAAAGTGCCATTTGAACATGTGTAATTACCCATCTCACTCAAGTTATTAGTAAAGAGCCAATATATAACTAGTTTAGGTCAAATTAGCCATAATTGCAGCATAATGTTTCTAAACAGGTATTTTTATTTCCATATATGGCAGGAAAACATATCAAATTACGAATGTGTCTCTGGTGATAACAAATTAGAATTTTTAGTATACGTTTCTGTGTTAGAGTTTACTGATTGTAAACTTTACAAAATGCAATGTAGTCTAATTAAACGTGTTCTCTTAGCTAATCTATGCACAGCACAATATGAACCTCAAACATAAAACAATCAATAATTGAATGTAAAAACAGTGTTTAAACAGGGAGGCCCCTTACCATTTTACAAACATTAGCACAATACAACTTTATTCCCTTTCTTATATAATAAGCTACATCTAGGGATTTGGACAATTATTATAACTGAATTTATAAGTATATATGCATATAAGGCGCGTCATCTTTCTTATCTTAAAAGAAGTTGCCAATTTATCCAACAGTTTGAACACAGTTTATGAGTTAAACGTATCAAAATTATGTTTAAAAACTATAAAAAGTGATTGGCGTTAAAAGCTTATTCAACTTGAATAAAACGCTTATTTTAGATTATTAAAGCGATCACGTGATTATGCTTCTACTATTTCATTACTACACCACTTCTTTCACACAAAAATTACCGCTAAAAATCAAAATTTCGTAAAGCTCATGAAATCTCACCATATCTCGATCTTTTACGACAACACGGGAGCAGTGAATATTAAATGTGACAATTATATTGTGATAATGATCAATTTCTAATTAATTACTTTATACGTGATATGCCTGCCACTAAGTATATTAATATTAAATGGTTATATCGGAATATTGGAAAGTTACTGGAATAAAATCGTAACATTACAATATGCGGTGGATACTCCATAGGATACCGTCGCGTAGTGAATACATGCTCCGACTTTACCTGCTCAACGGGCCAGCCATCGGCTGTATCATCTACACGTTAGAAACACGTTATGGGTCATACTCTTTAACATTGTATATATGATTTTAAACACGGCTGCTCCATACAGATTAGTTCAGTTTAGGAACTAACCTCGTTTTTGTTCTTAATTCGGCAGTTAATCCAACAGGCTTAGACTTTGACATGTTTAACATACAGCAGCTTTAAAGGGACGTCCTCCAAAAGCAGCATTGTAATAACCATCTAACCATTCGGTGATATTTTGTTCCCGGGTTTTTTTTGAAAACGTAAGTCGTGATAACTTGTTTTCTACTGTTCAATTAAAATTACTTAACGACATTATCGATTAAATTCATACCTTGTCATGTATTCAGAAAACACGGAAGCTATTTTGAATTATTACAAAAAAGTATATTTTTTTCTTTCTTTCTAGGTATTTTAAGTTATTGTTATATACGATTTATGGTCTTTTACATTTACAAAACATACAACATAATAATAATGAACTATTGAACAGTTTGAGATGCCTCTCTGTAAAATGCCACGCATTAAAACTCAGAAACACATTTCACCTTAGGTTTATTATAGGCTTAGCTATTTGTGTCGTTGCTAAGCGTCTGTTTACCGACTCTTTGCTAACTAAAGGTCTCACTTAAGAATCACCTCCTATTAATGACGGTAGCAAAAGTCTTGCACCAAGAAATTAGAGCTGTATTACTCGGTTAGACATTTTTTTTGGTTTAAAATGTATACTTACTTTGTACAGATGAGAACTTTGAAACTTTATTATAAGTTTTGCAAAGTTTGAATAACATTGTTTGATGAGGTTATGACATTTTAAAATCCATAGAGGTACCCTGCAACAAAGAGGCAAAATTGTCAAAAATGAAGGTACGTCATCAAACAATCGAAATTGTGAAAAAGCAAGTTGGCCAACCCCATATTTGTTCTGCATATATGGACCAACAGACGAATATCTGTAAAAAACAATGCATCTTTATAACAGTTGGTAATGTAGTCAGTGTTCCAGATGTGAATTTCTCTGTATACAGAACAGTTTAAAATTAATGTGAGACGTTTACAAAACGCCCATACAATCTTCTAGGATTTACTATACCACCTGACACTTGGTCATCGCCATCTCCACACCATGTCGTCGTCAATTCAATCCTCAATATAAACCTCATAATTCTGCACTTCAACACGTGAATATTAATTACAAATAATTTTACGAATATAATACAAACCCTAATTCCATTGCCATGTTCACAAAGTACTAAGGTCAAGCCGAACATGACGCCAACATTTTTAAAATAAGACAACATGATTTTAAATCAAAATAGTTTACACGTATATGATAAGTAACATGGGCAATGCAATATTTCATTTTAAACAAATATTGTCCGCTACCGATCTTCAATATTTCGAACACTTTGCGATTCGATTGTATTTATTTTAACATAAAACAGAACCGTTGTTTACTTTTATATACATATTTCTTTTCTTTTGCAAAATGTCTTCGATAAAAAAGAATTAGTGTGATTACATGTCAAGTATCGGAAATTGAATACATTTAAATGTGATTTTATCTATGGGGAGGGCTGTTGTTAATATTATTAAAAGGTGTAGCCCAACCCATTTGCACTATATATAAATATAATTGTATTGTTATTATTAATGTAATTGTATATAATAGATGCAATAAAATATTATTAAACTTTTTACACTGGCCTAATTCCCCCACTAGAGACCGTTACATAGCAATGACATAAGAGCACGCTGATTCAGATGCTTCAGCGGATGTTGAATGACGTAACGGTTTCATAAGTGCATTCGGGTGCTATGGGTATTCAGTGTTTATATACAGCAAATTGTGATTCGCGTTTAAAGAAGGGGTCCAGTGGTAGACCACCGAACCCAGGATGACCGGAGGATCATTAGCTCGATCGATCCACTCCCAGGGCTATGTGAGGTGTCCTTGAGCAAAACACTTTGCTTGGTACTGGATCAGTCTGCGAACATTTCGTGGATGATGTGTATACATTGTACTTACTTGTGTTACAATCGAAGTACCATGAATAGGTTTCATCTAAAAGTGGTGAGATGGAGTAATTTTTTAATTTATTTTTCATAAACCTATCAGCGTGATATAGACATTCCACACTGCTTGGGTACAACGTGTACATGTATATAATACGTATATTAAATACAAACGCGCTACATTGTATGATATATATTGATATTAATTAGCCTTTCAAAAGCATATGGGTATGCACGCGGTTACTAGAAATATACTATAAAAATCATAAATGGATTGTTAAGTGTTAAGGACTGGTAAGTGAGTTGCTTAGGATTTTAACAGACTGATGTATTTTTGAGCATTTCAGGACTTGTTTTTAAAAAAATCTTAGGATGTCACTTCATTGTTTTTAAAATACAAAGCTGGTCATCTAGTTATTGTCCCTTTGTACGTGCGGATACATTCCTACTATGGACAAAATACTTTAAACTACGGAAATCCTATAAACCTTATTTTATATAGAACAAGAACAAAATTAAACTGTGTATTGAGACTTAAAGTGTGTGACAGTATTTTCACAACATAATTTGTCCCTTATTCCGTTATATATTTCATTGATATATTAGTTTTCTTTCAGGAAACTTGCCTGTTGCTAAGTTTCAATATTTGAATAGTTCAAGTGATTAGACTGTACTTTACACATTTTAGCATTGATAAGCAGCTATAAAAATCAACTCATTTTGAAACTTGTTTAGAACGCCAACAAAGAAATATACTTGGATTACCATAAGTAATGCTTAACAGGTTTGACGCAGGATAGTTGTATTGCACATTGTTTCGATCTGGAATTAAACAACTCGTTACTGCAAACGTGCCTATTAAGACCAAAGACGATTACTTAAGAATGAATCTATTCGACATCTTATTAGGGTTCTTTGTTATTTATTTATAACCATTCTACTAATGTACTACAATACAGAAATAGCAGCCTTTGAACACTTATGAACATAATATCTGTTTTAAGGTTATGAGCTGCGGAGTGGTACACATCATTTAAAAGCGAACTGTTTTCATTCTGTTCACAATGTCATAAAACACGCATTACTTCCAATAAGAAAAATACACATTTTTTAAAAGCCTTCAGTCAATAGCTAGATGAAAACGGTAATTGAAGCATTGCGTGTTGATTTCTGTTTTTCTGTTTGTTTAATGTTAACATGGTTACACGTTTAGTGCAATTGAGCTAACTGGTGAGTGGCGTGTCGCTTTCTCGAAACGTTATTGGCGAGATATAAATCCAAAACATGTTTCCATCGGGAAAAGTAGCATTCAAAGGACAAATAAACAACAACAACGACAAATCAAGAAACGACCTAGACAACTAACATTATGAACAGCTCAAACATACACAAGTGTTAGCAACAACAACAACAACAACGGTGTTTACCTCACCCGAGAGGTAACTTATGTCTGGTTTACAGTTGTTATTGTATAATGTTAAGAATCACTTTTAACAATGTTTCAGTCATATAGTGGCGGTGCCTAATTGAGACACTAATCTGAGCGCTTCAGCACTGGATATCATGCCGAATACACAAGATATAATATTCCACACATTCACACAATACTGACACCGGGTCATTCAGACCTGAAACTATTTCTAAATGATCAATAGAAACAAGTGATGCCAGGCGCAAAACTTCTCCATAACGTTACAGAAACCAGGGCAGTAAAGGAATGGTGATTAAGTGTAAGAAAAGGACAACTATCGTTTCGCAAATGCTACAGGATACTTATGTGTTTGATTAGTTTAATATAAATATAACCAGAATGCTCATAAACATAGCACTGTTAATACATTGACATTTTAGAACGCAAATTCGTGGGATGTATTTCGGTTCATAATGCAAGCAAACAATGCGTTTCCGTTTTCCTCCCCCGTATTCAACGGTATAATTTCATTAATTATCTTAAAGGACATTCAGAATTATTTAATTGCGAGACAAATCGTGATTATTGCGCATGCTGGTTTTGTTTTTCACACGTCTAATTAAGATCTAAGGTTATACATTTCACGTTCATTCAGTTTCTATAATAATTGGACTCTGCATGCATCGTTTTCATAAAATAAAAAAAAGAACACGGAAAGATTTAGCTGGTGATCAAAGCCAGAAGTGTTCACAATTTTGCCGATAGCACCGAAAATACTATTAATGCAAATGCATCTGTAAATAAATACATTGGAACAAGCAGCAGAAGCTAGAAACAAACGATGATTGCAGTTAAGGGTATTACAAGGCGGATATGAGAAAGAATACCCAGCGTTAAGAGAATTACTGAGCCACCACTACTTCCTATCGTTGTAAAATCAAAGAGATGCTAACACGTAGCACTTAGAAGGATAAACTATTCACTCCTTTCAATATACTTCCCGGTATGTTTACCGAATAATGATTTAAAAATCGCAAACTTCAGGATGTAGCAAAGCTTGTCAATCACATTACCGTAAAGTCAGATAAAGACAAACCATGATACAGAAGTGGTTTTAATTCGTATGCTGTAATTGTCAATGCTAGGGTAGTCATAATCGCAGAAAATATGAACTTTATTGACATCCTTCGCAGATTGCTTAATATGTATGATCAGTAACTTATTTCATCACTTTCAATATCCTGAGGACTTTATCGGTAACAATCAAAATAATTTTACGTATTAGATAACCAGCCGTTTTCACTTACTTATTATTTATTATGTCATTGTATTGATAAAAATTCAAGAAAAACCATGATACTGTCGTATAAATACCATTGTTCCTCCCCCCACCCCCGATTTATTAATTTGTTTATGATATGGAGATTAATATAAAAATATCCAGTTTATCTTAATATGTTTCCGATTAAAAGTTTATCTATCTGCATACAATCTGACATGATATATATCTTTCTCCTGTAATGCTAGTCATGTACCTGTCGTGACATATTCCATTTTAAACGTATGCAAACAGCAGTCTGTAGAACGGACCCAGCTCTCCCGATTGGGTACGTTCAAAAGCAATGATTGGAAAGTCACATTTGAGCACGTTGCCACAGTTTAATTACCATGAATTGTTGGACAGGTATATACTTCCCTACCTTTTCACTGGGGTTAATATACATGATTCAGGAGATATCAGGTTCTGGGAAAGACCAACGCAAACAGTGTTAATATTGATGCAGGAGTTTAAACAAACAGATTAGATTATCCAAACTGACACAAAACTACGCAGACGTAAGTAGAAACGACAAATAAACATAGGCACTTAACATGCAAAGGTTCTATTCTCTTTGTCTAATAAATCTGTCAAACACATATCAAATTTAGGTTTCAGTTGGATGACCTTTGTCCCTAGTAAATATAACAATATAAACCGATATATCTTACTAAAATAATGGTTTCAATTATATGTTTGTTTGTTGTGTTTTTATGTGTTTGTCGTCTTTGGTAAACAGTATTTCAATTAAACAAATATAGTCAGTGCCCTTATTATCTTTCCTTGGATCCGCTAGGCTTAACCAGTAGTATACCCACCATATCTCTGCAAGGCACTGACTTTTTCCTTACATATTCAAAGACAGGAGAGCCATGGTCGTAGACCGACCATCACAGACAGAAGTTGTACCAAACGAGGATTTAAACTCACGACATTGAGATGGACAGTTTGACGTGTTACAGCCTGAGCTAACCGGGCCCGATATCGCTTGCGTAACTCAAACAAGCTTTCTATATGAGGGCCATAATGAACATTTCAAAGCCTTTCGTATATTTTGAAATTTCGTTGGCATAAATTGGCATCGTCGTCAACACATAGACACGCTACATGTGAGACTGATTAGTTTCAGGAAATGTCAATTATAAGGTGATGGTTCTGTTTTTACGGCAATGCGAACTCATTAAAATACTTCTTATATAAAGTAGGTGTGAACAGTACGTATTAGTATCGCATATCATATTAATAGCTGCTATTTCCTTTCATAGGATAGACGTATTTGGTCTAACTCAAAGGCGTTAAAACCAAATCCATCTCTTTATTCGCTGTTATTTCACCTATTAACATTTGTACAGGCTAAGCTGATGAACTGGATATAAAACATCTATGTCAATAATTTCCGTTTTGTCTTTTAAAATTAAAAGGATAGTTGAAATAAAAATCCAAAACATATTTCCCAATAAAATGGACTTCAACAAGTTTTGCGTCATGCAATGGTTGATATAGTGTTTTAAATATATGGCATCAAGTTGAAATATCACACAGAGTGTTGATAATTTCAGTCCAGTTTAGCTATTTCAGTAGATTGATAAGACATAACTATACAACAAACAGAATATTTCAGCCTAATTTAGTTAAATGTTAACAAAATATTCACATTCAAACTTAGCGAAAGAACAACTGTTGTTGTTGTTGCTAACACTTTTGTATGTTTTTGGTTCAGTATATATGGTAACTTTCACGTAATAATTATGTAAAGCTACTCATATTCACTTAACTGTATCTTATCAAATATCTCGAGGTCAATAAAAAAAAACGTAAATCAACACTTACATTCTAATATTTCTAATATCCATCCAAATGAACCCAAATGAGCCCAAATCATGCAGTTATTGTCATAATGAAGATTAATGACCCCTTATTCAATGCAGACATGTTGACATAATGCCGTTGTTTATATACTATATTGATACCACCATCATGAACCGTTATATCATTGAGCAATTTGTATCATGACTTGTTGACATAATGACGTATTTCATATAATAGGGGTCGAAACTGAAATCGCCCGAAGGGCGAGTTCGTTTACGAACCCGTTACGGTATCACTCAAGTGACGTCTAGAACTCAGTGAGAAGTTGGCATTTAAAAAAAAACACGACGACCTTTGACCCAAACGTTGCCTCGGGATTATTATTCCAAATAAAATAAAGCTAAACAATCTTGTCTGAAAAGAATTATTGTAATACTTATATTAAAATAAGTAAACTTTTTTGACAAATAAAATTCTTAGTTTTAGTAGAAAATAAAAATGCCAAACCAGAAGACACAGTCCTTGCTATGCAGTAAATATATTTCGGTCAAATGAAAGGTATTCCGATTGCTGTTTTCATTTTGCGCGTTTTCAACTGTAAGTGTTATCAAAGGAATATATGTGTGTATAGATATTTGTTATGTAGTATTGTATCATTCTTGTCATGTCAACGGCTCACAAAATACTCATGTCCATCTTGCGAGAGAAGAAAATAAAAGAACAATGGTTTGATGTTGACAATGTATGCTGCCGTAGTCTGATCGGTTTTCGATCATGACATGAATTCGAGCACTTCCGATTATCATGAATATATAATTATGAATATCGCGTACGTGTTTTTCAACTTCCTGCACAATTGGCAATATTTACAAATCGTATCCACGTCGTCATTGAAAAAGAAAGTCATTTTATGATACAAACCTGAAAAATGTTAAAGTGACAGCAGTCATCCATCCAGTATTATGCGCCTTGACCATATTACCGGTGTACTTACCGTAAAATAACTGTAAAAAATAACATCATCATTTTTTCTACATACCATTGTATTTGATAGATTGTCATTCCAAATACAACACACACCCATCAAAACAGCTAAAAACTCCATCAGTCTATGTTATTTGGCCCGATTGAACATGTACTCAAAAAAGATAGACGGCCATTTTGGTACCAATTACCGGTGCATATATAAAATATATAAAATAGATAAATATCCTCTTGTAAACATTGTCCCTGAAGGTGATAACTTCGGTCAAATAAATTTTGAGTGTAACTTAGTAGAAAAACAACAACAGGTATTTGCAACCAACAAAGTAAATAATGCCATTTTGAATGTCATAAGGGGGAAAATTATAACTTTTCATTGTATTTTAACCTTTTTTACAAAACAACAGTTATCGTCGCCAGTATCTGCATAATGATTACAATTATCACAATTTGCCCATTTAGCCAACTCTAAGACGTAAGCCAAATTGACAGCAGGCGGCATTCTTCTGTCACAGACGCAACAAAGTTCTTCATCACTACTGTCGGCGTCATCAGACTCGTAATCAAAAACTGGGGGAGCATTTTTTTTGAACAACTAGGGATTGGGTTATGTTTTTAAAAGAGTTTTTTTTTTTGGCAGTAAGTCTGAATTCAAATATGTGTGTAATTTTGGCAGAAGATAAGTAGCCTACAATTTGAGGGACAAACTTTCTCTTTTTAGAGGCAATGGCCTTAACCGCTACAATTTTACGGCTTTACAGAAACTGCTCAGCTGAGGACTCATCCTTCCTTACCTCGCTTTCATCCTGAGTTTGACTCTGATCAATGAAAACATAAATTATAGTAGGCATAACTTTAATGCCAACGATTTCAGATCTGCAAAGGGGAAAAATTCCATTTTTTCTGAAGGCACTGACTGGCTTTAAGGTAGGCCTTTGAAGATAGCTCACCAACAACATATCTTGTCACAGTATGGCTTCGATGTAGCATTGGCCCTTACAAGAGCTTATTTTTCAGGTTTTGCCAAATGAACATCAGGCCATCTCTTCTTGAGCCCCTGAAATCAGGAACCTTTAAAAGTTGGATCACCTGGAGATTTCTTCCAAGAATAACGGCATATTCGAAAGCCATGTCCAATAACGCTTGTCTTGAATAGCCATATCCAATGATGGACATGTAAGTCATAAGATCAATAAGACTTTTCCCCTCTGCTCTTGTGAAAAGGGGATCTGGTCCATGGCTAGGGAAGTTTTGAACCGGTTGAAGGCATAAGTAGCTATCTCTTAAAGTGCTTTCTGGTACGCCAAATACTCTTGCTGCTTTGTAGACAGACATGCCATTTTGCTTCACTGCCTTGAATGCAAGACCAATCTGATTATTATCGTAGTTTCTCCGCTTCTTCAGCGGTTGGCCAATTATTGGAAACTGAAATGAAACAAAGTCAAAACATGTGTCATATTTCTTATTGACTTACAAAATGTAACAATTAAATTTCAATAGGTTCAAATTGATGTGATGATTTTTACGAAACGCAGCAGAAAACAGTAGTTTTTTTTATATATATTGGTTGAAAGATGGAAATATTCAGCTGGAAATTATTACTGACAGTAAGTTTTAATGATAAAAATCAACTTCAATAATAGAAAAGGCACGCTTACCTTGAAAAAAGCTCATTGTTAAAACTTTTTATGGCTTTAACAGGTTGCGGGAAATTTTGACAGCGCACCTTATAAACATCCGGTATATGCAAATGACATTAAGTAATATATATTCGGAATTCACTGATTACACCGGTTACTGGTACACACCGGTAATAGGGTCACAGAGCATATGTCTCTTGCATACCTATTACCGCGATATACCTATTACCGCGAATGGCCATCTAATAACAATATCCCAAGACATGATCCAACTTCCGTTAGCGTCGGCATTTGTATACTGGTTATACCTATTACCGCGAGTCTAAAAACTATGTCATCCATGTAGATAATAGCATCATGATGAATAGTAATAAAGTTACCGAAGTGTGCTAAGTAATAAACAGGTGCCGGTACGAAATTTAAACAAATGGCAACGCTTAAGGAAGCTGGAGCTTTGCGCATGTCTGGGATATTGTTATTATACAGGCATTTGCGTCATTAGATATACAAGTGATACTAATCCGTACTTCGTTGCTTAACTTCCAATACTATCGGTGCACTTCAACCATATCGTTATAAAATCTAGCTTAACATCGAGGCTGTTGTAAGTGACCTATGTGCAATCATTACACTCCTCCCCTTTTTAACCTTTAGAGCATTTAGCTTCCTGTAGTTCCTGGCCTTATCCCACCCTCTCCCAGGAAAAGAGATATTTGTGCAGACGCAGATTCGAAAGATAATCCTCGTCGACATTAAAGTGACAGCGGTCACCCATCAAAGTACTAACATGTACTTCGTTGCTTAACTTCCAATACTATCGGTTCACTTCAACCATGTCGCTATGCAGGGCTCTTGCTTGCACGTTTGGGCCCCAGGCTTTGGGAAAATTAGCGTTATTTTTAAAGAAATTAACAAAGCACAGGTTTCTTCAATATACGAAACAATATAATATGAGTAATGTATTTTGAATGTGATGTTCTTCTATTAGACTACATTACAAACATAATATTTAAAAATCTCCAAACGTTTCCCCAAAAGTATTTCTTTTGCATTTTGACATTGGGAAGTTTGTTTTTATTGGATTGGAGAAAAAAGAAATTATTTGCCATTGGGAATGGGGCCGAATAATGGCCCTAAAAATAGGCAATCGAGAGCACTGCTATAAAATCTAGTTTAACAGTGAGGCTGTTGTAAGAGACGTATGTGCATTCACTACAGTGTGTTTCTCACTTTGTCCATTTTTCAGTTTACATAAAACCTCGACAATGCTAAGTGATTGTGATGTGAACTGTTTCTTACATTGTTGAAGTTTAGCTATTCATGGTGACTTTAGTCACACTGATGTATTCAAACACTTTATATGTGGGTCAGTTAGTCTATGATAATTAGTGTCAGTGGGCGGATAATGTGGTCATTTTTCGTCTTCCTTATACGACCAGAGCCCTGTAGTAAGAAGGTATGCTCAATGGATACTTGTGGACCAGAATTACAGTGGTTTCAACCTACTGGTTCGCCTACCTTAATTTATGTTGTGAGCCATAAGTGGTTTCGTCTACCTTATTTTATATAGTGGAGGATAGATTGTTTCGTCTACATTATTATAGTTGTCATACCTGGTTAATCAAAACAATTATATATTAATTGTCTAGCAGTTTATGTGTGTACGCGTGATACTTTAATAAAGTTCGGCAATAAAATCACAACAATCGTAATATAATATTACGTGTATCAATTAAAGGTCTGAGATTGCACGTGACGTGGTTTTAAACATTGTTTGAATAAGCAATATTGATGATAATGATGATATTGATTAGTGTTTTTGCCTAAAATTGTGTTGATTTAGATAAAAAGAAATATTACATGTACATGACTTGTTATTTTTCAATGACATACTTGACTACACATAATTATAACCCCAGTTTGTTCACCAGATCCTAACTGGTTCTCACCTTTCCACAACTGTCAGTCTTCTTGCTGTTTACTGAATTATCCCTCCTGGTTAATTGGCATGCCACAAAATCTATAGTAAATTAAGGTTGACGAAACTACTACCTTTTTTCACACACAAATTTAAGGTAGACAAACTGGTAGGTTGACAATACCACCGTCACCCGTAGGCCACAGCGTATGAAATTGAAGCTGCGTCCAACCTTCTCGACTTTACTTTCAATGTTTGGTTGAGCGGAAATAATAAAGTCGGACCCAAATTCGCAGTGTGTGGAGCGAACAGAAACCTCAACTATTTTTTTAATATCTGTAGTAGTCATAGTGTGTGGCGCAAAAGTCACTAACCTAACATTTTACAGAAATAAACGGATGTCATATGTTTTAATATCTGTATCAGTCACAGTGTGTGTCGCGGAAGTTGGTAACCTACCATTTACGGACATAAACATCAAGGAATTATATAAAGAAGGGAAAGGCAAGTAATTGAGATTTTGTGAATGCTCACGCAAAATCTTGCAATAATTTTTTTTCAATTATCTCAACTTTCATTCATCTCAGGAACACTAATCAAAACTCTTACACTTATAATGAAATTCTCATCAAATCAATACCATTCTCAGAAATTTGTGTTTAAAAAGTGTTGAAGTACTTTTGATTATAAAATTTGTATACTGCAGCTAAAATAACGACAAATTACTAGAAATTTTCCTTCAAACCCAGATATCTTTTATTCATGATCATAATTTTTGTGTGATCAAAATATGTTTAAATATCTAAGATAACCTACAACTTACAGTTTATGTACAAGAAATCAGTTGTCTGTGAATTATGAATTATTAATTTGCCAAATTAGTAATCTTTTGTGTGCTATTTAATGAACATACAGGATTCCTATATTTCTATACAAGCCCTTGTAAACAAGAATTTTTTAATATCTGTAGTTGACATGGTGTGTGGCGCGAAAGTAGCTTACCTAGCATTTACTGAGTCTGACATAATCATCACATATTGACAATAACCCAAGAAGAATGTTAGTCTTTTCAGGTTTCAGGGGGATAGTGCAGGATACAGATTGAAACCAATTGTATGTTTCTTCTTGTTCTTTAGCATGCATAGTGCATAGCACCGTCACACGGATCCTCGATTTTAAGTCCCATCGGAATGACTTAATTATTTAACCAGCCCTGGGAATCTAACCCACAACCTCAATAGTAGAAGTTTTGTGCTCTATCGGCTAAGCTAATAGGGCTGACCAGTTTATGCTGCTGTCAATACAGCTATGTATATTTGCATGTCCGCCTGGAAATAATTGCATGATAATTGATCCAAACTAGTGATTAACTAGTCAGTGCTAATCAATCCCCATGTGTATATGCACCAATTAAAGTTATTAAAGAGACTCAATTTTCATAAAGGGTGATTTGTATAATTTTCTGCTTGTCCAGGACATCTGGCTTTGAGATTTAATGCACTGTCAGGGGCTGGTAATGATATTTTAATCACATTACTACATGTTGTACCAAATACAGTATATCTATATTAAATGTTGTCTATTATCACTGTTAGAATGGTTTCCTAATCATCTGCCTTTTATAATTCCAATGAGATGTGCCCTATCACTCCCCAGAATTCATTTATCACTACCCACAATCCTAATTTTGATAACAGACCCGGGCAAGAGTTAATGTTATGGGGGGAAAATGTGCATGTGAAAATAAAGTAGAAGTTAATAATGGGTGAACAGTGCCTGTACTCTTTGTGCAATAATGAACATGACCATAAAATGGTATCTGAAGGTTTCCAGAAATTCCAAAAAGTAAAACAGTCTGAATAGAACCTTCCAGGAAAAATTAGTGAATTCTTGATGAACTGTATATATATAGTTGAACTTTCTGAATAAAGCATTGAAATTTAAATTAAGAGGTAATATTCTCTGCTCAATTTCAGTGTTGATTGGTTTGTGGTAAATGGCAATTTGATAAGAATTTTCATTTTTATCCTTAACATTTTGAAAATAAGCATTGCATACTGATTAAATGGTTAACTACTCATTTGAAGAAAAGCTTATCTGGAGCTTTGGTATATAGCTTGACTTGAACCAACAACTTCACATGTGACAGGTACGTGAGCTTTACTAATAGCACGAAAGAACTCTCAATAATGGAGGGTTGCACTCTGGTATCAAAATAAAAGGAGCTGGGCCGTCCATAATAAATAGAATATGCCGAGTTCCTGATAATTGCAGCTACCCAAATATTTTTATTACCTTTCGAATCATTTAATTTTTATTTTTCATTTTTGTCCATTTTTCTTTAAAATGACTGTGCAAAATCAAAATCTGGCAAAACATTGTTTGATAATATCAAACAATTATATTGATACACATTGTGCGGCAGAAAGTGGTTGATATAATAGTTATAAAGACTTCAATTAATGAGAGACGTGATTTAAATGCATTCAATCTACCTTAATGCCCTCAACTACACTCTTTTTAGGTCACCTGAGACTTTGTCTCAAGGGACCGTTTACGATCGCCTTTTGTCCATCGTCGTGCTTCCTTAAATTATTGACATTTTCGACTTCTTTTCAAAAATCGTAATGAAATGTTGTACGCAGCTTTTGTGCCTAAGGGTTAATAAAAATTGTGAATATTAGAATTGCATGGTCCCAACACCCCGGAACCTT
This sequence comes from Panopea generosa, assembly GCA_029582155.1. Taxonomy (NCBI): domain Eukaryota; kingdom Metazoa; phylum Mollusca; class Bivalvia; order Adapedonta; family Hiatellidae; genus Panopea; species Panopea generosa. The sequence continues at coordinate 70,438,939 of CM055894.1, read as the reverse complement.
GAACAGCGAATTCAAGGTAAACATTGAAAATCTTCTTCTTAGTATAAGAAGCACTAGCAGGCTTTCCCACAGGCCATTTAAGCACGGGGCACCACCGCACACTTGACTATCACAAATGGTATTCCCCTTAGCGCTTGAATTCTTTAATAAAATTTTGCAAAAGGTTACAGACCTCTAAATAATTATTTTCTTTGCATATCTTTTCTCATTTTAATACATTAAATGAAACATACTAAATATGATGATTTTAACTAATTAATGCAAGTTTTACTAATGAAATGTATTTCAACGAGTGCCTTACACAGTGCTTGTAAATGTGTTGAAGGTGTTTACGTACTTTTACCCCAGCGCTTGTATTCCTTTCTGTGGAGAACCTTGACTAGAATATACAATGGTAAGCATGAATATAGAGTTATATGGGTATTTTATACAAAATATGAATTGCATACATGTCCCTGCGTATCACGGTTCGACCCTGGTGTAGGGGCCTATTTTACTAAATCTAAATCAGAGAAACTAACACAAAGCGTTCTTTCTTTTGACTAAATAGACTTATGTGAATGATTTTTTAATAATCAGAGGTGACTGTTAAGGTCCATGGGCCTCTTGTTTAAAAACCACTTAAATTACGGTTTCGTACAATGTTTGTACTAATATATATAAAGATATAAGTCAGTTACCTCCCTGTTCATATCATGATGTAATTATTTCAATCACATTTATTGCCCATGGTGAGGTGGCCTTTTGCTTTGTTTTCATTAGAATTTAGGTAAATACATTGTAAATTTGACGAAGTTGTCTATGTTACAGTAAACAATTTTCAAATTGTTTTCTTTAGCTCGACTATTCGAAGAATTACAGAGAGCTATCCTACGTACCTGGGCATCGGGGGTTACAACTTGGTTTTAAGTTATGCGTGCAAGTCCCTATTTCAGTAACCATTACATGTAATGACTTGAAACTAAACACAAGACTCCCCAGTCACCAAACCTACAATGAGTAAGTTAGATAATTCTTGAATTAAAATAATGCAAATTATTGCCCTTGTTTGATTTAGAAATTCTGGTAAAAAATTTGCATGCAAGTACCATCAAGTCCATATCTTACCAACCATTCAATGTATTTGATTGAAACTTCATACAAGGTATTGCAGTTATAAGACCTACTCAATTTAGTAAATTAGATAACTCTTGTTTGTTTGGTTTTCTCATCGGTCTCAATCAAATATGTACTCTTGTGACAAAAATTCGAATAGCCTAGCGACAGCATTTGTTCTGTTTATGTTTGTATGAATAGGTTTATGTTTTTTCCAACAGTATATCAGTTACTTGAGGTCGGTTAGTACACCTAATCATCGTACTTTGGTTCGCTAGACTGGTTAACAGTTCTAAACGCACCTTGGGAGGCTTATGGCTGTAGAACAAAGTTCAAGACAATCATCACAGAGGTTATGGCTAGATGGGATTGGAACTCTACCCTTGAATTGACAGTCAGACACATTACTGACTTAATGTATAACCCGAATAAACTCCCAAGGTGTAATTAATTTTACAAAGGGGTGGGGGGATTAATTTGAGACCCAGAAATCAAAATTTAACCATTTTGTAGAGTACATGTATTTATGTGAAAAATTCCATAAAACACACATATGATGCTTAAAATGTTTCAACCAGACTTAAAATCAATGTGTATATTTTGATTTAAGACTAGCTTCCAGGCTGTTAAAGCATTTTCCCCCATAAAAAGGAGTCTGTCTGGTTTTTAATTTCACAAAATTAGATATTATACTATATACATGTAGTATTAGGAATCATGTAGTGCTGTGAGTGTGTGTTACAAGAGAATATTTTATAAAAAGAAAATTGGCTAATCTTAAATATTTATTTATTATAATTTACATAATTTGATTAGGTAAATATTCAACACCATTATCTAACATGATATGCTTCTGTGGTGTAATTGGCAAACACATCTACACTTTTTTGGGGGTTCGAATCCCGGCAGTTGCGAACAACATTTAAAAAGATGGCTTAAATCAATTGAAAACAAAAATCTCTGTTTTTTAATGAAATTAGTCACTTTTAAAAATGTATATTTTTTTAATTGCTGCTTTGACAAAATGCTATTGTAATATATTTTTTTAGAAATTTAAGCAAGGCTGCTCGTATTTTCTTTTAACTTTTAATATTTGAAATTTTATGAGGCATCCGGGTCGTTTATGCTTACTCTCTGACTGCTTTACATTTGAAAAATAAATTTTATATACATAAGCAGAGTTGTTCAAGGTGTTGTTGTCAAATGACCACTTACTTCTCACTAACAAAATTATAGGTTTATTTTTCGCAGCGGCAGTCCAAAAACATTTGTGAGAAAGTAAGTAGGTTACATGTAGAAGGACGGTGGCTGTACTGAGATTTGCTCCTAGGTCTTCTAGGTTTGTTTTGAAACTGGCGTTACACCCCAGTAAAAATACATGCTGGCTATCGGATCAGTGCAAATCATAGTATAGACATATATTTTGGTTTTATAACAGGACAAGATATATATGCAGCCATTGCTTGACGCGACCTTTCACTTACGGGGCAAGTGCTCTGCCGACTGAACTAACCAGACCGTTGACATATGCTTCTCTACTAACAGGTAAGGTACACACTGTGACATTTAAATTATGCAAGAAACATTAATAACAGAAGAAAAAATCATGTCAAGAGGTCCTGAAAACTTTTTGTGACTAGCATCAATTTATGTAGCCTGATTAAATAAGGCGTGAACAGCTTCTTTATTAATTGGATACCCAATCTGCTGTGTATAACTCTGGAAACGCAAAATAAAAAAAGTTCAAAGGTTCTTTAGACATACAATATATCGCATTCATTTTATAGTGGAATTAATGTTTGCTTTTGTTTTTATTTAGTGTTTGTTTGTTTACTATGAAATTGATGTTCGATCCCAAGAGAGGCAATGCTTTAGTTCATATCATAATTGATGTTACAGGTGCTTATGCCATTGTGTAGACAAAATTATATTTATATTAGATATATAGGAGTTTCGACCCCTTTATGACTTGTTTGAATGTTTCGACCCCTAACATTGGTTTGAATGTAGAGTTTTGACCATAAATGTTAGGTTGCAATGTAGAGTTTGTACCTAATTTAGAAAATAAAAAGAGGACCTAAGAAATGATGATAAAAGACCTAAGATAACATAGCTCTTTGATTTAGAATTCAGTGGTTTGTTGTTTATAACTATTAAAACGACTGTTCAAATAGGTTGCATAATATCTCATTTATCATGATTTGACAAATGAGCGAAGTTGGATGCACAGGAAAATAAAGATAAGCTCCCACAAACACGTGGATGTCACATGGCGCGTTTTAACGAGGTGACCCCTGTTGGCAATGCTTTTGTATGGGTGCAGTAACCTTCAAATGTATATCAATACAATGTTTGTCTTTGTACTGTAGCCTTGTGCACAGTGGTTATGTACTGTTTCTCTCGGATGCTTATCTATTGATTGGCACGTGTTGGCTAATTATTCAGCTTGTTAAAAAAGCTGTAAGGACATGGATTTCAAAGGATAGCATGCCGATCAAATTCAATGCCTTATTAAAGATATCACCGATGTCTTTGAAGAAACCATTGATGTTATTTGTCATGATTGAAATGCAAAAATCCCCACAAATGTAAAGAGTTATTTCTTTTCATATTCTGTAATATGTAAATATGTTGCAATGCGGTCTGACGGCTTTCAAACAAATGCTCAACCTTTCTTCTGTTTTGATAGCGAGTAAAATATAATGTGTTTGCTTAACTTTGTTTTTTGAACGAGTTTAAAGGAGAGAATCATTACATGACCATATTTATTTTTATAATACAGCTTTCTGGGACAACTTACCAAATTAAGAGTTCAAACTAATTGTTTTTTAAATTACGTTTATGGAGAGTATTGTTCGCCTGAAGATAATTTAAAAAAAAAATTGCTATTTATCGTACATGTGCGAAATTTATTTTCTCCGTGGATCAATGGCCTAATAAATGACATTGTGTTGGTAATAAGTCCCCATTCTGTTTTTATGTGCCGTCATTGTTTGCTATCAATGCAACTTATCTTTTCAAATGGTTATGTTTCAGTTTTCGTCCAACAACATCGTTCATTTTATTGTCTGTTGGTAAGTTTTCTTCGTGATGTTCAGCCAAATTTACTTTAAATCCTTTATAAGGACATTTTTGTATACACATTCATTGTGTGAAATGTTGTCAGATTTTGTTAAATGGATATTTTGTTTTTACAATTGAATACAATAAATTTCAATATATTTTATCAACCCAGGTCGTCACATAATACATATATCACGAATGTTAAACAGTGTGTTTACGCTCATATGAGATGGTAAGTGACGCACTGCACTATAACTGCATTATATTTAAAAAAAGCATTTAAGTTTGTAACTAGAGAAAAAAAAGAGTGTCAAATTCATCAAATTTGGTGAGAAAGTTTCGCGAAATAAAACAAACATCATAATCAATATATTTCATATTAACGATTTGGAAATATACTCGTACGTACTCGTAAGTTCAGTCGACTTTTTGTATTTTATTTTTTACGTTATTGAATTTTAAATTTAATTGAATAATTAATTTTGTAAATTTTCACAAGAGTGTAGCTGTCAAGTCAGAAGTAGTATGTACACTCAAAATAATTGTGTAAGATTTAGATGAATATTATAGAATTTGTCAGATTGTGTTAACTACACAATTAGAGAGTGTGCCATATCGTGAACTATGCACACGTAGAGTTGTAGGCAGATCTTGTAGAAATCTTAATTAATTTAAAATAGAAATTGTTTGCCAGGTCGTATATCATTCATAATTAGAATTTTGATATTGTTCAGCACGTATAATAGAGTTGGCATATTGAATATATTAATTACACAAGAGTGGGTTGAATTTGCATACGGAATATACGGGGTGTTTACGGCTGATTTGCCTGATCGAGCAGAACGTATACTTAATATATATGTTAACATTTGAGCGTTGCTAATTAAGATTCGTCGCATTGTTTAGATGTCGCATGTGGGATATTATCATCTTTTAATTCTAGTAAAAAAATATAAATTATGACGGAAAATACCAGCTGTTTAAACTGGAATGGAGCATTTAATGAAAATTAACTTGATTTATTGCCAAGGTGTCAATATAATGATACTTCGTTTTGGCATGTGTTATGTTTCTGCAGTTTGTGTATTAAGGCGACACCATACTTCTTAAATCAAGGAAATACGTCTTTGATGTTAAACACCACACAGTAAACTCATTGAACGTATAATCTAGCTTTGTAGATATATATGCGGGGATTTTAACAAGGAGACTCGATTATTGATATTGACAGACAACGTACGGAGACGTAAGTACATACGACAATGGAACAGATACACATAACAAAAAGAGATTATATTTTATTTTTTTCAGACTTATCAGTCAGACGCTTATTAAGTTTTGATCGCTGTGGGGTTAGAACAGCACCCTAGCGCGGGTTAATTTCGTCTTTTGACGAGAGGGATTGACAATGATTTGTTTGTATCAACTTAAAGGTTGGATAGCCGAAATGATTATGTAATTTATAAAAAAATTATAACAACAGTTCTGTCTAGTGTTTAAAAGTATCTCGAAATCACTTTGCCAAATTCACAGTATGACTTGTGGAGATAGACGACGTCTATTTATCGCTACACCTTACTTTAAAAAATAATCACACATTTGGAAAAGACAAAAAGTGCTGACTTAGTGCAATAAATGTTTTTAACGCCAGTAACAAGACGCTTTTATTAATGCATTCCTGAATAACTCATCTCCTTGAATTTACGCTGAATTAGAGCGTTTGGAATACGTAGCCATTTCAACAAAAGTGCAGAAGGTCGTTTATGGTTATAACTAAACATCCGACCCAAATGGCATGACGCAGGCTGTCTATCAAACAAGTCGTAATCCAATAAGTAATCGATATTGATTGCAAACTGTCATTTTCCTTAGGGAAGTGAACAGTCTCAAAGTAAGCACCACATTGTATTACATTGTATTTACTTGGACAAATCACGCCACGTGGCCAGTGGGCGGAGTGATAGTCGTTCTAGCGTCAAGCTAATTCATTCCATATGCGTTCTGTTGGGTTATATTGGGTTATGGTCCGGTAATACAAAGGGCCAGGATAAGACATTGAAGCTATATTGGGCAAGGGATTATGAGGTCATACTGGGAATTACCAAGTCCGTTATTTTGCATGAATGTTATCGTTGTATGGTTTAAAACATTGATATAGCATTGAGCATTGCGTTTACTATAGAAAATGACTAGGTCAATTTTTAAATTCCCCATTTTTCTACCTTAGATCATGTTACTCGAGCTCTACCACCAAATTTGTCATCTTTCTTGAATTAAACATTGTGCAAATCATTATTTCTTTTAAGCAACAACTACTTATTATGCCCTCTGCATGGCTGACAGCAAACCGTGATGCATTACTAATAAAAGACCGACTGCCACTGGTTTTGCATGAATAAGTAATGACGTCGTGCCCATAATTGTTCGGAAACGGTGTGATATGACAGAATCTTAGCAGTTTAGGCCGACGTACACGACCTGGAACACGTTTTTGTCTCAAATGGTTTATGGCTGTTTATGCGTCTGTCACGGAAGCGGGAGGTCGAAACTTCGAATCCCAATGGAAGCACTTCGATTTTTTCTGATGCGGTACAATAGTAATTATATGGCGTTTTCTTGACGTCATCCGAAATCACAAGCATACGTCGTATTTTAAGTGTTTCATTTTAATTTAAATTCAAAGCTATGAAAAAACTTGCGTCAACATCCATTTTTTTATTCGATCATATTTTAGTTAAATAAAGTTGAACATATATAAAATTCAAGAACTTGTAATAGTGCTTTTTTGCGTAATAAGCGATGATTTTTGAAAATTCGTTGTTTTTTAAACCAGCGTTTATATCAACCCTGACGTATTGATTAGATTTAAAGGTAGTTCTCTTTTATCAGGGCTTTGTTTTGCAGTAAATATTTATTTCCTACCAAGTGTTAAATGGTCATTACTTTAGAAATCATCAATGAAAATTTTATATTGAACCCGATTTTTAGTCAATTCTGTGTCATTTTAGAATTATAGGTTCGAACAGCATCATGACCGAATAGTTGACATATTATTACTCTGGATATTAATATGTATCACAGAACCATTGAATTGAAAAAAACAACAACAACAACAAAACAACCTAGGGAAGGCATTATCTTCCTCTTTATAATTCCAAATCATTAACCAGCGAAGAATTTGAGCTCAGACCTATGCTGTAAATTTTATTTTTGCACTGTGTTTTGGACATGTTGAAATAAAATGCTATGGTAAATGTAATACAGGTGTGAGACACATATTAAGCCTTATTCAAAATATTGCTCATAACAATGTCCTTGCAACTGCTGATGTCTTAATTCAAAAACATTTTACATCGTGTACAATTCATAATTTACATGTTTTGTATTATGTGTTATCGACTGGATGCCTTTATCGCAATAAACCTTTTATTTTATATCTTGCATATTGGCATGGTCTTGGATAGTTACACCGCTTGTCATGAAATTAAAGTGGCAGCACTTCGTTTACATTAAAAGAAAATAATGAAACGTGACACACACTGTCACAATGAAATGTACAATTACCTACGTGTTAAAAGTATTAACATTAAAACCCAATAAAACATAAAATGCTTTTAGGAAACCTTACAAAGAGCGCGCTGCTATTAAAATTGTGTCTTAATGTGAAGACGACAACTAAAGTCAGTTGGAAGTTTCAGACATAAAATAGTATTATTAGTAATACTGATGTAATAGGAACTGAAGCGAGCTGTCATTTTTTGGAATCAGCGTTCTGGCGGTAAAACGGTTATGGCTAGATAATGCTATTTGACCAGACTAATTTCGGATGCGAATTGTCTTTGAAACCATCTACTTTGGCATTATTCTGTTAGGATGAGATGAAGCAAAGATAGCAATTGAGCTTTTACTCAATACATCTATAAATGCTTATGTTTATTTTTATAACATTAAACCGTCTCAGCAATTATGTCTATAAATATTGCAAAATGTTTATTCATAGATACAAAATTGAATAGAATTGTACTTAACCTTATCTAAATCCACATTGAAAATTGATATGCATGCCTGTAGTTTTAGTTCCATCCATTCTCATGCGCTTCCTTCCTTAATATTTTAAGAGTGGCAAGGTCTTCACTGGGTCAGCAAACCATGTCTAAGATCCTCAGTGACGGTTTTGCTACTTACCAGCAAACCATGTCTAAGATCCCCTTTGGCGGTTTTGTTTTAAACCATGTATAATATCCCAAGTTGCAGTTTGGCTTCTTACCAGCAAACCTTGTCTAAGATCCCCAGTGGAGGTTTTGCTTCTTACCAGCAAACTATGTCTAAAATTCCCAGTGTCGGTTTTGCTTCTTACTAGCAAACCAACGTATAAGATCCCAAGTGGCGGGTTTGCTTCTTACCAGCAAACCATGTCTAAGATCCCCAGTGGCGGTTTTGCTTCTTACCAGCTAACAATGTCTAAGATCCCCAGTGGCGGTTTTGCTTCTTACCAGCAAATCATGTCTAAGATCCCCGTGGCGGTTTTGCTTCAAACCATGTCTAAGATCCCCAGTGGTAGGTTTGCTTCTTACCAGCAAACAAAGTCTAATATCCCTAGTGACGGTTTTGCTTCTTACCAGCAAATCATGTCTAAGATCCCCAGTGGCGGCAGTTGAAGTTTCGCTTCTTACAAGCAAACAATGTCTAATATCCCCAGTGGAGGTTTTGCTTCTAACCAGCAAATTATGTCTAAGATCCCCGTGGCGTTTTTGCTTCAAACCATGTCTAAAATCCCCGTCGGTGGGTTTGCTTCTTACCAGCAAACCATCTCTAAGATCCCCCTGGTGAGTTTGCTTCTTACCAGCTAACAATGTCTAAGATTCTCAGTGGCGGTTTTGCTTCTTACAAGCAAACCATTTCAAAGATCTCCAGTGACGACAGTAGCGGTTTTTGCTTCATACTAGCAAACAATGTCTAAGATCCCCAGTGGCGGATTTGCTTCTTACCAGCAAACGAAGTCTAAGATCCCCAGTGGCGGTTTTGTTTCTTACAAGAAAAACCATGTCTAAGATCCCCAGTGGCGGTTTTGCTTCTTACAAGCTAACAATGTCTAAGATCCCTAGTGGCGGTTTTGTTTCTTCCCAGCTAGCAATGTCTAAGATCCCCAGTGGCGGTTTTGCTTCTTACCAGCATACAATGTCTAAGATCTCAAGTGGCGGGTGTGCTTCTTACCAGCAAACCATGTCTAAGATCCCCAGTGGCGGTTTGCTTCTTACCAGCAAATCATGTCTAAGATCCCCAGTGGCGGTTTTGCTTCTTACCAGCAAATCATGTCTAAGATCCCCGTGGTGGTTTTGCTTCAAACCATGTCTAATATCCCCTGTGGCGGGTTTGCTTCTTACAAGCAAACAATGTCTAAGATCCCTAGTGACGGTTTTACTTCTTACCAGCAAATCATGTCTAAGATCCCCAGTGGCGGCAGTGGATGTTTCGCTTCTTACAAGCAAACAATGTCTAATATCCCCAGTGGAGGTTTTGCTTCTAACCAGCAAATCATGTCTAAGATTCCCGTGGCATTTTTGCTTCAAATCATGTCTAAAATCCCCAATGGCGGGTTTGCTTCTTACCAGCAAACCATCTCTAAGATCCCCGGTGGCAAGTTTGCTTCTTACCAGCTAACAATGTCTAAGGTTCTCAGTGGCGATTTTGCTTCTTATCAGCAAACCATGTCAAAGATCCCCAGTGGCGACAGTAGCGGTTTTTGCTTCATACCAGCAAACAATGTCTAAGATCCCCAGTGGCGGGTTTGCTTCTTACCAGCAAACCATGTCTAAGATCCTCAGTGGGGTTAGATCACTATTCTGTGTGTTTGTTTTTGTGATTGTTTTATATATGATAACTCTTCTTTGGTTAATTGTGTTGTTTTTCAGTTTTTATTCTACGCATGTTTAAAGATGGAGCTTCCCTTATACATTCGTACCTTGGTACATTAAATGCAAACAAAATATCATTTAATCAATAATAGGGGATGCAACAACTGGTGTATATATTTAAAATTGCTGAATACAAAAACTTGCATTATCTCAAATACTATTAGAATATGTTAAGATAATATTTAAACAAAGTGCAATTCGATAGATATGTGTGCAAAATTGCGCTATGCATACTTCATTCGACATTATGCGACACTTTGGTTATGAAAGTAAACGAGCAGCCAATGTTTATACCCCTCATACGTGCCTTAACATAATATTTACGTTTCTTGTATTGACTGGGAATTTATTAGACGTTTGTGAAATCATCAGGGATGAGTTACGCGGGTAATAATTGAAAGTAAAAATGGAACTATTAAGTACTAATTTTTTTCTTAAAAATGCAATACACATTAAGCTTATTTAAAGTTCAATAAAGGTTTTTAAACTTATTTGTGTCTGTGTATATACTATATGTAGAAAAATTATGGCTTTGAAACAAAAGTTGTTTCATGCATATAGAGTAGAAAAACCAAATATTTTAAAATAAAGTATGTTTCTGCATGTGTCTACGTTTATACGTGTGTTTGTTTATATAGAGTAAAACAGGTCATGGCTCTGAAAACTGAAAAGTGTTTATTTATTTAGAACAAAAAGGTCATGGCGCTGAAAACTGAAGTGTGTTTATGTATATAGAACAAATATGTCATGGCGCTGAAAACTAAAGTGTGTTTGTGTCTATAGAGTAAACAGGTCATAGTGCTATAACTAAAGTGTGTTTGTGTATATAGATTAAAACAGGTCATGGCTCTGACAACTGAAGAGAGTTTATGTATATAGAACAAATAGGTCATGGCGCTGAAAACTAAAGTGTGTTTGTGTATATAGAGTAAACAGGTCATAGCGCTATAACTAAAGTGTGTTTGTGTATAAAGAGCAAATAGGTCATGGCTCTGAAAACTAAAGTGTGTTTGTGTATATAGAACAAATAGGTCTTGGCGCTGAAAACTAAAGTGTGTTTTTGTATATAGAACAAATAGGTCATGGCGCTGAAAACTAAAGTGTGTGTGTGTGTATATAAAGTAAACAGGTCATGGCTCTGAAAACTGAAGAGTGTTTATGTATATAGAGAATAAGTAATGCGGAAAATAATTGCAAATAATTTAAAACTTAATACCGATATATTGAAAGTAAAAATGGAAATATGAAGTACTAATTTTTTTCTTCAAAAACGCCATGCACATTACGCTTACTTAAAGTTCAATAAATTGAAGATGTAATAACATAAAATAAACTTGCTCCCATATTCATAAAATTGGATTACTTCCAATGAAAACGCTAGAATTGCATATGCATTTATTGACTTTACAGTCGGTTTTTAACTAGAATAAAGGATGCATTTAAAATAAAGGTGCACATTATATATAATCAAACTGGTGAAAAGAAAATTAATATCACATTAAAAGAAAACAATGATATTTCGTTTCGCTTAATTAGAAAAACAAATCTGCTTCATTCTTCAAATTCTTTAAGTCAGATGATATTAACATATAGACACTCTAAAACCTTATGCAGTGTAACAGTTTGATCATATTATCACCAAATCAAATTCGTCCAATAGAACAATATTAATATGCATAAACGATAATGTCACGTTTAACTGTTGTATTCCTTCGTGAAAGATATTGAATATTTCTCTTACACAAATAAATAATTGGCGATAAACAATGAACAAAGCTATAAATCATGCCAATGCACACAAGCCAGTTTGCTTGTTATTTCATTGTGTCTGTGTATCCACCTATGACCGTTTCTCGATGTATATGCAAATAATGAGCCGAGATTTGGTTCTAAGACTTGCAATGTCTGTGCGTAGACGATACTCTGCTGTATTACTGCATGGCACTATATAATTGTGTTGAAACACAGTTTTTTTTAAAAACAAATACCACTGTTGATAAAACCAATCAACCAATTTATTTAAAACTTTTTCCAACAATATTAATTTTATATATATACATTCAGATATGCATCTTAAAGTTTAACGCGCATGATCGTCACCCGAGGTATATGTTTAAAGAATGTGTTACATGTAAAGCACCAATTAAAGTGTATCAATATATTGTTTTCATAAAAAAATGAACTCTCTATCTGTGTTGCAAGTCACATTGAATTCCCATACATACTTCTGAAAATATTATCCGATCAAGCAAAAATAACCAAAAATATGATTCGGACAATGTAAAAACAAAAATGATAGACTGAGAAGAAAGAAAAAAACACAGACAAAAATAGATATAAAAAAAATTAAAGTTAACTGCTGTATGTTTAGAAAATGATGTTCCATGTGTAATGTTATAAGTCAATAATGGAAAACATAATGTTTGTGTGTTTGAAATGTTCGTTAACATCTTTTACATCCCACAATTTACATGTGTGTAGAACTGTGCAGACATTTATTGCTACGCATGCATGTCCTTGAATGTTAATGAACATACTCCGTTTTATTGTTTTATTGAATAGTCATTGTATGGATATACATTGTAAAAAGTGTATATATCATTGCAAAATCAAATCTATTTTAACGTATCATGCTGCTTTCAAATGATAGATTTAATGGTGATATTAAGTGTATATAATACATATGTATTTATTTCATTGCTTCCCGAACTGACAAATACAATATTCGTAAGACAGTTTGTTAAGTATTTTCAAGTTAAAGGGAATGGTTTGCGTGTACTACTTTCTTTGGTAAAACATGTCTAATATCAAAATTTACTAGAATTGTACGCACGTTCAGTTACGTAAATGATTATTTGTATGAAGGAAAATCATTACTTAAGAGATTGTTAAAATTGTAAACATAATTTTTACCGGTGTAATTTAACCGGTCTAACCCAGGGTCGAAATATATCAACATTTTGAGCTCAAATTTCGAAGAATAGTACTTGTTCCAACGACGGCGTGTTTTCGGTTTTTTAATTTAAAGTTCACTTCCAGAAAGGAGACACAGTGGTAAACTTGGATTATTTGGGTTTCGTGTAGAATCTGGTTAAATAATTTTGCTTACTCGCTTGTCAGTTACTACTGACAGCAATGCATCAGTGGATCATATATGTCTTCACTAGCATAGAGAGGACTTACTGGGAATTGTATCCACGTTTATAGTTCGTAAGAAAATGAGTGTTAACAGTCATAGTTTACTTTAAACATATTTATTTCACTTCGATTGTGAAACAAGGTTTTTACAACTTAGACTAATCACGTTCGAAGTCTTCCTGGTTAGAACCAGTACTAAGCATATGCGGAAAAGGTGTCTTGCTCAAGGACACCACACATATCCGTGGCGGAGGATCGAACCTATGACCCTCCGTCATAGAGTTTAAGAGAAAAATGGGATATCTCACTTTTTATTTAGGCATATTGATGTCCCCTTTTATTTCCATACATTTAATTTGCCTTCGATAACAGATTCATATCTCAGAATCTAATCCACTTGATATTATACATCAGTCGTTCACTACAATTAAATGAAGTATATCAAGATTCATATCTCAGAATCTAATCCAATTGATATCAAGATTCATATCTCAGAATCTTATCCTTTTAATATTATACACCAGTCGTTCACTACCATTAAATGAAGTATATCAAGATTCCTATCTCAAAATCTAATCCACTTAAAATTATACATCAGTCGTTCACTACCATTAATTGAAGTATATCAAGATTCCTATCTCAGAATCTAATCCACTTCATATTATACACCAGTCGTTCACTACCATTAAATGAAGTATATCAAGATTCCTATCTCAAAATCTAATCCACTTAATATTATACACCAGTCGTTCACTACCATTAAATGAAGTATATCAAGATTCCTATCTCAGAATCTAATCTACTTAATATTATACATCAGTTGTTCACTACCATTTAATGAAGTATATCAAGATTCATATCTCAGAATCTAATCCACTTAATATTATACATTAGTCGTTCACTACCATTAAATGAAGTATATCAAGATTCATATCTCAGAATCTAATCCACTTAATATTATACATCAGTCGTTCACTACCATTAAATGAAGTATATCAAGATTCATATCTCAGAATATAATCCACTTAATATTATACATCAGTCTTTCACTACCATTAAATGAAATATATCAAGAATCATATCTCAGGATCTAATCCACTTAATATTGTACATCAGTCGTTCACTACCATTAAATGAAGTATATCAAGATTCATATCTCAGAATCTAATCCTCTATATATTATACATCAGTCGTTCACTACCATTAAATGAAGTATATCAAAATTTATATCTCAGAATCTATCGCACTTAATATAATACATCAGTCGTTCATAACCGTTAAATAAAGTATATCAAGATTCATATCTCAGAATCTAATCATCTTAATATTATACATCAGTCGTTCACTACCATTAAATGAAGTATATCATGATTCATATCTCAGAATCTTTTCCACTTAATATAATACATCAGTCGTTCACTACCATTTAATGAAGTATATCAAGATTCATATCTCAGAATCTAATCCGCTGAATATTATACACCAGTCGTTCACTACCATTAAATGAAGTTTATCAAGATTCATATCTCAGAATCTAATCCGCTTAATATTATACATCAGTCGTTCACAACCATAAAATGAAGTATATCAAGATTCATATCTCAGAATCTAATCCACTTAATATTATACATAAGTCGGTTACTAACATTAAATGAAGTATATCAAAATTTGAATTTTAGCTAAGACATATATCATGCATATACTCGTATATACCCACTTACCCCTTATTACTATAATGATATATAAAAAGTAAAGTGTTTGTTTATTAAAGTGTCACCCCTATTGAAAGTGCCAGCCACAACGGGCTTATGAGACACCTTTATGCTGTACACTGTTACTCCCCGAAAGCTATCATTGCCAGGCGTCATGCTATTAGAAATTATATATTTAAAATGGCGAAAAATATCATACGAAAATTGATTTCCTAACTTGACCTACGCGTTCAGGTTAGACTGAAATGTTCACAAAAGCACCCCCCCCACTCCTCCTTCTAAACCTTTTGACTGAAACAAGTGCAACACATAATTGATATCTCTCTACAAGTTATCTTTGTTTACAATATCAATATACCTCGTAGCTAAACTATTGTCTAAACTTCTACAGACATTATGATACATATTATAATTGTAAATGGTGGGATTTAAAGCAAAGCATTTATTTGACACCCAATCGTCTGTTCAATTCAGTTAATTTGCAGTGTTTGTTTAGAGTATGACATACCATATGTCATACCGCACAACAAACACTTTTCATGCCAAGCCATTATTTGTTTTAACAAAAATCCAACTAATTGAAATGAACCGAGTAGATTTATCGCTCAATATTTTGTTCCGCGTGTCATTGTCTCATTGCTTTCTGACACCTACTGTAAAGGGGAAAATGAGGCTCAATATGGGTAGACTCTCGTGTCGCCATTCATACACTACATACAAAACTTAATAGAACATACAACTAAGAACTTAATAGTTAAAATGATCTTGTTGAAATCTTAATTAACTTAAAATAGAAATTGTTTGCCAGGTCGTGTTATCATTCAAAATTAGAATTTTAATATGGTTCAGCACGTATAATAGAGTTGGCATATTGAATATATTAATTACACAAGAGTGGGTTGAATTTGCATACATCCAGTTGTAAGGTTGCTTAAAAGTGTATTTGTCAGAGAGTATGATGTATTTAATTGAATGTATCAGAGTAGAAAACGGTCAACGATTTTTTTTGGTTGATATAAATCTGTATTCTAAATTGCGTAATACAAGTATGTGTATTACTATATGTCAGAATATGTGGTGCGTTTACGGCTGATTTGCCTGATCGAGCAGAACGTATACTTAATATATATGTTAACATTTGAGCGTTGCTAATTAAGATTTGTCGCATTGTTTAGAAGTCGCGTGTGGGATATTATCATCTGAAAATTTAAGTGAAAAAGTATTAATTATGACGGAAAATACCAGCAGTTTTATCAATTGGAATGGAACATTTAATGAAAATTAACTTGATTTGTTGCCAAGGTGTCAATATAATGATTCTTCGTTTTGGCATGTGTCATGTTTCTGCAGTTTGTGTATTAAGGCAACACCATACTTCTTAAATCAATGAGATACATCTTTGACGTTAAACACCACATAGTAGACACATTGAACGTATAATCTAGCTTTGTAGATATATATGCGGGGATTTTAACAAGGAGACTCGATTATTGATATTGACAGATAACGTACGGAGACGTAAGTACATACGACAATGGAACAGATACACATAACAAAAAGAGATTATATTCTATTTTTTTCAGACTTATCAGTCAGACGCTTATTAAATTTTGATCACTGTGGGGTTAGAACAGCACCCTAGCGCGGGTTAACTTCGTCTTTTGACGAGAGGGATTGACAATGATTTGTTTGTATCAACTTAAAGGTTGGATTGCCGAAATGATTATGTAATTTGTAAATGACTGATAACAAAAATTCTTTCTAGTGTTTAAAAGTATCTCAAAATCACTTTGCCAAATTCACAGTATGACTTGTGGAGATAGACGACGTCTATTTATCGCTACACCGTACATTTGGAAAAACAAAAAGTGCTGACTTAGTGCAATAAATGTTTTAAACGGCAGTAACAAAACGTTTTTTTATGAATGCATTCCTGAATAACTCATCTCATTGAATTTACGCTGAATTAGAGCGTTTGGAATACGTAGCCATTCCAACAAAAGTGCAGAAGGTCGTTTATGGTTATAACTAACCATTCGACCCAAATGGCATGACGCGGGCTGTCTATCAAACAAGTCGTAATCCAATAAGTAATCGATATTGATTGCAAACTGTCATTTTCCTTAGGGAAGTGAACAGTTTCTAAGTAAGCACTACATTGTATTACATTGTATTTACTTAGACAAATCACGCCACGTGGTCATTGATAGCCGTTTTCGCGTCAGGCCTATTCATTCCATATGTGTTATGTTGGGTTATATTGGGTTATGGTCCGGTAATACAAAGGGGATAAGACATTGACGCTATTTTGGACAAGGGATTATGAGGTCATACTTGGAAGTACCAGGTACGTTATTTTGCATGAATGTTGTATTGTTTAAAACCTTGATATAGCATTGAGCATTGCGTTTACCATAGAAAATGACTAGGTCAATTATTAAATTCCCCATTTTTCTACCTTAGACCATGTTACTCGAGCTCTACCACCAAATTTGTCATCTTTCTTGAATTAAACATTGAGCAAATCATTATTTCTTTTAAGCAATAAATACTTATTCTGCCCTCTGCATGGCTGACAGCAAACCGTTATTCATTACTAATAAATGACCGACTGCCACTGGTTTCGCATGAATTAGTAATGACGTCGTGCCCGTAATAGTTTTGAAACGGTGTGTTGCACTGACAGAATCTTAGCAGTTTAGGCCGACGAACTCGACCTGGAACACGTTTTTGTCTCAAACGGTTTATGGCGGTTAAGGCGTCTGTCGCGGAAGCTGGAGGTCGAAACTTCGAATCTTAATGGAAGCACTTGGATTTTTTCTGATGCGGTACAATAGTTATTATATGGCGTTTACTTGACGTCGTCCGAAATCACAAGCATACGTCGTATCTTAAGTGTTTTATTTTAATTTAAATTCAAAGGTATAATAAAACTTGCGTAAACATTCATTTTTTTATTCAATCATATTTTAGTGAAATTAAATTGAGTAAATTTCAAGAACTTGTACAAGTGCTTTATTGCGTTATCGGCGGTGATTTTTCAAAATTCGTTACTTTTAAACCCGCGTTTATATCAACGCCGACGTTATGATTAGATTAAAAGGTAGTTCTCTTTTTTCAGGGCTTTGTATTGCAGTAATTATTTTTCCTACCACGTGTTTAATGGTCAGTACTTTTGAAATCATCAATGCAAATTTGATATTGAAACCCGATTTGTAGTCAATTCTGTGTCATTTTAGAATTATAGGTTCGAACCGCATCATGGCCGTAAAGTTGACAAATTATTACTCTGGATATTAATATATATCACATAACTATTGAATTAAAACAACAACAACAACAAAACAATCTAGTGAAGGCATTATATTCATCTTTATAATTCCAAATCTTAACCAGCGAAGAATTTGAGCTCAGACCCATGCTTCAGATTTTGATTTTGCTCTGTGTTTTGGACATGTTGCAATAAAATGCTATGTTAAATGTAATAAAAGTGTGATACGCATATTAAGCCTTATTCAAAATATTGTTCATTACAATGTCCTTGCAACTGTTGATGTCTTGATTCAAAAACATATTACATCGTGTACAATTCATAATTAACATGTTTTGTAAAACCCAATAAAACATGAAATGCTTTTAGGAAACCTTACAAAGAGCGCGCTGCTATTAAAGTTGTGTCTTAATGTGAAGACGACAACTAAAGTCTGTTGGAAGTTTCAGACATAATGTAGTATTATTAGTAATATTGATGTAATAGGAACTAAAGCGAGCTGTCATGTTGTGGAATCATCGTTCTGACCGTAAAACTGTTATGGCTAGATAATGCTATTTGACCAGATTAATTTCGGATGCGAATTGTCTTTGAAACCATCTACTTTGGCATTATTCTGTTAAGATTATATGAAGCAAAGATAGCAATTGAGCTTTTACTCAATACATCTATAAATGCTTATGTTTATTTTTATAACATTAAACCGTCTCAGCAACTATGTCTATAAATATTGCAAAATGTTTACAGAGATACAAAAATTGAATAGAATTGTACTTAACCTTATCTAAATCCACATTGAAAATTGATATGCATGCCTGTAGTTTTTGTTCCATCCATTCTTATGCGCTTCCTTCCTTAATATTTTAAGAGTGGCAAAGTCTTCACTGGGTCAGCAAACCATGTCTAAGATCCCCAGTGACGGTTATGCTTCTTACCAGCAAACCATGTCTAAGATCCCCCGTGGCGGTTTTGCTTCTTACCAGAAAACTATGTCTAAAATTCACAATGTCGGTTTAGCTTCTTACCAGCAAACCAACGTCTAAGATCCCAAATGGCGGGTTTGCTTCTTACTAGCAAACCATGTCTGAATCCGCAGTGGCGATTTTGGTTCTTACCAGCAAACAATGTCTAAGATCCGCAGTTGCGGTTTTGCTTCTTACCAGCAAACAATGTCTAAGATCCCTAGTGGCGGTTTTCCTCCTTACCACCAAACCATGTCTAAGATCCCTAATGGTGGTTATGTTTCTTCTCAGCAAACCAACGTCTAAGATCCCAAATGACGGATTTCCTTCTTACCACCAAACCATGTCTAAGATCCCAAGTGGCAGGTTATGCTTCTTAACAGCAAAACATGTCTAAGATCCCCAGTGGCGGCAGTAGAAGTTTCGCTTCTAACAAGCAAACCATGTCTAAGATTCCCTGCGGCTGTTTTGCTTCAAACCATAGTTAAGATCCCTAGTTGCGGATTTGCTTCATACCAGCAAACAATGTCTAAGATCCCCAGTGGCGGTTTTGCTTCTTACAAGCAAACCATATCTAAGATCCCCCGTGGCGGTTTTGCTTCTTACCAGCAAAGCATGTATAAAATCCTCAGTGGTGGGTTTGCTTCTTACCAGCAAACCATGTATAAATTTCGCAGTGTCGGTTTTGCTTCTTACCAGCAAACCAACGTCTAAGATCCCAAGTGGCGGTTTTGCTTCGTACCACCAAACCATGTCTAAGATCTCTAGTGGCGGTTATGCTTCTTACCAGCAAACCATCGTCTAAGATCCCAAGTGGCGGTTTTCCTTCTTACCACCAAACCATGTCTAAGATCCCTAGTGGCGGTTACGCTTTTTACCAGCAAAACATTTCTAAGATCCCCAGTGGCGGCAGTAGAAGTTTCGCTTCTTACAAACAAACTATGTCTAAGATTCCCAGTGGTGGTTTTGCTTCTAAACAGCAAATCATGTCTAAGATCCCCGTAGCGGTTTTGCTTCAAACCATGTCTAAGATCCCTATTGGCGGGTTTGCTTCTTACCATCAAACCATGTCTAAGATTCCCGTGGCGGTTTTGCTTCAAACCATGTCTAAGATCCCTATTGGCGGGTTTGCTTCTTACCATCAAACCATGTCTAAGATCCCCAGTGGCGGTTTTGCTTCTTACCAGCAAACTAAGTCTAAGATCCCCAGTTGCGGTTTTGCTTCTTTCCAGAAAATCATGTCTAAGATCCCCAGTGGCGGTTTTGCTTCTTACCAACTAACCATGTCTAAGATACCCAGTTGCGGTTTTGCTTCTTACCAACTAACCATGTCTTAGATCTCCAGTGGCGGTTTTGCTTCTTACCAACTTACCATGTCTTCGATCCCCCGTGGCGGTTTTGCTTCTAAACAGCAAACCATGTCTAAGATCCCTAGTAGCGGTTTTGCTTCTTACCAACTAACCATGTCTAATATCCCCAGTGGCGGTTTTGCTTCTTACCAACTAACCATTTCTAAAATCCCCAGAGGTGGTTTTGCTTCTTACCAACTAACCATGTCTTAGATCCCCAGTGGGGGGGGGTTTGATTCACATCAGCAATCCATGTCTTAGATCCCCAGTTGCGGTATTGCTTCTTTCCAGAAAACCATGTCTTAGATCCCCAGTGGTGGCTTTGCTTCTTACCAACTAACCATGTCTTAGATCCCCAGTGGGGGAGTTTGATTCTTACCAACAAACCATGTCTAAGAGTCCCAGTAGCGGTTTTGTTTCTTACCAGCAAACCATGTCTAAGATTCCAGGTGTCGGATTTGCTTCTTACCAGCAAACAATGACTACGATCCCCAGTGGCGGCAGTGGCGATTTTACTTCTTACCAGCTATCCATGTCTAAGATCCCCAGTTGCAAGTTTGCGTCTTACCAGCAAATAATGTCTAAGATACCCATTGGCGGTTTTGCTTCTTACCAGCGAACAATATCTAAGATCCCCAGTGGCGGTTTTGATTCTATCCGATTTAAGCCTTTGATACCGTTGTCACTTTTTTTGCATGTTTTGGTGTGCACTTATTATATAATCACTATTCTGTGTTTTTTTTTGTGATTGTATTATATATGATAACCCTTCTTTTATTTATTGTGTTGTTTTTAGGTTTTTATTCTACGCATGTTTAAAAATGGAGCTTCCCTTATACATTCGTACCTTGGTACATTTAATGCAAACAAAATGTCATTTAATCAATAATAGGGCATGCTACAATTAGTGTATATATATATAAAACTTGCTGAATACAAAAACTTGCATTATCTCAAATACTATTAAAATACGTTAAGATAATATTTAAACAAAGTGCAATTCGATTGATATGTTTGCAAAATTGCGCTATGCATACTTCATTCGACATTATGCGACACTTTGGTTATGAAAGTAAACGAGCATGCAATGTTAATACCCCTCATACGCGCCTTAACATAATATTAACGTTTCTTGTAATGGCTGGGAATTTATTAGACGTATGTGAAATCATCAGGGATGAGTTACGCGGTTAATAATTAAAAGTAAATATGGAAATATGAAGTACTAATTTTTTTCTTAAAAATGCCATGCAAATTAAGCTTACTTAAAGTTCAATAAAGGTTTTTAAACTAATGTGTGTTTGTGTATATACTACATGTAGAAAAGTTATGGCTTTGAAACAAAAGTTGTTTCATGCATATAGAGTAGAAAAACGAAGTATTTTAAAATAAAGTATGTTTCTGCATGTGTCTACGTTTATACGTGTGTTTGTGTATATAGAGTAAAACAGGTCATGGCTCTGAAAACTGAAGAGTGTTTATTTATTTAGAGCAAATAGGTCATGGCGCTGAAAACTGAAGTGTGTTTATGTATATAGAACAAATATGTCATGGCGCTGAAAACTAAAGTGTGTTTGTGTCTATAGAGTAAACAGGTCATGGCGCTATACCTAAAGTGCGTTTGTGTATATAGAGTAAAACAGGTCATGGCTCTGAAAACTGAAGAGTGTTTATGTATAAAGAACAAATAGGTCATGGCGCTGAAGACTAAAGTGTGTTTGTGTATATAGAGTAAACAGGTCATGGTGCTATAACTAAAGTGTGTTTGTGAATAAAGAGCAAATATGTCATGGCTCTGAAAACTAAAGTGTTTTTGTGTATATAGAACAAATAGGTCTTGGCGCTGAAAACTAAAGTGTGTTTTTGTATATAGAACAAATAGGTCATGGCGCTGAAAACTAAAGTGTGTTTGTGTATATAAAGTAAACAGGTCATGGCTCTGAAAACTGAAGAGTGATTATGTATATAGAGAATGAGTTATGCGGAAAATAATTGCAAATAATTTGAAACTTAATACCGATATATTGAAAGTAAAAGTTGAAATATGGAGTACTAATTTTTTTCTTCAAGAACGCCATGCACATTACGCTACCTTAAAGTTCAATAAATTGAAGATATAATAACATAAAATAAACTTGCTCCCATATTCATAAAATTGGATTACTTACAATGAAAACGCTAGAATTGCATATACATTTATTGACTTTACAGTTGATTTTTAACTAGAATAAAGGATACATTTAAAATAAAGGTGCACATTATATATAATCAAACTGGTGAAAAGATAATTAATATCACATTAAAAGAAAACAATGATATTTCGTTTCGTTTAATTAGAAAACAAATCTGCTTTATTCTTCAAATTCTTTAAGTCAGATAATATTAGCATATAGACACTCTAAAACCTTATACAGTGTAACAGTTTGATCCTATTATCACCAAATCAAACTCGTCCAATAGAACAATATTATTATGCATGAAAGATAATGTCACGTTTAACTATTGTATTCCTTCGTGAAAGATATTGAATATTTCTCTTACACAAATAAATAATTGGCCATGAACAATGAACAAAGCTATAAATCTTGCCTATGCACACAAGCAAGTTTGCTTGTTATTTCATTGTTTCTGTGTGTCCACCTATGACCGTTGCTCGATGTATATGCAAATAATTAGCCGAGATTTGGTTTTAAGACTTGCAATGTCTGTGCGTAGACGATATTCTGTTGTATTACTGCATGGCACTGTATATAATTGTGTTGAAACACAGTGTTTTTTTTAAAAAGATACCACTGTTGATTAAACTAACCAATCGATTTTTTAAAAACATTTTCCAACAATATCAATTTTATATATATACATTCAGATATGCATCTTAAAGTTTAACGCACATGACTGTTACCCGAAATATATGTTTAAAGAACGTGTTACATGTAAAGCACCAATTAAAGTGTATCAAAATATTGTTTTCATAAAAAAAAGAACTCTCTATCTGTGTTGCAAGTAACATTGAATTCCCTTACATACTTTTGAAGATATTATCCGATCAAGCAAAAATAACCAAAAATATGATTCGGACAATGTAAAAACGAAAATGATAGAGAAGAAAGAAAAAAAATACAGATAAAAATAGATATCAAAAATTTAAATTAACTGCTGTATGTTTAGAAAATGATGCCCCATGTGTAATGTTAGAAGTCAGTAATTGAAAACTTAATGCTTATATGTTTGAAATGTTCGTAAATGTCTTTTACATCCCACAATTTGCATGTGTGTAAAACTTTGCAAACATTCATTGCTGCGCATGGATTTCCATGAATAATACAAAGCAGCATCAACGTCTTGTTTTACGTTCGTTTTTGCCAAATATTTTAGAGTTAATGAACATACTCAGTTCTATTGTTTCACTGAATTATCATTGTATTGATATGCATTGTAAAAAGTGTATATATCATTGCAAAATCAAATCTATTTTAACGTATCATGCTGCTTTCAAATGATAGTTTTAATGGTGATATTGAGTGTACGTAATACATATATATTTATTTCATTGCTTCCCGAACTGACAAATACAATATTCGTAAGGCAGTTTGTGAGGTATTTGTAAGTTAAAGACAATGGTTTGCGTGTACTACTTTCTTTTGTAAAACATGTCTAATATCAAAATTTACTAGAATTGAACGCACGTTCAATTACGTAAACAAATATTTGTATGAAGGAAAATCATTACTTAAGAGATTGTTAAAATTGTAAACATAATTTTTACCCGGTGTAATTAAACCGGTGTAACTCAGGGTCGAAATATATCAACATTTTGAGCTCAACTTTCGAAGAATAGTACTTGTTCCGACGACGGCGTGTTTTTCGTTTTATATTTAAAGTTCAAAGCCAGAAAGGGGACACAGTGGAAGACTTGGACTATTTGGATTTCGTGTAGAATCTGGTTAAATAATTTTGCTTACTCGCTTGTCAGTAACTACTGACATCAATACATCAGTGGACCATATATGTCTTCACTAGCATAGAGAGGACTTACTGGGAATTGTTTCCACGTTTATAGTTCGAAAGAAAATGTGTGCTCACAGTCATAGTTTAGTACAAACTTATTTATTTCACTTCGATTGTGAAACAAGTTTTTACAACTTAGACAAATCACGCTCGAATCCTTCCTGGTTAAAACCAGTTCTAACCCTATGCGGAAAATGTGTCTTGCTCAAGGACACCACACATATCCGTGGCGGAGGATCGAACTTATGACTCTCCATCATAGAGTCTAAGAGAAAAGTGGAAAATCTCACTTTTTATTTAGGCATATTGATGTCCCCTTTTATTTCCATACATTAAATTTGCCTTCTATAACAGATTCATATCTCAGAATATAATCCACTTAATATTATACATCAGTCGTTCACTACGATTAAATTTAGTTTATCAAGATTCATATCTCAGAATCTAATCCACTTGATATTATACATCAGTCGCTGACTACCATTAAATGAAGTATATCAAGATTCATACCTCAGAATCTAATCCATTTAATATTATACATCAGTCGTTCACTACCATTAAATGAAGTATATCAAGATTCATATCTCAGAATCTAATCCACTTGATATTAGATTCATATCTCAGAATCTAATTAACTTGATATTATACATCAGTCGTTCACTACCATTAAATGAAGTATATCAAGATTCATATCTCAGAATCTAATCCACTATATAATATACATCAGTCGTTCACTACCATTAAATGAAGTATATCAAGATTCATATCTCAGAATCTAATCCACTTGATATCAAGATTCATATCTCAGAATCTTATCCACTTAATGTTATACATCAGTCGTTCACTACCATTAAATGAAGTATATCAAGATTCATATCTCGAAATCGAATCTAGTTAATATAAAACATCAGTCGTTCACTACAACTAAATGAATTATATCAAGATTCATATCTCAGAATCTAATCCACTGAATATTATACATCAGTCGTTCACTACCATTAAATGAAGTATATCAAGATTCATATCTCAGAATCTAATCCACTTAATATTATACATCAGTCGTTCACTACCATTAAATGAAGTATATCAAGATTCATATCTCAGAATCTATTCCACTTAATATTATACATCAGTCGTTCACTACCATTAAATGAAATATCGGGATTCATATCTCAGAATCTAATCCACTTGATATCAAGATTCATATCTCAGAATCTTATCCACTTAATATACTCGTATATACCCGCTGACCCCTTATTACTATAATGATATATAAAAAGTAAAGTGTTTGTTTATTATAGTGTCAGCCCTATTGAAAGGGCCAGCCACACCGGGCTTATGAGACACCTTTATGCTCTACACTGCTACTACCCGAAAGCTATCATTGCCAGGCGTCAGACTATTAAACATTATATATTTTAAAGTGCGAAAATATCATACAAAAATGGATTTCCTAACTTGACCTACTGGTTAAAGTTAGACTGAAATGTTCACAAAAGACCCATCTCCTTCTAAACCTTTTGACTGAAACAAGTACAACACATAATTGGTATTTCTCTACAAGTTTTCTTTGTTTACAATATCAATATATCTCGTAGTTAAACTATTGTCTAAACTTCTACAGACATTATGATACGTATTATAATTGTAAATGGTGAGATGTAAAGCAAAGCATTTATTTGACACCAAATCGTCTGTTCAATTCAGTTAATTTGCAGCGTTTGTTTAGAGTATGACATACCATATGTCATACCGCACAACAAACACTTTTCATGCCAAGCCATTATTTGTTTTAACAAAAATCAAACTAATTGAAATGAACCCAGTAGATTTATCGCTCAATATTTTGTTCCGCATGTCATTGTCTCATTGCTTTCTGACACCTACTGTAAAGGGGGAAATGAGGCACAATATGGGTAGAATGTCTCGTGTCTGCATTCATACACTACATATAAAACTTAATAGAACTGATACAACTAAGATCTTAATAGTTCTTTTAAAGTTAATATTTGGGATATGTATATGATATCTCTTTTATATATTCTGCTGTATTATTTTGAATGTGACAGGCTCTGACGAAGCATTTTACATAGATCACAATGGCGGATCTTCTTTAAAAAACGGGTTCGCTTCCCACTTCCTAAACTCCCTTATTTATCAAAATTCGCTATATTTCTACTGAAAAACACGTATGCTCTCTCAGATTTTTGTATTTCACCCACCACATCATCCCGCTCTAAACTAAAATCTGGATCATTAAGGTGTATCCATAGTCACGTGATTTTCGAGTATTTGTATGACGAATGCAATTATAAGTTACGAATTATTACGAATACAATTCCAGGTACAAGAAAAGCTGTTATAAATATATAATATGACCCAGACAGATGAGTTAATGAATGGCGACATTGAAGTGTAATTACGTATAAACAGCCTGTATCAAATTATGTTTTGCATTAAATGGGATTAAAAATAAGCTACAACGTAGCATATTTTGTTAAATCGATGGACATGAAAGCAGTTCGGCGACGTATTAAAAGCATTACATCACGATTTCCTTTAATTCTTTTATACTATATATGGGTCTAAAACATCAGCCATTAGGCGGTATTCCTGCAAAGGTTAATGTTTCGTTGCTTATTTATTTCCAGGTGCTTTAATAGCGATGTTGTACTGACAATGTATAACTCTAACAGAAAAATGTGTTTATGTATTTTATAGTAGAAAAGTGATGACACTAAAACTCAAGTTTGCTTAGTTTGCAGGACCGTGAGTCTGAAACTTAAGTTTGTTCATGAAAAGCAATGACTCGGAAACTAATGTTTGTTTGTGTATACAGTACAATAGTCATGACTCTGAAACTAAAATGTGTTCATGTATATATAGAAAAAAACAATGACTCTGAAACTAAAGTTTGTTAATGTGTATACAGTAGAATAGTAATTACTCTGAAACTAAAGTTTGTTTGTGTATATATAGTAGAAAAACATGACTTTGAAACTAAAGTTTGTTAATGTGTATAAAGTAGAATAGTCATGATTCTGAAACTAAAACTTGTTTGTGTATACAGTAGAATAGTCATGACTCTGAAACTAAAGTTTGTTCAGGTATATATAGTAGAAAAACAATGACTCTGAAACTAAAGTTTGTTAATGTGTATACAGTAGAATAGTCATTACTCTGAGACTAAAATTTGTTTGTGTATACAGTAGAATAGTCATGAATTTGATACTAAAGTTTATTCATGAATATATAATAGAAAAACAAAGACAATGAAACTAAAGTTTGTTAATGTGTATACAGCAGAAAAGTCATTACTCTGAGACTAAAGTGTGTTTGTGTATACAGTAAAATAATCATAACTCTGAAACTAAAGTTTGTTCATGTATATATAGTAGAAAAACAATGACTCTGAAACTAAAGCTTGTAAATGTGTATACAGTAGAACAGTCATGACTCTGAGACGAAAGTTTGTTTATGTATATATAGTAGAAAAACAATTACTCTGAAACTAAAGTTTGTTCATGTATATATAGTAGAAAAACTATGACTTTTAAACTAAAGTTTGTTCATATATATATAGTAGAAAAACAATGACTCTGAAAATAAAGTTTGTTTATGTGTATACAGTAGAATAGTCATAACTCTGAGACTAAAGTTTGTTTGTGTATACAGTAGAATAGTCATAACTTTAAAACTAAAGTTTGTTTGTGTATATAGTAGAATAGTCATAACTCTGAAACTAAAGTTTGTTTATGTGTATTCAATAGAATAGTCATAACTTTAAAACTTAAGTTTGTTTGTGTATACAGTAGAATAGTCATGACTCTGAGACTAAAGTTTGTTCATGTGTATATAATAGAATGGTCATTACTCTGAGACTAAGGTTTGTTTGTGTATATATAGTAAAAATCTCACCACTATATAACTAAAGTTTGTTGATGTGTTTACAATATAATGGTCATGTCATGATTCTGAAACTAAAATGTGTTCATGTATATATAGTAGAAAGGTCATGTCTCTTATATGAAGTTTGTGTATGTATATAGTAGAAATGTCATGACTGTGAAACTAAAGAAATGTATGTTTATGCATACAAAGAAGAAAGACCAAGTCTCTTAAACTAAAATATATTTGTATATATATAATAGAAAGCTGTTGACTCGAAAACTAAAGTTTGTTTATGCATACGAGGCAGAAAAACCAAGACTTTTAAACTAAAATATGTTTATTCATATATAGTAGAAAAGCGATGGCTCTTAATATTAAGTTTGTTTATCCATACACAGCAGAAAGACCAAGTCAAGTCTCTCAAACTAAAATGTAATTATGTTTTTATAGTAGAAAGGTGTAGGCTCTGAATCTAAAATTTGTTTATGCATACACGGTAGAAAGACCAAGTCTCTGAAACTAAAATGTGTTTTAGTAGAATGGTGAGAGCTCTGAAACCAAACTATGTTTATACAAACACAGTAGAAAGACCAAGGTTTTTAAACTTACGTATGTTTGTGTATACAATACATGTAGAAAAGTTATGGCTCTGAAACAAAAGTTGTTGAAAAAAGTATTTTAAAATAAAGTATGTTTCTGCATGTGTCTACGTTAATACGTGTGCTTGTGTATAAAGAGTAAAACAGGTCATGGCTCTGAAAACTGAAGTGTGTATATGTATATAGAGCAAATAAGTTGAAAAAAGTATTTTAAAATAAAGTATGTTTCTGCATGTGTCTACGTTAATAAGTGTGTTTGTGTCTATAGAGTAAACAGGAATGGCGCTGAAAACTAAAGTGTGTTTGTGTCTGTAGTGTAAACAGGCCAAACCGCTGAAAACTAAAGTGTGTTTGTGTATATATATTTAAATGTATTTCATTACTGACAAGAACGATAAAGCTATTTACTCTACAAACGTACGTCATTACTGACAAGAACAATAAATGTATTAACTCTTCAAACGAATGTCATTACTGACAAAGGCGACTGATCTACTGCCTCCTCAATGATACGTCATTAACGACAAAGCCATTAAACAATATCGTGAAAGAATGTCATTGATGGCATTTCCAAATCATGTAATAATAACTTAAGAAACATTCATCATTCTAACATGGCCAATTCATATAATATCTGGTTAAGAATACACATTTTCTGGCAATGTTGAGTACACTTAATATCTCCTGGCCATGTTAATTGTAATAATTCCTGATGATACGTGACATGTTTCATGACTCGTAGCATCTGCGATATAATCAACTTGTTGCATAGCTTTAATGTACATGTAGATACAATTTCTTGAGCGAAAAACTAGTGTACATTATTTATATACATACTATATTTAATATGTTACTGTATACGTGATTTTTTTATATCAGACTCGACTGATCAGATGTGAAGCAAAACAAATACTAATACGTGACTTAAGTGACAACTAAGGGTAATTTTAAGGTGTAATGTATGCGATCGGATATTTTTGAAACCAACATGTAAGGCTGCTGTTGTTACAGTCACTACTATCTGATAAAAACACATCATTGGAACCACAGAACGCGTTCAAGACAAAACAATAGCAGACATGGATCGTATTTATGGATATTTTTAGACTTCAGCTTGAAAATGCATATTTGACGCTCAGATATTTGTGAGAGTTTATTTGACTATACATAAGGTTTCCCCGCATGCTTGCAAATTTCGGCCCCAACAATGATCTTCTAGTACGTTTTTTAATTTCATTCTTGAATTCAAAATTCTTAAGAATTGTTCGTTAATACCGCTCTTGGTTTTGAGTATTTTTATGAAATATAAAATATGCAACACCTGGCATGCCCAAACTGCCAACTTAAGATGATTTTTCCGAAAATACTGAAACAGCTCTATCGGTCCAAGTAATATTATTTAGAAAAATAGAAATAACTACAACACTGAGTGAAATATGAGGCAATCTCTATACTCGTCACAAAGTACTCGAGCCTGTCATTACGTCTCATACAACAATTACGTTTGTAACGTTCTAAACATATAGAAATGCACTTCTGGAACACTGGACATATTACCATGGTTTTAAAAGTGACTTGTTTCCATTGATAGTCATCTGTAAGTCTAATTATGAAGACGAAAAAGACGAGGTTGATCAGGTTGCTTTTTCACAATTTCAATGATTTGGTGACACCCCTTCACCGTTGACAGTTCTGTCCATTTGTTGCAGTGTATGACTTCGCATATTTAAACTGTACCCGCTGTCATCCAAACTTGGCAGAAATAATGAAATGTTTCAATTTATCATATGTGTAAAGAAATATGACAAATTTATGCATTTTCATAAAAAATAATACCCAATCAATTTACACAGCTCTAATTTATCGGGCGTAAGTATCTTGCTACCGTCATGTAAGGGAGGTAATGCTTAAGTGATACCTATTATGATAGGCAGTCAGATTCCACTGTTTTGAAACAGCATCGTTATATAAACAGTTGATAACAAATCATGTGACTTTTGAAATTGCAAAATGGAGTTCTCTATGCTAACAACTACATATATAGCATTATTGGATTCATTTGTCAACTAAAAACAATATAAATGTCACAAAAGCTGCAATATTTTCATATAAGTCAAGCGAAATGTCGCATTTTCTTCACTAAAATAATCAAAAATGTTAAAGTAGATGCTTGTTGCCGAGTATTGTTATGTAAATCTGTTTTACCAGATTAACAACTTTACAGTGACAGTGAATATGTATAACTGCTTTAAAACTGCTTTTATTTTTATTATTGACGTTTTATGTTATGAACTTACTAGTTCGAGTAATACACACACAAGGGAAAATTCACATTTTAGCTCATAAAGTTTACGAAATTACGATATAAAGAGAGTGTAAGATGCAAAAGAAAAAAAAAACAAACAAAACATTTCAACTAGAAATGCATGATTATTTCATTTTCCATGGTCGAGTGGTCTAAGGCACCATCAATATCACTTACCTCTCACCGCTAATTTAGTAGGTTCGAGTCGCGCTCGGCCCAAATCCAGTGGTTCGCAGTGGCTATACTTAGATTCATTCTAGGATCTTCCTTAACCTATAAAACCAGACATGCCATATATAACCTGAAATGTGTTGAAGATGGCGTTTAACCCAATTAAAAAAAATGTTTTTGTCTGTCACAGGATATACACTCACTGCAACTGGTGGCAATATGGCTAGGATTTCGTATACACAAATTCGCAGAATATAGAAGTTTCGCTTGTCCATCAGGATTGAGTAGTTTCGGTATTCAATTTCCAGAAAAAAATGCCAAGGGCTATCAATAGCTAGTTGTATAATCAAAATTAACGCACTGTCAGTTTCGTAAATCTTGTTTCTGTCTAGAATTTCTGGCCCAGCGATATGTATGATATATCTATCAAATATATTTTGTTTCTTATTCTCCGATTTCTTGCCGACCAATATGTTGAAGTTTTTTAAGGCAATTGCCAATTTCCAAAACTTAAGTCGATATTCACTTGAATTTAGACAATGCCTTTCGATGGATACTGTACGAGTGATTAATTTTGATACGTTGATAAAAATATATTGTTTTCGACTTTCACAATCACATTAAAATCAGATCAACTTTATCTTCAATACTCTACACACTGTAGATCTGATGACCACACATAGGATGTCACCTCAGATTGACCTTTCATGTAATTAATAGTCATTAAAATTCAGCCAATTGGAATAATCGTTACATTCGCAGATCGTTGAAAATTGGGGTCGAAAGATACATTTTTACAAGATGTTTTGAGTAAGTGTAAAATCGAGTTTTACACCGGAACAACTGGATTCGTTCTTTGTTATATAAATAAAAAATGTTATGGTATCTTTCCCGATTTCTAAAATTTCGGAAAATTATTTACGTTTTCAATGAGCTCAGTCATGATGTTTTCGGCGTAAAAATTATAAACGCGTGATAATCGCACATAATAAACGTCTCACTACACAGTTACGCCCCTTTCCCCCCACGGTAACATGATTATAATGCTTAAAATAGAGGCATATGTAATGTGGTTTTGAAATATTTTCAAAATGTTTCATAGTGGTTGTGATTTCTTGCTGCAGATGAGTAGAGCACAAGTTGGCATAGCTTATACTGCAATAAGACATCACTGGTGTTTAAAAAGGTGATATTTATAAAATTTCAACATATGCATGTATTTATTAGCATTTGAGGACTTATTCTTAAAAAAATCTCAGGGTGCCACTGCACAATCTCTTAAAAAAAACAACTGATCAACCTATCTGTTATTGTGCATTTTATATTGGTATACATTCCTTCTACGAAAAACTTTCTAAGTATGGGGAATTCTTTGGAAATCCTAGACCATATTTTATATAGAACAAAGAACAAAATTCAATTGTGAAGTGAAACCTTAAAGCTTAATATAGATTTTTCTTTGGTAAAACTAGACTGTATTTTCATTTTCAAAGTCTTAAAATTAAGACTCTGGTTGGTTGGCAGAAAGGTCAATCTGAGGTGACCCTCTATACGTGTCAGTCAGATCTACTGTACGTAAAGTATTGAAGCTAAAGTGATGATACGCACGGCAAAACACGGCGTAAATCATCGAAACAGTTGTTTTGAGTTAAATCTACAAGCCTGGATGCAGAAGTAGTATAAACAAATAAGCATATTTTAAGCCAGTACGTGAAATGCATTTAATGCATTTAATATAATAATGTGTATTAGTTAAAACGTGACCATGGGTCATACCGATGTACAGAAGAACAGGACAAAATGTAATAGGATTTGAGAAGTGTTAACTATGGTTAAAGTTGTACGAGAACATAAATAAACCGGTTGTTTGCTCCATAAAATGATTTAATTTGTATATATTGTATTCTACCGTGGTCATTTTGTCACAATGCTGCACATGAGAATAGTATGGCTGGGAATTGTTGTATATACACTATATCGTCATATGATGTGATACATACATCATATATATTCAATATTTTATGTTCCGAACCCGATAAGCTCAGTCGGTAGCGCGTCTGACTATCAATCCAGCGGTCATGAGTCCGAATTTCCGCTCAGCCACAGTCTCCGTGTCGATTGATATACGATATTTAACATTTTCATTCGTATCACACCGCTGTTTCAAGTGGTAAAGTAATCAGTTACTTTCGGAGATAAGGTGTATTCGAGTACTGGTACTAGTACTACAGGATCCCAGGAAACAGTGGTTAGATTAACTGATCGTCTGTTAGCCCTGGATAGCATAAGAATGACGTTAATTATTCAATCATTCAAACAATTCTTAATTATGAAACCTCGCAATATTTAACAAAGTACATCGATGACTGTTAACAAGACACCATACATTTGAGCTGAAAGTTGGTAACACTCCTACTTCTTACCAATGCTCCCTTTTAGGAGAGTTTATCACTGCTCGAACGCTGTTTTCCTTATCTTTTATAAAAATGTACAATTTAAGCAGCACATGCAATGGTAAAATTTGATAATTGCTGCTCTGATATTATTTTGAATTATTAATTGATGATCAGATTTTTAGTTTTTAATTGTTAATAACCACATACACTTAATCCATAGGGAACATTCAATCAAATACCATAGCCTCTCAGTAATCAAAGAATGATTTCTTGCCTAATACGGATTAATTTTGTTTTTCAACCATATTCGTTCTTTCTAATTATGTAGCCTGACATTAAGCACCCTAACAAGTCACCATATTTTGAGCTGAAGGTTGGTTGCACTTTTAAATTTCCAACACATTTCAGATTATATATGGCATGTCCAGTCTGAGTGGAAGAAGACCTCAAAATGAATCTGAGTAAAGCCGCCGTCCTTTTGCAAGCAACTGGCAAAGTTTCTGACATAAAGTTTCCGGCGAGATCAAGTCTCCAAGGTATATGATATTAGGCCTTAGACCACTTGGCACGGAGGACGCTTACTTGTAATGGATAACCTGGATAATTGCCGCGCCGATGCTATTTCAAGTTATTAATTAATTAATAACTCGATTTCTAGCGTTTGAATGTGCATAACAATATATGCTAAATCCATAGGGAACATTTAATTAAATGGTGTGATATTGCACTTATCCAATAACGACATTTTTTCGGAATAAAGAATAATTATTCAACATAACAGGTCAATTAAATAAATACTTTCAATGCTGTTATAAACAGCATCAAAAGAATTAAAAGTATTTGCAATAACTGTCTAATCAACTGGTCGAACAATACAATCATGATGGAATGGATTTTAATAACACTTTAGTGTAAACAATTGAAACGCCATTCCGGCATATGCATTATCTAGTCATTATGAAGTATTACGGTTAGACAATGTCATGCACATTTACTTTTTCTATTGACAAAGCAATTTTAGAACTGCTGGCTATGAAATGTTCAGATATTCGAAAATATGCATTTTATATTGTATATTGAAGTTTTTTTTATGAAACCATTCTTGTTGTTGAAATCTTGAAAATGTCCATTTTTTAAATTTTGTAACATTAATTATTTTCTGATGTTATCAGATGAATATTTGAAACCAACTAACTAAAATATGTACAATTTAGGGCAGTTTGACAGATATTTGAATTCTTTAAAATACAGACGGCTTATAAGCTTCTTTATACATTCTAAAAGTGCTTACATAGTTATAATATAAAAAGTGTAAGTATCCAAAGTTATATGTTTTTTTTACACAAACGTACATGCATGTGGATAGGGTATGTCCCGAGAATTTTCTTAAAATAAGAATAAAAACAAAAGAAAATAATTTTAATCTATTTTTTCAAAAATGAACATTTGTGTAAGCCATTTTTAAAATGATGCTTATTTTAAGACCAGTTTTATAAATTTAAAGTAAGACATTTGAATGACCCCATTTTAATTAAAAATAACGAAATATTGCATTTGATGTGAGCATCATCTTAGACACTGAATCGTTTTAGCAAGTGCAAGGTAGCATGCCTTTTTCATTATCATATTCATTTTAAATACTATTAAGGCACAGTATAGTATTCACTGAATTTCACAAGCCAATTTCGTTAACCCAACGATTGTATTTAAGGTAAAAAAACAGTCAGTCATACATTTAACAGAAGTCTTCTACTTTATTAAACGGTATCAAAATTGTTATATTATATATTTTTTTTTTAGATATGTTGGTATATCTGGAAAAAACAGAGCAGTCTTATTGCAAATTGATGCTGTCATATTAAGTGAAACGGTGTTTTGTAAGATAACTGTGGTAAGGAACGGTGCAATTTACAAAAAAAACGCCGTTGCACTTATTGCAAATATACGGTTGCGTCCATGCTCACTTGATATTACCGGCGGTTCAACTCTATACTTCTATATTTCTTGGATTGCTGTGAAATATTTAAGAAGTTATCTACAAAAATGTTACCTAAAGCGGACACTCTTTTGCACCACTCTATAGCACTAAGTCACATGAACATTTGTTGTATTATAATTATTATAATTATTCTGCATATTGAATATGTTCATGTTGCTATGGCAACTGTGTCTTTAAAATTCTACGTCTCATGCTGGTTATAGGTAGATAATATCGGAATTTCAGATTTGTTTTGATCTTTTATATATGTATATATATATATATATATATATATATATATATATATATAGAGAGAGAGAGAGAGAGAGAGAGAGAGAGAATTATTTGTGAATAAAGGCATCTGCCAATCCAAGAATTTTGATGTCAACCATGACTTATATACTCGTACTATGGTTCAACATGCAACACATCTGGAATGGATGGACAATTTACGTACATGAACTGATAGCTTTATAGGAAAAGGATCCTGATATGGATTCATGACTACTCATATGCTATGAAAAGGAAATATTTAGAAACACGTCGGATATAGAAAAATCATTTGTATTTTATTTCATAAAGGGATATAATTGAAATCACAATCGGATCCAACATCGCGGGTTTCGATCCTCCGTAAACGGCTATGTGTGGTGTGGTTTCCATGACCAAGACACCTTATCCGCATATGCTTAATACTTGTTCTGCACAGGAATACTTCGAGAGTGTGAGTGTGATTCGCATAATGTGCACAAACTTGTTTCACAATATATGTAAAATAACTTTAAAATAAGAGACCACACGACGACATAACAGCAGTTAGTCTAGGAAACGCTAAACCTATATAAGCGGTCACTTCTATTGGCGAGCCGCATTTGTTTTGTCTCATGTGTATGTTTTCAAAGCAAATTAACCTGCATTTATCAACAACCTGTCTTAAACGGTCACTTTTTTCTCTCCTTGGACTGGCTACTTAAGACAGGTTTAACTATATATCGATCAATGAATAAGACTGATATTCAAAAGAGTTTTATTTATTTATCATTAAGAATTCAGTCATTTGAAACAAAAAGCATATACAAAATAATATATTTAATCAATGAAACTTGGTATAAAGTCTTTAATATCTTTTAAGCATTTATTATGCATATATCAGTTATTTAGATCACAAACACCCATGTTTTGTAGTTTCCACTCCGACGTCTCTTTTTGCCATTTTCATGCTTCAGCATTGCCTTGATTAAAGGTTAGCCAAACACATTAAAGGAACACGAGCAACTACAACATTGTCTTGATTAATGGTTAGCCCCACACATTGGAGGAACACAAGACAATGTTGAAACCAAATGATACTTTGTATGTTAATTAGTTTAATAATTAATTAATATTGAATCAATGATTAACTAATAATTAATTTAATATTGATGTACAATTATTGTTATGAGAAACTTAATTATTAACATTTTATTTATCAAACTGGTGGTAGTAAGAAGACTTGCAAAATACAAAATAAACATTTTCGTCAAATTTTTCGCTTTTGGTATAGAATACCAAAGAATCATGATGAAAATAAAAATGTGCTACACGTTTTGTCATATATGACCATGAGAATAAGTGTTGTGCAAGTTTCATAACCATACACGAAAGTTATGTTATAATAAGGATCCACACACATGATTGGATATTTTTGTTTGATTTTAGTATTGTTTGGATATGTTATTTCCATAGTGTTTTTAAGGTGAAAATTTATCCAAATTGCCGTGTGTCACTTTGACCGAGAAATGGTGTAGTGTTGCTAATTTGCTCATTCCGATAGACATCTTACTATAATTTACTTCACGTTCTTCTCCAACAATAATTATTTTCTTACTACAATGTATTTGTCTTTGTGATATATTACCGTGGCAGTCTCGACTTAATTACGAGACAATCAGGAAACAATGTGTTATCACAGAGGAAAGAAAGTATAACGCGCCAATATTAAGCGATACAAATGTCGAATGTGCTGATAGAGAGAACAGAACGTCCATAGGTATATAATTTAATGTTGAAATGAATAATTTGTCAAACGGGGTGTGTTTGCCGTTTAAAAAGCTGCTATCGGCCTCTCAGCGCAGTGAATCCAAGGCGGCGACGTTTAACGGCCGGTGATGCTGAAAATATAAAACAAAACTGTTACAGATAGTAATAATTCGTGTTTGTGTGTCATATGATGAACAAAAATAAATTTTAATACATCTCGTACAGTATTTTCTTGCGCCGTCTATTCCTTTAAACAAACAAATTCAAAACACAGATGCAAGACGCTCAATGAAATTTATACACTGAGCGACTTTGAAAACGCAAAACTCCAACTGAACATGTCTTGGATGAGTTGGGTAGACGCATTAACGCTCGTCGGCTACCACCGAGAAATGTTCATGAGCTTTACCCCGCCTTGGGTCAGGAGTAAAACAACATTTCTCAATGCTGTATTTCAAATATTGTGCTTTCAACGATGTGTTACCTGCATTGCTGTAAATGGTAGTTACAACAGCTACTAATTGCAAAGTTGGTGATTTAGGGTATCTCTGTTTGAAACGTTAATTCTCAGGCAGTTGAAAATAGTTTCTAATAAAATTACCCCAATTTGTCAGGCTTATATGTTTATTTATTGTTTCTAAATTTCATTTTAGATTGATAAACACAAAACTTGTTTATCATAACGAAATCTGGCGGTTTTAAAGTCCCTCAGTGTAACTACAGGCCGAGGTACAAGCTCAAAGTCCAAAGAACAAAACTCAGCTTCTTAATTATTAATAACAAAACGAAACACAACACAACACAACACAACACAATACAACACACACAAACACATGTTTATATAAACTGAGGAGTAAACGCTAAGCGTTGTATTCTAAAACATAATCAACATAATTATGTTAATACAGTTTAATATCAAGGGACAATATCCGCGGAGATAGATGACAATACTTTAATTGACATTATTGAACATACTATTTCTGTCACACCAGTCATTTAAGCAAGTTAACAAAGTTTGAAAATTATGTTCACTATCTGCTAGTATTACAATATCAGCGGCATGAAGTAAAATGTATACATTACCAATGTTTAAAAACTTTAAATATACAGCAAGGTCTTTTATGAACAGGTTAAATAATATCGGTAATAATATAGTCTTGGGATCCTTAGATACTGGAAAGTTAACCAGTACCCGAAACTTGAATAAGAAGTGAGAGGCGAGGGATACTGGAATGTTAACCAGTACCCAAAACTTGAATTAGAGGTGAGAGACGAATGCCAATGATACGCAATTCTGTATATCAATCACCACATAGGCTGTCACCGGGCGGAGAATCGAAATCACGACTCCCTGATTTGATAGTTCAACACTACCGACTGCGCTAACCGGACCCGGTTACGCTCAGTTACATTACCATTTCTATTTTTAATCAAAGAGAGGCTCAATAAGATTTTTTTTTTATAATTATTTAAAGAAACATAATTATACCTAAATCGCTATAGTAATTGTCTCCATTATAACCATCGTAATCTCCCCTTTTTCCTCTGGTGGCAACAAACATTTTTGGGAACACACGTCGGGTTCTCTGTCCTCGCTGGAAACGTTGTGCAAAACTGAACGGAAAATATCCAAAACCTAATCTCTTTGCTCTCGAGCCGTAGACGCCATTGCTGCTATCAATATCGCCATTGGTTAGTTCTTGGTCCACGGGCACGTTATCTTCTATTATATCTCTTACTTTAGAAATGAGAGCATATTGTTCTTCCTTTGTTAATGTAGGCCACACCTGGCGAAACATCGATGGGTTTATTTCGACATTTGACTGTTCTTCGTCTGTTAGTGGAGAGAATCGATCGTCTTCATACTGGGAATAGAAATAATAAAAGGCGTAAAACATAATTATTATTATTATATGACGAAACACATCATATATATTATTTGTGAGCACGAATGCAGCCATCGTTGTGGTCTCTGTGTGGTAAGATACATAGGGAAACCTGTCTATTTTACTGGACTATCGTCAAGTGCGTTATAATGGTCAAATTAACGGAATTCTAACATTGAGGGAAGCGAATGCACATCCGTATTCGATAATAAAAACTGTTATTTAAGGCTATCGTTTATCCAGGTGTAGGTGTATGCACGAAAAATATCAATTATAATAAAACAAAAAAATAAGAAAAGAAAACAAGAATAACAAAACAAAAATATGTTCCATGGTAACCATATAAAATCTTGATAGGTAATTAAAAAACAAACGTAATTATTTATTCAAGTAATAATTATTACGTTGCACTGAATTGCAGCAATGTTTCCTTAAGGGAATGACTTGTTGCAAAAATGTGATATACATTTTTCATACAAAATATCTTATTGTTGGTCTTTAATTCGCAATGTTTTGTCTTATGTCTACATAGAAAGCGGGGCTATCCTTAACGTTCGTGCATGCGTGCTTGCTTGTTGTCGTAGTAATTATACAAATTTTATAATTATTATGTTTATTCTACTTTAATGGTTGTCTTTCAATAGAGAAAGCGAGGTTGTGTGTGCATGCGTGCATATATGCAAACATGCTTTCATGTTGTCGTTATTATATAAGTTAATATTGATTATATTTGTTAGTCTTCTGTTAGACATATTGCAGTCAAACAAGATTTAAACAGCCAGTTAATAGAAGGAGCAAAACTGGCCTGTTTAAGACAGGTTGTTGCTTAATAGAAGTTAATTTGCTTTGAAAGCACAGAAATAGAGAATAGCAAATGTGACTGCTTTAGACAATCGGCGGCTGGATAACCGCTTACGCAGGTTTCACTGTATTCTATTATCTAATAAGTCGTATGAGGTTTTTCCTAATCACAAACCAAAATGAGAACATCCAACTGTATGCTACAGCGTGATCAGATATAACGCATATATGAACATGTATATATAATTATTTTAGCATATTCACAAACATCAAAATTGGACGTAAACGTGAGAAGGAGGCAATACTGATCAGGAACAAAGATGCAGTTGATGCGATGCTGCTTGTTGTTATTTCAACACAATATTGAAATTAACACCATTAGAGTCATCGTTTGAACGCTAAGTGCACTCAATATGAGTCGTAAAATCGGTAGATTGATTGTATCAAGTTTAGGGTTTCTAATTAAAACCTATTACTTTTTATCGCTAGTAATTTCCGGAATCCAAGCGTTTTAAAACGTCGATGTTATTATTTGCCATGCTGCTATGTACGGCGAAGAGCAATAACAATCTAAAGGCATTACATTCCATCGCTTTGAGTGATAGGTAGTTGGGCATTGACAACAAAAGAGGAATGAAAACATTAATGGCGGTAAAGCCAGATACCAGGGTTGTGCAAGTCACAAATTATTTAATCAATGAGAAATTCTTTAAAGCACCAACGTTCTATTTAAAGTATCTCAACAACGGGAGTGGCTGGCGGGTGCGCAACTAGTGCATGGTTGTTGTTGGAATGTGTTTCTGTGTTAATTTGATAGAAGGCATCTTAAATATCAAGTAATGTAAGGACTGTATTTTTTATAGTCTTTGATTTTCCTTAGATTGTATTTCCTTAGTATTTGATTGTTCGAAAATAATATTACTTTAGTTTGCATTTTTTTTGTGTTATTTGAGATAAATATACTAGCTAATAATACTTTTTGATTATTATCTGGTTTAATAATGAATAGTGATTTATTAAAAGCACTACGACAGCATGTTTATAAACGTTGCAAATGCACTCTTTAGTTTCAGTCATTGCTATATAATCTCGTTATTTCCTTATTTCATAGACAAATATGTTTACAATAATAATTTGACAGTACAATAAAGAATTTAAACAGATAAAAAGTATTAATGATATGTACGAGGTCTGTATAATAAGATATAATGAGGTCTGTCAAATAAAACAACAAAATCAGTATTATATACTACAAAACGATTAGACTGCCTTCAAAGGGCAGTATATATTTATATTGGCTCGATTTATGATGTGACGGTGTGTTCATTAAGATCTCGAGGTTGGTTGAATCCCTGGACCAAGTTTAATCTCTTTAATATCCATATTGTCCGTTCGTCTGTCTATATGCAATGTATTTATCATGCTTATTTTTCTACACCTAGTTGTAGTTGTTGTTGTCTGTGAATGCTACATTGCTGTAGGGCATACACTGAACGGAAGAGCTAACCCGCAATGTTTGTATTTCCAAAATCGTCGTCAAAACATTGAGTAGCGTTATTAGAATTTGTATACGGCATCTTAACCAATTATGTATCGATTTTCCATAGCTTAAATGTTCTTTCTTATTCAAGTTCAAATTTCAGGGAAATTGCTTTGATACATTTTGGAAAATATATAAAATATCAGGAACAAATTGAATTGTCAGATGACGAGTAAACTATTCAAAAAGGTATATATGTTCTCATTGTCAGGACATAGAACATATTACAGGCTTATTACACAAATCTCAAACAAAATTATCAGTAATGTATGTTACTCTATCACAGTTCACAGAAAATATTTTATATTCTCTTTTCTGTACAGCAATAATGTCTTATCGTTAGATCTCCAGTCAAAGCCATGTTGGTTTAATCCTGATACTGTTTAACTATAAAAATGCTACTCGAAGGTTGATCGTTAGTCTGTTTGGTATCTTTTTGGTGTGTCAAAGTGATATTGTGTATTTGTTCGCGGTACAAAACCAAAATTGAGCTGTTACAGTAGTTGAAAACCGTATTAAACGGACGTTGATGTCGTACGGATGGTGGAGCAATAGTTGAAAGGAACAACACACACCACGCCGTTGTGATAGAGCTGTTGTTTGACTAGTTAAAATCAGCAGTACCACCATCAGTGATATTACATATTGGTAGGGAAATGTGTCAAGTGTCTTCTGTTTTCATGCATACTTGACGCCTTTTTGTTTAGTTTATTTTAAACTTATTTATTTTTACTTCGATTACAAACAAGTTATTACAACTCATTAAAACCACGCTCTGACGTCATTGGTGGAACCACAGTAGTAGTAAGTATTAAGCATATGCAGAAAAAGTACCTTTCTGAAGGAAACAACACATGTCCATTGGGAAGATCGTACTATCTGAGCCTTTTTGCATTAATAGAACGTTATGATCTCTTAACTACGATTTGTTTGAAATTCGTATATTTCAACAGTATTAATTTTAACAGTCTTACATATTTTTTTTTTATGTTTTATTGATAAGTGACATAAATACATCATTATCAAAGGTGGGAACCTACGTACCGCGCACCGCTAAATACGGTGCCGGAACGTTGTTTCAAAAGTTGGTTTAAGTGATTTTTCATGTCGGTTATTGGTACATATGTAAATTGTATAGATCCCACCGACCGTTTGGGTATTTCACTAAGACACTATTCAGTGCCACCTACAAAACTCTAGATTACCTCACAACAGTTGAACGTCATGTGCGATAACGTTTACATTAATCATGAAGCGCCACTGGTTTATATAAGCGGGGTGGCAGTGTAATGGATAGAGTGTTGACCGCTCACGCGAAGTTGTGGCTTCGATCCACAGCTCGACCTGATGCCT
This sequence comes from Panopea generosa, assembly GCA_029582155.1. Classification (NCBI taxonomy): domain Eukaryota; kingdom Metazoa; phylum Mollusca; class Bivalvia; order Adapedonta; family Hiatellidae; genus Panopea; species Panopea generosa. The sequence goes on along the minus strand of CM055894.1, from coordinate 70,395,487 downwards.
CTCACAATTCAACACTCAGGACTGGCTCTATCCAGAATCGGACTTGACAGTTATTCATATAAGCTCTGAGTTTTTCACTGCAATCGAGCTAAAATAAATTAGTAACTAATACCCACACGGTCGATGGGAACTATAAAATATGCACATGTATCAAGATCAAAACGAAAATTCTCTTGACCATCTTTTGAAACAACGTTCCAGTACGTATTGAGCAATGCACGTTACGTACGTTTCTCTCCTTGATTATGCGTCTATTAAATTCTTGTCGTTCAATTTATTACGCATGTACATGTATAATTACAAACGACTCGCACACATAATGACGGAATCCTTTCTCACAGGAATTATATTTCAACACGATACCTCGCGGAGTTAAACGACCCTATAGCATGATATCGCGTTTCAATTGAAGTACCAATAAACACCACTTCAGTGTTGACGTCGTATACGCATTTAGTTACCAGCAATCAATTCTCATCAATCAATTAGTATTTGAACAGTATTCGTTTCTAGTCGTGTGGTCATTGGTTATTTCAAAACGTTTCCGAGTTGAATACGCAATATTTAGTCTAGGTCAAGTAATGAAAAAGAATCAAATATGTTGTCAAAAAGACGAGATGTTGTATAGTTTAAGTGAAAATGTGCTGCTCTGTTTTATTCTATTGCATTCCATAATATGCTTTAAATGTAATTAAATAGTAGTACAATATTAGTCATTTTAATTTGGTGTTAACCCTGTAAAGAGAATAAATCTTATAGTTGAATATCTAAATGTTGAATAATCTATGTGGATAATCTGGTATTGTTTGACATTTGATTTAAAATCTACAATTTCTTCAATTCACCTCTGATTATGTTTTTTTTAAATTCTGCATTGTGTTCAGTATTGTGGACAAATGAGAAAACTAAGGTATCCAATTATTCTTTGTACACAAATTCATTTTCATCAATGTATGCTTCGCTAAATCTAAGATATGTAATTAACTGTCACTATGGAACTATTTGTTTTTAACTATTGCAAACCTAGTCAAACAAATTTACACATATCACTACTTATCAATGATTTGTCACTTCCATATAATCATTCATTCTGTATATCACTCATTGGGGTGTGTGTGAGTTTTATCATTGTGCCATTATTACCTGTCATCGTTGCTGCGTTTTCTTTTTTTTTTTTATTGTTTTTTTTTTTTTTCCTTTTTTTTTTTTTTCCTTTTTTTTGTTTGGTTGGATGTTTTGTTGGTGGTTTACCTATCCAACTTTGTGTTGACACTATTTTGAAGTTTTAGCCCTCTTCATTCTGTGTCATACAAAATTTGTTAAATTTGAACACACTTAATTCTATGTCTTGAATTTAACACACAGTATTGAGTGTCATCATTGAATGATTTTTAACGCACAGGCCTGTGCGTTCCTGTTTATATTTTTTTTTTCAAAAATAAATCGTCTGACTCAAACGTGTCAGATATGTTTAAATCATAGCTTTTCTTGAGTTATATTTTGCCTGCCAACACAAATGAACAAAGAGAAAAAAACATTTACCTGTACATAATTTTGAGAACAAAAATAAAGGTAATTGTTTCACAGTGAGATATTAGTAAGAATGAGTATGTTTTATTTGTTTAATAAATTTGAGTGGAATACTATATTTTATCATGCTATGTCTGCTTCTATTGGTTTAAAATGTATACTGTACGGAACAGCTAAACCGCCACCTGATGTTTAATGTACATGTACCTGACATTTGATGTATTTCTGAAAAGTATCAAAGCAATTTCCTTGACATTTGAATTTTAATAAGAAAGGAAACTGAGGTTATGTAAAATCAATACATCATTGTTTGTTAATGTATTATACAAAAATTAACGTTGCTCAATAAAAGTTCGGGTTAGTTGGATCAAATACTGTACCTTTAAATGCCATATTAGTATGTTGTATGCAATGTAGAGTCTTGGAAGACGAATACCATTTTGTAAGGAAATTTTAGAAATGATTTAATGAAATGTAAATCGTACATGTATAAACATATATTAAATCTCGATTGCTGAAAACCTCCGAAATTCTTAAAATAATATATAGTACAAACACAAATAAACTGAAAAAAAGTGTATTTCTTTATAAAGCCAATTTTAAACATTCGAAATCTATTACATATTTAGATATTTCTTATCAGTTAATTTATAACATACGTGTTAAAAGTTATTTCGAAGTCGAATAAACCTCTCCAAAAAGCAATGTCAGCTTGCTAAATCATAGTTAACAATGTCACAGTTTACATTATATGGTGAAAATAAATCAATATTTACACCATTTAACATGTTTGTCATATATTATATATTTGTTATTATGTTATCGTATAAGGTCATGGGTCATGTATATTATATATATATTTTTTTTTCATTTCAGAAGTGTGTACAAATCCATCAATGTAGTATTATCAAAATTTTAGTACCGAGTGGCATTTTGTTTTGGAAAGTATATGAGCGTATTAAAACAACATTTCGGTATTTCCGTTGGCAGACATTAGAAAGTTTCGTTTATGAAAGTATCAGAAATAGAAATTATATTACAATGATGGATTATCGTTATTGCAAACAGCTAGCCGGAGGACGGAAATTACTATTGTATTAAAGACAGCATCATTGATAATGTCCGTAAGTAAGCACTATTTTCGAAACAACTATCCATCTAACCAACGTAAACACACGTTAAACAGTGATTCATTTAAATTTCGCCTTATAGTTTGTTTTGTTTGATGAATATACTATAGTTCCTGGCGCACCATGTATATGATATTATTTTAATCTCACTTATGTAGTTAAGGTTATTGACCGAGATCAGTAGGGATAACACAGAGTAAGTAAATTTAAGATTCTAAGCACTTCTTATTTATGATGTACTTATTCATTGAGTTTGAAAAATAACGACGATGTTAACGACCGATAGTTTATTGCACTTACATATAGAAGGCTGTGTAAAACTGTGTATGCAAATGAGGCAAAGAGAGAAATAATTGTTTGCGTACATGAGTGCGTGAGTGAGTGGGTGTGTGAGTGCGAGCGTGCGTTTGCACAAATGTAGGTAGGTGAGCGTGAGTGCATATATCGATTCATTGGTGGGTTTCATTAGTTTGTGTGAGTCTGTGTGAGTAAGAAAGACAAAACTAACAATCAGGAGTTATTATTCGATACTAAACATTTCAAATGATAGAAACAAGTATGGTTTATTATAGAACTTTATATCATCAACAACTATATGTCTACCAATTAACTCTTATAGATATGAAAACATATCGGTGGAACGGTAAGACGATTTTCCATTTATTTCTTCCATTTAATTCTCCGATCAAACAATGAAGTGATATATAGTCGATTCAACATTTGAATTATTATTATAAAGATAGACACATTTATTGTGCATTTTAAATCTGAATTTTCCAGATAAATTGTTATTGTCATATTCACTTTTTATTAAGAGACTTGTATAGCTACTTACCTTAACCTAAAGAAACTCAGTTGAGCGTTTATTGTCTACAAATATGCACTAGACATTTTAATAATAAATCATAAAACTATTTTTTAAGATAAATTCTCTGATTTATTAATATTTTAGAATAAACATAATAGCATAGCAAGTATGTTGACGGTATCTGTTTCCTTGCACAATGTGTTCAAACTTGTCAGAAAATGATAAATATTCGGGGTGGGGGGGGGGGGGGGGGGGGGGGGGGGATGTACAATTCCTATTAACAGATTTTTTTCAAAGCTATTATTGATTAGTTTTTGTATTCATTTAATTTCAATTTGCTTTTCTGTCATTCAAAATTTGTAACTTTCGATTTAACTTTATGTTATCAAGTTATTAAGCGAATGATTGTTATGCTATAGTGCGTTTAATCAATTTGTAGTATGATAACAGATATTGATCTGTATAATGTTACCTTAACAATTTAATATCTGATCCTTTTGATGTCCATGGATACCAGTTATATAACTGATCATGTGAGTCTAACCAGTGTAATTAAATGTCTCACCTACCAGTTACATCCCTTTTGTGATGGTAGTAAGATTATTGCGTCCAAGATATTAGAGCTGTGTAAATAAGTTTGGTATTTTTTGTTCTTGACAATGCTTAAAAATGGTCATATTTCTTTGTGCGTTTGAGAACATTGAGGTCTGCTAAGTTTAAAGAAATTAAGTAGTATTGGGTGAATATATAACAGTTTAAAGAATCGAAGTGATACTCAAATAACAAAATGGGAAGAATTGGCAAACATGAAGGGGAGTTATCCAACATCGTAATTGTGAAAAAGCAGTCTGGTCAACCTGCATATTTGGACTAACAGAGCACTATCTATGGAAACAAAGAACTTTTAGAACAATCGGCAATGCATTCAGTGTTCCAGAAGTGTATTTTAAGCGAATAGCTGTGTAAACGATAACATGAATATCTCGCTATAATTTGATAACACTGTGATATGTAGCAACTTTCTCCTTTTCAACTGTCATGCACCAGTTAATCAGAGAAAATGCCGTTTTTTGTATAATAATGTGCGTAATGGACACTACTTACTGTTAAAACACATGCAACTATGTGAATGTGTGAAATTATTTATGAAATATAGATTCTGATGTTTTTGTTCAGTGTTCCAGAAGTATATTAAAAGCTAATAGCTATTTAAATGGGTAACATAAATGTCTCGCTATAATTTGATTACACTGTGATATGTAGCAACTTCTCTCCACCTGCCATGTACCAATTAATCAAAGAAAATGCATTATTTTGTATAATAATGTGCGTAATGGACAATACTAACTGCAAAAACAAATCCAACTACATGAATTGTGAAATAACTAATAGATCTAGATTCTGATATTCTATTATTCGATGATCTTGTTATGTTTGTTATATCGGACAAGTTCAACTGGATATACATTTTTACATGCAAACACATATTGAACGACTTACATGTATGACTGATTAAATATAGAAAGAACGAGGGCATCGTCCTAAATTGGAAGGGCAGTGACTATTTATGTCGTCCATGTAAGCAGGATCCTGGCGTACATTACCATATCTCTGTTAACAATTGACATAAAACCATTTTAGGTTTCTTGTTCTTAATCTGTAGAGTTAATTCAACTTGAAACAAAGTTGTTTCAACCGAAATTAACGTAGCTTTCCAATTTGAAATACAAACCTAATCTTTGACACCTTATTCTTGTATGCTTTCACTTTTTTCCCGTTTCCTTTTCACAATATTCACCGCTCTCGTAACCCAAACTGATCCATTATCTAATGCATCTCTCTAACAAACAATACAAATAATCAAATTTACACGTTATGGGATCTAGTTTTCAATTGCAAAATTCAATATTGCCGATCGCATTGAAGAACAGGCTCTTCCATTTTGTCTCTTAAGCAGTACTGTAATATCTCAAATATCATCTAGGGAATTTCTACAAGTCAATAAAGACTATTTTATATTTTAATATTTATTGAGAAAAACGGGACCGTGTTCATTCCTGTTTTCTGTTCACAATTTATATGTTGTTAAGTACAAGAATGAATTCCAACACAAAAAAAAATTCAAATAAAAATCACCCCGCCTCTAAAAAAGCACGAAACAAAACACACACAAAAAAAAAATGTATATAGATTTAAATTTAACGCCATTATGGTCATTTCCAATTTTAATTTAAACAATGGTAGTCGATTTTCCATTAAGTTTTGAGGCAGTCTCTATAGAACTCGGAAAGAGTACTAAGTAAAGTCAACATTATATTTTTATTTCAATATGAACTGACACAGTTATTTAAGTACCTTACATGGTAATGAAAAACTTTTTCTTTTTTTTAAATGTGGTTTAACGCTTTTAATATAAAACAAACAATCTGTTTCATAATTAAAATGAAACACTTCATGTATCAACGAAAACTCCTGCACTTGAAACAAAACTATTTTGCAAGAGTCAACTAGCAAACACGACTAGACGTCTGTTAGTAAGTGATAGCACTGTTTTTGTTCTGGCCGTTTTGTAAACAGATTTCGCTAAAACTATACAATTTTTATCTGGTATGAGACGGTTTGTGCTCTTCTGTCGTCTTACACTCCTATTTGATTTAAATGTAATTGTGTGGCGCATTATTACGTATTGGAATATTGTTTTAGATGCAGTAGCTATACATCATCGGACCGAATCACACAGGCTGTGCAGTTTCTGCCGCTACGAAATGAATTAAATCCTTACTTATATCCAAGAAATACGCCTGCGTGATTTGGAAGTTTACACAACTACACGTCATTGTCATAACAATAAACTTAACCTTAAGGTAAAACTTTAAAACGTGAACATCTAATTAAAACAATAGTCTTCATCCTGACATATTGCGCCGTCGTGTATTTAAGTATATAAATGGAAAGTTCAGGCTAAGTAAGAACTTAATAAACATTGTAATGCCATTTTCGTCAGTTCAATATCTCCTTTAAACAAATTGATATAAATTCAATACTTCAAGTATCTTTAAATGAAAAAAAGTATTCAACTTGCGTCAATCAGTACATAACCATGTCATACAACCGCTACTGACGGCATATACATTACATAATCACGTCATACAACCTCTACTGCCATCTTGCGACATGATATAGTCACGTCATCGTCAGTGTCAAATTTATGATTACCCCTAAGAGAACACATCATAAATGTTATCATCATGTGTTTGTTTTGAAACAAACGGTAAACACTAGACATTGTGGTAGTTGTATTGATATATTCAGTACAATCAGATTCTGTTGTAACGTGTTTTCTGGTTCACGTCATCTGTTCTTTATAACTGACACAATACCCTTATTTTGGTTTCAATAGAGCAATAAGGTACCAAGTGTTTATGAAATAAGAAGGCACTTAGTTTTTTTATGCACCAATGGGAGCGAACTGTTAAGTTGGTTACACCAGGAGTACTTTAGAAAAAAAAAACTGATCAATTTATTTTATCTGATACAGAATTCCGTCTTTTGTGACACCTCCTGGAACGTGTTAAAACTATTTTATTTTATTTGTCGTCTGTTTAATGTCTGTCATGCATTTATGCAACATGCCGTATGGCATTAAATCCATGTTTTACTGCTACCGACGCAATGTCACTTAAACGAATATTCCATTTTTCATTCTTTCAATGGAATGTCTCATTTGATGAAATGTAGGAATAAAGTTCAGTTCAATAGGCAATCTATTAGAAGTTCATTTTAAATGCAGTTTTTATTTTGAGTAGATGGGTTCTCTAAAACAAAAAAGAAATGAAGGTGATAATAAACAAGACAGCGATGTGTGGGTAGCAGTATGGTACTCTGCATATAAATAATTAATACATGTCTAAGACTTAATACATGCATACTAAAGCAAAGCAAATATATGCCCGAAAGAATACGTATAGCAAATTAAATGACACAGCTATCTAATGCTGCATATGATCCTTTATAAGACATGATGCGTGAGTGCTGTTCTGTATATATCAAATATCCATAAAAACACACAAAAAACAAAACAAAACAACTGGAGATCATTTTGTTAAACATGTTCAGATCGTACGTAAACTTTAAACTCCAGAGGTGTAAATGAAAATTAAACAATTTTCTTGCTTGTACTATTTTTACGGATTGTAATAATACATGAATGATTTAATGTCAAATATTACTCCGCCCCATGCAACAACTGTCAATTATTACTACACAGGATTTAGGCCAATTGGCAGTCCACCAGCTAGAATCTAATCGGTATCAGGTAAAAGCATTATTGTGATATATCATGTATTTGTTTACTATAAATATTCATATCAAGTTGCAATAGTAACGAGCGTGTTTACTATACACCGACCATTTCAACTACCAACATGGCATTGCCGTATTCTTTATGTGCACCTTCGGTGTATGATTATAGGAACAAGTCCAATACCGAGGAGGTTTCTCATAAAATGACTAACAAGTTGACATATTTGAAAAACAAATATGTTATCTAAAATCTTTTGTACCATAACATGTTTCCTGCACAAGATAGCTGGTCATGTTTCTAGAACGTTTCAACCAGATGCATAGAGCGATTTGTTTATTGACACCTAAGAATATAAATGACTAGTTTGATTTGAAATGGACTATTGAATAGCGATGACAATTGAACTATCTATCGTCTGCTAGAATACAACACTAAAGTCGTAACAGAAAATAACAAAATAATACAAAAGAAACAATTTGAAATTTGAACGAAATTAGTGTATTAAATTATGTAAAAATCATTTGAAAATAGATATGTTACTGTTTAAATACCAAACACTTTAATCCAGTTACTACCCAATTCACAAGTATTGGTTTTCTTTAAACGGTTCATTCAGTAACTGCATTGAAAATGACTTGTCTCCAGAGACCACAGTACTATATTGTTTGGGATGGGTTTTAAATAAGCAAGAGACTCTTTATAAAATATAGGCAAACTTAACATCGACACAAATGAAATATTAATTGCAATTATTTGAAGAAGATCATACGAAATAAGCACGAAGTAAGCATCAAATAAACGAACTCTTACAAAACCTAAGTAGGCGGCCAATAAACATGAACTAATGTTACCATCCTCAATGCACTGAGCGGTAATATACAGTGCCGTTATTTTTTCATTTATCTTTGTCAAATGTTCAGTGAGAGGTAAAGTTCAAAGAAACTTTTATTATCGTTTGTGTGTTTTTTTCTGTATACTAAATATACTGTTGCCGTATATCGCAGGTAACCCCATGCTACTAGTTTACAGTACATGACATCATCAAAATGAAACTGTAATTGAGATATTCAGTGGCGATTTGACTCCTGAACTTTCAAAGGTCGCGACGCCTTCTGTTATCATTTCTTCTTTTTCTTATGATTTTGATTTTTTTCTTTGTGTCAACTATATTTGTGCTGTTGTAATAATTGTGTTTGAATACGATGACGTTAAATTGTTATGTGTGTTTTTACCGGCTTTACTTTTAGATTTAAGTTATTTTGATTTGGGTGTTACTATTTTATCCGACTTTTTATATAAAGAAGCTCATTCAAAAAGGCTCGAACATGTAATACCAATGCTCGAGGTCGTGACGGTAGAGCATTGTAATAAAACTTATCTGTTTAATTTTCTGATTGTTTGGGATAAAGGGGCGTCAAAATAATACACCGACGCTTAAACAGGATTTTCGGGTAGTGACTTTGTGGCATGTAACGGCACTTATTACTTTGTTGTTTTGGTTGCGATTTTTATTTTCCAAAGGAATGGCTCTTTTATCATTTAATAGCTACCTGTATTATAAACATCATTGTAAGCTAAATTGCCAACTTTAAGCAAATGAATTTGGTTTGATTTTTGTCTTCTTTCTTACAAAATACTTTCAAAATATCATTATATTGATTTTGTACATATATTCGTTATTATCTGCTTATGTCAAAACAAATCCTATTCGGTTACTGGGCGTCTTGTTGTAATTCTTTCGTAGCATGACTGTGTGTGTCTGTAACTGTTCGAAAATTTAATTACTGTTGTTTTGTTGCTATTTAGCTTGTGGACGTCAAGGAGAAACAAACCGTATAATTAAATTGGAAGTTTTCACTGACTTCTCTAGCTGCCGGTCCTTCTAAATGGTAATGATATTAATCAGTCTCAAGGGAAGTGTGGACTGAACTATGTGTATCTGTGTTCTTAACATTTATGTCTAATGTTTCTTTGACATTATGGATGTAAGGCTTGTTTATATGATTGTCTTTAACTAAATTGTTATTATTACCCTTATAAAGTCAGTTCCTTATTTTCCTCATATGGCAGTCATTAAAAAAAAAAACAAACCTTGCTTGGCGTTTCTGAACAGAAAAAATATTGGCAATGCATTTTCAATGACATTTCCGTTCCATTCAAAATTATCGCAATATACATTTGATCTTTATTTCCTTTTTAACTTGACTGTGTAATCTAATATCTTATCAAAATCAAATAATATTTGTGTTGTTCAATATTGCTTGATTCATCATGTCTTCACTAATGGCATTGCTTTGTTTAATCAAAGTAGAGTCACAATCTAGAATAACACCATCTTTTCAAAATAGTTCATTTATTTTATTTATTTATTTTCTGTTTTTCTCATTACTTCCATTATGAGTACTTAAAGAAGTCTCGTCTATTTCGCCGATATATTCTGGATCAGAGCAATAACACTGCAGATTTATATCCTGCATCTTTTGTTATAGCTGTTCTGTTCAATAACTTATATTGTATTTTGTATCTGTAGTGTGAAATTCGTTAATTTTGTTGACCAAATATTAAATCGCGGCCCGTTATAAAATAACTTATTGGCCAGTATCGGATTATGCTAAAACATTGATGAATAAAACGGAAAATGTCGACCTGTGCATTAACAAATTTCTCATAATTAAGATAAAATACTAGGACAGAATCAACCATTATATTCATGTAGAACCTTTCTCTTTTTGACTTAATAAACTTTTCATAATTTATTGAACAGAAAGTTATAGGCGATGTTTTTTATGCTTGGTTATCATGTAACGGTATCCATGGAAATGGACCTGACCCGAGAACAACTATGATACTGACCACAATGCGTTGTTTGTCCAAGGAAATACAGTGTAATGTTTACATCGTCAGCTTGTCTAAGAAAAATGGCGAGACAATATCAATCAGTGATTAGATTATCGACTGGTTTGATTGACAACAGGCGTCAATTCAGTTATTGGACACGTCTGAACATTTTCAATAGACGCCCAATTTGAAAAAGTGAAGAGAAAATTATACTAGGACAGCCACGTGTACTTGTAAAACGAAATGAATTCGGTTCCTCTATAGACCTTACTACATAGGTAATTCGCACAGATTCTTCAAATTCTTCTCTTTACATGGAGCCTAGACACAATCAGAATGACCAAATATAGCATTTTCAATATCAACACTAGTCCAAATTTATATTTGCTGCTGCTGCGAAAAAATATCAGTTTAGTAGTACGAAGCGCTTTACGCTGTTATATTTTTGTCTCACGTCATATAATACAAATGCGTTATCTGGCGAGGATTAACGATTTAGCATAGCTTCATTACTTAACTGAACATAACACATATATTTCTGACAGTAATGCTGCGTCAGACAGAGGCAATGCACATTAGATGACAATGGGAGAATATTAGGAATAATAATGTAAGAATGCATTTTCAGCTGTGCTTTATGCAAAAGGGTCGGGCCCCGATAAGTCTGTAGAGCGTCTGACTATCAATCCACGGGTCGTGAGTTCGAATCCCAGCCTGGCAACAGTCTCAGTGATGACTGAAATACAACATCGTTTTTCAACGTTGATTCAAATGGGAAAGTTATTAGTTATTTGCGGAGTATATGGGTAGTAATAGAGTACTGGTTAACCTAACATGATCCCAGGAAACCGTGGTTAATTTAACTGATCGACTATAAGTCCTCGATGGCATAAAAATGACGTTAAATATTCAAGAAATCAATCAATTAATAAATCAATCAATCAAATATGCCAAAAACACAGCCCTGTTTATGTCGTCGTTATCAAGCTCTGCAGTGTTATCACCGCCATAATGTTCATACGCAACAGGGACTACTTTTTATTCAAGACATGTATTTTATATATACAAACCGTAACAAATCTAACAATGAGTAGTATTGTGGACATTGTACTATATCTTTTTTCTTTTAAAAAATGCTCCATATAATAAACCAAACGTTATAATTATATCCGTAAAGTTAGGAAGGTGTTTGAATATTTATTACATGCCGGCTATCAGTAATGTGTAAGTACTTTGATTGAATATAAAGAAACAGTATTGGATAACATTCGAAGCAGCTAATGAATTTAGAAATGACACCTTTATGATAAATACATAGTTACTACCATTACTACCAATGTATTCCATAAAACAGAAATAGCAACATGTTTAATTCTATACCAACGTTCATATGCAACAGAGATGTCATAAACGCATCGGAATATTGAGACAAATCAAATGAATGAAGGAATGAATCAATTGAATTTAAACATTTGGAAAAATGAATCGATCAATACAACGTTGCGGGTCATACATGTACATGTAGTTACGAAGAGGATTTTGATCAGGTGTTAATATATTAACCATTACTTTTGTAATTATTAAATGAACTAGAAATAACGACAGTAAATGTGAAATTGCGAAGCTTTAAAGCACCAGAGACAAATGTGCTATACATCATTGCAAATATATGGTCAGACCATTTGCACCATAGAACGGACAATGAGGTTGCAAAATCGAAAACTTTTATTTAAGAAACAAAGTATCTCATCTTGATCATCTAATTACTACTTTAACAAACGTAATGAAAGTACAATACAACAGTCCGTACAACATTGAACAAAGTTTTATACATTGTATATAGAAATGTTCGATATACACTTATCCACTGATCAAACAGCTGCGTATTTTTTAAAAATATTATTCATTGGTCATCAACTCCTGTGTATATTTAATTCAAGTATTTACATGACTGTTCTATACGCTTGTTATTTCATAAATGAGTTCCAACGTTTTATCAACGATTAAAACGTCTATGTTCTTTTTTTACACTTTTATCACTGTAGATGCGTAAACCAATTAAATAAAATTAGGTGTGTTTTAAAAATTCGTGGACTTTTGAAATAGTCTTAACATTTAAAATAGCACAGGAATAAAAATATATTACACTAAATAGTAATATATCCTCTATGAAATTGCCAAATTTCGTAACTATACTGAGTATGAGAATGTACCAATAAGACTAGTAAATATGCATGTAACGGCTATCCGGAGCAGTCCGATGACGTCAACGACGTAAACTTGACATGAAATTTAACCATCCATATCACATCTTGTCAAAGTAACGACTGGAATCCAGGGTGCTTTTCATTACATATGTGTTAACCCATTTATCATAAACATATCTATATCACTGTACAATGATGCAATATGTTATAAACTTTTAGCCAGTTAAACAGTATGCAAATACTTGACGTCGTTGACGTCATCGGACTACTCCGGGTAGCCATTACATGCATATTTTCTTATTATAAGCTGTTGCAACTTTAAAGTATACAATATCAATATGAAAGTTGGCAATTGCATAGACGAACTTTTAATTTTTATGGCAATACACTTTTTATTCATGAACTACATTAAATGTTGAAAATATTACAAAAGTCCACGTATTTTTAATACGCCTCGTATGTAATGTGTTCAATTGGAAAATGTACAAACATTTTTCAATCTTCATGTTTTGATACTTCGATTATATATTTTTCTAACGCATTCATAACACAATACAGTTATGTGAGAATATTGCTCTCTAACATCCGGATTAAGAAATAACATAACAATAACTAATGTATATCAGTGTGTGTACTTGGTGTACCTTGATTTAGACTACATTAGTCTGTCACGTGTTGTAAACGATAAAAGTTGTTTCATTTCAGAACATAAATAGTTTATACCGGCTGAACTTGTACTATACTGATGTGGTATGTGGAAGACAGGCCCTATTTGAATAATTCCATTGAGTGTTAAAGATAAAAGAAACGATCTCTAGCATGCTGAAACTAATAACGGAGACAACAGAAATGACGTGATGTTACCAGGGACGAGGGCTGCATTTACGCAGAGTGTAACATCGCAAAAAAAACAACAACTAAGCTTACCGTATTCCATACATATTCAATTAAGACCTTATCCAGACGAATCGATCTTTCACGGCAATACTAAAGTGTTATATTTTTTTATTATCATAGTTTCAATAACGTCTAGGTGTTAGACGAAGTAATTATCAATTCTCATCGGTTTAACATTTTATATGTGTATAGTATAGCTACTTAGTCGATCGTGAGATTATACGATTGATTACAGGGTATAGCGCTATGGCCTACACGCATCTCAATCAATGTATTCAAATAAAGATCCGAAGCATCATGGTTTGTTGATATCAAAAAGCAAATCACTTTATCTGTCAGCACCTGCTGCGACCGCTGAGAAATGTTCGATTTTGACGTTGCTGTCAGAAGATCATCAATCATTTCTGCTAGCAGTAATTAACTTGATTCCGATTTATTCACAGTGATGTGTACTCTGATTATAGACTTTTAATACAAAATAAAAATTCAATACACCCTAACAAAGTATAAAATGAAACAAAATAACCAGAAAACCAAATAGAACATCGCATGTTTATGTACACACACTGGCTAACCCACTCGGGTTACAGCGGAATGAAGAAAAGCAAACAATGGAGGGACAGACGTATTACGGCTGTCAACTTGATCAATTAGATTTGCCAACTCAAATTTGTTCCTTGTCTTCCGAGTAATCATATAGAGATAATTAATATTCCGGTGCTGCATTAACAGTTTTTGCGTACTTCGTCCTGAATATCAATACTACCGTCACGTTTGCTTACCGAGTTGAACTGTCCTGTCCACCTACTTACTGTGGAAATGGTTTGACAATGTACGAGTTCGGATATACAACAGTAAACTGACAAAGTTGCTTAAAAGTCTTGAAAAAGAAATAGAAGAACAAAAAACAACACAAAAAAACAATGAATAATAGAACGTTTTTGGCTAAATATCAAAGAGAGACAAGCCTTTTTAATTGGTTTTCTTTATAATATAATGGGCAAAATATATCCAATGATGTGTACGTTCACATCTGTGTTGCGTTTTTTTTTATCATTTTAAAATTCGTACATTGGTTAAGGAGACGTGTCACACTTACAGTTTTAACTGGCATGAACGTTAATAAATCCTCCCATCCCAATGTCGCCGATAACTCCCCCAAATGTGTATTTAACATATTGTATTCTGTAATATCCATGTTTACCGCAACTTACATTTCTATTCTAATATATCTTTACAATTGATCTTTACTACAAAATCAATGTTGTTATCTTGTAAACTTAACAAGAAATCCGCATTTGTCATGATAGTTTGTGTAATTGTATTGTATTTAGGAGAGGAATTCTATAGGCTTGTCTTTCATTCCAATCCTTTTGACAAACTTGTTACTAAAAATGTATATTGTAAGATATTCGAAATAAAATATGTTTAAACAAAAAGACACGTGATTACTATAAATGTAAGATTCTACGCGATACTTTTAAAACATATATATAATAGTAATCAAATCTTATCATATTAATTTAGGATTCAAATGCAAATTTTGAGTTGAGAACAATAAACTAGGCTTATATTTTTTATCACCAGTCCTGATGATAATTAATAAAACGAGTTTGCATTCAATTGGTTAAATTAAACCAATGGAATGCAAACTTGTCCTTTTTTAATCGGCCCAGCTGCAAATGATTTCATTTGGAAATGAAATGCAGTTAATCTATATAATTCATTTAGGTTGATAACCGTGAACAGAAAAATAAAACTGTTTGTAATGAAAGTTTATTTCTATTTCTCACCAAATCTTCCGTCCAAAAAAAGTGCATAAAATATTTTTAGCAATTTGAAGCAATTCTTATTTCTAATTCCTATCTACCATTTTACCACACCATTCAGTCAATACTTGTTAGCGGGTATGAATTATTTTTAAATCATAATAAAAATAATAAAACATGGGAAGAACTGTTCTGCTGAATTTAAAACCAGACATTGGAGAATCTACGGAAGTTTCATCTTTACTAATACAAAAAGTCACGATTGGTTTCACCGGTGCACAGGGTGATCAATATTGTTACAGGGGAACTATCACAGACACTCCGCTGGATGTTGATGATATTTTGAAATATACATCTATTTAGAATAAACGGACTTTAAGAGGGAATGTGCACTTATTGACGTGATAACCTAAAGTATTTCTCAATTATTTTTTTTAAAACATTTGCATTTTATAAAGCCACAGAAATCCAATAATCTGATGTTCATGACTTCAAGTTTGTTGAGCATTTCAAAATGATAGGATTTTTTTGAAAAAAAGACAAAACCTGGTTATTGAAAGGGAGTTCCATTGCGATTATCATGGTCTAGAGAATATCACACAAACACCAAATTTTTAATTTCCCTTTTCATGAGTTTTCCATGATGACAGAGCAGAAACTTTTCATCTCTAAAGATTTTAAACAAAAATGTAGTTTCTTTGTAATATATACAATTTAGTATGTGTCGTAATATTGAAATTTTAATTCGAACACATATTTCAAACTATTTGGTAAATGAGGATTGTTTGTTAAGTTTGATATTTATCAATATTTAGTATTTGTTATAGAATACTTTTTTTAACGTAAAATTATAATAATAGTATGTGTTAATGAGCAGACACAATCCCAACGAACTGTCTTAAAATCGAGCTATTATCAAATTTTAACATGAATATAAGTCGTTTTAGAATTATGAACAATGTTAAGAGACAAATTTTACACATTTACACATAAAAACTTGTGTAACATACTAGCAATGTTATTGGTTTACACATATTAATACATACACGTGCAATGTACAATCATAGGTATAGAACGCGAGCATATCGTGCGATACAGACAGTATATGAATTGTACAAGTGTAGGCCCTCTCAATTCGAGGTCATTCATTTGCCGTATAGAAGCACATATTGTATTAAACCCCTACTTTCTCACAAAAGGGTCAAGATCATGTACATAAATGAAGAAGAAAGAAAGATGTAAATTAATAAAGAAAAAGTAAAACATATATACAGCTGAATGAGAACGATATTGTGGTTTTTATAAGCAATTATATATGAGTTCAGGTATAATTGTCTGTTGGGTGTTTGAAACTTTAATAAAGTAATTTATTTGCGCTTTGTTTAAACAATATTTATTTGTTATCAACTGGTACATATACATATATTCAATAAACAGCGATACATGACAACAGAATTGTGAAAAAAAAACCCACAAGGATGAGGCGTATACGACGCTTCAACTACTGATTGATGTGTATACAAGCGTTGACCAATACTTGCAATCGTACAAGCGTTGACCAATACTTGCAATCGTATACGAGCGTTGACCAATACTGGCAATACATGACTTATTTTGAAGTTTGTATATTGACAGATAGCGATTGCAGAACAGAGATGATCCATACAGATAAAGCACTCATGAAATCAGCTGGCAGATTACTGTGTGCATTTTTACCGTAAAAATATGCTATAAAGAAGGTAAAGAAAGTGACAATCCTATAATATGCATTGTTCTCTTTTATTCCCTGAATTTGCTTTGATAACAAAATATATGGTTTATTTTCGTTTGAAAAAGCGAATTTGAAAATAAACAATACACTTGCTCACATGAGAAATAGTACTTTCATAATACAGTCACCAAACCAGCTCACGTTCAATCAATACATACATTGATAGCCGGACTCTAATGAATATTCATGCACCTTCCTAATTTGATTGATATCATTGTGGTGAAATCTGGTACATGCCATGCCAGTTGTTTTGCTCCTTTTGCTTAAATCGGGTATCTAGGGTACCAGTCAAGTATAGCAACCGGGAACCAGTCTACTATTCCTAGTAAATAGGCAGAACAGATTTACACTTCAGACATAAAGGACTTTCAGACCAGGACGCTGTCCAACCTAGTTTTAGCTAAGGCCAGAGCGCAAGCTATTGTGGATAACTTGGTAAGTCAAACTTCAGTCTATGTGGAAATCACTCCATCATTGTAGCGTTTGGTTTATTTTGTAATTTGTTTTAAAAATGAAATAATTCAATGTCCACAATATATGTTTATCGTCTGTTTCTGTTTGCATATATAAAATACATGAAACAATGAAATTTGAGTTTGGCAGAAAACCCGACAAAAACCTACACTTGAAATAGTCACAAATGTTCTCACTGGCCATGGAGAGGTTGAACCCTATTGGTGGATGTTTCCATCTTATCTCTTAGCACCGTAATGGCATATACATTTTTGTTATTCCGGTTTATATATAACTAGACTACCTCTATAAATAAGACATTTCGTGATAAAATATCAATAAACTGTCATCACCTTACGATTTTTTTCTAAAATAACCAAGACAAATTACGTGATCCATTTCCGAAATAATATTATATGGAGTCGCCTTATTGAATTACAATTTGTCTGTACTAGAGACACTATGGGATAGGTCATTAGTCTTGCATGCCATCATTTTGATATATATCCGCTAAATATATGGTAGCCTTTGCATCCGGGACATTATTTCAGTCATTATCTTTATTGCATTATTGTGACACGTTTTATAATAGAGTAGAGAGCTTTCCATTTTAATGTATTTATGTGGTGCCCCACCATAAAGTTCAGGGACATCAAACATCTAAGGGAACTAAAATGTAAATTAATTCAAAAAGCTAGTAGATACAATTACCATACATATAATACGTCAATATTGAAGCAAATTCCCAAGACTTAGGTAAATAACACTCGATGTCAACCTTGGTAAAACTTATGCAGATATTGATTAAGGCGCCACAGTGACACTTGCGGAGATAAGACCATGACAATCACATCCTAGGCGCGTTGTCTTTTGCTAAGACACACTCCGTATCAATATTTTAACCCGTTTTCTTAAAATTTCCAACCTTATATGTGTTGAGAAGGGTACACAGTGTTTTAAAATGTAATTTTTCCTTTGCATAAAGCTTTATTTTGCAATTCAGACCTGTTTGTATTGGTTGTTAGTCTCTAGTATTAAACAGCACTGTTGGGAAAGCCACATTTAAGCACGTTGATTGGTCAGTTGTTTCAACTGAAAATGTGATGAAGTCACTGTTAAGTATGCGTTCAACTGCTATGAATTGTGGGACAGGCATAGAATTCCCTGCTTTTACAATGGTGGTTAATATACCTGATTCGGGAGAAATCAGGTTTTGGGATATTCTTATTGGTTTTATAGGAAACATGGGTAATTTAGACAGCTTCCTTAATCGGTAATGCCTTGTGAACTGAATCACTGAAACATACGTTGCGACTAAAGTAGCCTAACCACATCGACACTAGTTAAGTTACTAGTCTAATAGTCTGGGTTAGTCTATCCCAGAACCTGATATCTCCCGAATCAGGTCTATCAACCCTAATGAAAAAGCAGGAAACTCTATGCCTGTCCCATTATTCCTAGCTTATAAACGCTTACTAAACTGTGATGTCATTCACGCTTTCAATGGTGCAACTGACCAATCAACGTGTTTCCCAGCACTGCTATTTAACGGACCCAATTGGAAGAGCTTTATGTTAATGGATTAATATTGTATTTATATCCAAGTTATTATACTCCGATTTGCCTACGAGAACATGAAAGTTAACTGATCCTAAATTTGAGTCTACTTATTATATTTGGTGAGCGCGCCACTATTCACACATTTTATTTCCTAAACTTAAACGTACTAAATTAGCCTGCCGAGCTGTCTTTTTGATTCTCTTTAAAGGAGACGAACCTGTTTATTAGATACCTTTGTAAAACGCAGCTGGTAAACTGCAAAGTTAATCGCAGAATGATGATTGTGATGAAATATTGTTATTATACGTGCCAAACCTTATACAACAAAAAAAAATCGAACTTAAAATTATTAGTCATCATGCGTATAAATATGTAGTATAGGTTATAACGTGATAAGCTACGTTTCCATTTCTCAAGTACATGTAATATCACGACTGTATAAGTTGCACTGTCACGTTTAAATTCAGAAAGTAATTATGTGTTAATTAATGCTACAATATCACTAGAGAACATACACGTAACAACAACTTCTGCAATCTGTCCAATCAATTACAAATGCAGTCAACTTATTTAGTATGATATTAAGTCTAATTGCGGTTGAACATTGATGAAAATCGGTAGGTTTCTTTATGTTTATTGATTCTCATCATTTTCAATTTACATTTTTAATTATTCAAAAGACTAGCATAATGCTCGTATCTAAGGGGATTTAACGCTTCTTTGAATAAAAATCAGGTTATGTATGGTACATCATGTCTTATTGATGAACTGGATCTGAGGAGTATTTCCGCAAGTATCTGGAAAACTTTCCTACATACAGTTTTGGACATGACTGGATTCGACTGTAAGACACTTTCAGTGATATATAATGGTCGTTAGCTGGCGCTGCATTCAATCGCTCGTCCACGGTTGACCCGTTTACGTGATTTAAATCTGCATATAACAACACACTGTTTCGTTATATACAGCCAATCGCTAATCAATAAAGTAGTTAAATACTGACGAATTGAATTCTTGTGCCATAGAAATGTAGACTTATACTCTATACTATAACTTTACTTCTGATCTACTTTAAGTCATTTTACTATTTTAAATGGCCTCTTTGAATATCATATTTAATAGTATACCTAAAGTATTGTTAACTGAAAAATATGTGTACGGTGTAGTTGCATTTCATTTTTAACTCATTCCAAATAAGAAGCAATGCCAATTGTAGTAAGACTTGTCAATTATCATTCATATCATATCACTTTTTTTAACTATTAAAAACATGTAATAGCTAGCGACTGTATACTGTAGCTTTGAGTGAAGCAGCAGGTATAAACATATTCAGACTTGTCAATTATCGTTCGTATCATGTTACTTCCGTTAACTATAAACACATGTAATAACTTGCCAGTTACTACTACTTTTAGTACAATGTACGTTTGAGCTTAGTAGCTGGTATACACATAATAAGACTTGTCATATCGTGTCACTTCTTTTAACTAATAAAACATGTAATAGCTAGCAAGTTACTACTTCTTTTACTTTACTGTTCGTTTGAGTTTAACAGCAGGTATAAACATATTAAGACTTGTTTATCGTTAATATCATGTCACTTTCGTTAAATATAGGATAGTATGTATTGATTTCCATCCCTTACATTCATCAGATAAAATCCTGAGTCAGTGTAAGGCTTCAAAACTATATTAAAACCATAACATGAGTTTGTATCTCGTTAATGATTGCATGTGGATCAATCATAAAACCGAGAGTTTGCTTATTCAAACAATATATATCGAGATCATTCTGTATAGATTTAGTAAAGATAAGACATTTAAAGTGGAAAATGACAAAGATCAATTAAAACAATCACGACAGATGTCGTTAAACGGTTTTCACTAGCTTGTTTAGATTGTTAATGTTAAACGCCACCCTGGTAATCACATATTATATTTTAGAATAGTACATAGTGTATAAAC
Source organism: Panopea generosa (assembly GCA_029582155.1). Lineage (NCBI taxonomy): Eukaryota > Metazoa > Mollusca > Bivalvia > Adapedonta > Hiatellidae > Panopea > Panopea generosa. Next base: position 70,374,257 of record CM055894.1, on the reverse strand, counting down.
ACTCCCCGTAATTACTGAGGCAACACTTACGTGCTCGCAATATACTCGTACATTGTCGTCTGCTGATAAGGATTGGTTTCGGAAAATTATTACCACACTTGCAATGTTAGTAGTTAAATGATATCATTACACCACTCTCGTTTGCACGATAGTTGGCTTGTCAATTAACAACCACACGCCCTTTTTTTATCCGGCATCAAAGACGGATATTTCAACTTTGAGTTAAAAATAACGCGATTCAAAGATATTTTTTACATATAAAGTGCAGCTTTATATAAATGTTTACGCAGTTTCCGGTCAAATGACGTCAACTTGCTTACTAAAAATATACAATTCAACTTAATATATGATAAGTACAGATCCATGTATTAATAAATCGGTAGTTTTACCACTTTAAACCAAAATTTATGTTTATCAAATATTTACCGTAAATAATACAAATTTTTGACATGTTAAATTCATACATAAAAATGTGCGGTCATAAACAGCGCAATTTGGAAATGTATGAAATATCAGAGGCTACGTAAATGGTATTCTTCAATGTTTGCTGTTAATTTTCGTCAGATGGAATATGTGGTTTGTTTTATTGATATCCAAGACTTCAATATCTTTCCCGCCTGTTTCTCATTCCAAAACATTTCGCTCTTTCGTCACTTAGCATTTCTGTATCTTGATTTATAAAACCTGTCTATTTGCGTGCTCGACGCATCGACGGGTGGTAGTAACGGATTCGTTTTTTAACAATAACATATACGAGTATACCTTTGTGCTACATGTATTTCAGAAAACGTAAATACGAGGGTAAGGTAAAAATTACATATTTTGTAAATTAGTTTAATCAGCATTTTAACCTTTTTTTACAATTTGTAGCCTTTGTACTATTGTGATTTTGGTGATAGTTTCTTATAATAAGTGTATATTTCAATAAATATTCTTTTGTTGAGATGTTTAACATAACAGTGAATTAATAAATATGTAATACCAGCTATTATTGTGGGAACTCACGATTACAAAACACTTCACATATTCCAGAATTGTCATAGTTTAGGTACATGTAGTCTTAATCTCAATATTGTCCTTAATAATTATTCTATTTATACTCTGGCTCCTGCAAAGGCATCGAGTACACTTGTGCCGTATACTTATATATGGTGATTCCTGACTTTTGGATCTAAGTACATTTAAGTTCACAGTGGATGTGAACAAGTGAACAAAACTAACAAGACATCTACATCTACAGACAAGACTAGCTGTCTGCAAACCAACTATACAATAGGATAGAATAAACAAACTCAATAAAAATGGGTTTCAGAGACACATTATCAAACTGTGATGACCATATTGACAAAATAATGAATGAAACACACACACACACACACACACACACACACACACACACGAACACACGAACACACACACACACGAACACACACACATATATATAACTGTTAATTTGGCTAACAATAAATTGCCAATGTGGCTCTGAAATTCATTCGGCGTTTCTTTATCCTTTCAGTAGTTAGATAATTATGTGATATACGTACAATGCACATGTGCAAAATATCGCATTTTTTAAATAATAGTCTGCCAGTGATGAATAGACATACATTGCTATGATGAAACGATGGGAAACCAGGCTTTCGCTCCCTAGAGGCGGTTTTGTTAGTGATCACTCCAAGGCGGGGATCCATTTCAAAGATTAAAAATTAAATTAAAAATGACGAAACTTATCTAATTATTGGATAATAGAATAACAAATGAGTCGCAGGGACACATCTTTTCATTGTTTTATGTGTTACCTAATTGCATTAAAGATTTTGGAAGAGCTCAATAGCTTTTTTCATATTTTTTCTATTCAATCCATGTAAAGACGTGTGATTTCTTTAACCAGAAAAGGCCGGTGTTCTTTACAATGATGCAACTGTTTCATTAATTATTTTATTGTTATGACTGAAAAAATAATAACAATCAATATTTTTTACAGAAATGCCAACAATATGTTGGCGACCAATTACAAATTTCGCTCAGTGTATTTGTAAATGATAAGTTTGAATGCTAATGTGTTCAAATTTCTTAAGTCCATTTTTTATGCTGAACTAACAAATTATACTAAACACACTTTTCCTGGTCAAAATTTATCAATCCAAAACCCTTGGTAACTTTTAATAAACCTCAATACCTTAAGATGACACAATCGGTAATTGTCCAAATATCATTTTAAAGTAATACACATTTTAAATGATCTGTAGCCGAAAACATAATTTTAACATAGTTGTCATACTAACCACTTATCACAAACGTGCAAAAAGACAAAGTACTGCTTACTAAATAGATACAATAATCGTGAAAATTGAAACGTGCATCAACAGGAGCTTCGCTTCAATAAGAATTGGATTTCTGTTTTGTTGCTAGGGGAATAGCTCGTTGTATGGCTTCTTTATTCCGATAATGAAAATTATCAAATTATAACAAAGCACTGGATCAATTCTTTAGGAAGTTTTTGCTTAACCCCACCGCAAAGAACAAGGACACTACATCAAATGAAATGCAATACAACCTTGACATTCCATATTAAGAGTGAGCGTCATCCATGTATACATATACAATACGTATAATACATCTGATTTCACTGAATCTGATACAACGGGTTTCTAAATATGTCCTCTATATAGCAAGTGAGCAGTGATGAATCCTTGACTGGATCCTACTCATATAAAGCTAACAGTTCATGTATGTGAATTGTCCGTCCATTCCAGATGTGTTGCATGTAAAACCATAGTATATAAGTCATGGTTGATACGATACTTATTGGTTTGGCAGATGCCTTGATATTGTGTCTATGGTTTACTTTGTAGCTAGTTCCGTTTGCCGTAATCTGGTCTGTACATTTATGTCTGGTTATTTGTTAATAATTATATATATCATACATTGTGAATAAGCATCTGAAAAGATCCAAAAAATCAGAAATTGTGTTATTGTGATTACAATTATTTCCATTTATTTATGAATATAAATATATAGATCTATTGTTTAAATAATTAAGCTTTTTTCCACCAGATAAATTGTATTAATATCTTGTTTAATCTAACCATGATATCTTTTATTTTAGAATATGTATTTGTGAATGAACAGAGAAGTTTCAAACTTCCAGATTTTATTTAATTTTCTTAACAAATAAAACGCGTAGAATTAAGAAAAATATTGGATCAGCCAATTAGCACGCCAAAACACTACGTTGTAAGTGATACTGATAGGGCATATGGTTCTAGAAATCTGAGAACACATGGATCAGCAAGTACTGAACACCTGCGATGTTGTTGATTTCACTATGTAATAATTGCGTCCAAAATCCCTATATCATTAATACCCACCGGCGTCCGTCGTCGGATACCCCATAAGGGTCACTTCCAATATGGAGAGTATCATAATAAATTTCCCATTGTTATACGACGATTCCTGTGTCGAGCGCACACAACAGTTAAATAAAAAAGCACATATTTGAAATGACAACAGTCAAATTTATAAATACATATTTATGATGATATGAGTATTCGAGTTATTTCTGATGAACAAAAGTAAATGAACAAGTAAATTGGTCCAAAGGAGACTACAATTATAAAAGAAACACCCTCATTTATAATTTATAAAAACCTCAGTCTAGCAGAATACGTAGCACAAAAATATCAATAAACAGAGGCTAATCCAAAATGTGTGTAAGTGATAAAAAATACGTGCATTATTCGAATTAGCATCATTAAGTTTTTATACATTGAACCACTTAGTATTTGCTTTAATTATTTGGAACAAAGTTTAAACATACTTTATTTCATTTTTTAAATGAATTGGGATGGGCCACATGTTCTGCTTACATTACATTCAGTCCGTCCCCCTATTGACAAATATTATGAAAAAGAGAAACTTAAATGAGTTTAAGAAGAGAGATAAAGAAGAAGAAGAAGATGATGAAGAAGAAGAAAGAGATAGAGCGAGTAAGTTGTAGCATTACTTAGTTAATATATAGTTATTTTGATATTTCACTTTACCTCTATTTGGCACCTCCTTGGAACATGATATAGTTAAAGATAACAAACCATGATGAAGGCTCATGCATTGCATCAATACTTTTTTTTATCTATAGTTTTCAATACGTTTTTTATCTATTGTTTTCAAGTATGTCAATATGTTTTTTATCTATAGTTTGCATGTGCATCAATAGGTTTTTATTTATAGTTTTCATGTGTATCAATACGTTTTTATCTATAGTTTTCATGTGCATCATTACGTTTTTTTATCTATAGTTTTCATGTATGTCAATACTTTTTTATCTTTAGTTTTCATGTGTGTCAATACGTTTTTTTAATTATAGTTTTCATGTGCATCAATACGTTTTTTATCTTTAGTTTCTATGTGTGTCGATACGTTTTTTATCTATAGTTTTTATGTGCTTCAATACGTTTTTATCTATAGTTTCTATGTGTGTCGATACGTTTTTTATCTATAGTTTTCATGTGCATCAATACGTTTTTTATCTATTTTTTTCATGTGCATCAATACGTTTTTTTTCTTTAGTTTTCATGTACATCTATACATTTTTTACTATAATTTTCATGTGCATCAATACGTTCATTATCTATAGTTTTCATGTATGTCAATTTGTTACAATGTGGTCTTGTTAAAAAGAGAGTTAATTTACTATATATATTTTTCTAACATGTTAAGATTTCCAAATACAATATCGTGAAGCGCCCATCATGTTGCGATTATTAACCCCCCCCCCACCCCCACCACCGAGCATCGACTTATACGTGCATTCTTTGCCCGATATATACAACTCATAGCTGTTACAAAAAACATTTATCGTGAGCACAAAAATATATTACGACTTTGACTTGGTGTCGAAAATAGTGAAAAGAGACGATGTTACGGTAGAATCACGATTTTACATGAGCGTTTATGGCTTCGTTTAAATAGCGATACTTTTATTTTGCTTGAGATTAAACGCCTTATTTTAACACATTTCTGGTTATTTATGGCATATCTTGTTTAATCGGTGAAAGAAGACCTCAGAGTTATTCTGGGTAGAACCCCGGTTCTTCAGCAAGTAACTTACTTTCTTACATTAAAGTTTTTGGAGCGAGCGGGACTCTAACCGACAACCTTAGCACTGACCACTGAGTTGATCTTCGTTTGCACCAACAAACGTAGATAAACATTTACTTATTAAACATCCCAAGGCGACGCATTGTAAGCAATATAAGCAAACGTACTTGTTACTATCGCTACGATTAAAAACGAAAATTTCGTCCGAAATTTTTATGCATTGAAAAGAACGCGCACTGAGATGGAAAACATACATTTAGTGTGTTTTAAACCAGCACAAAGTAAATACTACTTATGGAAGAAAGTAAATTTGGATATTCAAAATATTCATGTTTATGTTAAATAGTACCTTGAATTTTATTAAAATAAATTTAATCTGTACCAAAGACATTCTTGATTATTTTGTGCAATGGATGCAGAAACACTGACAGCACAAATAATAATATAAAACTCGAAAAGCTCATTTTCTCTTTTAAAATATTAAAAAATGTCACCAATTTGTTCTCTCCAAACTTCTGCTTTAAATGTCTAGATTTATTGCTTTGAGGAGTATAACGTAAAACAAAAACATACACGGACCAGTTTCTTTGCAATTGCAATGCAGTTATAAGGTTAAACAAGATATCTCGATGGATTTCAAGTAGTATTATTCAATCACAACAACACACTTTGGGGGCGTTTTATGCATCAGCTCAATAGTAATTATATAGTAACAGAATAAAGATGATACCATAGCAAAAAATGAACCAGCCACACTTGTCTAATTATATCATTTTACCAAACTACGGTACGTATGACAATACCAGGACGATTTGTAGTATGATTTCCAAAGTAATGCTCGTTTGACTATATTTTGTCAGTTGTATATTCCATAATAATATAAATATAAAATGGAAAATTCATCAAAACAAAATCAACCTATCTTTCTTTTACGTATTCGATAATCATTTTCTAAATGACAATACATGTACCAGAACGATGTGTACATGTTGTATAATTCCCATAGTAATGCTTATTTGACTATATTTAATTAAAGGTATTTTTTTTTATTCCATAATAATACAAATATAGAATAGGAAATATATCGAAATATTATCGAAATATCTTTCTTTTATATATTAAATATGTAGTTTCTAAATTAGTACACGCATAAATTATTCACGATGTATAAAAACAGTGCATAAATCAAAATATTGTTTTGTAGTTATTTTCTTTCGTTATCTTGCGACACGAGGGCGTTACTTATACACAATTTTAATACAACGACGAAAATGTGTGAAATGATTAGTTTCTAAATCATGTACTGTGAATTTTATTTTATTTAAATGTCATTGTTTTGTATTCTGTTCTACTGGTTATAAAAAAAGAAAACACTTTAGCATGAAAAATAAGAGAAAGATTAGATATTATTTGCAGTTTGTCTTTTTATGTTATGTATTGATACCACAGTCACGCTTGTTAACCTTTCCAATCTTGTTAAAGTATATCGACTATGGCTATGTTAGTAGGAATTATTTTATGGGCATTTCAATAATTATCATTGGTTATGAGGTCGATGAAGTCAGGTAATGTGATGTGACGACCGGGAGAGAGCGGGATTGGATGCTCATGTTAACAAGGTTTAAATATCCTAGTGACCTCTTTTATAGCTGATCAGTACTTTGCTATAACAAAGTCTCATGTTTTTATCGAACTATTTAGCTTACGTGAACATGTCTTTTTTTATTCAAATTGAACTGTACAAAATAGGAAAGAAGAATGGCACCGCACAATATTAATTCGTTGAGAAAAGACAAGTTTTAATCGATTTATTAGAAATGAAGCCAAATATCGAGGTTTACTATAATACGTAGCAAACGAAATGACGATTATAAATATTAATCAGTAATGTATGTCTAATAACGCAAATTGTTTTAATGTCCTTATATACAAGCATCATTAAATTGTCACTACTTGCACTTTTTAATATTATTCTACTTCACTATCATGAAATTGAATTTTATCGTTTTGTGAAATGGCTTTTTATTGGTCAGTCCATGAGAAGAGTTTTGCAATTCCGTGTATTTTCATTAAATGTTACAGGCACTGGAGCATTATAAAGGAAAACCGACCAAACGATCTTTGTGCATAGCTCGGAACAATTTTAGTAGTGCTTCATCTAATAAAAACAGTTTTATTAGCTGTAAAAGCTTTAAAAATATGTTTGCATTTTTGCATTAATCATGAAGATTGATTTTATTTTGACTCCTTTCTGCATGTTCTAAATATTAACATGATAATTTGTCAAAATGTAGGCTGATATAATATTCGTAATAGTTAAATCATTATAACAAATAGAAGTTTCAGAGGCTCTGTTAATCACTTTTCTAGGTGAACAAGCGGTATTCTATTGACAATATTTATGGTACCACCATGTGTTTATACAATGAAACATACAATTTACTTATATCATATACTAATTCATAAGTACATAACGTACTCTTACATGACGAATTAACCGAAATCAAAATTGAGAAACACAACAATCATTGCTGCGAAATGAAACTTTCTTAACTACCTATTCAAGTAACATTCCTGATCATAGACATTAATGGTTTTCCTCTATATCCACAAAAAATACTGTGAATAAAAATTGTATCCTATTGCCGATTTAACAATGGCTAATGTAAGTTCATTGAATAATCAGAACAGATTAATACTATAGAGAATTGAGAATTGCTTATGAATCCTATTATCGGTTTTACCCACGAAAGTCTTACAGATATATAGCGAAAGTGTTAAACAGACGAGAACCTTTTAATATCTTATATTTACCACTATTAAGCATTTTTAATTAATTCTAGCACACATGTCCTTTCAAAATAATTTAATTGTAATATCAGTACAAACATAAAACTACATTTAATGAGTATAATTAAAATTGAATACTTTTTGTAACTGGTAAAACTATCAACTTGCATTAAGTTGTCTTGAATTACCAAGTTTAAATAATAAAATAGAAGAGACGAAATTTATTTCAAATATGTAGAAAGAAATTAAAGTTGAAATAAAGATATATGATAGTTAATAGTAAAATATATACACAGTTTAAGATGTATTTCCAAAACATATTTACCTTTTGTAATTCATCATCCGTGTCCAAAAAGGGCATTGCTGAAATCAGGGACAGACCTGTACATATAACTAGAGCCTGAATGGAAGTCCGTGTCATGATTGATATCTGTAAACTAACGGCACTACTCTAACACTTCGAAGTCAATGCCGCTTTGTGTTCCGTTATGTTCGCCACAAGTTGATGATATCTATTTGCAACTATCCGTTCTTAATCTTTTCAGGCAACCTATTCCCTTGCCAGCTATTTGAATTATGTTGCAAACGCAAGTGCAAAATATATAAAAATAAAATATAAAAAGCTCTTAATTGAAATTAGGATTAATACGCGCTTGAATCAACTAACACTATACTGATGAAGTTTCCATGTGCTATCCCTTAAATATGTTCAATTAAAAGTCAATATCGGTATATCGGGTCTTAGTTTTCAGTATCTATTTACAGGCGCATAATTCGCTTTTGCCACAACGAAGGTACCAATAACTTAGTTTGATTCATCAAACTGTATACAAAGCATGGGTATTTGATTGAAACGAATTCGATAACTGTGAATACAAAAGTATTTATGGGCGGCAATTCTTTCTTCTAGCCAATCAGAGAAGGATATACAATATTTACCAGTTATGATGCGCCTTCATGTAATTACCTAGTAAGTCAGAATAATAGGTAGTTATTGATGGATGTTTTTTTGATGTCGGAAAGGAAATTAACGTCAGTGCTGTTTTTAAAGAGGGCAGTTGCGTGATACGGATATCGGTTTATGTCACGTGGACTTTGTCTAAATTCGTCTTTAATAATTTGATAGTAAGGACTGTTAAAATTAATTTATTTTGTAATAAACCTTAATACACCCACTTACGTAGATCAACAAATGCTAAAGGTCGTTTTGAATTATTGTATTGTAAATGATGACTAGCATTTGAAATATGTCTTACATACTCAACTACCAAGGGTTAATCAAATGTCAATGAATACTGTCGAATGTATTTCAGTAATGTAAAATATAAAAAACATTGTTTAACCGAGTGGCGAAACCTCACTAAACATGTACAAATAGTCTCGTAAATTGATGTTTTTAAGTATTGTCATAGAATAGAAAGAAATACCAATAAAAGAATATATGACGAATAAGAAGAAGGATAACTTAATATGTTGCAATGGTATAAACACATCATGCGATATTATAGAATAATATTCATTTCTTTTTCTAGTTCCTAAGCTTGTGTAAAGTTAACTAAGTTCGAAGGAACTAATGTAGGAATACGAGCATTTTAAAAGATCATGCTATCGTCAAAACTGTTAACAATGAAATACGATTGCTTCTAGTGACCAAAAACAATGAAATATAATTTGCTATCCAGAATTGACAACAAAAGTGCACCAATTATGTATTTGTTTCGTTTTACAAACTATTGAGAATTAATTCCTCTCAGATTGGGTTTTAAAACTAAATATAACTATATTAAACTGATATGCCAACATTCTTTGATTACTTTGAAATTGACTGTGCTATGATATAAGCCTTTCAATATTTTTGTATCAAACTACTTGCATCATACTGCGATTGCAAATTATGAAGTATGTAAGGAAAATATTTGTGCTTAAAATGCAATGAGGACCAATCCTAGAGGTACTCGAATATTCCATCACTCAAATGCTTTATGTTTTTGACATTTTAGTGATATCGGATAGATAATGTATTCTTGACAAGAACAGATTTGAACAAACTGATACAGACTTTAAACTATATATTATTTCTATGCATATCTCCGTGACTACTCGGTGTCTGCTTCTTTTTACCTGCCGGTGTATGTAAGATCCATCTGTTTTGTTTGTGTTTGATATTTGTACGAGTATGAACATTTGACACGGCATATTGACCATACTGACCTACTTATAATTTAAACCACCAGCTATGTACCATGCTTTATATCACCTCTGCTGGCATTCTTCTATCAACTTCTGGTATTGCGATTTCGGTTTCTCATGTTTTTCGTCCTAACTCTCTTTACAAGTAATGTCATATCTTGGAAGAAAAACTCTTTGACATCTTGTCTGAAACATGCATTGCAATAAGAGATGTCAGTTGCTATTTGGATATAACGTACCAGCCCTAACGACAACACTAGTCCCTTTCCACCGACAAAAGCCTGTTAGTGATATTGGCTTAGTCTTCAATCTAATGAAAACAATTATTGAATGATGTGTTTTCTTTTGTAATGTTGTGTCGTTTTGCACACACCATATATCGTCAAACGGTGCGAATATAATAACTATTGGTTGGTATTATTTACACAAGCTTTTAAAGACGTATTTCTGTCAGCTTTGATTAAGATGACACTTTGTGTCAGTTCCTAGTATTATATAAGCTACTCAGTTTCTTAAATGAAATGGCATTTGCTTGTACGTGTTGTTTTAATACTAGCTGATATATGAATTCCTTGGAAGCACAGGACGCGCCAAAGAATATAAAATAGAATACTCATCTTGGTTGAGTATGTAAATGAACGTTAATAAAACTATGCAAAGCCGCTCTTACGATCATGGTGAATCAGATTCTCTTGCCGTTGGTAAGTTTCAGTATTCTTATTTGCCATAGTCTGTAGAACGGACCAGCTCGGGTCCGTTATGTAACAATAGTGGGAAAACAGTTGAGCACGTTTAATGGTCAGTTGCTCAACTAAAATTTGCTTGACCTCACAGTTCAGTAAGCGTGTAATAACTACGAATCATGGGCCCGGCATAGAATTCCCTGCTTTTTTACTGGGTGTCAAAAGACCTGATTCGGGAGATATCAGATTCTGGGATACACTTAATTTGAGCTGTTTTTTTTATCGAAATAGGTGGCTAAAGACACTTCTAAATTTATGTTTTCGGTTTGTTGTGTATTCTAATTATAGTTAGATTTGTTTGCACCTGATAAGCGTTTGGCTTTAAAAATAATAAAATAAGATAGTTTAAGGAGACGCGATATTTAATTATAAGTACAGTACAAACATATAGAAGAAGTGACAACTACTAGAAACGGTAAATGGCATAATACGCCGCTGAATAATTTAAATCTGCGCAAGGGATGTACCCAATCTCGCAATTTCAATGATGTTATATCATAAGACGACATAGACAATAGACTCATCCCCGTCAGACCATTATTTTACAAATACAAATACAATATATATATATATATATATATATATATATATATATATATATATATACATATAATAGATACAAAGAAGCAAGTGCTGTAACACGTAGATGTACTCGATGAATTTTCAGACTAATGCTTAATTAAGACGACAAAACGAATATAAAGACAAGTGTCAAATAGCTCCAACTGTTTATTGCTTTAGGGTAAGGTCGCTATCATTGACTCCCAAGTCCTAAGGTCGTCACATAATTATAACAAATCGTGACCATCAATGTTGGATTGTTTGGTTACAGGAGCAGCACATCTTTATACAGGTTCTGCCTACAGACACTCGGGTACTGAAGACACATTACCTCTAGTACATTGCGTCACAGTTATCACGTATCCCAACAGGGGCACACATACGGCTTGGCTATCGAAATATGACAGCGTCATGAAGCAAGCAACCCGTATGTTCTCAACTGCTTATCACTAGTAAATATAGATTTCTCGAACAACACGTACATCATCCGCTACGGAGCACAGAAAGTTCAGAGAATGAACTAAATCTATTCTTTATTAACAACAAAACAATAATAAACAATGTCCAAGCCATCCCGGGAATCTCTGATCATGAAGTGGTCTACGAAGAATCAAGTCAGCGGTTACAAAAATGAAAATAACCAACTCAATAAAAAAACAACAACACAGAGACAGGTATAATGCTACAGAAAAGTTGATAATAACGGCATTAACCAAGGACTTGCAGACCTTTACCAGAACATGTCATACAACTGCTGACGTACTATGGCATAGATTAAGAGATACCCTTACTATTCTTAAAGAAAAACATATACTCAAAAAAATATTGAAGGGAGAAACATATTAAAATACCATGGATGGACAAGAAGATAATGTATTCAACATATCGCTTGAAGACGGAACTGTTCCAATGGACTTGCAACGTGCAAATGTCACAACTATAATTAAAAAGGGCTTGAGATATAATGCCAGTAGCTACAGGGCAGTTTCCCTACCTAGTCGCAGCTGTAAGATGTTTACCATAACGAGTCAAACCATGAGGCACTTCTACAAACTCTATATCCGGAACGACTCTTAGAACAGATTCAGAGCGAGAAGAAGTTTTGAGACGCAGTTAATAACAGTTAAAGTACCAGGAACTTTCTGCCTCCCTAGACAAGAACGTCGTAACGGATATGATTGTGCTCAACTTCAGCAAAACGTTTGATCGAGTCCAACGACTACTCAAGAAAATCAAGCACTACGGCATACAAGGATCCGCTCACCAGTTGGATTACATTATTTCCTCTAAGACCGCATACAGCAAGTCTTAGTTGATGGCATTTCGTCAGACAAGCTACCAGTCATCAACGGAGTACCTCAGGGAGCTGTCTTAGGTAGGGAGCCGTCTTAGGTTCGTTACTATTCCTACTCTTCATCAATATTCTTCCTAAAGGACTGTCGACACATACTCACCTTTTTGCTGATGACTGCACATCATACAGACATATCCTTTCAGACGACCACACTCATATACTTCAAGAAGATCTTAATAGGCTAGCAGTTTGGGAGAAAATAAAGGGAAAGGATTTTCACCCACAGAAGTGTAGTGTGCTCCGCGTCTCAAGATATATAAAACCATACCATATATAAATAACAAATGGTGCACAAATGCACTGTGTGTCTATGAAAATCTAAATCGGTTACTTGAAGCTTTCATAAACGTTCAATATCCTGTGGGGATCGCATCTTTATGGTCCATTTGATCACTTATTCCAGATATATTCTCCTTTTAATAAGATATATTTAGACTATATATAAGATATTGTTGGTATATAAATTAGTTTTGTCTGATTTTAATCCTATTAAAGTCAGGTCATATTCGAGTTGTCATTATCAGGACCCGGTGATTATCTTAACCTTGGTACGTGTCCTTTGTCATTGGTGTCATGAATGTTGTTTCGGGTTTGCTGTTTTGTGGTAGAATAATCCGTACGACACATAAAACATATCACTGAATGCGACGAATCGTGCACTTAAATCCTGTAGGATGTGACATTGCAATAATGAATCGGTTCTGAAACCTATACACTTTTGGATGTAAATGTCTTTAGTTTAGAAGTAATAGATCCATTAAGGTCTGAATGTCAACACCATTACTTTCTTATACAATACTGGTGTCATTTTTTCTGTAACTGTGATGGATATTGGCCTGTGAATGTGAAATTTATTGAATTTTCTTTTCCACATTTCCTTACAATAATTTTATTTTTTTTATAATATTTTTTTATAATAATGAAGACACTTGCTTTGAACGTTTTGCGTTAATACTAAACACAATCAAGTATTTTACTTTCCTTTAGACAGATAAATAGAGACCATGTTAGCGTCTGATATTATCATCTTTATCAAGTGAGACTTAAAAAAAAACAGAACACGGCTTTGCAGAGTCCTTGTTTTTTTTCGTGCCGAACCGGATAAAGTCAATATTATAAGATACTAACATGGTATGCTCTTTATCATGTCAATATTTCTAAACAATATTTTATGAATTTGAAAATCAGCATCAAACATTTGTTACAGCCTGTTGAGAATCCGTTCATGATTATACATAATAAAGACATGTGACTGATAAACTTACATTGACGTTATAAACTTACGTTTATTAGACATGCAGTTTATCAACGGAAACGAATACATTGACATGATAAATGCGTTGGTATGTACTTAAAAAATCATTATTATACAGGAAACCGAACTGCCCAAATATATCATACACGACTTCGTACAAATTGCAGTAACTTGAATCAACATTTATTCAATAAAAACATAGTTGCAAGTCCAAATTGTCTTTGTGGTGAAATTGAGGACACATATCATTATTTATTCAGGTGCAGACTATTTCACCAATATAGACAAAGAATGATGACTGAAATAAAATTAGCTTATCCACATGATCCTTCCTTGAATGATCTTCTGTATGGTAATGACAATCTTACATTAATTGACAACAACTCGATTTTCATGACAGTTCAAAATTATATTATAAAGACCAAACGTTTTGAATATCGCACACAGTTAAATAGATAATGACTTGTTATGTTTTTTTACCTACTTCATTATAACAACAAGCCTCTATTTGATCTTGGATAGTAAGAAACAATGGTTAATGAATGGATTGGATTGATAAACATAAACTTGGAAAATACCTATCCCCTGTATCGGAATGAACCGATAAAGAAAATAAAATCAGTGGAGTCTCTTTCTTTCTTTCCTTCTCTTCAACCAATACTCTCTTTTTTAGTTTTTTAAATATTCTGAATAAACCATTATTTCTTTAACCAATTTTTGCACATTTGGCCAAATTGAAATTATTTCGGAACAATATGATAAAGTTTATAAGAAATGTAAAATAACTGTTATGGAAGCAGATTTACACAAGCTTCTAAAGCTTTTTTCTGTATCCTTTCCACATAATTCGTTAAACGTATGACTTTATTGTTAAATGTATGCTAAATATATGTACTTATGTGAATAAAATATTGTTTAAACTAAAAAAACAGATGGAGATTATCATTACTTTTTGAATGGTCTTTAACGCCATTTTCAGCACATTTCAGAATACAGATGGCATATCCAGTTGTATTCGTGAAAGAAGACCTCAGAATGAATCTGAGTTGAATGCTGTATGTTCTGGAACAAGCGTCTCAACGATATTGTTTCACCTTTGAACTTAGAAAGTAAATATATATTAGGTATCCAAATTATGTCTTCTGTAGGAATTTCTATATTTATTTTTCAAGTGTACTTTCCATGTAAAAACTACTCTATTGCCATGTATAAGAAATGTTTAGACGATGTAGAGAATATACTATGTATATACAGGACAACGGGTATAATATGTGTTATGGGTGATTATAATACTGAATTATCCTCCAGAAACCAACCTACATTTAAACTCGATAGCCGAGGAAAATTGTTAGTTGACTTTATGCTTAATTATAATTTGTTAGCCGTTAATTCGCTAAGCCTGTGTTATGGAGCAGAATTTAGTAATGTGCCATATAATAGTGATAGAGAGACACTCATAGATCACATATTAATTGAATCAAGTTCTATTGAGCTGATAAAGTCATGTAAAATTTTAGATGATAGTTGTTTAAATGTTTCGACTCATCGTCCAATTGTTTGTAAAATAGAATGTCAAATTGAAAATAATATTCATTCAAGTGAAACATATCATAATATAAATTGGCATAATGTGAAGCAGGAAAAAATATATAAATATTGCAGTTTTTTAAATACAAACATAATGCGTAACGATTTGTTCTCATTACATATATCTAAGCCCGGTGACGTTGACTCGTTATATACGACCGTCGTTAATTTAATGAATAATGCGACCAATAAATACATTCCAAAATCAAAATTCAAACCATTTATTAAACCATACTGGAATCGTGAATTATCATATTTACATAACGAAATGAATTCAAAAAGGATACAATGGTTAAATGAAAATCGCCCTCGCAGTATTCAATCCCTTAGTTATAGAAACTATAAGGCATCAAAAAACAAATTTCGTAAAGTCCACCGCGCTGTTGTCCAAACGTATCTGTCTAGCTTAGAACAGGAAATTGATGCAGCGGCAGATATGGACAATAATGAGTTCTGGAAATTGATAAATAGGCGTAAGAAAAATAAGAAATCAGAAACCACTCTTAAAATGAATTTTAATGGACAATCGTATGAGAATCCGGTCGATATTAATAATGGCTGGAAAAACTATTTTTCAGAGTTATACACGCCGCAAGATCATGGTTTTGATTCAGCATATGCACGATCATGCGATGAAGAGTTGTTGAACATTAAGTCTGAATTAAATACACATCAATGTAACGACATTGAGATCAATTTAACTATGGTTGAACAGGCTTTAAAATCTTGTAAAAAGAAAAAAGCCTGTGGCAGTGATCTTATTTATTATGAAAATATGATATACGGTGGTCCGCTATTACTTTCCGAAATTACAAAATTATTTCACAATATGTCTTTACTAGCACATGTACCTGTTGAAATGAAAAAGGGTATTATAACGACCCTCTACAAAGGCAACAATAAAAACAAAACGGACCCAAATAGTTACAGGGCCATATCACTTTGTTCTACTTTTTTAAAATTGTACGAAAAGATTTTACTAAAAATGTTAGAGCAATCTGGTACACTCAGGTTAAACACATTGCAAGGCGGTTTTCAAAGAAACATTAATTGTAAAATGACGTCTTTTCTATTACGAGAAAGTATCTTTTTTGCAAAAGAAAACAACTCTAAACTTTTTACATGCTTCGTCGACGTGAGACAAGCATTTGACCACGTATCTCATAGCATATTGATGCTTAAATTATATAAAACAGGTGTCAACAAATCTATTTTTAAAATTATACAAAACATGTTTGAAAATATTTTTAGCTGCGTTAGGTCACCAGGCCAATCTTCGGATTGGTTCCCAATTTTACAGGGAACAAGGCAAGGCCAAGTAATGAGCCCGTACTTCTATCTACTCTTCATAAATGATCTAATGAATAAGTTAGATCAATCCTATTACGGTCTGAAAATAAATGATACGGGTTACTGTTGCCCAACTTCTGCAGACGATATGGTGCTCAGTTCACTGACTAAGAACGGATTAGAAAAACTTATGACCATATGTCATAATAACTCTATCCGAGAACGATATACTTATAATGCAAATAAATGTAATGTCATTGTTTTTAATGAATGCAGTTCTGAATCACAAAATAACTCAAGGCAATGGCGTTTAGGCCAAAGTACTGTCATTGAAACCGATACATATGTTCATCTAGGCATTTCATGTAGTAAAGACATGTGTCTGAATGAAAACATTAAAGACGTGTGCACTAAACTACGTAAAACATATTTTGGATTAGCCGACTGTGGCGTCCATCAAAATGGTTTACACCCAATTACAGTAAAACATTTATATCAAACTGTTGTCCTCTCGCGAGCTTTATACGGCTGCGAACTATGGAACGCCATTACGGACACGCAACTCAAATCGCTAGAACGAGTACATGTTCAATGTATAAAACATATGCAGTCTTTACCAAAACAAACTCGTAGTGATGTCGCGCTGGCTTTAATTGGCCTCACACGAATCGAGCATGAAATTGATAAGCGAAAGCTCTTGATGTTTGGACAATTATGTAGTATTAATAAACGCTTCAGGATAAACACACTTTTTGTTATTAGGCTCATACAATTCATGTCTTATCCGCGTAAAACGCAGGGTTTTATACCTGATATCTACCGTATTCTAGACAAATACAAATTGACCGATGTTCTAACGGAATACATTTCCACTGCATTCTTCCCTACGTTAAGACAATGGAAAAAAAGACTTAAATTAAGTATACATAAATCAGCCGAATTTGACTTTAGAACAAGACTGGTTCAAGACGACAGTCTCAATAGTTTTCTCAATATACAAAGAGAAATCGTACCAAACAGTATTTGGTATTTCTCCCAAATATATCGCGATTCTCTACCATACTGTAGAACTGTTACTTTTATAATTGGTAAATTATTTGCCCGCAAATATCAAACTGTTTGTCCGCAGTGCAGTCTTATTACAGACACTGTAGCTGAACATTTAATTTTGTTCTGCTCGTCAAATAATTCCCTCCGACATACTTTATTATGTAATATACACAAAGTATGTGGATCAGTTATGTACGATAAGCTTTGTAACATGGACGCCTTTAATCAAATTATAGAACTAGTTTCCGGTTATCCGTCTTTAAACATGACAGATAAACAAACGGTTGCTATTTCAAAAATTACATTTAGACATTTACATCATATGACTAAAGCATTAAGATATACGTTTATGTAGATAACACACACAATACTTCATCTTTTGTGTGTTGTCACTTTGTTGCTGAGCTCGTCGTTATCTCGTATTGACAACGAAAATAACAATACACAATAATATTTTAATTTTAGATATTATATTATATATTTATTGTTTGTATTCAAATTGTTAAAAAAAAAAAAAAAAAAAAAAAAATAATAATGTCTTCAAATAATGCGTTCCTTTCATTTAACTTTTAAGGTACGAATACAATTATGTTTTTGAAAGATATTATTTGGAACTAATACCACTTTTAGCACCCATATAGTGTACGTATGTTCTTGTGTTTCGTTTCGGCAAGTCATATCAGTCATTATATGCAATACTCTTCTAAAAGTGTCAATATATTTTGCAATTTGAATGGACATATCATTTATTTATTTTGTTTGTATATATGTAAGTTGTTTGAACTATCGAAGTAATATGTTTGTTTGTATTGTATATATATGATTGTCATTTAATTGTCTATATGTGTATTATGGTTTTGTATATTTATTGTACTCCCATTTGCTGTTTAAATGTTTATACTCTCCTGTATATTTGTACTATGGAGGAAATAAAGAATCAATCAGTCTTTCCGCAACTAACTGGCATACTTTCTCACATAAAGTTTTTCGAGCGAGCGGAACTCGAACCCACAACATTAACGCTGACCATAGAGTTGATCGTCGTATGCACCAACAAACGTAGATATATATTTATTTATCTAACATCCCAAAGCGACGCATTGTAAGTAATGTAAGCAAACATTCTTGTTATTCCTTGTTGTTTCCGGTTATTATTGCTACGGTTTAAAAAGAAAATTTCGTCCGAAATTATTATGCAATCAAAATACACGCACTGAGATGGAAAACATACATTTGAAAATAAATTTGAATATTCAAAATATGTGATTCATGGTAAAGTTAAATAGTATATGAATTTCATCAAAATAAAATTCAATCTGCTGTACCAAGTACATGCGTGATTATTTTCTCTAACGGATGCAGAAATAATGATAACACAAACAATAATATAAAATAAATATTTTTTTAGAGCGAGCGGACTCGAATCCTCATGTACGACCTTAGCGATTAGAGGTATATGTACAAACAAAGTATATGTTTAATTGCCATCTTGATTGTTTTATGTACAGAATATGTTGTTGGGAAGGGCCGATTTTAAAATTGGATTGTATACAAAAAAAGCTATTGAATAAGAATAATATGGGCACTCATGTTTAATTTAAGGAATGTTAGAAAGGAGATATATTCCAACACATTAGAAAACATTTTCTTATAGTATGAGTATAGATTGGAATTTCCATTGGGTGTATTTAAATCTGGACGTGGGCATAGTATTTTAAAGACGTGACCTGAAATTGAATTTGGATCTGTAACAAACATATCAAGTTTCCCAACTTTTGTTTATTATGTGATACCCATACTCATACCCGTCTTCCTAAATCATTCCTGTATCAATGTAAACGGAGGTTATTTACCGATTTTCTTAACTTTCAAAATGGAATGCGGATAAAATGACAAGTGAATTATTTTATCATTAGTTTTTATTTCGTGGTGTAATCTCTCATCGTTTTCACAGTTTCAACTGTTAATCAGGACAAAAGGTGATTATATTTGATTAAAAGGTACAATACTCTTTAAGCAAGACTAAAGTGTGACTTAGAAACTTTGGCTCTACAGATTTCGACAAAATATAGTTATACCTATAAAAACATCGAAGACCTATTTTGTAATATAGTTATAGTTGCACGGAGAAGTGACTAAGCTTTTTCTTTTTAGTATAGTTTTAGAATCTTAACCTTTTAATTATTCCAGTTTATATAAGATAACGTTAAGGGATGAACTCTTATAATCAAACATCTAAAACTGTCTTAAATAATAGATTCTTTGTAGTTTCCATAAATTTATAATTGTTTGTAAAACTCCATTGCGATTTATAATAAAACAGGATATTTTCCTGCTGAGTGAGACGATGATAGAAGATAAGATGCCTTTTTTCAATCAGAAGTTAAATAAACTATGAGTAATCGTGGCCAATTGAAAGTATGTCGTTTTGAAAATGACTGTCCCATTTTATGCGGGGATATATTTTCGTATGAATATGTTTTTTAACATGAACTATTTTATCATATAATTTACCGTGCAGGAAAGTAATTAACCCATGACCTATTTTTCATATTAACCTAGTGTTATATCACTTCCGGTTCATCGTTAGGTGTTTTCCGTATTACCAGGCTCTTAACGTAAAATTCCGAACTATTTTGAGACGTTCCCAAATATATAAACGACGTTGATTTTTCAAACTGAAATTAAGTTATTTTGATGGAAACAAGTTTGCCCGAATTTAAGTAGCTTACACGTTTATGTAACATTAAAACAAATTAAATTAATGTAAGTGGTCATAGACTAAGAAACAAACAGATGTGCTCGATGTAATGTAATAAATAACAAGTAACAGACTGTTCTGAGATCATTTTAAAACTATGCACACTTATTGTTACGATTTAGAAATACATGTAACAATTAGTTCAGTCATTACTTTTCAAAGCATTTATAATATTTGATTTGTATATTAAATGTATATTAAGTGTTAATTGTAAATGAATAAAATCGAGACAATAACTAAAACAGATAAATGCAAAGCAAAGCAATAACTGATGGTTGCCAAAATTTCCCGTACTTTCATCTGATATGAAAAGTTATAAATATTCCAACACAGTGCTAAATCAAATGGCTATAGGTTATGTTTCTTTCATTTGACATGAAAAGTCATAAATATTTCAACACAATACTAAATCAAATGGCTAAAGGTTATGTTGTACATTTCCAACTTTTAATTCGTTTACTAATGTCTTAGATGTTATTACAAAAGTCAATACAATACAAATGTACTAAATATATAAAATACGTTACCAAAATGCGTAATGTAACATTTAATAGTACAATTTGCTCGTGTTTTAATGCAATTAAATGTATTCAACTTAATTGGTCAGATACAATTTAAAGTTATCAATTAAACCTGGGTATTATTTCACTATAGGTCTCACACAACAATTAATTTTGTACTGTTCTATATAGAGAGATACATTACCAATGGTTCTAAAAGTGTCTTGTTCCCAAAAATATTCCTCTGTTGGTCCAATTATACAGAAATAAACATGGCATTGACAAGGTTGCTTTATTCATAATTTCGATGGTTTGACGGCACCTCTTCATTTTTGACAATTCTGCCCATTTGTTGCAGTGTATCACTACGCATCTTTAAACTGTGTCATCCAAACTCGGTAGAAATCATGAAATGTTCAAATATTACCTTATGCACAAAGACATATGCCATTTTCAACAAAAGAAAATTGCCCAACCGCTTTGCAAGTCTCTAATTTCTTGGGTTAAGAATCTTGCTACCGACATGTTGGAGATGTAATTCTAAAGGGAGACCTATAGAATAATGGGAACAATACATAGAAGTACAATCAGGTTATAAATAATATTTTACCTGATTATATAAATGAAAAGTAATGATATTTTATATATGCATATGTATGTCTATTCTTATCTGATAACATAATCTCTAATAATGATGAATTTTCTGAAGACTTAAATCATTTAAACTAATTGTCTTTTTAAATGTTATTCATTTTCAATTAACATTTTATATACAAATAAAATACATGCTTTGAAAAGTAATGACTGAACGCATTGTTACCTCTAAAACGTAACATTAAGTGTACATCGGTAACGTAAAATACAAAATGTACAATAATCTTGCAAAAAAAGACTTTTTTTTCAGGAAATTGTGAGAATCGTACAATAGCATATGTCACAATTCTAAACAGAACAGCAACAAAGATTTTAAAAAAGACATATGCAAAAATTTTAGAAAATATTCTTCAACATTTTTAACAAAATGACGGTAACCATAGAAACACAATAAAACCAAACACTAACTTGTGCCCCAGAAACGTTCCCAACTCCTTCATAGACATAACGTATTCCAAAGACTTGTATAGCACTACTCTATTTTAACTTCTTTATACAATATATATCGAAAAGACTTCCAAGGCATAATCATTATACATCGTAATATATCTCTAACTTAAAACTAATTATTTTGGAATAAACTAAAAAATTAGGTAGAGGTCAAAGTAAGATGTTATAGTAAGGTGCCGATGGAAGTTGTACTCGAATACGGTAAATTTAGCTAAGGTTGAAAGGTTATATAAATTAATGGGTATGCGACTCT
Source organism: Panopea generosa (assembly GCA_029582155.1). Taxonomy (NCBI): domain Eukaryota; kingdom Metazoa; phylum Mollusca; class Bivalvia; order Adapedonta; family Hiatellidae; genus Panopea; species Panopea generosa. The sequence goes on along the minus strand of CM055894.1, from coordinate 70,351,719 downwards.
GTCATATATGTATAAAGTAGTGAATCATGTGATTATACATTTTGTACCATCTCCAGAGACTATAATTCCAATTTCGACTTCAATTTTAACAGTGCGGAAGGCGTAGACTTACCTGTAATTGTTTAAGAGGTAGGAGGGTTTTTATCCCTTGCTTAATCCGCTAAAGCAATGGGTTAGATTGTTTATCAAATGGGTGTTTCAAAAATGATCTTTTCCGTTACAATTTTATGTAAAGTCGACCCGAGGGTGTGGAGTATGGCATCTTATTATAGAGGTTTTAGCTAATGTCTCACTACACAGCTGAATTATATTTTATATACATACATACACACACACATATATATATATATATATATATATATATATATATATATATATATGATAAGATATAGGATTTCCACAGTGTTGTTTTTTTAAAACAGAGTTCCTCAGATGATCAAAAAAACACGCAGCTATTAAAATTCAACAACAGTCACATTTCAACAACAGTGATGTCTTGTTGCAGTATTTTTATGCTATGTTAGGTTTTGATTTACTCAACTGCAGCAAGAAATAACAGTCCCATGAACAAGTTTGAAAAAAGATTTCAAACCAAATTACATAGGACTTTCATTTAAGTGTAAGAATCTTGTTACCGTGATAAAAAGGGGCTTAACTGTGAAGCGTCAACGGCATTCTTACTGTATGCTAACATATTAAATCGGAGTTTGATTTAATATCTGTGCAATACTAGAAACAATAGATAAAACGAAGGTCACGTTTTCACTTCGATAAAAAGAACTAAAAATGAGATAATCTACCTTCTTTTAGCAGTTTTTTTTCAAAATGACTAAGGCGTTTGATCGAATAAATACGGGTACATTGTAAATGTGTATGAAGTTAGCAAATACTGTGTGTTTTTTTTTAATATATATGGTTTGCGAAATGAATGTCCAACAGCAATTTATGTTTATGGCAGCAATATATATAGTGAAATGAGTTGTTTTGGAGAATGAATTTTGTAGGCTTGTTTGCGGACGACATAGTAATAATATTTCCTTCTGAACTTAGTTTTCAGATAATGATCAACTTGTCAGACTTAGTATTATGAAAATCGAATGTCAGTAAACATGATTAAAACAAAAATTATAGGAAAAAATCTCGGTTTCACATTACTATAAATATTTAGGTATTTGTTTAAATCAGAAAATGTCTTAAAAATAATGTATTGTTTTCAGCATACACTAAGCTATATTGACGTGGTAAAATTGTACCGAGTATTGGTTAAACCTTAAATGTTTGGGGGTTTAACGTTTATTAAAACCCAAATATTTTGCACAATATAGTTATACTCTCTTTGTACGTGTTCATATGTGTACACCTCACCATGGTAATCAATGGGAAAAGGGCTGGGTACTACAAAAACATGACGGCAAAAATGGCTCACAGTTGTTGAACAATAAAATCTATGAAAAATAACTGATTAGCAAAGCGTGCTATCCTGTGGGATTACACAATATGTGACAGTAATCGTTCTAACGACGTTGAAACTATTTTTAAACAAATAAATTGTGTAATTGCCTTTGACAACCGTTCGCTTTATGGGTTTAGTCTTGCAACTTTTATTAACGAGACACGCATCACTTTGATGACAAAATATAAAAGAAAAATAAACGATGTACGTTCTCAAAGTACATGTTAGTTCAGTTAATTAAATCGTTGAATGTGAAACCTATGTTAAATTAATACTTTAAATATGTATATCCGTTCAGTCATAGCTCAATAAAAAGAAGACGCATTACCGATTGAAATAGTAGTTTTTGTTGTATGGTGTTAAGCATCGATTTCAATATTTCGTTTTAAGTCGTATCGCAACAGTGTCTACTTGAGACAGTATTCTATGCGCTGTCAAACTGGAATACCATGCCGCAAACCCATTATACTGACACTCGGCCGACCGGACCTTGAACTATCCCTTAAATGCTGAGCGCAAATCGAGGAAGCTTCAAGTACCATCCTGTCAGAGATCGAACCCACGACCTTCCGCATGCAAGACGAATACTCTACTAATAGACCACCGCTCTCGATTGAAATAGAAGGTACCAAATAAATCCAAGTGAAGACAGAACTTGTAGGCAATGTCATACCCAATATGTTGAAACTAAAATTTACTTTTATGGCTTGTGAACGAAATGATGTATACTGTTTTGACATGCATAAAATAGATGATGCTAGCGGAGTGGACAAAATATCAAAAACGATTTTTTCTAAAACGGAACACCTTAACCTCAATGCTTTGAACAATTATACATCTCGGAATGCACTCCTTAATATATCTGTGTTATAATATAAAATGTTATTTTTATGCTATTACTCAGTATTATGATTGATTGTGAGGAATCCCTCGTGGCCGAGTGGTCTAAGTTGCCATCTCTAGATCACTTACCTCTCACCGCAAATGTCTTAGATTCTTATCCCACCAGCTCTTAAAACTGTATGTGAGAAAGTTTGCCAATTACTTGTGGGAGGGCAGTGGTTCTATCTAGATTTATTCTGAGGTATTCCTCCACCAATAACACTTGAAATGTCATATAAAACATGAAATGTGTTGAAAGTGGCGTTAGACTCCATTAGAACAAACATGATTGATAAAGTTTCACTTTAAATAACAATATTCATTTTATAAATTATGAATAAATTTACATATTGTGTTATTTATAGATACACATGTTAAAGTTGGGCAAGCATAGTATTACAAACTTTAATATTATGTTTGTATTATAAGTAACCATGTAAAAAACATGAAACAGATACAATTAAAAATTCCAAGTCATTATTTGGTACATCTATAATTGTTCTACAATATGTCAAACGAAACCCTAAGGCTCCGTCCAGTATGTATCAATATGTGAGCGTGTGCGCTTGCGTTCATTCATGCGTGGAAAAGAAGTAATTGAGTTTTGAACGCTATTAAACGAGCTTCGCGAACCAAAATAAATAATGATAACTCTGATTATTAGTACGGGTTGATATCTTCGTTTCCTATTTAATTTTCATCAATGACGCAATAAAATAATAGTATGCACATGCATAATAAGCTTCGGTTTACAGTTAATACATATGTTATTATTCCATATAAACACATATCAAATCATATATTGTGCATGCTAGTCATATACGGTTATAGCAAAAGTGGCAACACGTGTGATCACATCCTTAGATTCCCTTTCAACTATATTTTACAATTAAAATACCGTACGATCGTATAGGTAGATTAAACATATATTCATAGCAGGTAATATGTGGGAATGGAATTATTAGAAGATATACGTATATTTATAAAAATAAGTATTATCTGCTTGGTCGCTTGAAATTCACGCATTCGGTCATGCTGTGATAGATTTGCGAGAGAAACGAAATACTATTTCGAAATTAAATATTCGAATTTTTCTGTATTCGTGAATGAAAATGTGGACACTTTCGAAAAGTTCCGATTCAAAGTAAAACATAGTGTAAATATTTTGTGTATATTTGGAGTTGGGCCAGTCTCAGCGATGTTAGATCATGAATCACAATCAGAGGTGCTCAAATATCGAATACTACTTAAGTCGATACAACAGAGAGTAATTGGATTTGCATATTTCATTACCTTTCATGAACAGATCAAATAAATCGAGTGTGATTTTTCAGGATGCGCTTCTGGGTCCTATGGATGCTCTATTCAAATATTATTCTTTCGTATGTGTAAAAGAAATCGGCGACGCATGTAAAGAACAGTGAGCAATTTGAATGGTAGACAAAGTTTAGAACTTTTGCAAATGCATCATTCTTGTAAGATGGATTAGAGAAACATTGACGATTCATTTACATGTCAACAATAGCTTCGGAAAACAGTTTTGTTGATTAATTTGACAAGTCATCCAGAAAACAATCTAGTAACTGTTGAGGTTGGAACATTTTTTTACCAAATGCATTTGATTAATTTTAACTGTAGTTGTATATAATTACTTCCGTGCGATTTCGTAATATTTCTTGCTATTGTTATCCCAAAAAAAGTTTAACATTTAACCATGTTAGCAAAAACAGCAGTGAAACTTTCAAAAAACTAATTTTTCGGCAAGCTCGACTTTGGGAGAAACGCTAATGTCAAACTTGTAAAGCTTATACATCCTACTATTAATTATCCTTTGAGATTTTTATAAAATAATATAGCACTGCATACCTAGCATAATGTTATATATATTGTTATAAAGTGATTTGTTGAAAAAATAATTAGATATTTAAAGAAATACTATATCCCCAGACACACTAGATTACATCACTCAAACAGGAAGGACTATTCAATAAGCTACATTGACAAAATTGTTTCTATATTTCATTTGGCACCCTTGACTCACACATTGGTTGGTAATTTAACCACATTAATAAACATAAGACATAAATGAAAAAATGTACATGGCATCCATTTGGAGGATTCTTGTCTGTCTTTAGAGATTTTACAGTGACTTTTCTTATCCGGAACCGCATGCTTCTTGATAAAAGCAAGGCATATATACCCATTGACAATTTACATGAACAATGTTTGAAATGGTAATCTTTGCCAGTGACTTATAAAAGAAGGCGCATGTTCCCTTCTTGTCATGGCAAAGAGTTGATGTTAAATATTAGGTTCATAATTGTTCTGCCCTTGAACAAAAAACAAAACGGAAATAGTTTTTATTATGACACTTATTATGGTATTGATGATGAGTAAGAGATTCGGCAAATAGTTAGGCCAAATATTCTCCGTTATTCAAAATTATTTGCTTTGGTTTCTATCAAATACTTGTACATGATTTGGATGGGATATTGCTCTTGCTAAATCTTGGCATTGAACCAAACTTGATAAAATGGTTTTAGTCTGCTTTGTCTTTTTTATGTAAGTGTATGACAAAGATTGAAGTTTTGTTTTTTCGTTGTCTTGCGTCCTGCTTGAAAAATATTATAAGATGTATGTTTTCATAATTTCTAGATCTCTGATCCGGATACAAAAGATAAAAAAATAGATAAAATAAGCATTAAAAGGAATGCCAATAGAAAGACGCTTTATTTTCTGATAAATACATTCAATTACACATGTTTAGGCATATCTAATAAGAAAACAACAAGTTACCGTACATTTTGTTATAACATGTACCTCGCCAACAACTTACCTGTAACTGAGTAAACAAATGGCACGTATGCCTACAGATAATTATTATTGTTCTTGAGAATGTCATTTCAAACTTTTAAACAAAAATCGACTAAACGACACATTTGCGCAATTTTCTTATAAATATATTTTGAAACAGTGTATATATACAATTTGCATAAAATCAATCCTCGTACTCAATCACACCCCTTCTAATAAATGGAATGATAAAATACACGCATAATTTGAAATATTTTTGAAACATAGCAATTGTTTATTTTGATATTGCAATATATACACTGAAAGGAAAAAGAAAGTATACATTTTGGGTTTTAAAATTATTTCATTATTGGCTAAGTTGATTCATGTGATGGAAAATGAACTGATTTTTTCTTATTGTTTGCTTTGAAATGAATTAAATGTTTGTTTTTTGATTCAACAATATTATGAAATATAAATTAAATATACATAGTTTATATGCAATACATTTATTGTTCCTTGACCTGTCGACGTCTATAGGTATGTATATTTTCTTTTTCCTTCACTGTATATATATATATATATATATATATATATATATATTAATATATATATTAAAGGTACTAATGGTTATACGCTATTTAAAACGCCAATATTACTACGCTTTTTTATGTGTGGTTAATGAATCTACACGTTACGTTATAGCAGAACAAAGTCGTTGTCATAAGGAAATGGTACATGATTCATGTGACTGAAGATTTAAAGCTGTTTTCACCGATTCACACACGTAATTCCAAAATGATAAAACTGACTAATTGACAGCTATTACTTTGAAATTTTAACTGACACTTGCACTGTTGATCTCAAAAGAGACTGACTGATTGAATATTTAGCGTCATTTTTATGCCATCGAGGGCTAACAGACGATCAGTTAACCTAACCACCGTTTCCGGGGATTAACCAGCACTCGAGCACACCCCATCTCCGAAAGCAACTGATAACTTTCCCACTTGAATCAGTGGTGAGAGACGAATGATAATGAGACACAATGTCGTATATCAATAATCACAGAGACTGTTGCCGGGCGGGGATTCGAATTCACGGCCCCTGGATTGATAGTCAGACGCGTAACCGACTGAGCTGATTGGGCCCAGCTGCAGAGAGAGACAGACAGGTAATCATACCAGTAGGCGGGATATTTGGCAAGTGATAATTCACACACTAATTGTGAAAACAATGCAAAGAGAACGATGTTACTTTAATACTGGTTAAGAAACACCGTAAACATTCATTCTTCCATCTTAATACGTGAAACGTTGTAATGCTGCCCGAAACATGCACTGTCAGCATTCCTTTAATGCGATAAAAACTAACGATTACGTCTGCTTTGTATAAGGTAACGTATTTCTTTTGCAGCGGTATTCTTGGAAGGAGGCGGAGTTTTGATGAAGATATATATACTCTTTTCGTTTTTGTCCTTAGTTTTGCTTAACAATTCTGTCTGCAAATATATTCTGAAATAATCTGAAGTCGATATTGACGAGACTAATAAAGAAAGCGTGTTTGGTAAATATCGTTTGTGTCATTTGAATAATTTAACGCGTTTTTCATTTTGTACTGTGTCAATTGACATTAAGAAATATTTCAAGTATCGCATTGAAATGTACACCGTATATATAACTATCCATTGATTTTGAGAAAAGGCAGCATATTATCAGCATTTTTGCTCTTGTCAGAACTATACGTTGTGGTTTTGCTTTTATGTAACTCGACACTTTTTACAAATATTATAAAACGAACGCATTTAGACAGTTGTTGTGTGTGTCTTTGAATGCGATTTATACTGCAATTCAAATGTTAAGTTAATGCCATGTACACATTATACATGTAATAACGATTTGTTGCATTGTATGCTATTTGAAACGTACTACGTGAAATTGACAACGCATACGTTTTCATACTATTTTTTTCACATAAAATGAGATACTGTTTTGTTTCACATATAATATACTACGACTATATTTTCACAAAAATATGCAAAGGTTATGTTTTCGAATAAAATGTACAACGATTGTGTTTCCATATGGAATGTATTCACCTACTGGTACATTGTACAGTGATTAAGCTTATACATGAAAAGGGCCATGAATATGTTTTCGCGTGAAAGTAAATTGATTATGTTCTCACATAAAATGTACGATGATTAAATTTTCACATGAAATTCACCAGGGTTACATTGTACGCTTTCACATGACATTACGCTTTCACATGAAATTACGTTTTCACATGAAATTTACCAATATTCATTATGCTTTCAACTTAACTGTACCACGATTATTTGTTCACATGATATCAAATACAGAATGATTTATGTTTTCACATGGCATTTACAGATCGTTAAGTTATGTTTTCATATGAAATGTGTGATATTCAAGTTTGAAATATACCACGTTTTTGTTTTCGCATAAAACGTATTGCGATTATGTTTCCTTAATCCTTTTTATCAAAGGGGAATAATTCGTTTCGTCAAAAACTAACTTCTCCTTACTGGTAAAGGTGTTATACGGTAGTTTTTCACATATTCTACAAGATGACATCACTAACTTCTGATCTGTGTGTGAAATGGTGTAATGGTACTATCCCACAAGAGGACGTCACTAGCCTCAGGTTTGTATATAGTAGATCAAGAGCGGCAGAATAATGTAACCAATACGTTTACTCGCAATTTACATTTACATGAAATAAAACATTATTTAGTTAAAATTGATACAAGTACATATTTTCTACTTTTAACAGAGATAACAGAATTTGTCCTTTATTGTGTATTGAAAACAGATATATTGAGAAGAACTCCTTGAAGACGATACTAAAGCTGGGTTATGGAAACTAAGATTTGTAATATCAACTTAAATTCAAAATGAAATCACGTGACGCATTGAATATGTCACAAAATATGTTAAAATTTTAAGCGGGAAATCTATTTTATGTCTATTCTAGGCGCGTAGTCCAAGCTATCCCTTTTTAATATCTTTTTTTGGCTTAACACTTGATAAGCTCCCTTTAATATGTTCAGTGCATTCAGGTGGTCGGCTACCACCGTTGAACTGGGGCTGCAGATTTGCTGAATTAACAGGGACGATCAAGTCATGCATTGTGATAGTAAGATTAGTTATGGCTGGGTTAAAGCGATAAACATGCAATAATCTCAATAAATGTATGTTTTATATTTTACAGTGATTGACAGTAAAATATACATTCATGATATGATCTACTAATATTTGTTTAGACGATTTTATTGAAGAGAAAAACATAAATTTATGACATGACCTACTTACATTGTAATGAAATTAATAATTGTTGATAGTTAGGTGTGTCGTTATGCTAAACCGAGGATCACCAACTCAAAGGACAAAGAGATTAAAAGTAACACTGTATCCGTTTCTTTTGGGGGAATAAAACGCGCATTAATTAAATTAATCTTATTAGTACATAACACAAAGTTGTATGTATCATTATGGTTGTGGGCTAACCTAATAGGGTAGGTAAGTATCAATTTATGGATAATGGTGTTATGCGCAATATAAAGTGATCAGTCATATATTATATTATTATTTAAGTCGTGTGAACAAAATTTAATTTTAGCATGTTTAAAACTTAAAACAGCTAGTGTATAAAATTCAGATGCTTTAAAGCCCTAATCCTGAATATATATTGGGTTAAGAGACATGCCCATCCGACTTGCTTGGTGAAAAGCCAAGAAAATAATTGCAAAAAATGTAAATACCCCAACCTAACAAAAATGTGGGTCGGTGTGGAAATGTATGGTCGTCCGTGTATAATTGAACCACACTTATTTCTGTTATCTTTATTTGATCATTTGGTATTTAAGATACAAAAATGTTCCACCAGTGGCCCTTGCCCCAGCAGCAACGACATTGTCGCCAACACTCTCATCAATATGTTTCAACAGTTTGAAACTCAGTGGAGGTTTACCTTTATCAGTTAATACATTTTTTTTCTTTCAAGTTTTTGGTGTGTGTGTGTGTGTGTGTGTGTGTGTGTGTGTGGATGTGTGTGAAATTGCTAAATAAAAACGTTTAAAAGTCACAAAAATATTGCAATAAATAACAATCATTTCCCTTAGAAATAACCTGAATGCGATTGTTTGCTTTTATAATATGAAAATATTCCCGGGGTTGCATTCCGTACTCTTCTTCCGGTAGGGGAGACACTATCCTCCACGTATTGTAGTGCAGTACATGACTGACCAGCACTTAAACCCAAATACTTTCGCTAACACTTACTAAAATGCAGCATTTGAGTTTTGAATTATCAAAATTTTCCGGGGGACGCACCCGTATCCCAACTATAAGGTTCATGCCCTCCTACATATCCACCATTTTATTGCCAATTCATTATGCACCTGGTTTAGATGTTTCTCGTTTTTAATAATTACTATTACCATTGCTTTATCTTAGAAACTCACTAGAACACATCATTTGATATCCTATCAGCGAGTTTGGGTATCGAGAGAGGCCGAGAGAGAGTTATCAAAATTATAGAGTGAACAAAGATATATCTGTATATACGAAGGGCGTTCAAAAAGTTAGCGGAAAATGCTTATAATATCTTTAACTGTTTACTTTATAATTTGAAATTTAATTCAAACAAAAGTCAATATAATCTTCATTAATTCACTAGAAATCAGCACTGTAGTCGTAGAAGTAATATTTTTATCGTTACTACAGTAACGTACTTCGATCGCCACCGGATCACTTTTCGTTATTTGTCAGGTATTTTCGAAATTTGCTACTTCTTTACATGTTCATTACTTTTCAATGCGCTGATAGATTTTCGTAAAAATGTTTCTCGTCTAATCGCAGCCCCAGTACTTTCATACTATGACGTCAGTAGAACATGATGACGTAATTTGTCTTCACGGTACGCTCTGTATATTATTAAGCTGATTTTACTTCACAATGTCTCTAGAAGAGTGGTACGGAATAAAATGTTGTGTTTCGCAAAAGAAAACTAAATCAGAAACTGGGACTAACATTATTAAAACAAATTGTGAAAAAAACTTTGCAGACAAATGCAATTATAAATGGTATAACATATTCGGCAAAGACGTCAATTAACCAACGGACATGGAAAAAGCGAACGTCCTGCAACATCAAAACACGCTAGAATCATTTCTAGGGTGTAAACGATTCTAGACGGGTATAAACACATAAGTGTTAGAGATTTAGCAACTACATTTCAACGGGAAGTGTCTATTCTAGTATTACGGATTATTTGAAATTGCGTCGCGTTGTAGCTAGGTGGTTGTCTTGGTTACTTTCAACCGAATACAAAGAGAAGAGAATGGCAGCAGCTACACGATTTCTTAAGAAATATGTTAAATGTGGTATGAGATATTTAAATAAAATAGTGACAACTGATTAGAATGGGTATCAGCGTTAGATCCTAAAACCAAAACATGTCATCAGTTTGGAAAACACCGGCATCCCCATCACCGAAGAAGCTCAGCGAAGTAACAGATTGTGTCGTTTTCTACGACGTGTGAAGTGTGTTGTTGAATCATGTCGTACATATAGGAACTACAATAATTATACGCTGAAACAACGCGGGAGTCGTATACTGTAAAAACTATGAACAGTAGTTATTTTTATCAAAGCAATGGTCAATAGTGATTAGTAACAAGCATTTGATGACGGTATAATACATTTTGATAAATTAATATAACTACATTTGACTTTTCTATCTAACTGTTATAATGCACGTGTATCAATTTCAGATATCAATAGCCAACAATTATATCGTTACAATTGTTCTAAGAAAGATATAATTATAAAATCATAATTAAGAATGTACGATGGACACATGTAATTATATCTATATGCACATGCTTGTCATTTATCATGTATCACAGGCCACCTAAATACATACACTTTTTATTTAAATACTCTTCCATAGGGAACAATAGCATAGCATTTTGAAATAAGTAATACGGGAATGCTCATTATAGAATAAATACGATTGACACAGGGCATTATATTTCAAATTATTTACATAAACGTGTCGTTTGGTATTTACAACAAGTCACACGTATTCATGTAATCTTTACTTTAATACTTAATTATGTTTTATTATTGCAAAACTCCATGCTATTTCCTAACATCGGTGCACTTAGCTGTTAAAAACGGCGCTTATTATTTCTAGATTAGTCAGCTTTATTAACACTTTGGATGAATAGCTAAGATAATATTACATTAATTAACATTACTGTATAATGATAAGTAGATCTAGTAACACAATACTCAATCCATAAAGCTTTGATGAAGTTTTTCAGTAACAGTTGAATCATTTTTTAAAAAAAACATGTTTTTAAAAAGATGGCAATGATTTTAAATTAAAGTAAAAAAAAACAACAACCAGAAGTAACATTGTTTGGTTAACTTGAATTAAATAATCCTGATATGATTTACGTCTGTATATATATGCCACGTAAATCAATGTAATCAATGTTATCTGCTATTTTGAAACTACGTCATTCAATCTTTAGATGGAATCTACCGTAATGTTTTGTAGTATTACAGCAGAAGTACCTGTTACATATTATTAAAAGTTATTCAATAAAATACTATTGCTAATAATGTGTTACTTATTATAAATAGAATCTCATCATTTCATATAAGCGTTTTGTATTTATATATATATATGTATATTCTTTACTTCCTCCATTAGCGGAGAGCGACATATATGTTATACATGAACATGAGTAGCAAAAAAAAACATACAACAGTATATCAATATTAAATAGAGTAAAGCAAACAGGACACTTAACATTTGAATTTCAAAACGCTCACCCCTGCACTCGAAGATATACGCAATTACAGACATACATGAATCAAGCGTGATGAGGTACAAGCAGACACGCATACAGACTGAAAAGGAAACATGCACATATACTAACGCCTTCACAGACACACGAATACGAACACAAACATGTACAAGTCTAATGATTTGTTTCCGTTGCGTTACACGTAGTATGAGATTAATTCCGATAAAAAAACGTCAATTTCTCATTCACGGAATGCAGGTCGGCGTAATGAAATAATAAGACTTAGTTCAAACAGTCGGCGTTTAAATATTGATGCACGCAAAACTGTTTATATTCTGGCCTATGTTGTGGAATAGTCGAATAAATACCTAAACCATCTTTAAATTGTAAAATATAACTGAAAGGGAAGGGTCGTATCTTATGTTAGGAGAACTTCTGACCAGATCATTTTGCCTTACATTGGTTTGTATTTATATGCATAATATATAAATTTAATATTGATTTGTTTATATGGCTATAGAATATGTTTAAACTAGAATAGTCGAATAAATCAATATCATTTTTTAGTATATCGACAAGGATTTATATAGAATGATAAGAAACTTGAAACTCTCTACTAAATGTGGATAATAAGCAACATACGAAAATGGTAAATTTGGCAAATAAATCATTCAAATTTCACAGGCAACTTATTTATTTTACATAAAAGGTAAGGTTTATGTTACCCTAGATCTTTCATGTTTTATATAACCAAAATATCTTGAATTCAAAATATTGCAGTTTGAAGCAGTTTGAAGTAAAATTTAAAGTACTTTTCTTGCCTTTTTACATGTAGTAGAAGTATACAATCATATTTGATCATATGTTATTCAATAATTTCAAACACAATTTACTGGACATTGGCTCGTTTTGTAGATAATTCCTTTGTGCAAAAAATAATTTTGATTTGTATTATTGAGATGAGTTGAAGTTACTATTATATAATAGGATTTTTTAAAACGAGATTTCGCGAGTTATTGCGCGAATATGCTAGCGTTCAAAACAACTTAATAAGTTGGTTTTCCTTCTCTATATAAGTCGTTGATTACGTGATCATAATTATATTCAATCACACTAAAAATATATAGATATAAACTATACAAAAATGTGACTATCAGTTGAAAATGTCTTAGAAAAATGTTATTGAAATTAATTTATTTGTCTATATATAACAGCATTGTGTTTCATATTTAAGGTAGTTTGCGGCGTTCCTAGCTTATTTTATGACATCTGATGTAAATGATCAAAAATCTGTACACTTGTACTATTAAGTCTCAGCTTTTGTTTTAGTTTTGTCATTTTAAGATATAATTTTTGTACGATTTTACGGCGTTTTTCCTTTAAAGTTAATATATAATTGTCATTTTTTTTGGAAAATAAATTGTTTCTAATAACACCTATAATTATTTATTTCATTTCCTGTGATACAAAAATGTTTTCTAAGCTAATGGTTTTGCTGAAAGATTATGTTAATTCCATATACATTTTATCTTAATATAGCACAGTGGATATACCAACATTGGGATTTAAGTTTTCGACCGAGACGGTACTCGCCGTTCTCCAGACCGAGATGTGCTGTCTTCGGCATACGCATTGTATCAAAGTTAGTAACTTCGAAGGTACCATTTTTCATGAAATAACTATGAATATACACGATACTAGTCACAAAAGTGAATAGAATGTTAACTATATGAATTATGTAGGACTGGTAGTGATTGTATAATGTTTGTCTGTTGTTATTGTATATATAACGATAAACACTAGTGGAATTGCTAAAACTTCATCTTAATTAGGAAAAAGAGATTAATTGTAATAAGAAAAAAAAAAAGAAATTAAATATTTAATACTATGTATTTTATTGTATTTCGTATACAACATTTGAATAACAATGCATAATTGTAATATAATAATTTATTAGAATATATACTTCCTATGATACGGTATTCGACGTTATTTGAAAATGGAATGAACGGCTTTTGTCATTCGGTATTCTATACTCATAATAACATTGTGTTGGTGTGTAAAATGTATTTGCTTAGTGGTTATATAATGCATGTATATCAGAATGTATTCTTGAATATTGCAAGAAAAACAATTTGTATCAAAATATTTTATTTAAGACTGTATTGCATTTTCTTACACCATTCGATTTAAACATGTACTTTTATCTATTTGCAACGTTCATGTATGCAAAACGTAAATCTCATAATATAATATCGTGCAGTTACCCTCCCCCACACACCCACAAACAGCTATATCTGCTAAGATAAACCAGAGAGTGAATTTAGTATTATTTCAATTAATTATTTTTTTGTATACTCAAAGGCAAAATATTTTATTTATTGATTATTCAAATTCTACAAAGTATAAATTTGTCAAATTTTAAAACATAAGAATATCGGTCGTTACGGTTTATGCCACAACGAAGAACATAAGTACAAGTGGCCAAACTTGTTTTCTCTACTTTCTTTCACACATGTGTAGTGTGAATATCACTGTAGATTTTTAAAATTTATAACAGCGAATTTGCCACGACTATCAAAACGTCAGCGTATTGACGCCTAAATGATGCTGGGCAGAGGTGACTCTACGCAAGAAAACATCCCTTCGGCTATTTGTGTATTTTTTATTTTAACCCCTTATCCACATAGACGCATCGTACGTTTTATCCAAATTAAAGACAATAAAATTAACATATTGGTTAGAAGGATAATTGAATAAGCTAAAAATCAATACCACGTATGATAGCAGTCCATCATTGGTTTTTTAAAAATAAAAAATATAAATATGCACACTTTCTTTTGCATTTTAGTATATATCAAATTATGTCGAAAGACAAGAATCAAATTTATATACGCATTTGGAGTTTAACTTAGATAATATCATTAAGTCACTGATAATATTTGATTGGATTATGTACGTAGTCCTCATATAGTCGTTTTGAATTGAGAATAATACATACTTTCAGTAGATGTCATCTTTATTTTAGCACTCAAATTTAGTGTTTTTTTTATTAAAAGATATGTTCTGAATGCTGTTGGCATTCATGCTCCAATATTTTAGTATGTGATTTGCATTTAAAAATGCAGTACACAAGCGTAAAACTAACGGCATTGGTAAATGTCTCCTTGGTCATTTTTATCAATTTATCGTGAAATTCACCTTCAATTATTGAATTTATCTTGGTTCAACGTCTACATAAACAATAACCATCGGAAAGACAAATTGAGTTTCTATTGTTGAATAGATTTATCATTTCTCCCGAAAAACCGTATCAAGCACAAATGAGTTAGAACGAAAACCTTATCAGCATGCGAAGAAAACAGTATCACATATTTTAACCATTTATTTTACGGCATAAAGCAACTATTTTGAAATCCACATGTGTTAGCGTAAGCAGATACAAAATAGTTTATTTCTTATACATCATATACATCATATTATGATGAAATATGTTTCAAGTATTTTAAAGGTAATACACAAATAAAACTGAAATATTGTCATTTTACCCATCTGTATGCTATTACCTTTCGTATAATATTTACAAAATGTTTATAGGACTATAAACTATTTATTAAAACGCATATTTGTCTGAAAATGATACGACAAATAAACCATTTTACATTAAAACAGGTGAAACTCCTGATGAAATGCGTCTGTCGAAGACAGTACATCCTGGTCAAATACCGTATAACTCAGTCAAAAGCCTGAGAGCAAGTACCGTCTCCGTCGAAAACATAAACCGCAATATTGGTATATCCGCTGTGGTTTAGGTGAAAATTTTCTACGCTAGTAAAAATCGGCATAACAACGTTTATGTCGTTGGATATGTATGATCTGCTTTTAAATGATACGCACTGAATAAGATAATACAGCATTTTTCTATCATAGCTTATAGTAAAACAATGCAATAAGCAATCACAATATCAATTGGAAATTCTATTATTATTTTATATTATATTATTTCACTTTAGTATATTTAGAGTAATATTAACTATTTCGTTGAATAATTCAAGCAGAAAACAGAAGCATCTGTTTTCAACCAACTATGGTTTTGTCTATTTCAAAATGATATTTGCAAACAATAAAGGTACTCATATTTATGAAACAGTATGCGTTATACAAATATTTATCAATACGATATCATATGGCACGAAATACATCATGATGATGTTCACAGAGCATATGACATAAATACAAAAGAACGATTGGTTTTAAATAAATAAAATCTGGTGATAATTTGAAAACAAACACCCTTAAAACAACAAAATGAAAATCACACACACACACACACACACACATTCACACACACACACACACACAGAAAAAACGTGACTTTGGCGAAAATGATATTGTAAGAAGCAGCAAGTCATCGAGGTATAACAAATCAAGACTAATTTAAATCGTCAATACATTATAACTTTAGTAGCTCATATAAATATATGATACTAAAAATATCAACGTTTATGATACCGAACTAAGAAAGGTAACTTAAAAAGATAGTTTCTGTATAATTCTGAATTATTCGATTAAACAGAGTGAAATCATTATTATATGCATTTTAATCTCACAAGGGTGTAACCGAACTTTCGAATAATAATGATATACACATCGTGTTACAGATACTAGTAATTTGTCAAATTCACGCACACTGATGAACATGAGCATTGAAAGAAATGGGCATGAAGTTTGTTTAAATAATTTATTATTCGACAAACTTTTATATCGTAACCGATTTGTTTGTGTAAACTTTATGTTTTATTCTGTATTAAACATACTTATTTAATGCATAAAAGTGAAGCCATGCCAGCTGTACATGCATATTTAAAAGGTTATGCGATAACATAAGGAAAAAAAATCAAATTTATGGCATATAAAGTACAAATATGTATGAATCATACTAACAAGCCTGCGATTGACTGTAAAGCTATGTACATGTCAAGCCAGATGTTACTAAGTATAAATCAACGAATGATAATGCATATGAGGCGTTTTCAATATATAAAAACATACATTGGCCTCGTTCTGTGTTCTGCAATTGTGCATAATTTGACCACAAATGTAAAATGTTTCCACTATTGTGAACCCTAGTATTTTGATATATTAAAATACGAGAGTTGATTCACTGAGGACAAACCCGATAGCCATTAAACAACTACATTTACTCACATTCTATTGTTATTCCTTTTTTAACTTCCACAAAGTTAACACAAATTTCGTGACCCCTCCGCTAGAATGTCCTTATTACACTTTTCCATTCGTGCATCGAATTCATGACGTAGGCCGTCATGTGACACATCCTCAGCGCCTTTGTCACTGCGAGACAAAGTTTGTTACGTGATTCAAATGTTCTTCAAAGTATAATAGGTGATGTTTGACATTTGGGATCCAGGAGTAGCAACAAATAGTCAGATCTGGATTATAGGGCGGGTTTGGTATTGTTCACATGCCAAAATCGGCGCCGTGTCCTAAATATTTTACTCGGGTAAACTGGCGCATTATATTGTGAAACAATCTCGACCTTGTATACTAGAAAACCCTATTTCGATTCGCCAATCTATGTGGAAATAGTAGTGCTTGCGCATAATACTTCCAATTGACTGTAGATACCATGTAATTCAGTACGATTCCCTTGTTCAAAACTATTAACGGCATATTTCTTTTTTTCTTTTTTTGAATATCTAGCCTTAACATGAGATTGGGAACGTGTGTGTGTGTTCTGTTGTTTACATTCTGATTCAGAGAAATCGAGCCATGTTTCATCACATGTGGCAACACTATCGGTGAAACTATTTCCTTCCTCGGAATATTTTTGGTTAGTTCTAGTCATATATTTACCCTTACACTCTTCTTTTTCGGGTTTAGCAGACAGCATACCCATCCCGCTGAAACTGGTGTTTTATCCAAGTTAACGTTAAATTTAATTATCGTGTGCTACTCTGTATAATTAGGTCGTTCATTTTTCACAACGGTGTGCATTTAATATGGAGATATATTATCCACGCCATGAGTACCAAAGTCAGCGAGTAAGTTTTTAATCGAATGACTGTTCTTATGGTAAGGGTTCAGCTAGACCGAATTAATGATGCGATCGTAATTGAGGTTGCCCACGAATATATTGATCATATATATTTAAAACTCGATTCTTTATATTTGTTCTTAATATCTTTATATTTATACAGACTATTAAGTGATTTTTTATTATATCATATCATGTTTGACCCAGATTCATGCTAAGGTTTCATTCCATCAGTACAACTGGATAAAATTATGCTATATATAACATATAACGTGTTGAAATGACTTTTATCTTAAAACATTTCTGCCGAGAACATATCAATTGATAAAAAAAGTACCAGTGACTGAAGAACAATTTCTCTGCTTAAGACAATCCATGTAGAGCACCTTTATAATTACCATATACGATTAGTATGGTTTTGATTAACCTGTTGACTACTGTGTATTGAAAATCTGCAACAGTGTAACTAAAGCTCATATAGGCAAAAGTGCGTGCGTCACCTTTTCTGGTAATACTTGATTTCAACTTTGAAAGTTTACGTGGGTTGTCTAGTGGTGTCATCCGAATAACATGTATAGGCACCGATCAAAACCCAGTCGTCCTCATAGTAGCCAATCAAATGAAAGCACGTAAGGTCGTGCATACTTTTCAGGAAGATAATGAAATCTTGATTGAGCTGTTTACAAGCTAGGAGCCCCATAATAGTCACGATGAACTATTGTTAATTTGAGATGGGGATTGGTCTGTACAGGCAGTCTTGGAGAGAGAGAGAGAGAGAGAGAGAGAGAGAGAGAGAGAGAGAGAGAGAGATTCATACGGAGAAAGCACTCTGGTCTGTCATGAGCCACTAACTGTATATTGTTAGAGTAAAACGTACGTATTTGTAAGGCCACGTGTTTGTTTGTTAGTCTTTCCATAGTAGTATAGCACACTAGTGCTTGTTTAATTCTCAGTGCAATAATTTTCGTACATTGAATGAAACTGTTACAGACAGTCTGACATTTGATTCATTTTATGATGTAGAATTACATGATGACACTTAAATTCACGAAAGAAAGAAACGGTAATTATACTATTAGATGTATAGTATTATATTGTATTTCAAAAAGTTACCTTTGATTAATGAAAAATATTAACTTAAAGAGAATTGTACTTTGTGAAATAAAAACAGAACAGTTATTTGATGTAAACCGTTTATGACACACACTTATAAATAATAACTTTCAAAACAAATTATTAAATCTTAAATCAATAGACGGTATTGTTTACTATTTCAACAATTACATATTCCACTTATGTTTCACTTCAGCACGGTGCTTGTGTGCTTTACTGATCAGTATTGTTATATGCTGTACATTACGGGGATACATGTAGTATAAGACGACGGAGATAATAAAACAAACACAAAAATCAATCCAGCGGCAGTATAGGTTACGTTTAGTACGATACTTGCATTTTCACATGGCTGAAGACGAGTCCCATTACGTCAAATCAGGCAAATATGACATAGTATTCGATTTTGAGGTTGTGATTGATGCATAAACATTAAACTGATTTTATAGTCTTTATTAAACTTGATGAAACCGCTATTCTTGCATAAATAACGTTTTCACAAACAATAGTTTTACTGAGCTGGAAATGAGCTATCTTAGTAGTGCAAGGTTATTCAAATTGCGCCAGCAACTTGGACTGTTCGGTCACATTGGTATCAAACGATTCAAACGGCTAGTTAATAAAATGCCAATATGTGAATCCATGCTTTTTATACCTGTTTTTACAAGAAAAAAACCACAAATTTCATACTAGATTTACTAGTTTACACTTTTAAACATACTTGATTTATGTCATATACTTATATCAAATAAGTGAATATTTGATTATAGGTATTTGGAGATCTTAACTACACATTGCAAATTTGACACTACGATAAATGTATGTGATGAAAACATTCGCAAACTTATTCCCTTCTCTGTGCTCTCCCATATGTAATATAAATGTTTGAGAGACTTTATGACACTTCATATTATTCCTCTCTCTTCAGTCACATATGTTTCAAATGTCCAATTATTTTATTTCACATTAGAACTATCAGCACACTTGTTCTACTACTGCATATCTCTGTTACCACTGAATCGCTTTATTCAACTGTAAATTGCGGTTTTCGAGAAAGCATATGTCCCATATACAGTGTCGAGGTCCGTATTATCACAGTGTTATTTTGAATAAAATCGATTATTTAGTTATGATGTCGTCATCCTTATCATCGCCGAAGCTAAATATTTGACGTTAACATAACATTTAAACGTCACGACGTGCAGTAATATAGGTGACATCACAACATTAACAATTAATTGTTATTACCTTAGTTCATTTTATGTCCCGTTTTAGTTTATTTTAAATGTTGTGTACGCTATGGTTAATGGTTCGATCACCTCTAGTTAAATTGTGTTTATGCAAATTGAACTTTATTTTAATTATAATCTACAATGGCATATGCTACTTAATAAAAACCCTTCACTTAAATAGTCTATTTTAATGTATATATTTTAAGAACAAAGCTAAACGTACATCAAGTAGCGAGCGTTGAATATGTATTATATAACAATATATCGAAATACGAAGGATGTTCAATATGTAATGTAATCGCCTTTATCAACATGATTTAGATGTAATTTGTAGAATATTTTCATTTCATCCCTACAGCTATGCAGAGTTATAGATCAATTTCTATCATATTCAAGTTTCAAATTCAAGAACTGCTGATACATAGCAAAACCAAGAGGTTTTCTAGAGGTATTACGCCGTCCAGACATATCTCATTTTACATGTAGTATTGGGAACCTGAAAAATCATATGGTGCCATGGAAAGTATGGACGTTGAGGGTACCTTTCTTTATTCGCAAACAGTCTACCACCACAAAACCTGACATGCAAGCTGGTACATTGTCATGACACAACACAGTACTCTGAAGGCCTTTACAAAATAATTTGAGTTTCCCTTAGACATTATTTTTTGTAGAAGGCTTTGCCATTAAACACGGCTATCTGATTAGGAGGTCCATGCATACTGAGGAAAACAACATAAATCATTTTTCTATGAGGTTCAAACATACTGTATCCGTGTCTAATTACCTGCCATGCTATCCGAGCACTTTCTCCTGTCAAACATAAGACACATTTAGATTAACGCATATATTTTAGCAATTAAAGAATGAGAGCACTTTTTTATCTACATATAAGATTAAAGCTAGTCAAACTTTTATCGACAATTCCTGTTGAAATGCATTGTTACTCTAGCGTTCGTAAGCGCACGGGCGGGACGGTCACATCTAGGAGTGTCACATTCCCCTAATGTATAATTTTTAATATTTTTATAAACTTGAACAGTCAGATAAGAAACTTCATTTTCACCGTAAGCGAAGCACAACTCACAAGAAATGTCCTTTGCACACAATCCAGGGAGACAACTGTTCTTTATATAGGCCCTAATTGCACTCGCATATGTACTTATTTTACCAATGTACTTGTTAGTGCACATGAGCAGGTGTTTTCAGTCGAGATATTTTATATATTTAACACATAAAACATGACAATGTATTTGGTTTTACTGTATCCGCGGAAAGCGAGTGTTTATTTCAACATATCCTTTCTGTAGATAATGTGCATACTGTGATTTATAGGATGAGAAACAGTACATAATTATTGTAAACACTTTATCAGCAAATAATTAATTGTAATTGTTTTGTACATAATTTGGTTTAAGTATTCCAGAACAGCTTGTGGACACATAAACACTTGCCTTCGTCTGTCTGGTCTAGTAATAAAATATACTTATATTACACATATCTTAAGTTATATCTCGGTTAATATTAGTAATTTGCAGGTACAATGCTCAATGCATGTTCAAAATGTAAAAAATATCAAAAATATGTTACACAGTATAAAAAAACAACAAAACAAAAAAGCGCTGATAAAAGCAAGAACCGCAGGCGTTATTTAAAACTTTGTGTGTGTGTATATCTGTAACAGCAAATTATATAATACTGGTTGACGTTTTTAATATCATTTTAATATATGAATCTCCAAAGACGTTAATAAATTTTCGGAACTTTGTTTTACCAATTATTTCAAAAAGTATTTATTACCGTACATATTGACCTGTGTTGTATTAGTTAGTTTCAGAAATTCACTGCAACTAATATATTCTGTTTTGCATTTTGTTTATATAACACTGGTTGTCATTAAAGCCTTGCACAAGTTCACAACACATAACTAATCCTCCGTTACGGTTATGTGTGCTGTCACTTTTTCCGCGTATGCTTAGTACTGTTCTAGCAAGGAAGACTTCGAGCGTGATTTTAAAAAATTGTTTCACAATGAATAAGATTAAACTATTAAAGGGTCAGTGTTACTCTGAACATGTGCACTTGCATCTACATAACACCTATGTGTGAGTACATTATGCCGAGCAGTTCCAACTATGTTCAAACAGAACAGTATGTAGTCTAGAATTAAAGTCGATTTACCACGTCAATAAACATTCTTAGCTGATTTGGTATTTCTAAATGTTTATTAGTCTTCCATATTTTTAAGTCAAGCAAGCTTAATATACTTTAGATTATAGTTACAGTATTTATCGCATTGTAAATGAGATGTATGAACTTGTTCGTTTTCTAAAAAAGCTTTAAATACAATAAATGAAAGACAATCAATCTTATATCACAAGAGCTATTTTAAAACAATGTCAGACGGAGGTTAAGAGACAATTTCATAATACTACAATAACACAATAATCGTTTTGTTCTCATACATTCGGCATTATAGAGAGCGTATACTATATCTCATCAATTCATTAACATCTATATAATTGTCTATATAGACGCTTATATGATATTTTTAAACGATAAAAATTAATGTATCAATAAAATTTACCATAAATGATTACTTTGATATTCTTCTTGGTCTTGTATCGTATAATTATGTACATGTATATTGAACGGAACAGCTAGAACGCCATTATTTTGTGGGTTTTTTTCATTATATTCGTTAATATAAAAAAGTAGCGCTATTTAAATTTGTATTAACAGACATTTATGTATTTTTACATAGCTTAAACGTTCTTTATTATTCAGGTCCGAATATTAAGGAAAATGCTTTGATATTTTTTTAGAAAATATGTAAAATATTAGCTACATAAAATGTCAGGTGGCGGGGCATTATATTTGACTGTCCTTTTGGTGTTTGGCATAATCAATATGTATTTCCTTTTATGTCGTTCACTAGGTACATGTATGCTTGATATTTTTTAACATTTTAAAACTTCATAATCAACTCCAGCGGTATTCCCATAATATATGTTATATGTGTTTAGATGAATATTATTTATGATCTTTTTTGTTCTGATCTTGTTATTACATTCATAAATATATATATATAACAAATAGTCTTATAAATGCAAATATCTCACTTATATAATAAAAAATCGACGAAAATATTTATGTTTTGACTGATATGTAAGGAATAAAAATGAGTACATTTTTAAATTACAACTTTGCCAATTACTTGATACACTTTCCAATCACGTTGTCCCAAATTATATCCTTGTTTGAAGATAACTAATTTATATCATGGCTTTTAGATATATTTGCTCGATGAGGCAATGGGACTGGACATGTTCAAGCATGTTATAATTAATATATTTTCAATATGCATCCTTTGTTAAACTCTTGAACATATTATCGCTTCCTCCATCACAAAACACTTCACCAATATTAAAATAGATTTAGGGAGAAAGGGTGTTTTGAAACGCAGCTTATATTGCCTGTGGATTAACTATAAAAGTCCGTGAACTCCAAGAAGCAAGTTAACCTTGTCCTAATTGACTTCAGCAAAACATTTGACAAAGTCAACCATGGAACAGATCATTTCTCAACAACCGCACGCAGTGTGTGGTACTTAACGGAACCCAGTCATCAAACATATTTGTCTCATCTGGAGTACCCTAAGAATGTGTACTAAGCCCCCTTTTGTTTCTTGCCTACATAAATAATCTTACCTCCCTGATAAAATGTCGGATCCGGTTATTTCGATGACACTGCCATATATATTGCAATCACTAAAGGGTAACAATCACAAACATTTTCGATTGATGCACTTTGAACATTGGCAAAAACAGTGGAACATGGAGTTTAACCCGTCAAAATGTCAAAATGCGAAGTTAAACACATCACAAAGTCACAGAAACCCGAAACACATTGACACAACATTACTTGCATAACACTAAACTAGAGTAATTTAACTCTTCAAAATACCTAGGTGTCGCTATTGCAGAGGACTTAACATGGAACACAAATATCAATAATATTACTAAAAAGCATACCAAACTTTAAGGCTTTTAAGAAGAAATATAAACTTAAGGTACATTTTGAAATACATGGCATATAAAACTGGATTACTGTTCAAATATATGGTTACTTTATACTGAGACTGACATAAACCAAGTTGAGGGCGTTCAGCGCCGGGAAACACGCTGGGCAAAAACACGACTATAGACGGACCAGTAGCGTCACTGGGATACTCTAATGGAGAATACTCGACCAAAGACGTATTGACAGCAGATATTCCTCATGTTACAAGATCACAAATGACATTGAATCTATCCCTCAAGCAGACTACATGACACTAATGAACAGATAATGTTAATTGACGCAACCACTGATTATTACAATTCCTTGTTACATTGAACATTATCAATTTTTGCCCGCCTTGTAAACACTTTTTTTAAACTTTTTGTGTCCACCATATTAAAAACATGATATGTTTTAACCGTGTTTTTTTTCGGTCATATCAATGTTGTCAGCAAAAAGCGCTAGTATTTGGAAGAAACGACTCTCTCAGAATTTGTATCTACTTTATTCATCTGTTGGTTTATCATTATATCATTCCTGTTATTTATTCCCTCAAAAGAAATCATAGCAATAATAACACAATAACTTCTTTTTAGGTCCTAGTAAAATATTTGAATATAATTTTTTTTAGATCCAATGATAATGATTAAATCATTGAATTGAATTTTTTTCATTTTTAAGCAATTCTATTTACATGTATGTTTATACTTTAAATGTGTAACTTCGTGAAAAGAAAGAAAGTAAACGTAATAAATCTCACGGGGGATGGAGAGGGGTCATAAAAAACCATAAAATAGAAATTAGAAATATAGATATAGAAATGTTTCTAAAAAACGTATAAAAAGGAACAAAGATTTAAAATCTTATTTTAATAAAATTAATATCAACATCAATGGAATTATATACTTAAAAGTTAAAGCCTGTAATAACGTGTTTATGTTAGTGTCTGCGATACAACATTCAGTTTCTCCCCTTTTATTATAGATAATTTGAATGCCTGTCCTAAATCTTAGAAGGATCAAAATTTAGAATTATCTAAAAATAACTAACGTTTAGTGGACATTTTAAACAACATTAATGTTAAGTACAAATGTGATAGTCTAAATGGTTATTGATTTATTTCGCTGAAACTTAAATGTCCTTATTTGTTCATGGTAAAAAATTATAGGATGTTCAAGCGACACTCAAATTTGTATATCTAAGGATAACTTACATGTGTATTGTTTCTAATAACAGTTATGTTTGAATGTTAGATGAGTTTTATCCTACTATTGGCATGCATTGTAACGATACTTCTTAACTTTATTGTTAATAAAAGCTACAAAGCATAATCTAAATGATTTGCTACGATTTTGCTACAATCTTTATAAGTCTGTATAATATCATCTCTAACACTTGCAGAAAAACGCAAATTTTCATTGTTTTTCGTCAAATATAAAAACTGATTTCAACAACACAAGCAAAAAAATGATATCCATAATACTTTGGAAGGAAACACGCCCCGAGCTTAACAGTTGTTATTGGTTTTACTTGCAGATATAGCTCTGTCATCATAGTGGAAGTCAAATAATGAAATATATTTATTACTAAACTACATATACTCATTATACAAAGTGTTATCGTAATTACAATTTCAGTAAAACCATTTATTTAATTTTAATCTTTACTTCGTAACATATATGTAACTACATGCATCTTTTCCTGCAAAAATATAACAAATCTACCTCGAACGTAATTTTAACGATTGATTCTATCGTGCATCTTTTGACATTACTAACATAATACGACTAAATACTACTAGCATAATTTTTTACAAGCTGTATTATATTAGTAGCCGGAAATACTTTTTCTCCTTATCTATTTGGAGTAATTCGGTAATTGCAAGGACATTTTGTGATTGAAGCATTAGGTAAAGATATATTTAAGGTGAGAAACATTAAATACTCATATCAAACTCAAACCCGCTGTAACGGTAATATTGTGTAAAAATCTATTTCTTTGATTAGCAAGCAAGTTATGTTGTACATACAATTCATCCGCAAACTGTCGTATTTTGCAATATGCGTTTATTTTCATCTTTTAAACGAAAAATGATGAAAAAAAATAGTGTTTCATGTTGAATGAATTACATGAACAGTAGCTGAAATTGTCAGCTGTATTTTGATTCGTGACGAAAAGAAATGTTGGTTATGCTTCTTACTTCTTTCTCTATATATATTTCATTGTTTAGACAAAGTCCCTAACTCAGATCTTAACAAAACATTCCTACTCAAAACCCAACCATCCTAAAAAATGACTTAACATCTTGCTTCCCGAAGTAAAACTGTCCACTCCAAAACTAAAACTTGTAACTTGCCCTCTTAAATAACATAAACATGACGGCTAGTTCATATCCCCCTCACATTGTTTCAGACATGGACGTATATAAGCTGAGAAGATGTCTGTACAGTACCACGTGTTTCCTTTAACTGGTCATTGTGTGATTTACACCATGCAAACGTACATGCTATCGCCATAGGACAAAGCAATATTAGATGCATTCGTAAACTATGACAATGATAAAAATTGTTCAAACAAAATGAGTAGACGACACTCCAGGAATGTCTTTGATTATTTACACTGTATTCTCACCCATTCTTAGAAGTTTAATTTCTTTGTTTGCAATGTTTGAAGTAGCACCGCTATTTCCTGTCACGTGAAAGTTCATTATTTTCGATTTATATAAGCAAATGACTCGTTTCTAAACTCATTATACCGTAATTAATTTTATGTGCTGACTTTTGAAATTATTCATCTAACAGACAATGAATTCATAATCTTTGGGTTGTTATTTGCCTTATCGGAGTCGATGCCATTGTTTCTATGAGTCCTGATAATTAAATTGTCTTATATCAGTATGTACTCTTCTGTTGCCGACATGCGTCTAGATTTGTTGGGATATTCAATTTCCTCAATACATTTCTACCATTGCTAGACATCTTTTTATGGAACCTTGTTTGATTACATATTATATTATATATTTTTACATACTATTTACTATTGATAACTGTATTGATTAAAATAATGTTGAAACTGAGGATCTGAACTCTTAAGAGAAACACTCGGTAAAGGTTGAATATGTAAATGTTTGCCTTATAAACAACAAGCGTCTGGTAAATAGAGAATCATGATTTGTTCGTAGAATGAAATAAAAACGAGTGTATCACTCAGTTTCCGCATAAATGATTCTTAAATTCACCAATTATTTTCTTTCATATTCATATTGAAATAGACTAGACAATTCAAAGTATGATCAATTCATATTTTGTCACTGTTAAAAACACTGTTAAAACATAATTAATTTACATGTGTAGTGATTATTTCTTACTTTATTAATTGTACCCTGTAAATAGCTCTAGAATATATTTTCAATGACACTGTTTATAACATCAAACTGTGTTCATAACCAGCCTGGAATATCTATATAAAGCCCATTCGTCTCAATAGGTTTTGATAAGATAATCTGTTATTTATAAAAACTTTGGAAAGAATCCCTTTACACCTTTTTTTATTATGCATGACAAATGCATGATTACAGTCAATTAAACTATATTGACTAAGTGTTGCCAGTACGGATAAGAAATCGGGATAACGACATTTTCATTGCATGGCATGGGTTATATGGAATATACTCTGTTAATTATTGGGTAGTAGGAAACCACTTTAAAGGACATATTTAAGGATCTATGTTACCTATGCATCATGTTGTAGATATGTACTATGTAGTACATTGATGACTTGTATGGTTGGTTTCTTAGTTGCAAAACTATGTAGCAGGTCAAGGCATTTCATTTCAATTGAATCAAGGTCGTTGTTACTAGAAATTGAAACAATTATCTGCTCGATAACTTAAGTTTCCTTTCATTTATCCTGATGTATGGTATTTAATGAATATTGGTACTGATTGATTCATTCTCTTAAATATTGAACGATTATGAAAAACAGAAACTGGTGAAAATTGTGATTGATTAACGCGAATAGTTATGGGGGTATTGTTCCTTTTATGGTGGATTTGCATGATAATGATATTGGAAACGATATGTATTGCACTCGACACTAGAGACTTCAGTAATTATGTTATATTTGATGGTGGCAGTGAAGCGAGAGATACTGCTAAAATAATATAAAAATATCTATAGATAGAATAAAGGTTTTCATTAAAAAAAACAATAACGTTAAAACTAAAAACTAAACAATGCGTTTTTGTTTCAAAAGGCAATCGTTCATTTACACAAGTTAAATAAATTCGTTTTTATTTCATTTAAAAAAAACAACGTTTTATCAATACCTGCAATGTACCCTTGTCAGGAAGATTAATTGATCAACCTATTTAATATCATGAATGCATCAGTACAGGTATTTTGCTGTCTGTTTATTATGTTATATGAATTGGTAACCATAATAAAATATTTATTGATTCTTATAAATATTTGATGTCGAAAATAAACGTTGAAATATTAATATTAAATTTAATTTATTTAGTTACTTAATATTTATTGTTGCAGTTTTGTGTGTGCAGGATTGATGCAATTCAATGCAACAAAACAATAAACATCAATACATTCGATCATACAGGAAAAATGGAAAGATTATATTTGCTATTTAAAATATTCCGTTGTTGTAGTTTGCCTTTAATAGCCCCTTGTTGTTGGTGTTCATACGACACCGGATATGGAACTGGTTTGTTTGACATTTTAATACAAATTCCAAATATCAAAGATAAAAAACAACTGATTAATGATTTAATCCATGGTGAACTCGGCAAAGTGCCACTACAAAAAATAATGACAGAATTTTAAAATTTGGTTCAAACTGCTAAAATCTCAAAATTTATTAATGTATAAAGTCTTGCTAGACCGGAATCATCTAAATGATAATGATTCATGAGAAAATTATTTTTGATCTAATTACCAATAGAATAAGGAAATGTCAAAGATACAGTTAAACTGAATAACTAAACAATACTACATATATACAATTACATGCAGACAATATCCCTAGATTAAGCCCATACAAAAATACAAATACAAAGCCTATTTCTATGAGCGGTGGCGGGGGATAATAAGTGACTTATTCAAAAAGATTATGTCAACAAAACGAGGGAGATGTCGACATCACACGTTCCTTATGTCGACATAATGAAGTGGCTATCTGGCTATCAGGCTGGCAGAACTATGCCATCATAATTATCTGTGATGTCGACACCAGGACCTATAAGTTGGTGGCAGGACGGGGTACTAATTTATGGAAGCGTATATGGTACACTCTGATGGCGTGCTCATTTAGGGTAAATCATGTTATGGTATGTCGACATGCGAATATAGAATATACAAGTTATCAAGTAATATGGCGACATGTCTAGATACAACGCGTAATGTTGCCAAAAGAGAACTCAACTTGTCGTATTATTTACACAGTTTGACGACTTAAATTAAATAGACAAAATCACATCTTGTCAATCTGGACTTAAACTTATATAACAAGGTAAGATACACTTGTCGACAAAATGTGTTAGCATATGTTTGTTCACAAAATGTTTCGCGCGATGTTCGAGTTTACGATAATAGCATTTTTTTAGGCACCAGACTAAATGTCCAAACACAAAATTATTTGCCTGTAACAATACCAAACCATTATGATAACCTTCTTATTTTTCTATATGTTATACCATATGTGTAATATCACAAACTTCGGTGATATTTTCACAAGGCTCGGTGAAATCCTCATAAGGTCTGATGATATCCTTATATACCCGACGATAGTTTGAAAAGGCCCGGTGGTAACAAGGCCCGAAGATAACAAGTAATGGAAGGCGTCTCTATAGATAGTGAGGTCAGCATGTTTTTAAGTGTTATGTATTATCTAAACTATGTGTATATATATATATATATATATACTATGTATATGCGCATGCGTTAATTATTTCTATTAGAGAGCATCTAAAATAAATCGCAGGACTACACATACGCATTAGTTATATATCTCAATACGTGTACCTTTTATCTGTCAACAGTTATCTCCCTTAACGAGACACTCACTCCTCAAATTAATTGAGGTAACACATCATCTCTCCTCAAGTCAGTTTTGTCATCCGCAACTTAAACATGATCACCTCAGTCATTCTATAAGCATAAAGATTAAATAAAGTTAGATATTCACAAAACCACGTCAACAACCAACATTAAAATATTTAGGTGTGTATGGCAAATAAATCACTGATCCATTACACAGATTTTAGAAGCCACCTGAGTCCGTATGCTTATATATAAACATTATCGGAGCATTGCATTACATCGGGTAAAGGTATACATTAACACTCGTTGCTATAACAAAGAGATATAATCTTAAATATACTAGATTAAGTGACTTAAAAATATTATCAATTTTAGAAATGAAACACGTTAAAGCTAGTCACTCGTTATCACATTTCGTTTATTTCATTAATTTAAGAAGCAAAGAATGTCTATTACGTAGTGTTGTTTGAAAAACTGACAAGAAACAGAGTAGAAGTGACTGCGGTGAACTTTTTGTCTAATGAACTGGTGGAGGTACGTTGAAAATACAGTGATGAATTTGTAGAACATATTGGGAAAACTAACATTGTCATAGCGGCCTATACGACAGCTCAAGCTAGGCTCAAATTGTACTCTTATTTAGAAAAGCTGGGACCTCGCACTTTGTATACGGATACCGATTATGTTGTATCTATCTCAAATAGATTATCTAGGTGATCTTACTGACGAAATACCAGGAAATCAAATCAAAACATTTGTTGCTAGTGGACCAAAAAGTTATACCTACCAATTAAAGAAACCCCGATGAGGTTGGTAAACAAACTCACTGCGAAGTAAAAGGCATTACTCTGAATTTTAAAAACCAAATGACGATTTTCTTTGATACAATCAAGACAAGATTATGGGTCCATCAAACCAAGTTGTAACGGTGACAGATTCACAAAAAAATATGCAGAGACCGTGATCAAACTAGACTATTAACAATGGCGCAAACGAAAAAAATAAGATTGTGTCGATAAGAGAGTGAGAGATGGATGTGTGTCTTACCCTTATGGATATTGAAGAGTATTTGTTGTATAAATCAAACTTTTATATTTCTTGAAATAAAATGTGACTTCTACAAAATATGCGGTGTTTTATTTTTCATTCCAGTTACCTGTAATATTAGGAATCTGTTTCAGTCATCATGACTTGACCATCTATGTCTGCTCGTATTACTAGATAGGGTATACAAGTCAGCACTCTAACCAAAGGGTGCCTGTTTATTTCTGGCGTTATCTCCTGTCTACGAATCACAAATAATAACCTCTTAAAAGATTAACTGAAAATTCCCTCCTCCAAAATCCAAAATGGCCACATTACATAGAATATATAGTAAAAACATGCTGACTCCACTACCTATAGAGGCGCCTTCCACTACTATAACATCCCAATACCCGGTGTTTAAATCGCAAAGTACGATGATAAACTCATAAAGCCTGCAGATTGCATGATAGTCTCAAAAAGTCCATTGATAGCAACACAAAGCCCGGTGATATCGTCACAAAGCACGGTGAAAGATACTTAAGAAAACCATTTATATATTCACTATACACGGTGATAGCATTATTATGCCCGTTGCCTATCTTAAAATGCTCAGTGATAGCCTGATATTGCTGGGTCGTATAATTTAACCTTGTCGCCTTATTACTTGACAACTTGTATATTCTATGTGTTCATGTCGACTTACCATAACAGGATTTACCCTAAATGGGCACACCATCAGAGTGTCCAATATACGCTTCCATACTAACTGGCTTTTTAGCTAGTTAGCCACTTATTGATGTTGCGATAATCATCTGAATAAGTGACTTGATAAAGACGCTGATGACAACATAATGAGTGGGATGTCGACATCATATGTTTTTGATGTCGACATAATGAAGTGACTATCTGACTATCAGGCTTGCAGAACTATGCAACAATACTTTTACACTTGTTCCACATAGGTCTCACTACACAGTTGCTCTCGTTTTTGCCACGGTAACATGATTATTGCATTTTAAAAGGTTATATGTAATTCGGTTGAAAATATTTACAAAATGGGTCATAGGGGCTTCTTTTTGAAAAAATCTTGGGGTGTCAATGCAGTCTTAAAACAGCTTGACAACCTACCAGTTGCTGTGCAATCGTCTATGCAGATACACATCTGTTATGAAATGAAATTATTTTAAAAATTATTCTATGCGGACTTATTTTACCGAAGAAATTCTATACCTTTATTTATATAGAACAAAGAACAAAATTCAACGGTGTAATGAGACCTATACTAATGGTTGTAAAAACAGAGTCAGTAATAGCATGCGTCTCTGTATCTAAATAACAGCCATGGCGTGTGTATATTATTAGACTAATTTTAAACAAAACAATATGTTGTATATAATTAAAGTCGATAAGTTCCTTAAAATAAAGCTCTTGACTGATTTGATATTTGAAGCTGCTTAATAGTCTTCCATAGTTTTAACTTAAGCAAGCTTAAGATACTGCAAATGATAGTAATAGTATGTATCGCATTGTAAATGAATGGGGTTTAATGCCATTTTCAACACATTTAAGGTTATATATGGCATATCCAGTTTTACTGGTGGAGGAAAACCTCAGACTGAGTAGAAGCACCGTCCTTCCGTAAATAACTGGAAACTTTCTCATATAAAGTTTTGGGAGCGAGCGGGACTCGAACCTACGACCTTATAATAATTAGCGGTGAGAAGTAAGTGATCTTTAGACAGCGCATTAGACCACTCGGCCACGGAGGACCCTACATTGTAAATGAAAAGTCTGAACTATTTTTCTCTATAGTATTGCGTTTTCAATTGAATGTGAAACTCACCTATTTGCCTTAAACCATATGTTTCAGAGATAACAATATTTTTGCTGTTACAAAACTACAGACATTATTAATGAAACAATCTCATATCACACGCGATATATTTAACCAAAGCCAGTCGGAAGTTCATATACAGGTACAGTTTCATAATACTAAAACAAAACAATCTTTTTAGTCTGATACACTCGGTATTTTAGAGATCGTATACTACATTTATTCAATCCAATAACGTCTGTATAAATGTCTATATAGGCCTTTATATCATATTTCTAAACGATTAAGATTAATGTATTGGTAGAATTGAACAGGAAATATAATAATTACTTACCCGCCAAGTACGTATTGTAATTTACCTGTACAT
The DNA here is from genome assembly GCA_029582155.1 of Panopea generosa. NCBI lineage: Eukaryota > Metazoa > Mollusca > Bivalvia > Adapedonta > Hiatellidae > Panopea > Panopea generosa. The sequence continues at coordinate 70,318,002 of CM055894.1, read as the reverse complement.
GTATTTGACTACACATTTGGTGCTTGGCATCTTTCATATTTATTTCGATTCTGTCTTTGATACCAGTTTTCTTCTATAACATAACGAATCCTTTTCAGAACTGTGTAAAATACTCCTGCAGTTTTCCCATGATAAATGTGTACATGTGCTTGGATGAATAGTAGTTGTGATATGTTTTAGTTTTATCATGGCTGTCATATTCATAAAAATATGTAAACTAATAGTGGAATGAAAATATCTCGCTATTGCAAGTATCAAATCGAATAAGTATAATAAAACAAAAACGCATATATGTGATGTTACAGAATAACAAGTAGACAATGAGATTATGTGTTTATTGCATTTCTGCTACTTTTACTTTTGTCCTTTGATTGTCACATCCCCTGTAAGGCATTTAATTTCGATGTTTGCATTGTTTGAAATATCAACGCTATTTTCCGTTACATGCAAGTTCACGCATATCGGTTTACATATGCAAATTGGTACGTTTCTCTACCCATTATACCGTAATTGATTTTATGTTCTGACTTTTGAAATTGTCAAATTTATTTATCTAACAGACAATGAATTCATAATATTGGGGTTTGTATTTGCCTTATCGGAGTCGATGCCATTGTTTCTATTAGTCCTGATAATTAGATTGTCTTATATCAATATGTACTCTTCTGTTGCCGACATGCGTCCAGATTTATTGGGAAATTTAATTTCCTCATAACATGATTTGCACCATAGCAAGACACCTTTTTTAGGATCCTGATTTGATTGCATTTAAATTTGATAAAGTTTTAAAGCAAAGAACAATAGTTGAGCTCGTATGTTTCACGAAAATATTGATTTATTCCATAAATACAAACCTTTTTAAATTTTAGCTGTTAAGTTTACAAGCACCTTTTAAGTTATTGAACCTAGTTAACATTGATTAAACTAAAAAAACACCAAATATATTAAAATAATAAAGATGTGCTGCCGTTTAAGATAAAAGTTGAATATTCGGCGAAGTTACTCTAATCCACGTCAATGGCTCATTACTATTCATTATTGATAACTGTTTTGATTATAATAATGCTGAAACCCAGGGAAATAAGTATATCATTTGTACCCTGTGATGAACTCTGGGATATATTTTCAAAGTGACAGTTAATTATATAACTAGTTACACAAGCATTCTTAAATACCTTCATGAAGACCTTCATATCAATGTGTTTTGCTTCAATAAAACTTCGTCTATTATTTAAGCTTTCTTATGTATCCCCATCACTTGTTATTTAGTATGCATGTTTAATGCATGTTTACCATATCCGTGTATAATTTCATTAAACTGTTGTTTAAACTCAAATATGCCAGTGTGGGAAAGGATTTCCAACGCATGGCATGGCTTATATGGCATATACGGTTTTACTGGTGGGAGAACACCTCTAAATTGTTCAGTGTAACAGGCATATTCAAATAATTGAGCGGGACTTTAACCCACGACCTTAGCGGTGAGAGGTAAGAGGCTCAAACCAAGGACTTCCGCGGTGAGAGTTGAGAGACTCGAACCCACGACCTCAGCTGTGAGAGGTGAGAGACTCTAACCCACCATCTCCGCGGTGAGACGTGAGAGGCTCGAACTAACGACCTTCGCAGTAAGAGGTGAGAGATTCAAACCCACAACCTCAGCGAAGAGAGGTGAGAGGCTCAAACCAACGATCTCCGCGGTGAGAGACTCGAACCAACGACATTCGCGGTGATGTGAGAGACTATAGCCGAGAGCCTCCGCGGTGACGTGAGAGGCTCGAGCCCACGACCTCCGCGGTGAGAGCTGAGAGGCTCGAAACCAAGACATCCGCGGTGAGAGGCTCGAATTCACGATCTCCGCGATGAGAGGTAAGAGGCTCGAACCACCGGCGTCCGGGATGAGAGACTCGAACCCACGATATCCGCGGTGAGAGGCTCAAGCCCACGACCTCTGCGCTGAGAGGTTCGAACCCACGACCAGCGCGTATAGAGGTGAGAGGCTCGGACCTACGGCCTCCGCGGTGAGAAGTGAGATGATCGAACCCACGACCTCCGCAGTGAGAGGTGAGAAACTTTAACCCACGGCCTCCGCAGTAAGAGGTGAGAGGATCGAACCCACGGCCTCCGCGTTGAGAGGTGAGCTACTCAAACCTGAATCTAATTTGAGAGTACCTATAACATACCACTGGTGATGTTGATAACTTGTCTAACATTTGTATTACACTTAGAGGCATACAATTCTTTATAAAATATATCCGTTGGCCTTTGGTAAACATAAACTAACAATATAACAGGTTTATCCAATTAGTCGTTAGTTTTACATCGCAAATAAATGATTTATCGTCAGAAAGGTTGAGAAATACACCAGTTTCCTTGCAATAATATTTCGAGACTTTTAAATCATATACCCCAATAAATTAATAAATAAGTCACATGACTGCCTTATCTTTTATACTCTTTTATTTATTTTACTCTCTTGTTTTCTTTGGTGAGCTAATCATAAGGCAAATAGAAATAACGTAACAAATATATACAGGAGTGTCCTCTTTGGTTAGGTCACATATAAGGGTCACTTAGAGAGTGACTGTGGGCGACGCCATATTGAAACGTCCAGACAACGTGTACCAAACATGGCGTTCGCCACAAGAAAGTCGCCATTGCCCTTCAAAATAGTACCTAATGTTGAATAACCCTTTTATCATTCATTACACATATTTTAAGATAAGTGTTTTTGGACTGAATCTGATTTATTTACTCACCTTTGAACCTCTGTGTTTTTGCAAAGTGAAACCCGTAAACAGAAAATACTCCGAACTGACTTGTTATGGGTTATACTAAAACTCGGAGAAGTTCTAGCTGACCGGTCACATCACTGCTAAAAGGAAACTGCAAATGGGATGAATGCAATAGCGATTATGACCGCTAAATGCACATATTCTAATCATTATTATTTAACTTATTGCATATTTGATGAGAAAATATCAACAACAAAAATTCGGATATAAAATGTACATGTATATCATTTGCATATACAAATGGTTTTGTTATGTCGAGTATGATATATTGAGCCGATTACAATGGAAATACAACCACACAACAAAATCAAGAAGTTGTAAATGTGAATCGAGTTTGATACAAAGGACATAAGTATGTATTTGTAATCTTAATATAAATTAAAGATTTTTCTCTGTTAGGCTATTTTATAGGTTATGAGTTGTTTGGTCACTGTTTGCAACAAAATTATACAAATTATACAGCTATCATTTCACCATTTCACTAGAAACGGATTTTACAAAGTAATACATCCAAATTGATTAATGTATTTCTGTATTTAAAGCAATTAGTTTCCCAAATGCATTTGTTATAATCAAGATTAGAGGTGACAATCTATCCCAAGGGTAATGTATAAATGATAATTTATTGTATGCAGGTCCTACTAACTAATATATCCTTATAGCGAGACGAAATGTGACAAATGTTTCAATCTAACTTTCATGTCGCCAGTTGCTGTCGCCAGTAGCATGAATGTATCCGCACATAAAAATGCACAATAACTCGAAGCATGCTTCTTTAAAACACAGTGAAATGACGCCCTGAGATTTATTTTAAATAAGTAGTCATCTAATGCTCATAAATATATCTGTTATAATCAAGTATATTGTAAGTGTTCTAAAATGAATGTTAATAATATCAAACTATTTTCATAGCCAGTTTCGAATACCTTTAGAAAACTGTTATTCTCAATTTGTTTTGTTTATAAAGAACATTGTGTCTATCATACTGTAGCCTCAGTCTGAATCCGATTTTTTCACATTTTATCTATTATGCATGTTGAATGCATGTTGAATGCATGAACACCATATATACTGTCAACTAAACTATTGTTAATACTGATTGATGCCAGTATGGAACAAGAATGGGATTTAACGCCATATGACATTTCCTCTTTAAATTTAATGATTGGGTTGGAGGTCACCTTAAACTACTTCTTGGCAGCTCCACGCTTGAACGAACGACCTCAGCGGCAAGAAGTAAATAAGTCGTTAGATGACAGTGTTGCAGACAACTTGCCACGTATGAGCCTATCGAAAGGAGAAACTGACATGCATATGGCAGGTGGTTCAGAGCAATGATTAAATGTCAGACTGTATTCGCTAACACATGTATAAGCACGTGTTTTCACGAAACAGTACGACTTATATAAATAATTATAATACTATCGGGTAACATGATACTTTGAAAGATCAAAGAACACAGCAAAGAAGGGAAAATAGAAGATTCCTTTTGAAAAAAGGAATGAAATATCTCGAAACTTGATGACACCATCACTTTGGACACATGCTAGTTCTCTGTATATATTAGACATAAACAACGAGTGTATATTGTGGTAAATGTAACCATTTATAAAGTACTGCATAATCCGCTTACGGTCATGGTATAATATGAAATTGTGTCACGATTTCAAAGTAAAGTAAAAACCATGAAGATAACTTTTAAAAGACATTTCATACAGGAGTATGTGATATTTTGTTTAACAAAATCGGTTTGTATAATTTAATTAGTACATATTAATATGATACTGGTGATAATGTTTACTTTTCTAATATTAGTATTACAATGGGGGTGGGGGGGGGGGGGCGATCCTTTGTTAAATACTAGTATATCGATTGACGTTATTATTTTATTTTGACATGTCCAAGACATAACAAGGAATATGTATATATAATGTATATGCAATGTGTCGTTTTATGAGCGGATCTTTAAATAAAGAACACGGGGTCAGTTACTTTATTCATTATTTTATAAGATAACATATCTTTTGTGTGCTATCTAAGAAAATGACTGAGATCGAGCGTTTCATTGAAAGTAGAAACTCATTTATCAAATTCGATACGATAATGTTTTTGTATGTGACTAGCATTGACTAGTTCTGGTGTATGGGTTTTACTACAATTTTATGTATCTTATCTTTTACGGTATAGATAGTTAGATTTTTCTTTTTTATATCCCGATGACGAAGTCACAAAAGACATTTAACTAGATACACTACTACTTTTTTGTTGTTAAGTGCTTCCATAAACATTATTTCCTACTGAATACATGTAATGCAAGTGATGTTATTAATTGTCCATGAGCACTGTGAATTAAATATCACCAACGTGTCAGCCCTGTAACGAGTCACGTGGCCTTATTAAGACAGTGGAGTATTTCAAACAACACATAATCACCTACCGTTAAACTAGTGTTTCGAAGGACTTGTTACCGCATATGGTGACATAAAATTTGTTCTGGCAGATACAATTCTCTATAGATAAAGTTATCTTCATCATTGTGATTTTTGTTTTCACACGTAAAACGAAGAAACTTAGACCTGAGCTGATCTGATTTGTATGACTTAAGATGTACGTATACCTCATACCTGAAACTTTATTTGTGAACGTTGTGTAACTGTTACTGTCAAAAACAAATGGTCATCATCATTTGTGACGTATTTATAACATATTACCTCAAACCTGCATATAAATTGCATATTTGCACCTTGGTTGTTTTAATATATATTTATGAAACACTTCAAGATCCAGATTTTGTTGGTGAATTTTCCGATCGGACTTTCTGTATTTGTTTGTTTTAATTGGTAAATGTGACTGTCCTATTGTTTTGTTGAATGCGATGTTTTTTAACTAAGAACTTGAGTTTTCTGGCCACATTGAAAACATGTATTTATTTTCGTAAGGGTACATTCAGTACATTGTACTGCAGCTTCATTTGCTGACTAAAACGAAGCATTGCAGTAATAGTATATATATTAAAAAATCCTGAAAATTGAAAATAATACGTCGTATCATAACCCATACATTCATTAGAAATTAACTTCTTTGATGCACCAATACACATCTCACCAGTTACTAATACATACAAAAACATGAAAGACAAAATATTTTTATAATTCACAAACGTTTTGAATTTCCCTACGTTTTATGATTTAGGTTTGTTCACTATTCATATATCTATTGTTATCAAGTATTGAAGGTAAAGCAGTTTAAAAGAAAAAGAATGAGATCAGATATCTATGTTATTTCTTAGTTAAACAAACAATTCTTACATTTATCAACGCGTATTTGAAATCTAAATACAAAAGATTTAGGAGGAAAAGATCAAAATACGTACCATTTCCTGTCCAACAAATAATAAAATTAATCAATAAAAGTGTCATGGTGGATAACATGGGGAGGCACACATACAATTTAGCTAGAAACTTCACACGAGTCAGCAACACACGTGTATGTAGTGTTGGCTAGACATACCTTACGCATATACGGAGTTAACCCTCAGCAGTAAAGGGTAAAATGTATCACTTTTCCTACCACAATATTTCGAGATATCTAAATTATTTACCTCTCTTTCTTATTTATCCTGCTCTCTTATTCCGTTTTGTTGTAATCCCTTTTCAGAAATACTTAGGTATCTTATATACATTCTATATATTTGGTACTATAAACCTGATAATGTTTTTCTCTTCGTTTGTTACCCAGTATTCAGATAATAGTTAATGGCTAATCGGTTTGATTGCTCTACTCTTCATCTTGCTGTAGTTGCATTTTCACAGACAGTAGTGTTTAGATAACAATGTTAAAGTACGTTTAACTTAATAACCTTTGAATTAGAGGTCAAATTGAATGAATGTGATATAAATTAAGTATGCATTTATAAGTACTATAATTTTTTCTAACACTTTTTATTATTTAAAAAATAAATATATAATTGCATGGCTATCTTAGAGTTCGTCTTAGAACATGTTTAAGAACTACAGGCGTTAACAATGCTATATAAGTTACACTGTTATCACATGGTCGTTTAAATGAGAACGGATTATACAAAGTATTATATCAAAATGGCTAAATATATTTCTAAATTTCAAAGCAATAGCAAAATGGCTGTTAACATTCATAACTGAGTCTCATAATTTTCCGAAAAGCACTTATTTTTGTCAAATTTATCAACATAGATTGAAGTTGATGATCTATCCCATGAGTAAAATAAAATTAATAATTGATTGAATGTAGGTTCTAATGGCTATACATTAATCATAGAAGCGATATAGCGAGGTTAATATACATTTTACTAATGCTTCAATAGGAACATTTATGTCGCCAGTTGGCGCCCTATTTCATAAAGTGCATGCACTGTTTCCAATTTCATGTAAATATAATTGTCTATGCCTTCAACAGGCATGTATATCATATATGGGTTCATGCACTTCAAAATCATGAATTGCTCTTGCGCCTATATAATACCTAAAAATACAAATATTGTATATTCTTATGTCTTGCTTTTCGTATTGGTGAGAAAAGTATATATACCAAAACAAATGTAATACGGCCAAACCTGTATAAGTGGTCATCTCTAATAAGCAGCCACTTGCCTTAAGCAGCCAAATTCACTATTTCCCATTTCTATGTTTTCAGAGCAAATTAACCTGTATTAAGCAACAACCTGTCTTAAAAGGCCACTTTTGCTCCTTTGATTCAATTTTTGGACTCGCTGATCTCTCGGAAGACTAACACTCAGCACTTGTTCAACCCAAGAAGCAGGCTCGAGAGTAGTCCACATAAGCAGTTGCGTCAAAATAAATCAGGTTAACTGTAGTCTGTAGAACTAGCCCAGCCTCCCGATCGGGCCCATTAACTGGCAATGGTTACGAGCACGCTGATTAGTCAGTTGCTTCAGGGAACGTTTGAATGACGTCATAAATTAGTAAGTGTTCCGTTCTATTGCTATAAATTGTGGGACAGGCATAGAATTCCCTGCTTTCTCTCATTGGGGGTTAATAGACCTGATTCGGAAGATATCAGGTTCTAGGATAGACTAGGTAAATTGATTAATAGGCCAAATTATTTCGTATATCGTTAGGTTTAAGATGTTTCGTTTTATATGTTATTAATAGCTTGTTTCCAATACAGTGACTTGTATTGCACTTGTTAATATGTAGAGTGTTTGTTTGTTGCGGGTCGGGGGAAGTGTGTGGGATGGGTGGGGGGGGGGGGGGGGTCGGAAGGAGAGTGATAATATATTGTCTCTTCAGATATTGTTTACGAGGTATATTTACATAATATGTTACATAACTTTTGTATTGCTATGTTTATTGCGTATATTGCAAAAGTGATGTTTTAAACTATCAATACAATTAACTGAACCAGTTATTTATTGACATGTTAAACGTCAAAATACAACGGACAATAAAATATCGGGGTCGTCGAATTTGCAGTTCATCTAGCTACTATATTGTAAAATGAAATTTGCATTGTTTTATTAGTAGAGGTGTGTCGTTACTACAAAATATATTTGCAACGATACCATTTTCTATCCTTACAAGCAAACTGTATAACAGCCACTGATTTCCATTCACCATAGAATATAGTAGTATAATTGATATGATATTGCTCGTAGTAATCTTTGAAAAATATTTTATTTTATTTTATGAAAGCAAAATTTATCGTTTTGCAATATGCAATATCGATTTTCAGAATATGGCAGACAGAATAAATGAAGCGCAAACAATAAGTATCTGAAATTGGCACAACAATAAAACGAAATCACTATATTTTGTAAGTTGTTAACACTACTTAAGTCATCATACGACTGCGCTCTATGTGACCTAAGCAACATGCTGTAGAAACGTACAATGCAGTTCTTTGATGAAAAATACGGTTGGTTCCTAAGTTGAAAAAATGTAGCTAGGGATTTCTCTTCAACTAAGTCAAGGTCGTTGTTACTAGAAATTGAAATAATTATCCGCTCGATAACTTAAGTGTCCTTTAATTCATCCTGATGTATAGTATTTAATGAGTATTGATGCTGATTGATTCATTGAACAACTGTGCGAAACAGAAACTTGCGAACATTGTAATTGATTAATGCAAATATTAATGGGGGGCATTATTCCTTTTACAGTCTAACTGTATGATAATGTTATTGGAAACTACTCTAGAGAACTTGGTAATTATGTTATATTTGAACAAGGTGGAAACGAAGCGAGAGATGCTGCTAAAATAATCTAAAAATCATTTATAACAAGAAAAACAATTCATTAAAATAAAAACGCAATATAATTTTTAAAAAACGTTTTCATTTCAGAACAAAATCGTTTATTAGCACAGGTTAATTAGTTAAAAACGTTTTATCAATATCAGCCATGTACCTTCGTCAGGGAGAATAATTAATCTAACTGTTTGATATCATGCATGCATTAATACGGGTCTTTTTTGTCAATTTATTACGTGATATGGTATCGGTTACCATATTATACAACTATATTAGTGTTAATGATTAATTGCTGTCGAAAATTGACGTTGCTTTACATAAAAGCACGTTTGATTTATTCAGTTATTTAATATTTAGTAGTGCAGGTGCAATGAATTTGCATAACACTAATAAAATATTTATCGATACTAATACTTACTGAAGTAAAAAATGAGCGATGATTTATATAATATCACGTTTAATTTATTAAGTTATTTAAAGCAATCAAAATAAGGCTAAGTATAATCGCTTATATATGACTGAAGGAATGATTGTATTTAGAATTTAAAGCAAACCATTGTAATATTTTGCCTTAAATGACTCTTTGCAGTTGGTAGTCATACCACTTTGACAAATAAAAACAGGTTCTTATTTTAAAATCAAAAGGATCAAAGAAGTGCAAAAAAGTCGTCGATTTTGTAAGTTACCGATTGTTTGAGAAACGTCGAAACTTTCAAAACTGTAATATGATATGCAAGACGTAGTATTAAAGTGGTGCGGTATTGTGATGGATAGAGTGTTGGCCGCTCACGGCAGAGGTTGCGGGTTCGATCCCCCGTTCGACGTGATAACTCTCATAAAATACTGGTTCTACCCAGGCAACGGATCGAGAGCGGTTCATATAAGCTCTGAGCTTTCATGGCAGTCGGGCTTAAATAAATAAGTATAAACTAAGGCGTAGTATTAATGTCCAGATATAATTAAAATATATTCATTATTTTCTTGTGTACGCACAAAATAAATTCAAAAGTTAAAATGTTGACTATAATGATTTTATGTAATACTTTTTAGATATATTAATTAAACAAATCGATTTTCCATTTAGTGATTTTCATAGATGCAGATACCGTAAAAATCATAAATTATCGGACGAATTTTTCGTTTTCATTTTAGTTTAAAATGTTTAACTAGGTTAACCTAAAGCCTAGATGGTCGTATATTTCAACAGCTGGAATAAAAAAATAAATAAAAAAAACGTTTTTATATAGTAAACGATTGTAAACGAGTGTAAAGTAAGCTTGGAATTATTTTTATGCAAAATTAGGTCATGTTCAAAGTCACTGTTACTTAGAATAGAAAAAAACGATATTATTCAATACTTTATTTTTTCTTTTACATATTTTGATACAAGTTGTTGAATAATTGATATTTAGCAAGACAAGGAAACTTGGAATTGCTTTAAAACAGAATTGGGTAAAAAAAACTGAAAACATCAGGAATAAAATGTTTTCAATGAGTAACTAAAGTTTGCTTTAATATACTAAAATAAAAATGGTTAGCATTTTAAGACATTGGGTCAATGTCACTGTTATAAAATAGACATTAATGCTTTCTGCTGATCACATTAAGTTTCCTTTAGATTTGTGATGGAATTAAGTAGATTTATTACAAACATGGTAATCATACCAAAGAGTACTGTTACTTATCGTAGAAAAGAAAAAAAATGTTTCGGCTCAATTTTAAAGTTTCCTTTAAAATACTTTGATATGATTTTGGGATGGTTTATTTGGTGTAAGTGAAGCTAGTTATTTCTTGTGAATTAAATCAGGTCAAGACTTATTTCCTTTAAGATAATTTGATTACATATTTGTGGATCGACTCATAATGTACATGTATAAAGGGAGCTTAAAATTGTTTGAGCGAACTCGCGTTAACGTCAGGCTCACTGTACTCAATATGAAACAAATGTTCTCCGCTCAATAAATAAAACTTCACTTAAGGCTATTTTTATAAAATTTTGTGGATTTGTTCCTTACATTAAATGAACGCATAAAATTGCGTTTGAATCAAATCCGATTAAGAAATCGAAAAATGTTTTTTCTTAATAATTGTAGACTCCTTTCGTTATAGTTATTTTGATGACATTCTGTGAATTATATCTTAACATGTCACTTATGAAGCTTTAGTTTTTTTATTTCAATCAGATCAATGTTTTTAAAGTATGAAATAATTTCCATAACTTTTCACACAACGTTCGTATTGTTATGATTAAGTTATCAATCCCTGTGTTGATCAGGGAATGCTACATGAGTGCAAAAACAAAAATATTGTTGTGGCATTCCTTTGTCGCAAATGACAAGAATAGGGCGGGCATCCCTTCTATATACTGTTGAAACTAACAGGTGTAAAGGCTATATCATTATTCTGTATATTTATTTGCTGATGTCTATAGTTCAGTCTGTATATTTTTGTAGTCGTTTCTTGGTGGAGAAATATTCTGGAATAGTTTTTCCTAATGGCTTCATATAACCATTTTGTGTCGGTATTATGTAGTCATTCATATATTCAATCTGTTTTGACAAAAATATCATAAGATATTTTAATAAGCTGCTATGTTTGTGTATTTGTTGCCAGTACTACATTGTGTGTCTAATACTGTGTTTTTAATTTGCAATTCGTTTTAAAACAGTGCTTTAATTTTAGAATTTTTATTACTCATTCATTCCTTTTCTTTGCTTTTCGTTTTGTTTTATTGCATGTATTTATCCTTCATTTTAGTCATTTTACAGTATAGCTGTTATGGGTACAGCTTGTTATACAGAGATAGAGAAAGACTAGAGGAAGAACAACTTAAGATAGGAAAGATCAAGCTCCTTAAATGCCACCACATACTCTATAAGAAATATTTCCAATTAAATTGTATTATAAGTTCACCTATGATATTTAGGTATATATACACAATTATACACACGTAATTGAATTGACTAAATTTATCATAATAAACGTATAAGGAAACGATGTCTATATTTAAAAACTATGAAACGGTCTCTTGATTTGTTCAAATGACCGTTTGTCTGCGGCTGAAAATGATTACTATGATTTGAGATTGTGTTTCATTTATTGTGTCCTTAATGTTGTACCAAACAGAATGCTGTCATCCTGAGACATATAGTAGTAAGTAAGAAATTGAGATGAAAAGACAATAATTGTTTTTAGTACTATTACATAGGAATGCCTGACCACTTTTGAGCTGTATTTTGACATTTTCAGCTTTGTTTAAGTTTAATGAAATACCCAGCTTTATATTATTAGATAATTGAAAAGCGGAATAGCTTTTTTCGAAGTATACAAAGATTTGCAATCATAATTTCAAATACAAAACCCGTATGGGTCAAAAGCACGGCATGTAATAAAGCTGCCAAAAATATTTGATTTCTTTTTTGTGTACGTTGAATATATTTAGACGTTATTATAGATGTTTTTAGAAATTAATAGATTTCTAATAAACAAATTCGACTATTTACCACGTCACTACTTTTGATGCACATAGCATTCGATATTTTGTATTAAGATCATTGTAGTTAAGGCACATATTCCATATAAATGTAACTTTTATATAAAGTCTATAAGCACATTTTACCTCCGTTTCAATCATTTAATGTAATTGTATGTATGATATTATATGGCATGCTGTTTTTGAAATGAAATATGGTTTTTTCACCAAAACATAAAGTCGACATTGTCTTGGAAAATGTATAACATTAATTTGTTCTTAGTGTTATTTTATTCGTTTTTTGGGGATGAAAACAGCATCATATTTGGTATAAACAAACATAAACTGAGGAACAAAACATTCACTAGGAGTAAATTTAGCAATGCATTATCTTGAATTCTAGATGAGTAATAGTTTAGTTTCAATCTAATCAATAACACAAAATGTAGTTAAACTCGTAATAATAATATTATACATGTAAACTGTCCTATATGTACAGAGCTGATTCGCTTGCAATATACAATAAGACGAACCCCACCAACACTATAAGTACACTCACTGTTGTAAAAACGAATATATCTCTAGAATGAATGTCTAAAACACGAATACGGAAATAAGCACTTGTCAATTAATTGTAAAAGATGATCATTCAGAGCATTTATTGACGTCACTGGACAGCTGAAATTTAATTAAGATAAACTATAAACATCACATCATTACAACGATAGGAATTTTGAATAACATTCAATTAAAATCAAATACTACTTCAACTGAAGCGTGTTTGTATTGTCTGTCTTTGCTTGAGCACTAGAACTCATACTCGTTATTGTCACTTAGGAATTGCATTGAGCATTCATTATAACCAGTACTTATTAGGATTAACCAAGGTAAAACTACAAAAATGTGTTAACAAAGAATATGCAATTATAGAAACGGCCGTAAGTTTATACTCCAGATTGAGCTATCGAACCCGCTTCCTTGGTAAAATCAGTACTGCATATAAGTAAATGCCAATGTATGATTTCAGTTTACATATCAAATTCAATTACGTACGTATAAAATGTATAATATACAATGTGTTAATGAATATCACTATATTTCACGAATGTATCAATACTGAGTGACAAGTACGTCTACATGTTAGAATTACAAGGTGTTTAATTATAGTTACAACACATCGGTGTAATATTGTTTGGTTTTAGTTACAATGTCTAATTATTCGTAACGCCAACGTGAAAGTCGTGTGTCTATTTAATAAGAAGCGACAAGCGAGAACGGAATATAGCTAATACCAAAATCAAATGACCAGCTTAGACAACGCCTAACATATAGATCATAAACGTGGTTTGACATTAATAAAATATGAATTTACAACGTAATAATTAACAAGTACAAAATTTTTAAAATGAATGCTTTAACGTTTAAACAACAAAACTACTTTAAATTAGTTCCAGATTTGTTAGACGTTCGTTTTATGTCTACAAAATTATAACAAAGCTTAATAAAAGCTATAAAACAGTTGTTGCTTTCAATCAATCATACGAATTTTCGAATACAGAAATGTTCATTAAAAGTTACATTGACCAATCGTTTATTTTCCACTGTTTTGTTTTAAAACTCAGTCCTTTGTCACTTACGCAATGCGACTTGTTATCCGTGAAATCATATGAGATCGATTGATTGATTGATTGATTGATTTATTGATTGATTGAATATCTAGCGTCATTTTTATGCCAGCGAGGGCTAACAGACGATCAGTTAACCTAACCACTGTTTCTTGGGATTAACCAGTACTCGAGCACACCCCATCTCCGCAAGTAACTGATAACTTTCCCACTTGAATCAGCTGTGAGAGACGAGTGATAATGAGACACAATGTCGTATATCAATCATCACGGAGACTATTGCCGGGCGGGGATTCGAACTCACGACCCCTGGATTGATAGTGAGACGCGTAACCGACTGAGCTAATCGGGCCTGCCAAATCATATGAGACCGATAGTTTTACATTAAATGTAACCTATACTACTAATTTGATATTTATGCTTCAAATTATCACCTGATTCGTTATATGCGTCATTATATCATAGATAATTCTATCTTTATCACAACAATGGAATATTTGAGATGTTTTTCCTGTAGATGTACACTCGTCTCATATAAACTAATCATATTCCACCCTCGACATCTTCTATGATGATTTATACGACTGGAAACATATACTAAGCACACTGCTGCATTATTGTCCATATCCGTACGGAATAATTGTTACTAACTCTATAAAAAGGTTAAATAAACGTTGAATATGTGACCAGCTTCAGCGATTACAGCGTAACTTACGCGTTTATATGTCCGTAAGATAGCCATTCACTTTTATGTGCGAGGGATTATTTGTTTTTAATGTTTATTTTATGCTATTCCCGCAGACGTATAATGTCTCGGAAACGTAAGACCAACGCAAATACTGATCTGTTAAGCAAACAAGCACATAATGGGAAGAATATAAGTGGTAAATACTTGTATCATAGTTGGAATGAAATGCATTAACTGTATCGGTTTTTTTTTTTAGATTTTATAATACAGTTTGAAATTTCTTTCTTTATTATTTTGTGTCTTAAAAGAATTATATCGAAATAAATGTTATCTTTTTTCATCTCTTAAAGTATATTTCATTACAAGCATGGTTATTTTACTTATGATCTGAAACGGAACAGATATGACTTTTAAACACAATATATTGCAGTACATTTTATACTTTTTTTTCGTTCGTACAATCAATTTTCATAATATTATACTACCTTGTTAAATCTATCAAATAAACAGTCTGTCTGTCAGAAGAACACTATATGTATTTAGATGTGTTATTGCCTTTCAGACTATCCCATTTAAAAATAAGCATATTTTATACACGTCTTTCACACCGTCGTATTTCTATCACCAAAACAGTATACACTTATAACAAGAACGATAAAACACAGTAGAATTTCGATGGCTCTAACACGACGGGATTGGACATAAAATATCGAGATAAGGTTTATTCGAGCCAAATATTGTTCAACATCATACCATACATGAACGTATATATACATACAAATAGGAATTCGGCCGGGACTTGATAAGTGGTGAGAAGAAATATGTGGTGTTCCAGTCATCCGTGTTCGAAATTCTAATGTATAATAAAAATAAAATTGATGACGTTATTGCGAAACTGATGAAACGAGTTTAAACAATATAGTTAACTTGTCCCGTTTTAAGTCCAGTATATATTTCAATCTTTAGAGTTACCTGCAAATTTTATGTCAATATCTGATAACATTTACTAGACCTTGCATAACAAGTTAAAGAGACTCTGTGTAATATCTGTCAATCAACGCTGGTGACAAATTGAAATATGTCGATTACGCACATGACATATCTCCAGTCCGAGTTGCTTCTCATTCGCGTTTGGACAATTCAGCTGTTGGGCCGCTCCGATATTCAGCTGTCAAATATGGCAATCAATGAAACAGAGCGTCCAGTTGTAAACATAATGATACCGATGTGTATCTAATATATAGCTAAACTAAGCTCGCTATAGAGAAAATGCAACATGAACTCTAAAGATGGTATGTTTGTTAAAGGTATATAAAAGAGATGGTCGACACCAGACTGAATAACTGTAATAATTTATGAAATCAGCACTACATTCAACAAAGTGTTCTAAATGAATGTTTCGCAACGAGAACGTTCATTTGGCTAATCGTCAAATCATCAAGTTATGAGGATGGACTGTATAAACTCTTAACATTCGTAGATACACGAATGGTAAAACAAAATGTTTTAAAATAGTATAAATAATGCCGGTACATGTGTGTATCGTTTTATACTGAAACTTTAAGAGATGCCGTGAACGTTCGATTTTCTCATTTCTAACTTGATGCATTCTATCACATCTAACCTTAGACAAACGCACTTTAATTAATGAATGACATGTTCATCAACATAATACAAAGATAATCATAATTAGTTTAAAGTAGAACATGAACCGGCAACAACTCCTGTATACGATGTAACTCTTTCGTGAGACTGTTACATTTACATAATTTGAAAAAGACACTTGTATCTACTTTCCATTTTGTAAATCAATACATTAATCGCATCTGTATCACGTTGTGTCTATTATCAGATGCAGTATGTTGATCGTGAGCCAACCAATTTGATGCGATGTATATTAGATAACTTTCTCTTATATATGTATCATGTGGGATGAATGATAATTAGAATAAATTTGTTTAAAAAGGTGCCATATGATTTCTCGTGTTGTATTATGGGATGGGGCGTTTTACATGTACCAGTGGACATGTTTTAACGCAATCACGTGGATAGATAATGAACGGTGCTTATACATATGTCTTTTGTTCATTTTCATCTAATCCATCGAGAAATGTAAATACGTACGACGATCTGTTACTAAATGAAAAGCGAAAACATACATATTTAACCTTTTGGTAACTAAGGTGATATCAAATAGTGTTGTATATCAATCGCACCTACAGTAGTAAATCTCATATAGTCATAAATTGTATAACATATTGTTTGATTCAATACAAGGGTTATTCAATAAACCATGCAACCTCGTGTGACGTATTAATATGTAGCATGGGAATAGAAGCAGCCGGTTTAGAGGAATAGTATTGCATCTCGTGTGTCCTGCCACCAACCATTTCCATACTTTACATCAATATTTAATTTATCAATTTGACCATAATTATTGTGGTTATACAAATAAGTACCATAGCCTAGTTGAAATTAAACAAGATTCAATGCAGTTCTGCGTCAGTGAATATCACTGCTAGATGATTGCGTATAAAAAATAAACATTTGATGAATTTCGTTCCTAAAATATGTGATTAATTTTATTTTGATAGTTTTTTTATATGATTTGATTTTACATTGTAATGACCATTTGTGGTGACTATTACTAAATTTATGTAATAGTTAAATGTATCCAATTTTACTGCACTGATAGAGTTAAACTATATGATTGTAATTTATTATTTTTTATCGTTCCCAGTTTTTTGTTTACTTTGCTTTTAAAAAAACAAAAGTGAAACGAAGAAACGAAAACTCAAATATGTTCTTTCACAATGTATAAATTGATAAAAAAAAACATAGTAACATAACTGAATATAATGCTATCTTAACATGTTTGATTTGTCATATTGAATAGAAATAATGATAGTAATGTAATGAGGGACTTTAAAAACGCAAAGGTCAGATTTCGTAAAAATAAACAAGTTTTGTATTAATAAATTTAGATAAACATGGCAACAGCAAATATACATATATCACACACAGTTTGTGAATTTTATCGGAAAAATTATCAATTTTCTGAGAATGAACGCTTCAAACAGCGATACCCTATATCACCAACTTTGTAATTAGTACCGGTTGTAACTACCATTTACAGTAATGCAGACAACACTTACCCGCCTCGTTGGAAGCCAACTATTTGCAAAACAGTGTTTAGAAATGTTGTTCCACACCTGACGCAAGGTGTGGATAAGCTCATCAACGTTTCTCGGTGGTGGCCAACGAGCGTTAATACGTCTACCTAACCCATCCCAGACATGCACAATTGGAGGTTTGCGTTTTTAAAACCTCTCAGCGTATATCGCCTATAAAATGATTGTCTTTCTATTCGATAGGTCATCTAGGTATTCATAATCGATCTTCTATCACAGACACTGTTAAATGTGATCATACATCAGGCTATTATATTATACCAATAGACACTTCGAGTTGGTTGTTAATGAATCTTATACACTTTAATTCTATATCATCCCCTTGACAACATTTATGCAAATCTCTGATACAAAGGATATACTGTGTAATATCTTATATCACATGATTGCCCATCTTCCTACGGGATACGAGTTATACTCTAAATACAGAAGTTGGATATGTGATACCTGTTTCAGCAATTACCGCGTCACATTACAGTTGTAGTATCCATAGGGGAGCCATTTAAAAGTATTCATGTGTGAGGGTCTCGTTCATGCTTGTTGATTATTGAGTAGAAATGTCAAACCAATGCAAATACTAACGACATTTGTAAAATCAGTACAGCAAGCAAACACATACTGAGGGGAAGATTAAGTGGCATATTTACTTGTACATATATTTTTAGAATGAAACTCACCTTTAGTTGGTTTGAACTTGTTTTAGAATTGATTCTTTATATTTGTTTGTCATAAACGGTGGGCATGAAATATGTATTGTAGTTTTAACTCTAAGCACATTTCTCTATTTAAGTTCATGATCGTATATGTACTTGCTTGCACAATATGTAAATGGCGTTGAAATATTATAATTACAAGTATAGTTAAACCTTTCTTAAGCATCGAGTTAATGGAGGGAGCAAACTTGCATTTTGCTTATACAGGTTAATTTGCTCTAAAAGCATCGAATTGGGAAATAGCAAATGTGACTGCTGAAGACATAGGGGTGCTTAATAGAAGTGACCACTTACACAGATTTGACTGTACATTAACATTATTGTTTTTCTTTCACACTAAAATGTTTGAATTTAGGTGCAATGATATAATACCACCGACAATATTAACGATTATATAAACATATTATCCAGAGTACACTAAATATACTCATACTTTATGTTTACTGCTCTCGTTACCAATCCAGTTTAAAGTAACCGTACATGTGATGAGTATTAAAGGTGAAATGTGATGCAAGTGGTTAATATATTGCATACATCATTCTGTTTTATACCTCCAATTAGGTCCAACTGTATATCAACATTTGTTTTGTTTAAACGTAATTTATTTTATTTCAATGATATCAATTATGTTATAAATTCATTACAAAAACACCATAATAATTTACAGATTTAGAGATGATATGGAAGACAAACCAATAAAATTAAGATTTTAGAGAACGGGTGGGGAGTGGGGGTTGGGTGTGCGAAAGGAGAAAAATGAAACGAGAGAGAGAGAGAGAGAGAGAGAGAGAGAGAGAGAGAGAGAGAGAGAGAGAGAGGGGGGATTTGAAGCATAAAGTTAAGTCATTTGAATAGTAGATTATAAAAAATGGATATTATGTCAATCCTCTTAAAATATTCCTGACAACATACTATATGAGTTTGAAAACAGCTTATTCACTTTGTTTTAAAGGGAATTTATCATGATAGTTCAAATTTTTAAAATTGTCTAAAATATATACTCACTGACCCCGTATTTCCAAAATACATATATATACATGTATATATTCAAACTTGTTCAAATAATATATCAAAAAGGGATTTCCTAACTTGCACTACGCACCTAGATTAGACTAAAATAAATTTCCCGCTTGTTGGTGTAACATATTTTGTGACGTATTAACTGAGTCACGTGATTTCATTTTAATTTCAAATTGATCCTTTGTACACAGGAGTAGATCCAGAATTTCAATCAGAAGGGGTATAAAACAAAATCTGCATGGGCATACACTTTATCAGTAGATGTAATGCATTTTAATAACATATTGGAGTTTCGGGGGGAGTTGGCGGACACAAGGTTTTTTAAAAAGTAGATCCGCCGTTGACACGTAGTAAAAAACATTCAGATTTGAAAGATTAATGATAATGAGATGCTCTTTAGACTTTTTATTAATCATTTTATTTTTTAAGACATTTCTAGCGTATTTTCCTGACATACTTCCTTAAAAGACAATGTTAACTAGTCTAAACAAGGATATGACATCAACTCCTACATGTAAGAAAAAATCCAGAACGTTGCTAATGGAGATACATCGAAAAAACAATAATTATATTGAATATTCTACTTTATTCATTCCGTAACCATCCAATGGTACAATGATCACATTTCTATTCTATTTATTGGTGTAGTTTTGCACGTTTTAGATGTTACCAAGGATTCTATACATAACGGCAAAGTATACTTTTGTCAATTTATCGTATTGTTGAAAATGCGAATAATACTTTCAAAAAGGGCGCGGCTCGCTCATATGATATTACAAAATAGTATACATTACCTTAGACGTGATTTTACCTAAATACGTTGACAGAGAACGTGCTATACTGTTTCTTACTCAAAGCGAATTGTACATACATAATTATACATGTGAGCATGATCACTATAAAACGGGTACTGACATATTTCCATGACAAAATCATATCCTGTTAACCCGATGGTGTACATGTTATGGTTGTTTATCTATGGTCAAGCCAGTGCGCCATCAGCAGTAACATCTAAAAAATGTTAGTTCTTTTGTTACATTTTGTGTGTTTTGGTAGTGTTGCAAATGGGTTGCTTTAGCGTATTTCTATAGTATATCGTTTTATATTACATCAATAGCATAAAGTGCTGTGCCCAATCCATAGCTATGCAATTTTACCAAAACTTATGTCGACTGTGCACGTTTGGTTAAGATTCAACGAATAATGCAGGTGCTTGAGAGAAAAGTAATCGGAACTATTTTTTGAAAAGGACGAGGTTCACGAACCTCGTAAAAATGGTGTTGTTTAATGTAAAGTTAAAATTAATTTCAATGATTATACTTAATTATTTAAAAAAAAAAGATTTTGTTTTGCAATTTTACATTTTTCGCATAATACAATACCATTAAAAGTGTACGTGTACAGGAAAAGAATGCAATGTTCTTACATTTTAAGCCATTTTATGTAAATCGTATATTTTAGTTTTACCAATGAAGGCACTCTTGCCACAAGAAAACATTTACACATGTTACCCAGAGTGTACTAAATAATGATCAGAATACATAAAAAAATATTGAAATGCTACAAATAGGAAATAGTTTATGGAAATGGGCGTTTTACTCAATTTTAACCGTCATTGGCGTTTATTTTATTAATAGAATAAGAAAAAACATCAAATGAAAAAGTAAATTATACATTTTTTATAAAAAATAGTTTTGTGTGCCAAAATTCGTTATGATAACAGTGTAGAACTTTTATAAATAGCTCACGGAAAGACCAACAGTACTATTTTGAGAAATCATCTTGTCGATCTCTGGTAAAAGCTACCAACACTCTACCCATAACCCTGCTGCCTCACTTGTATTTTATCCAAATTTTATCTAAAAGTACAACTAAATCAAAACTCTTTATATCAATCGTAATTAGTTCTAACATTATTTGAATTTACATCGCCATTAAACCATGCACTAATTGTTATTGTTAAGTTGATACGAAATTGATTAATAGCTTTTAGGCTTAGATACAAGTTTAATGCATTAAAATTAATTGCTGATTAAATTAAACTATGAATTTAAATTTTTAATTTTCGTTTACTGTTCCCAATTTGACTATTTGAGCACATTTTTGAGTCAACAAATTAATACAAATTTGGAATATTACTCGGTAAACACATGCATTATATTTCTGAATGAGCTAATTTAGAATATTTGATTTGTCATATTGAAGGAGACAATTATAAAAATGTAACGGTGCATTTGATGACATATTTAAAATATTAAATCAAATTAAATACAAATTGATTTGAAAAAAAGAAAAATTAGGTTGAAAACAATTGATCAATCGGAACACACGAGAACAAAACACGTGATTAAACCGAATCATCTGCTCATTTTTTAAAAAGAAGTTGGTCACGATAACGTTCCATAAACAGAGCACGTGCAGTTTTATAAAATGGTTGGGATCTGATAAAAATCAATATAATATATATATCACAGTACAAAAGTCATTGACATTAAGTAATCTGATTAGGAACATAACACAGTATTGCATAGGCTAGAGATACTATGTTTCAAAAGTGAAGATATTTTTTATCATAGTTCATTCAGTGGCAGTGAATTTGTATATATATATTTTTTTTAAATCATAAACAATTTCGTATATCAGTACTCGTTTTGAAGAATTTCACCTTGGTCATTGCGCATTGACTGATGATGTCGATCAGCGAACTGATAAACTGTCAAAAAAAATATGTCCTCCACGCTCAGGTGAAGTATATAGAAACAATATAAATTAGCTTAAAATCAATTGATGTGTTAAATAGTTTTAAAAATTGTTTCAATTAAGTGAAAATACGGAAAATGTGTTCCTTTGAACATTACATGTAATGTTTATAAAAGCCCAGTCTAAACGAAACACATGGACATCGCAACTTTTCAAATGTTAGGCGACAAATGTGTATTTTGGTGATAAAGAAGAGGGGTCAGCTATTTTTAACGTTTAAAACTAAATTCTCCACGGTAAATCATGTTTCTATAAACGTATTTGTACTCATTAGCAAAATAACAAATAGATTGTTGTAGATTATGACTTTTTTTCACAAATGGAATGGAGTGTGTCGGTGGGTTCTATGAGCAAACACATACATGTGAATCAAACACATAATCAAAGTTTGACGTCAGCTGTAACAAAGATCTTTCAATATATTTACGTTACGTAAATGAAAGACAAATGTATTTGTAAGTATTTCATGTCTTTCAAATTTTTAAATAATTGTTACCAATATATCATGCCTACATGTACTCACTGACAACGTATATCCATCAGAATATATATCTCAACATGTTTATATCATATATTAAAAATACATACGCGCCCATGTTATACAAAAACAGATGCCCCGCTTAAAATTAAAACGCTTTTTTTTGTGACTTTTCATTTTGACGTCGATTTGGCCCGTCATAATAGAATTTGTTTCATCTTAGAACAATTCCAAAAAACAGTCGTCAAGCAGCATTAAAGTGTTGTCTATTTTAAGACTGGAGATTTCGTTTAAGTCTTGCCACTCCGATTAAAATAGCATATTGATCACGTTTCGGTGGATTTGATAGACCGAACAATTCGTTTTTGATTTATTTATGATGATAAATAGATGATTTGAATCATATTAGAAAAGAATATGTTCTGACATTGATGATGATTTTCCTGATTTACCTCCTTTAAGTTAAACAATCAAGATTCTGCGTTTAAAGGAAACATTTGAAATACATTTGTTTGTACACGTGTGATACCAAATAAATATATAGTATGTGTAACTGGACAGAAACGAACTAACAATAGTATCACGTTCTGATTCAAATTGACCCTTTTCTGAAAAGGTCAAAACTATTGATATTTGTAACTGTTATGGTCGCAATGTTCATTGAGTATCATTTATATGATCTGCATTGTCGTTTTAAGTGGTAATGAGCATAACTGTATATAAATACAATAAGGAGTTCAAACTAGCAGGCTTATTTGTAAATTTTAAATGCTATAACCTGGCTGAATTCGGTCATTTACATAACATGTGGTATAGGTTTAGTTGAGTATTTATGCTATATAAATAATTGAACTTTTCATTTATTTTCAAGTGTTTTTGTTTTAAATTATAGTTGTATAGTCTAATTATGGAGATAAACGTAATTTGTATTTTATTTCTTGTTTCTGTTTTATTATTATTTAGGTATGTTGATTTTTTGCGGTGTTTTTACACAGAATTAGTCAACAGTGTTTTGGTCTAACATTTGCAATCGAACAACCATCCGTCTACGAGTCGTTTTCGTCTGTTGTTTGGTTTTGATACCTTTATTTAACCAAACGCTCACATAACTCATCTTTAACATCATTTGGTATGTTGTATTTTAGTTTTAGTGTATTGGTATCAATACCTGATCAATTAGTTTTTCCTTCAATTTAACGAGTGCCTATGTCAGCACTGTTACATCGTTTCTATATGTTGTCATTTTATATCACCTTTTGGAAACGGGTATTACTATAACTGTACATGATTGATAGTTATAGACAATAGACAATATTACATTTGAGTAATGTAGGCCTCCGGCCCATAATACATTTTTAAACACATGGTAAACGTGGAATCTAACAAATAAACTTTCATAATACGAACATTATAATTTCAATACAGTTTTGATATGATGAATGCAATATATTTATATATATATATTGTGTTTTTTTTTAAAGTAATGACTGTTCTGTTGTTTTGCTCGTGATCAATGTTTGTGTCTATCTTATTTCAAATATTGAAAAAAGAAAAAAGGTAATACACAATTTCTAGATTTAATTCAAGTCATTATGTTTTAAGTCATTTTGTTTTAAGATTGGAGGTAAAGAGTTCTTTTATTAAACATCTCAAATACAAACTTTGCCAGTTTGATTATCTTGTCAGAATTGGCTGTACTCATCAAACTGTAGAATTCATATACATTATGGTAGTTGTGATCGTTATAGTTAATAATATCAGCAAGATATTGGTTACGTAGATCGTTATAAAAGGTACATGTCATGACAGCGTGAAATTCATCTTCTATTTCTTGTGAGTTACACAAAATACATACTCTATCAGCATAAGCAACATTTGTATGTCTCCCTGTTTCAACAAATAACGAATGTTTTGAACAACGCAGTTTTGAGAGTGCAATTTTATATTTTAAAGGGATTTTCAAAGTAGGGTATTGCTCAACGTTTAGTTGCGTTTTAAAGTGCTTATAATGAATAGCTTTTCTTGATTCATGGACATCAGCGTGCCAATTTTGCAGAGCACAATCTGTTACACGTTGTTTAAATCTTAAGATAAATAAATGATCATCACCAATGTCTTGTGATATCCAAGCGAAACCAAACCCGTATTGAAAAAGTAGTGTTTTGACCTTCGTAGCCCAAGTTACTCTCCCAGCTTCATCTAAATGACGTAGCATAACATAGCATTGCTTAGGGTATCTTGAATTGTTCATTTTGAGAAGACGTAACCAATACTTCACACACGTACTATAATAATTTATAAACAATGGAAACCTACCACACTCACATCTTGAAAAGGCGTGAAATGTATTTTTGTACAATTTTGAATAGCGAGAGCAGAATTGACTATGTACGTTTTCAATTTGCGTTGCGTACTCAAAACCCCATAACTCTGATCCATAAGTGAGGTTAGGTGTGACCATAGTGTCGAATAATTTAAAAAGTTCATTGTGATCAAAATATCCAACATTTGTTTGAAGTTTATAAATAGAAATTATGGCCTTTTTACTTTGAACGGCGAGCATATCTTTAGCTTTCGACCATATTAGTCTTGGTGTAATGTATAAGCTCATAAATTTATAGCAAGGAACAGTTGTGATATTTGTCCCGTTATATGTCCAGATTTCATTTCTGCGTAAATAGCCGCCGTTTCTAAACACTATAATTTTGGTTTTCTTAAGATTAATTTTCATACCCGTTCTGTTACAAAAATTTGAAATTATATTAATCTGCGACTGTAAAAGTCGAACAGTATCACTGCAGTTGGCAATGTCATTAGCATACAAAATGGCATATATATCTTCAACTTCTCCAGTTATATGAATACCATTTGTACATGATTGTTTCAATTCATCAACTAAATCATTAATAAAAAGATTAAATAAAATCGTGCTTAATTTACAGCCTTGTCTGCAACCAATATTACAGTTAAACATCTGTGTATACTTGTTATTTCCATATCTGACACATGATGAAAGCTTAGAATACATTTTATGAAGGAGGGATAAGAGTTTCCCACCCATTCCTTTACGAATAAGACTATTAAATAATTGTGCATGGTTAATTGTATCGAGCGCTTTGGTAAAATCAACAAATAAACAATAAAATCTCCCACCTTTTTTGCTTAGATATTTCTGTACCATTGCTTGTAATGTAAATAAATTATCAATAGTTGAATACCCATTTCTAAAACCAGACTGAGCTTGATCAATTTTATTATTATTTTCTGCCCACTCGTTAAATCTATTAAACATCATTCCTGTTAAAATTTTATTTAAAGTGTCTATGAGTGAAATGCCACGGAAATTGTTTGGATCATTTAAATTTCCCGCTTTATGAAACGGACAAAGAATACTTTGTCCCCATGCTTCAGGAAAACTCGAGGTGTCTAATACCCTATTATAAAAGGGGAGTAATACATCTGACATGTCGGTAAGGGTGCATTTAACCATCTCTGATAATATTCCACTAGGGCCTGTGGATTTCCCAACTTTTAATTTCAGAATACTCCTCTTTAACTCTGCTAATGAGAAAGAGTCATTAAACATGTCATCTACAATTTCATTTTCAGGTAAAATATTATCGTTAACCAAATTATTTACTGCATTTGCATCATAAAGTAGATCTCTGAAGTGATTATACCAGGTTTGTTTTAAAATTGTGTCATCACAATGTTGATTGTTTTTAAATCTAAACTTTTTTACTGCTTTCCAAAATAAATTTGGGTTCTTACGAGATTCTACGAGTTCTTGTCGAAATTTCTCTTGAAGATCAGTCTGTTTTTGTTTACAGCAATATTTAAATTTATTTCTGCTTCGTGTATATTCTTGTAAACTAGATTTTGTATTGAATAATCTAAATAATCTTAGTTTTTGTAATGTTTCCCTTTTTAAATGCTCACATTTAGAATCCCACCATTCGGGTTGTGCAGGTTTACGATGTATATAAGTCGGTTTTATTCTCATGCTAATTGCAGCTTTATGAAACATGTCTACAATTTTATGTATAGCTTGGTTGATATCAGTACGGATGTCCTCAAGAATAGTATCTTTTATAGTTAATAAAGCAAACCTTATATTATTCGAAAACTCTTCACTTTTGTTTTCATTCCATTTAAAGCGTTTAAAACCGCTTACATCATTGATTTCGTTATCATTATCATCAGTATCACTGCTATTTTGGTCGGATTTAAATGCTAGTCTACAAATAAGAGGAAAGTGATCATACTCATGTCGATCTCCTATCTCAAAATGTGTTATATGTGGAAACAGATTGCTAGAAGCAATTACATAATCAATTAAACTTGAACCACCGTTTGCTGTTGATGTGAAATTTCCTTCTTTATCGTTAAACAATCTGCCATTCAAAAAGTGAATACCATACATTTTGCATAATTCAATAAGCGTAAACCCGAATGTGTTACATAGAGTATCTTTGGAGTTTCGATATACATTAAAAGTATCATTGTCATACAATGTATCCTCATGATCACAAATAAAATCAACATTATCATCATCAATAATATCTTGCAAATTACTACATCTGGCATTAAAGTCACCCGCCAAAATAAGTTCATCATCAGTATACTCTGATACAACCTCTAATAGATTTTCTTTATATAGTTCAATACCATTTCTTGTATTATCCGTATCATACAAAGTCGAACCTTCCGGAGATATGTAAACAAAACATAAAATAATACCCTTAGTTACTTTAATAAAATCATTATTTAGTCTTAAGAATACACAATTATCTAAATGGCTAAATATCCTCTTCACTAAGCCATTCTCTATCAAAGATGTTTTAACAAATGCACATACACCACCTGAGTGGCGACCTTTGTAACACCTTTTGTTTCGAGCATTATTAAAACATGTGTAACCTCTTAAAAGGTCGTTAAACTCGTCTTTACTTTTAGACCAAGTCTCATTGAAAGCACATATATCAAATTGTCGTACAAATGACAAGAAATCAATGTTACATGTGTATTTCGATAAGCCATGTATATTCGAGCATAACATGTTTAAATCTAATGTTCGCCTTCTATTTTCCGCATTATGACCTTGACCTCTGTCCTATCTATATAGCTGTTTCAGGTTTTTATTATCAGCATAAAAAACGAATATATCTCCATTAACGACAAGTTTATCATGTTTTAAATAGGCTTTATTGTTTTTCTCTATTTCTCTTTTTAAGAATGGCCGAAGATCATACCTAGCTTGCGAAACTCTCTTTGAAAAAACCCTCTGAGACATAAATATTTGATCTTAATGATTTTTTAACTGTTTCTGCAGTAGTTTCGTCATCATTATCGTCAACATCATTTCTATCACGTTCTTCTAAACCGTTCGCTTGTTCTCTGCTTCTATGTCGTTCATTTAATTCTCTCCTTTTCATTCTGTATTCTTTTAACACTTTATCCCTGTCTTTAAAAAACGAGAATTTAACTATCACTGCTCGTTCTTTATCATTACCACCAGGCAAGCGATGAGCTCTTTCTATGCTTATCCGTTCTTCGTCTATCCCCAGATCTTTCTTTATATATTCACGCACATTTTCTTCAGTTTCCTCCCATGATTCTCTTCCAATCTCTGGTAGACCAAAGAATTTTAAATTTTCTCGTCGGGATTGGGATTCTAATTGGTTGCATTTATCTTTACTAATTTTCAGTCTGTCTTCCAATACTTTAATAGTATCTGACATGTCAACCATTGACTCTTGTATCAAATCCTGTTTTTGTTCTTATTTCGTATTTGAATCTTTTACTTCTTTAAGTGATCTTTCGAATCCCGTAAACTTATCTTCCATTCGGCGGACGAATCTTTGTATATCTAGCATCACTTCCATCATATGAGTATCAGACGTAGCAGGCGTTATGTTTCTCTGTGTTTCATTTGATTGTTGAGACATAGTCTGAAAGTTGTTATTTTGACCAGATAGTGATAGACTGCATTGTCGTTGGGTGTCTTCGTCTTGCCTCTGTGCAATAGGAGAACTCCTCAACCATGCGTTAATTGGTGGTTGGTTATCTTCATTAAATGGATGTGGGCGCGTTTCATTGTTGCTTTGTGAGGAGAACGAACCATTCCTTAGTGATCTATTAGAGTTGGCTCCTCTTTGGTTACGACTATTAGTGGACACGCGATCGCGGGTGGCGTTTCCTGAGTTGGATTTTGGAGGGCCGGGATTTTTCTCTACACACTGCGCCACAAGCAGAAAGAACAGCAGCAATCTGATGCACAGCGATATGGAGCTCGAATTTATTGTGAGGGTTTCTAGGCGATGCTTAGATTTCACAGGCTGCGAAAAACTCTCTATCCGCACTCGCCAAGTATTTAAATCAACCCCCATGTCCTTGTGGTTTTAATGAAGCGTATAACATGTACTGCATTCGCTCACTCTAACGCAATATGTTACATAAGCGATTAAATCTCGCAACACTATTATACCGTATATGCTATACTGTAGGTAATGTGAACTCATGCGTGACGAGTTGCCCGTTATGTAAACGTAAAATGTACTTATATAGCTGTCATACCCCACCCGGTGTTTCCGATACGCAATGTCAATAAATGTCAATAAATGTCACATTTTTCACACAATTCAAAATTTACCGTCATATTCATTATTGCTGTTCTTAAAGGTATCCATTTCACGTTTGTTGTATTCAGAAAAGGTCCAGAATGTCTCTTATTTGACGATTTAAACTGTATTTTTTGTTATCATATTTAGCATATATGTATACACTAACAACAATCTCGGACAATTGCATGAATAATTTTTAACAAGCGTTTCCTGTTCTCGTCATTTTTTGTACATATCGTTCTATTTCAACTTGATGTACTGTCTGACATATACTCTATTTATAGTATATACTACACATATTGTTTGTATATATGAACATTAAAATATATATAAACGTAAAATGATGTATATACTTGGAATTTAAACGTCATTAAATGTATTCTGCACTCGTTGAAGTGTCGCTCAGAGCTGACGCACTACTGTACGTGTTAGAAAATTAGCCAATTTACACACCTTGTGAATACCGTATACTATATGCCTATGTGATACATGTAATTGGTTATGTGAAGACAAACGTTCTCGTTTATACGTTGTTTTTCGGATAACAAAAAGTTAACATTGCTATATGTCAAAATCTTGTATTATACCTGTTTTTTTTCCATAAATTCGTGGACGGAATATTTAACTTTATTGCAAGCAAAATAAATGAATAGCAATTATGCTGTTAAACGCTTCCACAACTATCCAGACATGATAATATGAATTTAACAGTAATATGATCTATCCTACTTAACAGTACAGCGTGGAAATCTGATATTGAATTAGATTAATGTACTTGGTGCCGCCTCTATACATTTTGATTGATGTAGGCAATTTACACAATTACTTCGTTAATCAATTGATCACATACGCAAGAACACTAAAATTTCCTCTGACGTTATTTCATAAATGGTAAAGTTAATAAATGCAATAACAAATATTGGTAGTGTCACTGATGTATTGGCGCTGGTATATAGAACAACTCCCCTTTCTAAACCAAACATTTATCCATCAATTTGTAACTGTATTTGAGAATTGTAACAGAATGTTCACGGGAATAAAATTGTAACAATTTTGTCCCAAAAGTCTGGTTATTGGAAGCGCCAATTTTATTCTACGCTTGTAAGCACAGCACGAATCTACTAAGTATGCTAGTTAAGATTTTGACTGTTTTTTGTTGATCTTGTTTAATTATAACATTATTGATTTATGCACATGTTTCCGTCAGAAGATTTTCAAAACTTATGACAATATCTTTAGAAGTAAACATATTAATTATATATAAGTTGAATGGTTATTTTATATAAGTAAACCAAAAATACATATTTTCTCGAATTCAGTAAAACCTTCATAAATTACAAAAAAGATGATTTTTGTTTTCACATTTTTATGCAAAATGTTAATAGAACACAGTTTCAATGAATTTACATTTAATAACTTAATATAATGTGTATCAAATGTCCATTTAAAAAACTGTTTAAAGTTTTACACATATCAAAAAATTTTAACAAATAACTAAACGTTTGCAGGTTTGGAAGCACTTGATTTGGATTTATTTTTACCATTCAATATCAGTTTTTGCTCTAACAATTGTTTTATCTGATAATATTTTTAAAAACAAGCATCAAGTGTTGTTTTTCAGAGGCCATCGGATGCAGCGTACCGGGATAACACATGTGATCCTTGCGTGAGAGGCCAACATTAATTTCACTGCACTACCGCACCACTGAACTGTCATTTTGCAAAACACAGCGTACGTAACCGTATGTTTTAAATAAAATTAAGACAAAATGTAAATGAAAGCATACGAAGAATGTGACCAACAACAATATACTAAACAGCGAATTAATTGCAAACTAGACAGTTTATTAACATCCCAATTCCATATAAGAATGCTCTACGACGAGTAAGCACATTTAATAATGAAAGATGAATATTCATTAAGCTTGGTGAAGGTAGGGGAGATTACTCTGAGTCTCGATTTATTCCGCTTTAAATATATGTAGAGGTGAGCAGGAGATTTTATGTACCTCATAATAATTTTAAATTGTTAAATAACAAATAATATTAAATAAACCCATATTCTCATACCCTTTTTTGTTCTGCTGCTTCCGTTTACTTTATTATTTCAGCAACAGAACATGGAGATGCATACAATTTTTTTAAAATAAGAGACTCATTTCGCCAACAGCGCAGCAAGTAGTCAGAAGTTCATATAATATATTTTGTCGCAACGTCAATTGAAACAAACTACGGAAACGCAAATGGGAGATCGACGTCACATTCCTTCAAAATATTTTTGAACATTAACATAACATTTAGATATCGAAGTTAGTTCCGCGTTACCATAGCATTTACCATCAAATATACTTATATATTTCTACAAGTATACAGTTTCGTGTGTGTAATATTTCACTAGAATGCTTTAAGCATTATATTTATCAGTATAAATAGATATATAATGAAGACTATAGTCATAATCTTATCTTTGCCCTTCATATGTGGTTACAAGTTTTTGATAAGGGTTTTAGAGCGAGGATTTAATACCATTGTCCGCAAGGGCATTGACAGTATATATCACGATTAACGAACAACGGTTTCATTTTACAATAAATTGTATAGAATATAGGTTAAATTAACATAAAGTATAAATTCAAATATCTTATAGACTTAATATTTCTAATTAATTTAATTTAAATTGGCAAGAAGTCATATTTTGTCTGGAATGTAAACTTAATATTTCCGACTGTCAGGAATATGTATAGATTTATTTCCAATTGTTTGAAATATTTTGTAATTATTTTCAGATTGTCAGAAATGTCTTTATATTAATTTGACGATCTATAAACCTATTAAGTCGGCAATCAAATATTTCAATTTATCCCCAATTGTCCCCAATATATATGAAATAGCCGTTCCCGATTGTCCAGAATGTATGTTATTTAAAGCATATTTTCCTTGGTCCGGAATATATAACATAATATTCATATCCGATATTCCGGAATGTACTTTGTTATCATTTCCGATTGTTCAAAATATCTACATAACATTCATAACAATGCTGTCGGAAATAGTATATTGTGTTTGATTCAAATATTTCCGATATTCCAGAATATAAATTAATGATCAAAATCACCCCTGTCCAATTTCAGCCAAACAAACAAAGTAACTATGTCTTTGTTATTGTGTAAATCCCGCTGTTCACGATAATTGCCTATTATAACTGATGTGAAAATAATCGAGATGTTTACATTGTCATGTTGTTGGTACCTTTTGTGTAATTATACACACGAGTGGTCTAAGGTGCGGTCTCAAGATCACATACCTCTTATCGTTAAGGTCGTGTCCCGCTTGCTCCAAAACCTTTATGTAAGATAGTTTGCCAGTTACTTGCGGAATGACGATGGTTTTACTCAGGTTCATTTTGAGGTCTCCCTCCAGAAATAAAACTGGATATGCTTGAAAATGGCGTCAAATCCCATTAAAAAATATACAAACGCAAAGTGTATCACTATTATGGTGTTACTAAAACTACCGACTTACTCTGTATCAGTGAAGTACATGTAGATATAAAGAACAGAACATTACATATATATTTTTTGACTGTATACAGTATTTCAAAGTGTATATATACATACATAATTTCTAGTCGAAAATGAGGTTAATTTTCTCTATGACCATCAGATTGTATGCAAATACACTTAATCTAAATGTGATAAGTAGAGTATTCACATTTTATTTGAATATACATATTACCCTTTAGATGAGCTATTGTATAACATATTGCTAATAAACTACTAGTACACAATAGTTGTTATATTATGATTTGCTACATGTAATACACTACCAATGCAGAGCTATTACATGTTTATCAAATATTTCCAAAAATCTACACACCGCAGAATTAGTTAATATTTCAAAAAATTGACAATTAGCAAAACATCATATAGATAGTATTTCAAATGTTGACAATAAACTACCTTTATATAGATATTATTTTAATTATTGACCACAAACTACCATTATATAAAGATTATTTCAAATATTGGCAATAAACTAACATTATAAAGCTGTTATTTCAAATGTTGACAAATAAACAAACATGATAAAGCTACATGTATCATTTCAAATATTGACAATAAACTAACATGATAATACTACATGTAACATTTCAAATATTGACAATAAACTAACACTATATAGCTATCGTTTTAAATATTGACAATAAACTAACATGATCAAGCTATCATTTCAAATATTGGCAATAAACTAAATTATATAGCTCTCTTTTCAAACAGTGGCAATACACTAACATAGTATAGCTATCATTTCAAAAACTAGCAATAAACTAACATTATATAGCTATCATTGCAAATATTGACAATAAACTAATATTAAATAGCTTTCATTGCAAATATTGACAATTAACTAACATGATACAGCTTTTTTTTCAACTATTGACAATAAACTTACATTATATAGCTATAATTTCAAATATTAGCAATTAATTAACATGATATAGCTGTTATTTTAGATATATGCAATAAACTAACATTGTATAGCTAGCAAATCAAATATTGACAATAAACTTACATTATATAGCTATTATTTCAAATATTACCAATTAATTAACATGATATAACTATTATTTCAGATATTAGCCATTAACTAACATGATATAGTTATCATTTCAAATATTGACAATTACCAATCATGATATAGTTATCATTTCATCATTTCAAATATTGACAATCAACTAACATGATATAGTTTTCATTTCAAATATTGACAATTAACTAACATGATAAAGTTATCATTTCAAATATTGACAATAAACTAACATGATTTAGTTATCATTTCAAATATTGACAATAAACTAACATTATATAGCTATCATTTTAAATATTGACAATAAACTAACATACTATAGCTATCATCTCAAATATTGACATTAAACTAGCATTATATAGCTATCATTTCAAGTATTGACCATAAACTACCATTATATAGCTATCATTTCAAATATTGGCAATGAACTAACATTATATAGCTATCAGTTCAAAGATTGAAAATAAATGACACATTGTAGCGTTCATAAATATACTTTTGACAATGAACTACACACTTCATTGTTATTACATCTAATTATGTCAGTAAATAGCACAAAATAGCTCTGGTCAATTTAATTTATTTTGTTTCGCCAAGGTGATTATAAAGCAAAACCATTGAAATAATATTGATGGAAAATATTTGTTGTGTTCAAATATCATAGTCCAAGTATTTTCTAAAAACCCAACAAATCTTTATACACTGAGAGACTTTAAAATCGCAATTTTTTTTTAAATAGTTTCTAACCAATTTGAAATAACTTCAACAATATTTTTCTTCGTTGTATGGTTTATCAAGCCAATATCTAAGTCAAATGCAGTGACTTTTTTGTACAATAAATGTTGCAAAAAACGCACGAGCAATGTACCCACTTTTTGCACGTGGTGCTCGTAATTATTATTAAGGAAAACTTTAATATTGATTAATGTGTATATTGTGAAAAGACATGTTGAAATAATTCCAGCAGAATTTTCCATACCTTCTTTTACACATGCCATATTTATCCGAACATGATTGGTCAGAGGCGTTAGGTATGCTTAAAGCCGGAAGGGGCGTTTCCGATGTCGCACGCCACTACAAATGTCATCCTTCAACAATTGAGCATTTTCAAGCGACAGGAACGGTCAAAGATCGACCATGGCTAGTGCAGCTACGAATAAAGACGCGATGACAAGACGTCGTCTTACGTAGACTACACAGAAATTTTCGCTTCCAGTCCGCTACGTCAGCGCCAGACGAACAATTGGTGTCCTTAGGTAAGTTTAAAGTTAATTTTTTTTCATTATTAGACCTCCTAAATCTTAAAAATCGCTTGCGCTTTTTAGACAATATCCATAACATTTGTGATTAAGTCGACCAATCCATCCAAGAACTGTTATGCGTCTGCTTCGTGACGTGGGTCTACGATGCCACTGACCGAAAAAGGGAGGTCGCTTTGTCTTTCAACATGATAATGCACCTGCACATAGGGCTCACCTCACCACAGTTTTCTTCAAGACAATGCAATTCAGGCTCTAGATTGGTCATTTTTGTCCCAAGACATGTCTCCAATTCAGTTAGGAAAACGCATTAAAGCTCGTCGTCCACCACCGAGAAACGTTAATGAGCTTTCTCACGCCTTGGTTAAGGAGTGGAACAACCTTCCTCAGCAATGTTTGCTAATATTGTATTTTCAATGAGGTGGAGATGTGTTTGCTTGCGTTGTTCAAAATGGTTATTACATCCGCTACTAATTGTAAAGTTGGTGATTTGGGGTATCGCTGTTTGAAATGTTATTTCTCAACAAATTATTAAAAATGTTCCAATAAAATTCCCACCATTTCCTCTATAAGCATTATAAGTGTACTATAAGCATTAAATAATGTATATTTCCTTAGAACAAAATCACGAATTAACAGTTATAACACGCGTGCCACATATAAATGTGCGTTTTCTTGAAAGTTGCAAATTACAGTTTTAACTCTTCGTACGTCTGTATTTTTGGAATATAGTTTTGTATATAGGTTTCATGTTAAGAAAATACACAACATCTTTTGTTTCGACTTTACCTATCAATTCGAACTTCTTTTATCGTGAAATTGTATTACATAAAATGTGTAGCACCGCTTGCAATGTATCTGAATAAAACATAGCACTGTGCAAGTGTAGATGATGATACTGAATTTCGTGTAGTCTTTGTTTTTATTTTAAGCATATAAATGTAGATCTACATGATGAATGGCAGTTTTACGAGCACAATCGATACTGTTGATACATTTACTGAACCGAGTGCATCCACTCTATCAAGATATTGTGATATCGTGGTGTGAAGGTTAGCAATTGAAACATATATTTGTATACTAACATATACTAATATTTAACACAATTACTGTTTTAAGATAAATGCTTATGCTCTATTCATGACTCTTGCAGTTGTGAACACACATATAGTTTCTATGACATTCATCATAATATCAGCCTATTAACAATGAATGTTTAAAAAAAAGATGACGTATGACACACTTACCTCAGTTATAATACAAAACATTTACTATATAGGAAAAACACCACGTCATATACGCAATAAACACCGCTTCATATACGCGATTAACACGTAGATTCACATACAAAATAGGTTTTTATTAACCACCGACGCAATTGATCAGGAATACCTTTATTTTCAACAATACAATCTTAATGGACTTACATTGTAATAGAAATGTCATTATATCTTTACGTATGTGTTCCCACGCTTATTGCCTGTTAGCACTAGATACCTTAATACTATAGGAAAGTGACGCACGGAATTATTTAGAACCACATAACTTTATGTTTATCGCATTTTTATTTCAATGTTTACTCATCAAAATTGAATATTAATCAAAGATATAAATATCAAAGAACTAATAGCCGAGTATTAATAAAATACTGTTTTCATACGCCTCCCTAATCTGATTAAGTTTATTTACGCGTTTGTTTTAACTTTATGCAACGTTTTTAAAATAATGACATGATAAATACAATGACCACACTTTATTTTCATTGTTTGATTTATTTCTTCTTGCTTGTAATAAAAAGTAGTCCCTGGTCATTTAGGCAGTGATCAAGACTGCAATGCTTGTTAAAGAGCCACAAGTTATGTTAACATATTTTATTGGTGGAAGCTACCGGGGCTTGTGTTCCCTTGAGCCGAATTAACAATGATGTCGGGGATTGTCAGTTGCGCATGTGGTAAATATGTGGGTTAATTGCCCTTATGACGTTAATACCGCAGACAGACTCCAGTGTACGTCGTAATGCAATGGGTCATTATATCGTCATCCCGCACGTATTGAAATGGCAACACATATATATAAACTCAAACGTATAATTTAATCAATATATAATAACATTACATTAATTTTATTCCTTCCCATTTATCAGTTCCAAGGTAGTTTTATCAATATGTAATAATAGTACTTCAATTTCTTACCATATAACAATTCCATGGTAAAAAGAAACAACTAAAAGATACGTTCTGAGATTCCTTGGCCTTCGTCCTAATATTTTTTTTCAATAGCTCGAACATGAAATTAAATCGACCACTTGTCTGAATAGACAAATAACTCTAAAGCGCTCTTGGACATTTACATAAGTCAAACAAAGAAAAGCTAACTTGCAAATAATAACTAAAATAATAAATTGTATTTGTTTATAATACCGTGTGATTTGATACAGTAAAATTGGATTCCTTGTATCACAACAACTCGTGATGATGGTAAAATTCTCACAAACTGGCCAATTATCTTAGAATTAATTAATTTCAACTTGAGTTACATATCTGAAAATTGACACATATCATTGGAGACAGATAAACAGAGATAGGCAACTGCAGGCATTTGTCTAAATTTCAGGTGATACATTTGATGGGTTTTTTTTAAATATTTTTCTGTCGGAACCAACTAATATATTTTGTGATTTCGGTATTAAAGAAAGGGCTTTATTGTTTGTGATTAACTTTTCATTTTTTTTGAATTTAAAGAAATGAAGATATTTTACATTTACATTTTTTTTATGATAATTTTCACATTTCAGCCTATTTTTAGCACACCTGAACTAAGCTCAAGTTGAGCTATTCTGGTCGCATGTTGTCCGTTGTCCATCAGTAAACTTTTTGTTGTGTGCTCTCTAGCACTTAAATAGTAGTTATATAACCATAATATCTTGGACAGATTCTTGAACTGGCCAATTCGGATTATTATTGTCAGTGTTATATACTTTAAAACATTGAATCATACACTATTTAACATTGTGTGCACTCTTATACCCACATTTTCGATTTGAGTTCCACCAACCGTAAACAGTAGTTATATAACCATATTATCTCTAACAAATTCTTGAATTGGCCAATTCGTATTATTAATGTCAGAATTACGGCCCTTGAAACAATAAAACATGCACTATTTGATTGTGTGTGTACTCTAACACCCGCATTTTCAATTGATTCTCACCAAACTTACATAGAAGTTTTATAACCGTCATATCTTGGACAAGTTATTAAACTGGACAAATCATTAAAACATTAAAAATGCGATATTTTACCTTGTATACACTCTAGCACCCTCATTTTTCATTTGAGTCTCATCAGACGTACACATTAGTTAAATAAGCATAAGTTCTTGAACTGGCCAAATCTGGTTATTAATGTCTCAGTTATGGTCTTTGAATCATCAACAATTGCAATATTTGACCTTGTACGCACTCTAGCACCCTCATTTTTCATTTGATTCTCATCAGACGTACACATTAGTTATATAAGCATAATATCTTTGACAAGATCTTGAATTGGCCAAATCTTATCATTGTCTCAGTAATGGCCCTTGAATCATCAAAAATTGCATAATTTGACCTTGTGTGCATTCAAGTACTCATAGCTTTCACTTGATGTCCCCCTTACTCACACAGTAGTTATATAACCATGATATCTTGGACAAAGTCTTGAACTGGCCAAATCGGAATATTGATGTCAGAGTCATCGCTCTTCAATTGTCAAAGACTGCACTATTTGACCTTGTGTGCACTCTAGCAACAGCATTTTTCATTTGATTCTCACCAAATTTACACAGTTGTTATATAATCTTGAACAAATTGTTGAACTGACCAAATCAGAATATCAATATTAGCGTAATCGCTCTTGAATTGACAAAGATTGCACTATTTGACATTGCGTGCTCTCTAGCACAAGCGTTTTTCATTGTATTCTCATCAAACTTACACAGTTGTATACAACCATAATATATTGGACAAGTTCTTGAACAGGCTAAAATGGCCCTTGAATCGTCAAGCATTGCATTTTTTGACATTGTGTGTATTCTAATACCCGCAGCTTCAACTTGATGTCCTCCAAACTTATTTAGTAGTTATATGAACTGGTCAAATCCGATAACTGTTATCACAGTTATGGCCTTTAAATCATCAAAAATGCGGTGTTTGGTGTTGTGTATACTCTTACATTTGCAGTTTCATTTGATCCTCATTTAACTAACACAGTATTTATATAATTATAATATCTTGGACAAGATTTTGAACTAGCCAAATCGGATAAGTAGTATTGGAGTTACGTCCCTTGCATTGTCAATCATTGTGTTATTTGACATAGTGTGCATCTAGCACTTTCATTATATCTATGACAGACTTACACGTTATTATGTAACCATAGTATATTGAACGAGTTCTTAAACTGGCCAAATGGATAGATATTGTCAGAGTGACGGCCCTTTAATTGTCAAATAGTGTGTGTATTTGATGATGTGTGCTCTCTAGCACTCACAGTTTATATTTGATCTTCATTAAACTTACACAGTTGTTATGTAACCAAAATATCTTGGACAAGCTGGATAATTAATGTCGGGTATATGGTCCTTGAATCGACAAACATTGATTAATATGAATCTATGTGCAGTTTAGCAGCAGGAAACAATTCCGTCTTTGGCATTGTCATCTCTGCAACAGGTGAGCGATTTAGGGCCATTCTTGTCCTCTTTTAATGTAATAAATAAGAAAAACTTCTTTTAATATCTAATGTTGAATTTGCTTCTTCAACTTTCTACACAAAAATTATCGTATGTTGTTGAAATGTAATTGTAAAATCAAGTACACTACCGTTTTTTGTTTAAAACTAATTGTAAACATTTTAATATTTATATTGTGTGTGCATATATGTGCGTGTTCATATACTTGCAATGATAATATTGATTTGAATTGTTGCTTTGTTGAATTATTGCTCTTATGTATGTTATGTCAACAGAATAAGATTTATGTGTCTTGTAGGTTGACCTGACGGCCGAATATAGAGGTTTTACGAAATATTTTAAATATGTACAGTCGAACCTGTATAATCGGACAGCTGTATCAAGCAGCAACTTGTTTTAAGCAACCACATTTACTATTTCCCTTTCATTTGCTATAAGAGCAAATTAACCTGTTTTAAGCAACAACCTGTCTTAAGAAGGCCACTTTTTCTCCTTCCCTTGGCTGACTGCTTAAGAAAGGTTTGACTGTATTATATTTGTAACTTTTGTATGTGAAAGGGTCCTTCGTGGCCGTGTAGTCATAAGGTCACTTACCTTTCACCGCTAACATACATATAAAAAATCTCACATCAACGAATGAATATCCAGAATGAAACTAGTATATGCAGAACTTCAGTTTCAGCAAATGCTATCGTATTACTCAAACTGTTGTGCATGATCCACAGTGATCCCTATGTATTCATCTATTCATCCAGTCTTTGAACAGTTCGTAACACATATTCGTTTCGAACGTCTGTATAGCGGCGTTTTAAATGAAACTAGCGTTACGATTGGATAACATTCCCTTCATGAAATCGTGAAGGAACCAATCATATGGTTGAATCATGGCGTGGTAGAAACGACGTAAATATAGTGTAATATCCCACGGATGATAAATGGAGAGTATCGGAATGGATTACGCGTGGGTATCTAACGATAGTATATAATTATATTACTGATGCAATTGAGAGTAATGTGAATCAGCAGTTCAGCTTTTAATCCTTGCGAGTTTTAATCGCATGGTCAGTTGCTCTGGGTTCACATCTGTATGTCATTTTTGCTATATATGCATAGCACGAAAACGAAGATTTTATAAAACGACATTGCATAAAACATCTTCCTTGCTCCAATCTGAAATCAAACAAAACTATAGTTACTATATTAATATGTTTTGATATGTAGAAATCGATACATTGTTCGGCAATCTATATTTAAATTCAGATTTATGATTACGACACATGTATAACGGAACAAAAAGATACTATCACCCTATGCCTTACATAACAAGTTATAGAATATCCACTTTACCTAACCTCAACCTGTGTTGAGTCCCGCAGGTTGATGTAAGGTAAAGTGTTTCTTCTATAACTTAAAGGGAATGAGTATCTCCAATACTGAGTTTAATTGTCTAACATGCGATTTGTCGATCAAAAAATAATGGAATAATGTTGTTTTATTTTCGATATATAAAAGATGTATCATACAAAAATATCGAACAAGTATATGTGATTGCCTATATGAAATGATTACTCTATGTAGTAATGTAATGCCTTCAAAATCTGAAAAAAAATGAGTAGGCATTTTTTGTTAAGTTTAGCAGGAAGTATTTTTTTTTAAAAAAAATTGGCCCAAGTTAATTTTTATACATACATTCTCCATTTTCAGACCAATTATAGAATTTTCGAAATAGTCTGCTTATTTACAGAATATCAAATTTTTGCAACTGTCAAATAATATATGAATGGTGGAGACCTCGCCTGGGTCCCGGTAAACATCGATCTTCCTAACATTCTCATCGCCTCTGTTGTTTTTTTGGTGCGCTGTACAATACACAGTGTTGATGGGTTTGCTATGGGAAACGGTGAGTGTAACATTCTCTGTCATGTCATCAATAAGCGTCCTTGAAGCCTTGAATAAAAATACAAAAAAAATAAGAATATTAAATTTTGAAATGAAACCAAAAGTGCCAATCAAATTAACATTAATGATTATATTATGTTTTTAGTCACAGTTTTGCCAATTTTGCCTATATCTATAAACATGGAAGATGTTTTCACTCACAGAACTATTATAACCTGTGTAGATATTATTATAGCAAATATGAACACTATTAACCAAATGTATAGCTCTTTCCAGAAAAGAAACGAAATTAAGGGTCTAAATACATTGTGGTGCATTTTGAAGTAATATTTACATCACATATAAAAAACTAACTTTGCAACAGATGAAGACAGTCATAACAACAACACAAAAATAATCAATGCACTTTATAATCATAATAAATTCAATAGACCTACATACATACAAAACAATTGGAAATAAATGTTGCAACAGAACCCTATTGGAAATGTTAAATAGTGGTGTGATATGTTTGAAACAGTCAGCACTGTCACAACCATCGTCATTCTTTTGGAACAGTCAGATAAGAAAACGATCGTCATTATTTTGGAACAGTCAGATGTGGCAACGGTCGGCACCACTTTAGAGTAATATATATACTATCGA
Organism: Panopea generosa; assembly: GCA_029582155.1. NCBI lineage: Eukaryota > Metazoa > Mollusca > Bivalvia > Adapedonta > Hiatellidae > Panopea > Panopea generosa. The sequence continues at coordinate 70,275,272 of CM055894.1, read as the reverse complement.
CGTCTACTGGTAGTCCAAGTGGCTGACATGAGGGTGACCACCAACCACCAATAGACCAAGTCCCAATGGTACAAGACCAAGCACTGGATCAACCTCAACCACAGGTGTCTAACCAACTATCGCTGGTGCCAGACCAACTACCGCTGGTGCCAGACCATCTACTGCTTGTGCCGGACCAACTGATATGTTCTGGCTCAGCAAAACAACAGCCTGCAAACTATCTGGGGCCACCATATCACCATTGACCACTGTACCCACATAACATGCTCAAGGTGCATAATAGTTTAAAAATGCTCCAATATATCAACCAGATATTGCACAGATTGCACCACTTCACCAGGTCTACCAGGTGGTAATGTATCCACCCATGCAGCCTCGGGTTGTTTACATGCAGAGACGAATAGTTAATAATCAAGGTAATATTAACCCATTACAATCTATAGTTTGCGGCATTGCTTTACATGTATCCAAACGAATTAGGCAAAAAATATAGAATGGAGAATATTGAACTCTCATCATTATTAGCAAAAGGTTTGGATCAAAATCAATCGTCAAACTTATAAATGGTGAATAACATGTGCAAAGTAAAACCACTGATAATAAGATTCATACTATAGATAAATTGACAGACGTATTTTTTATTTATATTTCAATATACATTGAAAAGTACCCACAGCAGGCAAAATATTTGTTACATTACATGCGTATTATTCGTGCAGCAGCAATAAGCTATTTATCCATCTTCAAATTGCTCTGCTATCGATGGAGAACTTTGGCTAGTAAGCATGATTTCACCTTGCAAAGTGGCTGGATTGGAATCTCCGTCAATTAGTAGGCCATGTGTTGAATTTAACAACAGGGGATTTTGCCGTAAATCAAATTGTGTTTTCAAGCATAGTTGTTCGAAATGCAAAGATTCACATCTGTCTAATGTGTGCAAAACTTTGCAATAAATTCGACACAACATAGATCACTCTTGCCTTTCAGACCAAGGTTCCAAAACAGCCAATTACAATACAGACAGAGATTCTCTGCTCTACAAAGATTTATGGGCACTAGGCCACACACCATTCAAAAATTGATATGTTAATGTTATGGTTGGATAGGTATGATAACAAAAATGATGCATCAGTTTTGCTGGAAAGTTTTAGTTCAGGTTTTAGTCTCCAGTATTCGGGTCCACATATCCCTATATATTCAAAAAATTTAAAATCTGTTGCAATGTATCCAACAAGAAGTTGAATTGGGCAGGATTTTAGGAGTGTTTAATAAGATGCCCATTTCAAATTTAAGAATAAATCCAGTGGTTTTAAACCCAAGAATACTGGAGGATGGTGTTTAATTTCTAATCTGTCCTATCCTCCAGGTTTTGGTGTCAATGAGTTTATATATGAAAAATTATGTTCTGTTAGCTATTCAAAATTTGATAATGTTATATAAATTTTACAGGTTTTGGGGAAATCAGCTTTGATGGCTATTAAAAAAGACATAAAATCTGCCTTTAGTTTATGCCCCATATATCCAGAAGATTTTGATTTATTTGGCATATGTTTTGACAATCAATTTTGGGTTAAAAAAAAGTTACCGCAAGGAGCATCTATATCTTGTTCAATATTTGAAATATGTTCAACATTTGTACAATGGGCAGTATCTGAAGAAGCACATTCAAACAATTTGGATCACTATTTAGACGATTTTTTCTTCGCCGGAAAAAACATGATAGCGATGATTGTCAGTTTTTTATGGACACTTTTGAATATGTATGCAAAGACATTGGTATTCCGATTAATGATGAAAAATCAGAAGGTCAGGCTACAAAAAAGCAATATATTTGTATTGAAATTGATACTGCAGAAGGTACAGTTAGAATTTCAAATGATAGAGTGGAAAAAGCAAAAACATTATTACAAAATACTTTACAGTTAAAGAAATTTCAGTTTATAACATGACAGTCAATCGCCAGTTACAGATGGTATAAAAGAAAACATAAAAGTTTCATTGAATTTCTTAGATGATTTAAATGGTGTCAGTGTTTTCTGTGACCTATTATGGGTATTGGGTGATGATATTGAGTTATTTACCGATGTTGTCGGCTCTCCTCAGTTAAAGTGTGGTGCTTATTTTCAGGGTAATTGGATATTTTTTAATGGCCCGAATACTGGAGTGGTGAAGTATTTAGGGATATTACTTATTTACAATTAATACCAATCGTGCTGGCTTTCAATACATGGTGTTATCGCCTCAAAGGTAAAAAGGTGACAATACGGTCAGACAACTTATCAATAGTTGAAATTATCAATAACAAATTATTAACGAGTCATGTCCATAATTCGTCTGTAAATTTTTATTCTACTAGCGCATAATATTCAAATTAGAGCTATTCATATTCATGGTCATGAGAATAACCTTTGTGAAGCTATAAGCCGTTTTCAGTGGACAAGACTTTGGGAGTTACTTCCCTATTGGGCATTCAGAACCCCAACAACAGTTCCAGACTCATTTCTTCGCCTTTTCAACTAGAAATAAACAGATTGGTTGATGTTTCTATGGCAAAAACACACAGAAAACGTACCAAGTGGGAAAGGTTTCATTTTAAAAACTTTAGATTAAGCATTCCGTACAATAATACATGGCCTCCTCCATTTTGGCTTATTGCTGAATATATTGCTTTTATGTCACAAAATGATTATGCATATAAAAGTGTTAGTTGCCATGTTACTTTTATAAGCTTCTTTAATAAAATGAATAACTTTGAAGATAAAACGCAAACCTTCATTGTTAAACAAATTTACAAAGAATGAAATGACTTAAAAAAAGAAAAGATTATATAATGCCAATCACCATTACTCTTTTAAGATATTTTTTGCCGAACTAATAAATATCTGTCCATCAATATATAAAGCAGATTTGTATTCCATGGCATACACATTGGCTTTTTCTGCTCTTTTAAGAGTTAGTGAAATAGCTATATCAGATAAACTATCTACAGACGGAGCTTTGCAATTTAAAGATGTTGTTGTTAATCAGAATTATATCACTATTTTCATCAGAAGTTCAACAAATGACCAATTCAGTAGGGGTGCAACAATAACCATTCAGTTTTCTAAGCGTAACTAATTTTTAAACATGCCCTTGATATATATTTGGCATGTAGATCGAAAATGGAAGGCCAATTTTTATGTCATTAAAATGGATTACCGGTTACAGTTTATCAGTTTAATAGTGTTCTGAAGAATGTCTTAAAATATTTAGGTATAAAACATTGTATTACAAGTCACATAGTTTTAGAATTGGTGGTGCAACTTACATGTATAATGAAGGGAAGTCCGAAAAAGAAATTGAACAACTAGGTCTTCGGAAATCAAACTTATATCAGGGTAATATTAGATTAAATATTCCAGATATTCATATACATTAAATATATGTATATATATATATATATCTTTATGAAATTTAAAGTTTAATTTATGTTTTTAGGACAGTTCAAAGTGTGGGTCATTGGCTCATCTATAATTAGAGATACATTCCACAGAGATGCGCAGAGTCCTGATGGGGTACATTTTTGAGTGAAGAAGTTAGGGGGAAGTATTTTATGGGATTCTAATCCAGGCATGAGAATCTTCTTTCTTTGCACTGGAAATGACATTGGCTAGGTTAATTTATCGTATGTTATAATTTTTTAAAGTCGGTCACAAATGATCTTCTTATCAATCTTCCAAACACACTTCTTGTTTGGTCTGGAATTCTTCCACGTCTCCATTATAGAAATGAAGTCAATCATAAACATCTTGAAAAAGTCCGTACACGAGTTAACAGCTGCATCGGCAAATATTTCATAAAAAATGGCTGTGCTTACATCCAATACTCTGGAAAGTGCTACATATTTATATTAAGACTCGGTTCATTTGTCACAAACAGGCTATACCTCGTGTTTAATATACTTCAAGGAGGCATTTATTTTACAGACATAAACGGCATATTATCCTGAAACTGCAGAAATTGATTCGTGACTGGTTTAGATAGATGCTGTACAGCCACTTTAGAACTAGCATTTTTCTTTTATAGCGGGACCCTTATGTATGTGGCTCTGGTCACAAGTCAGCGTGTCTTGGCATTGACAGCAAGCATAAATAAATAACTTCTGATGAAAAAATTATTAAATATAGATTAATCTAAAGTATATCTTTTGCTTTCGATATTCAGAGTATAAATTTGATAAATAAATATTTTATAAATTGATAGAATATTTTCAATTTATATAGTTGTAATTGACATGCAGTCAAATGTAATCAAAACTTAATTATTATTTACGATTGTTCGATATATGTAATGAATTATTTCCGATTGTCCGGAATATGTATTTAGATATTTCCGATCGTCCGAAATATGTTTTGATTTATTTCCGATTGTCTGAAATATATATATAAGTTTGACAAGCACTAATTACTCTATAAGGTCACGCAGTGAAATACTTTTTATTATTTCCAATTGTCCGGAATATGTGTATAATAATCATTTCCGATTGTCCGGAATGTACTTCATATTTAATAGTATGTAGTGACACTGGCTGATCTCGACAAAGTTGCTTCCCTTTGTGCGCAGAACTGGAGCGCATGAAAATCTATAGCAATCGTCCTTAATACATTATTTGACATTTGCATACTAATAAAGAGTAATTCATTATACCTGCCACATACCTTTTTTTAACGTAATGTACACTCTTTAAGGATATTTTTTTATTGGGTTTAACGAAATTTTCAAGATATGTTAATACTGTATATGCAGACTAATTAGGTGGAATCAATCAAAGTAGAAACTCCATTCTTTCGCAAGTAACTTGCAAACATTCAAACATTAAATGGTTGGACCGAGCTACGTTTGAGCCCACGACCTCAGGAATGATAGATATTGCGGATGTATCGAAACATAGAACAAACCTACAAATATACAACCCCTCAACTTCTGGAGTCTCAGTCCTACGAAAACTATTGCTTCTGTTGTAATTTTGTTATAGGCACCCAGCACTTCTTTCTCGCCATATTCTTGCAATTTGGGTAGTGACACTTCCGGTATAGAGTTACCCATGGCAGCGCATGCAACGTCCCTCGGATAGTCATCGGATAGCATGACACTGTTCGAGAACTGATAGATACCTACAGTATTTGCTGGAACGGCTTCATTTTACCCAGGAGTTAAAAGTTTGACGAAATTTGCATTCGAAAAGTATCCTAGAGCATGAGTGTCGCCTCTTTGTATACGGTTAACCGTCAGATAACCACCGAATTTAGCATACTTGTGTTTAAGTGTGATATGCACTTTGGTAGATCCGTTCTTCAGACTTAAGTGTATGCGAATTGCATCCAACAATTTTAGTGGCTTGATCTTCATTTCAGGTGGTTCCGAACTTGTATTTACATAAAAGAAGCAAACTCTGCCAAACGTGAGTAATTTGAATGTAGTATCTGTTGACAACCACGTCTATTTCAAGATCGTTGTTTTCACGGACTGTATATGTCTTGTCTAGTTGTAAAAAACATCTGGTCGTGGTATAGTGTCATTCGTGTTCTGTTTAAAGTCAATGAAGCTGAATCGTACAAACTGGTCATCTTAAGATATATGAAAGCCGACATATTCCGTGGAACTGGCAATGCTGACGTCAACACAATACCAGTGTTCTTGGTTCTGTCCACCCCCCCCCCACCCCCTCCCGTCGATTTCTAATAATAACAAGAGCCCATATAAATCTAAGTTGCTCACTTGATTGCAATTTTCATATGTTTTCAAATTTGGAATGGACTGAGTTTCTGATGAACTTTGAAAATAAACATGACAGGGGACCATTGGCGTTTGATATAAAATATTCATTTCCTAGCATTCATACTTTCAGAGAAAGCTTATGTAAACTAAAGTGAAAATTAGTAATTTTGAGGTCTTTATGGCCCCTGGTAGATACTAAATCCACTGAAAAGAACAAAAACTCAACTGTTACGACTAGACAATGTTTCTGAGCTGAAAATAAATAAATTTAGCAGAAAGGGGTGAGAAAATGGGAACTTTATGTTTTCAATATAGTTCCCAAGTAAACATTCAAAGTCCTCATACAGGACCAAAAAGAATCCGATAATCCCGATATAATTCTATTTCTTTAAAAAAACATTATTTTGGGTGCAGTTTTATGGATATTGATACATTAAACTATTTAAGTCACACACATATCCATATTTTACATATTTTCCAATATTGTTTTCAACTTTTGGCATCATTTTCTAACAAGACAAATAGGGTAGGTGTAACATTAAGTGGAATAAATCTTTTTTCAAAAGAGAAAATCTTGTTTTGTCTTTTGCAAAAAGCTGTACAAGTGTATGACAGTATGTATTAGGTTATTTTTAAACTAAAACATAAAACAAATTGTGTCTGATGATACCAAATATAAACATATTTAAAATAACAACAAAATATGCACTATTTAAGGCATAAATAGTTCTATAAAATGCACGAAAGCCTATGATTTTTCGAATTTTGAAATTAAAATATAGTTAAATATTAGTTGACTTGTTAAATATCAATCGTGAAACATCGGGTATTTCCGTATCTTCCGTATAATACACCTCGTGTATAGCTCTAGAATACACCAACGCTATTCGCCTGTGTTAAAAGTCTGTGTTCATTCGCGCGAAAGTAACAAATTATGTATCCGTCATTAAGTTGAATATATGGCGTTATTATATCGATTTTTTTAGTTATACACTCGACATGGGTCAAGTTTATAGAGAAATTTAAAATATCAGTCTTGATTAACCAACGTTTATATTTTCAACGTACATGTATATAAGGTGGCATAAAGGGGCCGCCATTTTATTTTATCATGTGATTGGAGGTTGTTCCAAAATGGCGCCTTATTATGTCAGAGGTCTATTGCGTAGCATAAAGGCCGAGGTGATCAGATTGGTTAAATATGCGAATAAACAAAGCGAGTTATTGTAGTCTACGGCAATTTTAAAATTCTTACTACATCTTTCATGGTCCTATTGGAATAATAATCTCCAAGTTTTCCTATTTCAGAAATTATCAGCATATTTCATGAACTTAGTTGCGTCACGACAGGACTTACACCACTATTATTTCCCTTGAGTACTCCGAACCTGCCGATGAAGGAGGAAGAAATAAAACTCTAGTTCTTTTTTGTTCTTCTATTTTCAGGGCTTTGTGTTGCAGTGATTTATTTTTAACTACCATGTTTGAAATGGACAGTATTTTGAACTCACCACTGAAAATCTGATGCTAATACCAGATTTCTATGCATTTCTGTATCATTTTAGAATTGTAGGTTCGAACCGCATCGTAGGCGAACAGTTGACATATTATTACTCTGGCAATTGACACGTATCACAAAACATTTGAATTTTTAAAAAAACTGGTCAATGTATGATTTTTGTCCTTTATATTTGCAGATATTGAACCATAGAATCTCATTTTAGTGTTAATTAGTGTTAAGTGGAGTGTATCGTGACAGGGAAACTCGTTATAAATGTTTTAAAAAAACAATTATTCAAATTGAATAAAAAGCATCTAATTATCAATTATAAATAAAACTGACTGGTCTGTTACGTTTGACGCTTCAAAAACATTCTATGTAATTTGGTTTTAAATTCTTTCAAAATGGTTTATAGTGGTTGTGATTTCTTGCTGATGTTGAGTAGAGCAAACGCTTACATATCATACTGCAATAAGACATCACTTGTGGTTAAAAAGTGAATTTTATAGGATTTTAAAAGATGCATGTACTCCTAAACATTTGAGGACTTCTTTTTTTTAAATCTTAGGGTGTGATTGCACCTCCTTTAAAAAAACAAGCTGGTCAACCGACCAGATATTTTGCATTTATAGGGATACATTCAATTAAAAAAAATATACTTAAACAATTCTATGTGGAATATTTTAACCATGGAAATCTTAGACCTTATTTTATATAGAACAAAGAGCAAAATTCAACTGTGTAGTGAGACCTATAATTATGCGGACGATTTGTCTAGATTTACTTTTAGTTGAAGACCTCTTAAATATATATGCACATATGCATATGAATTACTTTATGTTATACATATATATCCTTTTTATTTACTTTTAACAGCGGAATTTTATTTTTATTTTAGCAAGTTTTGTTTTACTTTGAGTAATGCAATCATTTCTTTTTATTTTAGATTTAACCACCTTGGTACTCTTAGTCTTAAAGTTTTACTTTTAGAAAAGTTTTAATGTTATGCTATTTTTTACTTTTAAAAGTGTAACAATCGATTTCCAGTAGCATTCAAAAAATTTAAAATGGTTGCGTGGAATTGAAGGAATCAATAAATGTGCTATTCAATTCAAATGTTTATTTGAACTTCAACGACTTGAATTTTAATGTTATAAGAAAATGAATTATATATAACCGTCAACATTATGATTTTTATTATGGAAATAAAAAGACTATCAGTACGAAAATAAGAATTGATTTGGAAAATACAGCTTAAAAGTAATTAATTTAGATACACTAAATGTGTTGTTGAACTCCGGCCCAATACCTTACCATGGACACGTTAGGTAGTAGCTGGTAGAACAAACACATTACTTACTATCATAATTTATACCAAGGGTTAATATTAGTTTATATATCAGTTAATATTAATAGCAATATTTGTTTATATATTTGTTAATATTAGGAGCAATGTAAGTTTATATATTAGTTAGTATTAGGAGCAATGTTAGTTTATATATTAGTTAATATTAGGAGCAATGTTAGTTTATATAGAAGTTAATATTAAGAGTAATACTAGTTTATATATATGTTAATATTAGGAGCAGTGTTAGTTTATCTATTGTTAATATTAGGAGCAATGTTAGTTTATATATAAGTTAATAATAGTAGCAAAATTAGTTTCAACTTATTTATTTTATTTCGGTTGTGAAACAAGTTAAAACAACTTAATAGACAAATCATACTCGAAGTCTCCCTTGTTTGAACCAGTACTAAGCGTATGCGGAAACGTGTCCTACTCAATGACCCCAAACTTGTGAAATAGCCACGGCAGAGGAGCAAACCCACGATCGTCATTTCATGGGGATGATGCTCTACCACTGGAACACGTCCTCAACAATTCCAAAGTACTTTAATAATTACACAATCAGTTCAACAATGTTTTTTGTAAATCAAACAAAATCCTACTATTTGACTATCGATACACAAGAAGTCATCCGTTCATTAATAGTTGGGAACTTTAATAAACCTTTTTTAATTTAAGAAATAGTATAAAATAAACGATTCCACGGCAAGGAAATGTTTATTTTGATTGAGGGCAGGATAGAATGCTGCAATATATATACTTATGTTAAATGCCGATTACAAAACAGCCAAGGTCATTGCGCATGCATTACACATCGTATAATAACTTTATCAACATCTGCTAAATATCAGAAAGCTTAATTACCTTGTCACTTGCGAGATATCAAGTACTTGAGTATTTTAGCATTTTTTGAGACTCTTATTATCTCACTGAAATGTGGTCAATTATATCATTACTTTTTTTGTTTCTAACAATGCAAAAACAAAATTGTGGTATGTAAAATACTGATGGATTCTGTATCTTGTGGATAAAATGAGTATATGTGTTATAAATGTCACCATTTATAACAATATATCAAGCCTAGTCATCCAAATGTATTCAACCATGAGCAAAAAGAAACAAGGAAAACATTGCAATTTTATAAATTTATTTATTCGGATGAAAAGTGACAATGTCAGATTAAGAAATAAATATTATTTTAAAGTTAAGAGTAAACCAACTAAAATGTTAACGTTAAAAAGGCTATTACTATATTACCTCTATCTCGTCTCTCTTTATTCTCTTTTTCATTTAAAATATAAAAATAATCCTGCTGATTCTAATTTCCCCTTTTCATCTGTTCGCTACTTTTGTTCCTTTTACTCTATCTATCCTTTTTCTGTGTCCTTATATGTATCCAAATAAGTTATTTCATTATGTTACATACAATGTAATTTAGTTGTCGTGTTGATAAATTCCCAATATAAACATATCATAATTTTCTTTGCTGCTTGATTACTATTTCTCAATTCATTTAATTGTTTATATACTTCGACTGTAGCATATATCACAAGGAGTTGTATGCATAATACACTATTATGTTTATGTATGATACAAGTATGTTTTGTTATATGACTATGTTTTTGTGTTGTAGATAACTTCATGAAATAAAATATTAAATCACAAAAAAGATGTTTAAAAAAGTTATACGTTGACCTAACAACGGTGTTATAACACATAATCAGTATGAACAGCTAGCAACATTCGTAAATAGCATTTGAAAACTATTGTATAAATTCATTCACGCACTTAAATCGTAACACTCTTTAATGATGAAAGGGAAAGCGATAGAATGTGTATTGTTCCACAATGAATGACTTATATTCAGAACTCCAATAGCCAAAATGTGAAGTATTTAGCAATCTTTTATATATTCAGGAGCTATAATTTTGAACTTATCCCTGATTTTATTAAACAACCAGTCAATCTTTTTCAGTTTAAATGCTCATAAAACTTCCGAAACAACAAAAACTGTATTTATAATTTCACTTCATTTTATCATTCAAATTCAAACATTATATGTTTATTTGACATCTGAGGAAGAATGCAAACAAGCATATAAACAAAAAAAATGTATTATTTTCAATAATTGCGGATTGGTGTTTGTTTACAAGTCAGTTGTTGTTTCTTTTCGATAAACATATTCAGCACAAAAAGGGTAAACACGAGTCCGGTCATAACGGCGACGGACGCTAATTTATTCCGAAAATTGGCGGAGGAACAGTAAAAAAACAACCTATTTATTACGGAATGTCAAACATTAGCAATATTTAAACTCTCGGCCCGCTTTTTTACGAAATACACTTTTCGCTCGGAGTTGTTTATTTTCTCGCTTTTTAATAACATTTATTAAGGGGTCTTTAGGCATGGTTTTAGAGATACTATGAACACATTGAATTATAATCATATTTGGTATTATCAAACATAGTGCATTTTGAAAGAGTAACATGGACTTAAATTGGTAATGATAACTCAAGACAATACATTTATTGTACTTATTGATAATACTGTACGATTTGGCACAGTGAATCATTTGATTCCTTGCCACAACGACTTGTGATAATTATAAAATTCTCACAAACTCACAAAGTATCTAATTTTGACTTGAGTTATGTATTCTAACATTGCCACATATTACATATAAGAAATCAAATTAAATTAAATTACTCGAGCAACTCACGATAAACTGACATTCCTCTAACTGCCTAGCAATAAGTTTAACAAAACATGATATATTGGCACTACATGACACTAGTAAAGCCCATACAGATTAAGACATGTAATACATTTAAGTTTTGGGGCTATAAATACGTTGAAAGGATAGAGAAAGTTCAATAGTGTAAGCAATATTTCAATTAATCACAAAACACAGCTGATATCCTAACACTAGGAGAATGTCGTAGAATGTGGTAGAATACCTTTATGGACTATATATATGCCAAATTGTATTAAAAATTTGATACGTACCATACAAACCATAGCTTTCCAAAACAGTTTAAATGAAATCATAGAAATTATTATACATCTATGTAGTTATCTAAACTGAGGTAGAAATAAATAAGTGTAAAATCTATGTAATTGTATACTGTTACTCTGTAATATGTATGTTACATTTCGGGCCGGAGACATTTATCATGGAACAAACTATTGCTATGTCTATACACAGATATACATACAATTATAAAACTATATTTCATAAATAAATGTTTGAACAGCTCAGCTCATAACACATATTCCTTTTGGACATCTGTATAGCGGCTTCCATTACGCAGTAAGTTATACATATAAGTATAATAAATTTATTTTATATATGTCAGACAATCGACAACCAAAATTCGGCAAACGATAATATTGTTAAAATATTTTGTACGACAAATCCCGGATTACATAATGTGTTGTTGTTTCATTATCAACTTGTTTTTTTATTAATGGGAGCAATTCGAAAACGATGATTTCTTGCATACCAGACAAGGATTTTTTTTACCGGGTACGGAATTTTCATTCTACACCCCTCCACGCGCTCATCCGAACCTGCTGTGACGTTGGAACAGTTTATGACGTGACGTATTAAAACATATGACGCAATATACTCAATTTGACGTCTTAAAAGGCATCTTGGTAAAATGTTTAATAATTTAAATAAAGATAGTTATCAATGTATTTGGTATGCAAAATAAATCTTACATGACTTTTTAGGTTCAAATAGAAGAAAAAAACCGACCCTTGGGATAACTGTATTCGCAGGAACTCGACAGAGCCTCTTTCCCTACAAAAACAGTTATCCTCGGGACGGAATTTTTTATCTGAATCTCCAACCCATGTAAGATTATTATTATCCCAGTTTCCGTCTGCAAACTTAGTAAAAGAGTGGCTCGAGACAAAAGTATTATTTAGTATTCATTATTTAAAAAAAATATGGATGTTTGCGATGACAAGGCATCGTTTTCATGAACATAGGCAAGATACATTATTCATTCCATGTCTGAAATACCATGAGCACTGAAGGCTCGATATCATGCTGGTTTAATAAGGTAACTTTAGTCGATGATCCGCTGATATACACATATATATTAAATACCCTCGGACGCAATGTTTTGTAACGAATCACCTTGTCGCTGTCAATAGTGAGAGGCTACCAGTGGGATTTTCCTGAGTACAGTCAACGAATAAGATAATAAGTTCTTGGTACAGTTATAAAAAAAATATATTTTTATGTTTTAAAGTATATGAACGATTTTTCGCTTCCTTGCAATAAATTGGCTCATGGGCTTCAGTTTACTTATAGGCTGTGGAGAATAAAAGGGATATGCAAGCGGCTTGATAATTTCAGAGCCTCGTTCCCTCCTAAAACAGTTATCCCTTGGGACGGATTTTTTTATCCGAACCTCAAACCCATGTGAGATTCCTATAATCCAATTGTTCGTCTGCAAACTCACATGTTTACGTCAAAGGTTCAAAGTTAATTACTTCTACTTTCCTAGTTAATTGATTCCGGCCATTTTGGTTTTTTAAGGTGATCAGATCAAAGCTTGTAACACAATAAAGTACAAGATAGAGAATAAGCTTCAAGTTCTATATGTTATGCTATGACATACCATATTCAGTGCTTGTAGATGTATTCTTCCAGAATGACACAGTAATTTATATATATGACTAATGCAATTGAGAGTAATGTGTATCCGATATCATGCCAAAGAATCCTGAATGAAAGCCTTGCTAGTATTAATATCATTGTCCGTAGATCCTGGGTCCAAATTTTATGTGACTATGCATCACACAAAAATTAGTTTACCAAAACGGTATTTCAGAAAAAATCTTCCTCTTTCCAACCTGAAATCACACAAACTGTAAAAATCATTATATCAATATGGAAATAATTATTTGTGGAAAAACAAAACAGACATAAATGTACAGACCACATTACCGCGAGCGCGCTTAGCTACAATGAAAACTATTGACACAATAACAAGGCATCTACCAAACCAATAGATTTTTCTAAACCATGACTTTTATACTATGGTTTAACATTCAACACGTCTGAACTGGACGGATAGTTTAAATACATAAGCTGATAACTCTATATGAGCAGGATCCAGTTAAGGATTCATGACTACTCATGCTATATAAAGGACATATTTAGAAACCCGTTGGAATAGAAGATGCAATGAAATCATGTGGTTTTATTTCATAAAGGGAGATAATTGAAATCACAACAACGAAATTACCGATTTTTTGGATATTTTCAGATGCATATTCACAATGTATGATATATTATATATAAATATAAACATTGAAAAATTGGAAGTAATTTACTAAAAGCGTCTCAGTTTCCAATGCAAGTAAAATGTGATGACTCTTGGCGGTTTTTAGGAAATAATACTAATGTTTCCATGCATCTGAGTCCAAAGGGTTGTCATCGATCATTGTGTATTTAATGTCATACTTGGTGTCCTTTTATAGCTCTAATGACTACCCTGTAATTACATTAGAGTATTGAACTCTGATACAGAAAGAAGCCTCAAGAAAGGTATTGTTTAAATGGATTCGAACATAATAGAATAACGTATTATTCAATTACAGTTTGATATATCCCATTCCAAATAAACTTCAACATTCTGATGTACTTCATTCCAGGCAATTTTCTTGCAATTTCAAAGTCCACTATCGTTTATAAAACTATCTATTTTTTCCACTTTCTTCAATAGATAAATAAATAAAACTTTTAATCTAAATACATTGATGTTTGAATATTTTGCCTGTTGAGGTTGAAACAAATCAAAATGTTAGTCTAGCTAAGCATAGATATGCATTCAAGAATGAACTTCAACGAATGGGATAACTGCCAACTGCATAATTACTGCATCATTTAGCCATAATTGTAATCGTATCATCTTTGTTGAAAATTGCGGGCACAGTAATGGTCTAGCTTGAAGTGGATGAAATTTTAAACATATATTATTGCTTCTTTTTAAACTGAACAGCAAAATGTTTTGGCACAAGTAATGCCAACAATAGATCCGGCTGATAGAATATGTATTTATAACACACTGAAGTAAAAAACGTTGATTGTAAAAATTACGCCTTGTTAGCAAATACAAAAGTCGAGATTTGTTATATCTTATATGCTTAAACGCAGCGTTGTGGAAAGCAACGTAAATATAAAAAAGTTCATATAATATATGTCATTGGCTACACTTACAATGTAATCGTCAGGCCACTGATCCAATGTCAACAGTTACAAAACATGAGCTTTTAATCGTTTAATATAAAAACAGAATCATATATATGTATCCGTGTACCTTGCTATAGATTAACCAATGAAATAGTGTTTAAAATAAAGTAATCACCATGAAATCATTGATACATGTACCCACGCATGTCAGTATCAGTTTGAAACATATTGATTATCAAGACTAACAGAAACAATCAGCCCTGGGCTGCTTTTCACAAAATAACAACAAAAAAATGCTGTGAGTCAATTTCATAATTACATGTTGTTTGTTTAATTTTGGTCGACATTTAAAATAATTGTATTTCCAGAAAAAGATATCATTTACTGCATAAGATTGCAAACAAATGAAAATTTAAATTACATTATTTTAAATAATTATGAACGGAATTTGTTCACCAACCAATTGTTGTTTCATTCCGATTGACACCTTCGGCAGAAAACGATAAGTCACGAAGCTTGCTCGGAATCGCGCCGGTTAGCGATTTATGAACAATTCATTTTCAGTTTTGAAATTATCAAGCCGCCTCATATCCGGACCCGATTAGCTCTGTCGGTTACGCGTGTGACTATCAATCCAGGGGTCGTGAGTTCGAATCTCCCGTCCGGCAACAGTCTCCGTGATGATTGATATACGACATTGTGTCTCATTATCATTCGTCTCTTACCACTGATTCAAGTGGAAAAGCTATCAGTTACTTGCGGAGACGGGATGTGCTCGAGTATTGGTTAATCTCAGGAAACATCTGTTAGGTTAACTGATCGTCTGTTAGCCCTCGATGGAATAGAACTGACGCTCAATATTCAATCAATCAATCAATCAATCAACCGATCAATCATATCCCTTTAATTCTCCTCAGCGTGCAAGTAAACTGAAGCCCACGAGCCAATTTATTTTAAGGAAGCGATAAATCGTTCATATAAAGATAGAAATAGAATAATTTTTAATAACTGTACCAAGAACTTATTATCATATTCGTTGACTGTACTACATGTAAGCAAAGTTCCATTTGTAGCCTCTCAATATTGACAGCGGCGTGGTGATTCGTTACAAAATAGTGCGTCCGAGAGATTCAAAAATATATGTGTATAGGACAGCGGATCATCAACTAAAGTTACCTGATCAAACCAGCATAATATCGAGCTTTCAGTGCTCATGGTATTTCAGACAAGGAATGAATAATGTATCCTGCCTATGTTTATGCAAACGATGCATTGTCATCGCAAACATCCATATTTTTTTTTTAAAAAAAAAGAACACTAAATAATCCATACTCTTGTCTCGAGCCATACTTTTACTACTCTTTTTTACGGATACCTGATCCAACGCTCCAAGACCGCACAGTATGTGATTTTCGCTCATTCTAAAAATAAACTGGTATGTCACTAGAATACAGTCCACTGCAGACGTATATTGACGTAGATTGTCGAAAATGATAAACATTAATAAATAGCTTAAAAGCTCGGTCCGCTCGTTTAAATATTATAAATCTTGATCGAATTATTTATTGTGGGCGTTTTTGGGGGAATGTTTATTAGAGATTTAATAACTTTCCAAAGAATTGATTAAGAACCCAATGCTTTATTGTTTTTTATGTGAGCGTTGCGTTTTTGAAGTTTTTAAGTGTATCTCACAATTTCAGCTGTGCAATGTAAATAACCTTGAGATCACGAAAGACCCGGGTACAACTTGATAAAAGTCATGTCCTGGAATTTCCATAGTCTAAATAGCACAAGAAAACTTACAGAAATATTGATTTAATGTTATTTAAAGCGAAACATATAATGACATAATAGCAGTTTATGTTTATATCGTTACTACTTGTATCTGGAAACTAGGAAATATGCATGCAAATGTGTTCAATCATTGAACATACACCAAAGGAAGTCTGATGTGATAAATATAAGCTATGATGCATCATTTTGTCATATTCTCTTTGCAACCTTTTAATAACCTCCTCCCTGAGGCTATGGACCAGACGAGGATATCAGCTATGAAGAAATATTAAACTGATCAACGGTAGCATGTCATACTTTAAACTCAAACATTTAAATGCTGCAGTGTCATGTCAAATATGTTAAAATGATTTTTTATTTTGTGTTCGTTGACGTTTATAAATTAGATGATGTTATTTTTATGACCAGTGTCAGAATAATTACGTTTGTCTCGACATCTTGATGTTTGTCTGACTTACAATGACAACAGTATCAACACGAGATCAGTAAAGGTCTGGGGCCGTTCACTAACTTTCGTAAGTATTAAGAATTTCGTACGAACATATTGTGAAATCAAGTTTCATTTCCGCAGTATTTTTGCAAATGTTAAAAAAAAAAATTATTAGGCTTACAAAATATCGTAAAATAAATAAGCGTCACAATAATTGATTTTCCCGACATTTGTTCACAACTTCAAACTTTACACTAAAAAGTCCTTGATTCCTATTACATATAATACTTAGAATATGGGAAACACGTTGTATATATCTCAGAACCTGATATCTCTCGAAACGGGTCTATTAAACACCAATGGAAAAGCAGAGAAGTCTATGCATGTCTAACAATTCATAGCAATTGAACGCTCACTGAATTGTGACATCATTTAAACTATCAGTTGAAGCAACTGACCAATCAACGTGCTAAAATGCGGCTTTCCCAACATTGCACTATAGACTAGTCCAACAGGAAGTCAAACATTTAAAGAATACAACGACCGAAGACATCATGAAAGCAATCGATGCAATCAAAATAAACTCGTATTATAAAAAAAATGAAGGGTTCATAGGCTTGGAACGATCAGTAGTAACACCGTTACTCGTAAACGTTGATATTTTTATTTTATTTTATGAGGTTTAACGTCAATTTAAACACATTTCAGGTTATATATGGCATATCTAGTTTCACTGGTGGATAAAAACCTTGTATGAGTCTGAGTAGAACCACCGTCCTTCCGCAAGAAATGGCAAACTTTTACACATAAAGATTTTAGAGCAAGCGAGACTCGAACCTACGGCCTTAGCCATGAGAGATAAATGATTTTGAGACGGCGCTGTAGACCATTCGGCCACGGGGACCTAAACGTTGACATAAAATATTTAAATTCAACCTCACTCTTTCCTGTCATCACATCATAAAATACAAATGTGTTAATAAAGTAGATTTTTTTTTATTTTTAATATTGGCAAAGCTTAGCAATCTTCTAATGTTACCTCCAAATTCATCCAGCATTTTTTTGATAACGCCGAACGTTTATCCATGAGAGAAAATGAACAGTATATATAAGTATGAGGATATCGTGCATTTAAGAAGATGAAATCAATTAAATTTACAAGGATCATAAACCATTGGCCGGAGACTTCCATATTTGTCTGGGAATATTGTAATTCGTTTTACGGCACATTGACAGGTATATATCGGTATTGAAACACCAATATAAACATAAACTTTCGAAATATTAACTAGGAGAATCTATTTTCATTTTCCCAATCAAACAAATGACTTTTTATTTAAACGGCCTCTTAGTGAAAATAACTATATCAAAAATGTTTTCTAGAATTAGAATATGTCAAAAACAATTACTGATTTGTATTGTACTTAAATATAACTTCTTCATTATCTATTAATATATTTTGCTGTTGGAAATGTCATATTTGTATAATATGCACGAGAAGTGCATATGACCTCTTTTTTAACGCAGATAGCGTTTCGTTATAAAGACTCATAAGGCGTTTATCACAAAAACTTGTAAAAATTGACAGTGGTTTACTATTATATTATTTTATATCGAAGTCATGTGAGACACGTGATTTCATTTTAAATTCGTTTTAATCATATAAGTGTTCATATCATTGACTTTATTTCATCTTAGCAAGATGCCAAATGACGATGTTAAGGTAATCAAGCAGTATGTGCCTGATATCAATTTTAGAATAGGGATTTTGTTTCAATTACAGCAAATCGGTTTAAAAAGCATTTTTTGTCATGATTTGGAAGATTTAAACTAACAAAACATTCGTATTTTATTTTTTAAGTGATAATTCATATTCATTTTATAATATATTTTTGTTTTTTAGAAATTTATATCGATTTGTCCTGATACATTACCTTTAAGGGAGACAACACACTTTTAATTGATAAGACGCAGGCCGTCAGTTAAAAAAATCGATAATCCAATCAGTGATCGATATAGTTTCCAGTGCCGTCATTTTTTTAGACAAGTTGACAATATCAAAATAAACACTACGTTGTATTTACATGGACAAACAACGCCACCTGGCCAGACAACGGTAGTCATTATCGCTTCAGGTTAGTTGAGTACTTGCAATACTATAAAGGTACATATTTGTTTATATACTGAACGGAACAGCTAACCCGCCACCCAACTTTTTATTTTTTCAAAAGATATCAAAGCAATTCTTTTGAAATTAAGACTTGAATAGGAAAACTATTCAAGATACCAATGATCAAGTATATATCAAATTGAACAATAATAATTATAGTCTTGTACAAATTTTAATAACGTTACTCAATATATGACTAAGATATTGGATATATAAAAGTCGCGGGTTAGCTGTTCCGCTCAGTAAATGTATGTTTGTTTGACTTGTTCTCTGCAATATGACATCTAATTAGTATTGTATGTACCTAAGATATTGGTTTTGGCTAACATTATTCATTTGTGAATCTAAATTAGTTTTTTTTTCCGGCCATGGTTTTGATGATACATATACATGCATCAAGACAATCTTGACGTACCAATGCCAGGGTCACTTTGTTCTACAAAAACTTCAACAACCTTGTTGAAATCAGACTAAGTCATTATTAGACAAACTTGAAATTCCGCTAGGGAATCATCAGTTTATCCAAGTGTTTGCATAGAAAATCGCATTTCAGAACAGCTACTACCTGGCGTCCATTGCTCTCTGGAACGGGCTCCCACCTGAGCTGGGTAGTCAGCCAGCCCACCCGGAAGTGTTCCAGCTGGCCCTTGGCAGATTGGTTGCCATCTAGTTTTACCGTAACGGTTGATAATTTACTTTCTTTTAATATCACTGTTCAAACTGAACTTTATTCTGTAAGAAAAAACTGATCTGCTGCTACGAGTGCTCAGTATTTACCACATTGCTAGAATACTCTTCCAGACGGATGCAATTAATAGAGACGATGATGATGAGCAATGTTAGTATTACGCTGTAAATAAACATATGTGTGATGTTTATATGTTGTAGTCACAGTAAAAACATTTTTACAACATAAAAAGCAAAACAACAAAATTAATAAAATTACTTTAACTTTGAAAATACGTCACGCCGGAATTTAGTCAGAAACGTCGTCTCAAGAAATTTAATATCAATACACCTCCTTTATTGAAAATTTTAAGATCAATTAGTTATTTGATAAATGATTGTTATACGTAACTACTTTATAAAAAATCAGAATGTTATAATATCTAAACAAAGTCATGTAATATCGAACATCAGTAAATTAAACCTTTTGTTGTACGAACGCCAAAATCAAGTACTAGTATTAAGATATGGTAACCATAAAACACATCCACATTGACAACATGAAATTCCTTCTTAGTCCGTTTTCGAGTGACTGATTGATCATTCTCAACTGGATTTCTAGGTTTAATCTTTGTACTAATCTTTGAATTATCATTAATGACATATGCTTCATCAATGCTTTTATTGTCTTGTTTTTCCTTTGTTAACTGATATTGATCTTTGAATATTTACCCATAGTTGTGTGTTAATGTCCGTATTTCCCCTCTTCGTCCTTGTGTTTTAATTAGAGCTGAAAATAAATGGAAGGTATGAATAGACAATAGACGGTCATTAAAACATACAAAGGAAAAATTTGACATCAAGAACTGGATTGATGAATTTAAAAAAAAACAACACAATTTTATTTACAAGCTGTACAAATGAGCTTCAAAACGTGTTCAATAGATGAGTAGACTCTATTACATAAACATGTGGCTTCTGAAATAAGTTGGCAATATATTTGCATCTAACTGATGAGATCAAGGAAGAAAATGATATATATTTTCATCTCAATGAATTCACAAACTTGAAGTTTATTCCAATATTTTATCCATTGATACTATTCTTTGCAGAAAAGAATTAATGTTAAATAGTTCTTCTAAACTAATACTCAGGATAAGTAAATATAATCAAACTTGTACATAGAGGTATGTTTTATATGTGATCAAAGTTTGAAGCATTAATTTGTAGTTGCTGTGAGATAATATTCAGTATAGGCATACATAAGACAAAAGTCTACTTGGAGATATGTGATCATACTTTGATGCAATAATTAATAGTTGTTGTGAAAAAAATACCCCAGAGAAGCATACATGATACAAAGTCTACTTAAAGTTTTATATGTGACTATAGTTTGAAGCAACTCTATATAGTTGTGAAATAATACTCCGTATAACCAAACATAATACAAAAGTCAACCTAGTGTATATATATATATATAGTCCATCCAGTTCAGATGTGTTGCATGTAAATCCATAGTATATAAGTCATGGTCGACAACAAATTTATTGGTTTGGCAGAGGCTTTCATATTGTGTTGATGGTTTGCAATGTAACTAGGCGCCCTCGCCGTAGTCTGGTCTGTACATTTATGTCTTGGTTATTCACAAATAATTATCTCCATGTACATATACATATATATATATATATTTAACAAATGACAGACTATAAATAGCGTATCCAGTTTAATTGAGGGAGGAAGTAATAAGAATAAACCTAATTAGAACCTAAAGTTAATAGCACATTAAGTTTTGGACGGCGAGAGGCAATCGGTCATTTGGTGGAACAACTTTAGACCACTCGGCCATAGAGGACAACTATGTTTTACATGTAAACAAAGTTTGAAGTAACGATCTTTGGATGTTGTAAAATAGCTCTTTGGATAAACCAATATAATACAAAAGAAGATTTTTATGCTAGAAGACATTCAATCATATCCTAGTGTCGAATATGAAAATGCAATGGAGCTAGTAAAAACTAATATATAATGTAAATTTGTAAAGAACCCATAAAATTGTGTGTTTGATTGGATGACAGTCTTAAACATCATACAAGTTTTTCTTTTAACACTGTATGTTGAACAGAGTTTGCTATGATTTAACTATCAAATCTGATTTATTGAACGAGTGAACACACAAATTAAAGAAAAAAGTTTCTAGTTTTATTAGGTTATTTATAGCATTGACGGTTTCTCCCGTAACTTTTCGATTTGCTAAAATAAAAGAATAATTCCTGAAATCCCTAGTGTTTCCATTCTGATGGGTTTCATTAAATTTAGGATGATTTTGAATTTCCCAAGAAGCGTTACTACAAACACGTCTGAATCTAATTTGTTTTTACTTTGTCATCTGTTTGATCAATATCCACTTTAGCGACATCGTGTATCTTCCAAGACATTTCTACTTGCTGTTTAAATACGTTAATGGTCATATTTATCATTTCTTTAACGGTTGGTGAATATAATTTAATTAGTGTATACCTTTACAAATAAATAGACTATTATAGTGTTTCTGTGGTATTTTGTAGTGTTGTAAAGGCGTCTTAAAAAGTTTTTAATTTTAAATGGTCCCAACGTGTTTTCCATTTTACAATAATATAAGAAAGTTTTTAATACATTAATATGTTTCACTGCTTTTGTTGTCAGTGGTTCCATGATATATTATTTTGTGCAAGTGTCTCACGTGAACAAAAAGTATTTTACAAGGAAAAATTGAAAGTTGAATTTCCCTAATACAGCAAAACCATTTCTTGTTTCTATTGATAATAGATTAAAAGAAATTTGGAAAAAAGGCACAAATACATCCGAAGTAAATGTAGACAACATGTTTTAACATTTTCGGTCAGTTGAATAAAACATTGAGCTTGTGCCGGACACGGATGATTGTAGTAGACAAGAGTCTACAAATAATGAAGGACATTGTTGCAATTCTACTTTAGCTGAAATATCGAAAACCATTTTGCCTATCAATCAACATATACATTCCGATTCTAGCAATATTGCAGCACATGTGTACTCGTACTCGTACTATATAAAATGTTTTTATATCATCAGATATTTTTCAAATTGTTAATAAATTAAATGTACATATTTTATCAGAACCCATTTGATGATGAGGTTATAGTAACGATAAATAGACGACCACGGTACTTTCTCTTATTATCGTGAAATAAACCCCCTGCACCCCCTCTACGCACCCACCTTACCCAGCTGGGACGTTGGAACACTGTATGACGTGGTGTATAGAAACATATGACGTAAAATATTCAATTACACGCTTCCAACATACCCTGCTGGGACGTTGGATTACTGTATGATGTGGCGTATATAAACATATGACGTGCTATATTCAAATCCACGCAACCATCCTATCCTGCTGGGATGTTGGATTACTGTATGACGTGGCGTATATAAACATATTACGTATTATATTCAAATCCACACACCCATCCTATCCTGCTGTGATGTTTGAACACTGTATGACGTGGCGTTTCTTCATAAACAGTTATCCTTCGGAACAGAATTTTCTATCCATACCTCCAACCTATGTAGGATACAATATACAGAATAAAAAATAACGAGAATATGAAAATGTATTTTACGAATTACAATTTGGTTTCAAAGTCAATAATAAAATTGCATTTGGTTTTCATTCTATAATACAAAAAATAGTTAATATGATATTCTCCAGACAACTCAATTAATTTGCGAAAACAATACGTTTTCAAACGTTTATTAGTCACTAGGGATTTTCTTTTGTGAATCTATATCAATCAAAGAGGTTCTTAAATGAAATGTTGAACCACGTGTTAACGTATATAACTTTTGTATAGTTATATAAAGTAACATTAGATTTAACGCAAAGTGAGCCTTTGTCATTATTGCTGTCATTTCATTTATTAACATTACTCTAATACACAAAATTTCATATCAATACGTGCTGGGCTAAACAGATGGAATCATTTTTTAAACAACTTATGATTTGGAGACATGTCACAAATTGAATATTTAGAGACTAATACATGCATACATCAATGGCATCTGCTCAGACTTTGTCGAAATAAAATTTGTGTAATACTTTTCCAAAAAAAATTATAATCCTAATTCAAATTTGCTTTATATAAAGAAAACCGCAAATATTTGACACGTGTATATGATTGTCTTAGTACCAATGATCTAAAATCAGGCCGATATGTGAATGTTGTAAAAGGCGAATTAAAGTTCTAAATTATGTTCCGAAAATATGCTCTCTTGAGTCATATATAATTTCGTTTTATGTTGTGACATAACATTTATAGAAGGAAATGCATAACGTTCATTCAACTGATATATAAACTCATAGTTTGGAAGTAGACAAGGATCAACAGTGTATGATTGTAAAATAAATTCTATCAAACAACATCTTTCTTCACACCGTTTAGCTCGATTAAAAGATAGAGACTTGTGTTTTACAGTTTACAACGCACGCATGTGCATGTTGTCACATTTGTAATATATAATCTGCAGGTGTTAGTTTAACGTACGCTGTTTTGTTTTATTGTCAAACTATGATGACAAGGGAAAAACGAGGATGACGCGCACGCTAATCATATCCAGATTTAATCTCCCTAGTAGTGATTTTCGCTTCAGACCATTCCTTTGATGTGATCCCTGTCGCTGCCTCTTCAATATTGTATTAATGAATATTCTGTTATTACACAGTATTTACATTGTTGTGGCGGTTTTGTTCTTTGAATTAGATATGTCCTTCATCATAAACGTCGTTTTCATACCACATATACTTAGTGAAACGACGTAATACCAACACTCTAGTACAACATTATATAAAACCAATTTTCAACATCATTATTCTCAATCTTAATTTCGTAGTAAGGAATCTAAATCAGTTTTACTACATGTTCCGCTGTGGAATTGAATTTTATTTAATATAAAGAAATGTAAGATATAAATGTCTACCCATTAGGTAAAATTACAGAAAATACAACGAAAAAATAAGAAGGTGGTAGATAGAAGTGATTTCAAGTGCAATAGAGATATTCTTAAAACTAAAATTAATTTGTAAAAAAGTAGTCCGGCGGGGATACTTTTATTTACGCTGTTCCGTCTTTTGATTTGACGACGGGGGAAGAGTGACGTTGTGTACATCCGGGAATCAGGTTTAAGCGCCCCATTGACTTTGCTACTGACCATTTCAAGATGGAGGCGACTCTTGTGTTCATTTCTTATATTTACATATTCTACTTAATATAACCTTTTCTGTGTATTTAGTGTGTTCATGTTGTTTTGGTTAAAAGTATTCTTTGAAAGCTACGTCTTCTGTTGGTTACACATCTTGTTTTTTTTTTTATTTTGCTATTCCAAAGAGTGAACTGATTAATCATACCAGTTATTTTAATTAATAATTAAATGAATGAATTTTACCAACAATTCTTTGCCATCGGGGGCTAACTAACCTAGCCACTCTTTTCTGGAATCCTGGCAGGTTCACCAGTACTTGAGCAGAGCACATTCATCTCCGCAAGTAACTGATAACTTTTCACTGAGATAATTCATCACGGAAACTGCCGAGCGCGGATTTGAACTTGCGACCCCTGGATTATTATTAAATTAACGATAATTACTTAATGGGTGTTTTAGAGTCGATTAGGAATATTATAGTATTATACATCGTTCTTCTCAACGTGTAAATGTCATAGTGAATCACGTTAATATTTTTGCTCTTTTTATATAAGTGATTGATGATGGCTATTTGCACAATTACTCTGTTGATTAAACGCTCCCTTAAGAGGAGAGAATTGATATATATGGTGTTATCCCCATAATGATAACTTAATAAATGTAATAGGAAATATTGATTCGCCAATGTAACGTTACCTGCTTACATAACCTCGCTTTAACTTGGTACCTGTACTTCTTGTAATTACCACGTTCATTTGCAAGTTGTCGTCAAAGGTCTACAAGGGGTGTCATAAAAATGCATGGTCTTTATACTCCAATATACCTGTTAAACGATTTGGGTAACGAAAGTTATAACAAAAATGCGAACAAATTTATCCATTGTAAATATGAAGCAAGAACGAACTCCTTTTTACACAGACTCTACTCGTAAGAATTGTAAATAAAAAGTTTCAGTAGATTCATTTGATTGAGGTTTAACCTCATTTTCAACACAAGACACATAAATATTTTAATAAAAATAAGATATATTCAAATGTCATTTAAGGACATTTAACACACTATAGACTATATCTGGTATGTCCAGTTATATTAGTAAAGAAAAATAACTGAAGATGAATCTGAGTAAAAAGAACTGGTAAACTTTCTCAGATACAGTTTTATTCTGACAGCGATGGACTCGAATCTACGACCTCAGCGATGAGAGATAATTGGTCATTTGGCGAAAGTGCATTAGATTGCTCGGTCAAACACGTCCCCTGAGTTTAATACAACTTTAAAACTGTTATTTAATACTGTAATTTGAATTTCCCGAATTTACCCTGATTTTTCCTATTTTGTTAATTCGCATAATGCTAAATTTGCGACGTTCAAAAAGTGAAATGGCCGGGAATGCATTATTAATTTTCGAATGTTGTAAACATTTGAACAGGGAACATGATTGTAATTTCAGCGAAATTTTTGAATTCATGAGGGTAAGAATCGCGAAAAAAAGCGAAAATAAAGTTCTCGCTTATAGAACTTTAAATAATTTACATATACATTTCTAACCAAATTCTCGGTTTTTTTCGCGCTCAACCTTAAATAAATTTGGTATCTATTTAGATGTTTTCATAAAAAATCTAAAAGCAGTTTTGTAACATTCCAAGTTTATACAATATTAAAAATTATATAAGTAATATCCTTCTAGTTATATCAATTATAATTAATTTCACATCACGTATTCCATTAGGTGAAACCTAATTTCTTAAAGATGTCAAATGTCAACTCAGGAGTATTGTATTACTATGGAAATCACCAGGCTTTCTCAAATTAAACTAAATCTTGTTCTTTAATCTGATTCAAAAAATGATCATTTACAATAGGTTTGTCAGTATTATAATTATATCGTATAACTATTCATTAATCTCATACTAGCATACTCGCACCTAATTAAGGTATCGCCATGGGTTTGATTGAAGATCATTCAACTTCTTTAAATTTAGCAATGCCAGCACATGAGAAGTTCATATTTTGTTATCATTATCCACACACACCGTCATTTGACATGCATATTGTTCTATTTCATTTTATTACATCGTTAATCTACCGGAACAATCCAGATTTAGCTTACTAATACGACGTATAATATAGTGAGTGACACCAAAGAATATTTATTTTCGAAAACCAAAATCCCAATCAAAGATAATCGATACTTTCGAATTACGTAGGTTAAGTAAGCAATTAAAAATAATAATAGCTTAAGGAAGCAAGTTGAATAATACAATGGAAAATTGATTAAACGATTTTTTTAAAATAATCTAAAAGATAGAAATAAAAACAAAATTTGGTGATAGCAATAATGGTCGGTCTCTCGCGTTAGATATCGCTGATTCAACGCAGGCTTAAATCAATGTCCCTAACTGAAAACACTAAGAACTGTACTGGTTTTACAAAATAAATGTCCTTAGATAACAACATTAACAACTGGTTCTACCAAGAAAATGTCCCTTAATATCAACATTAAGTACTGTTTCTACCCAGAAAATGTCCTTAAATAACAGCACTAAGTACTAGTTCTACCAAGAAATTGTCCCTAAATAACAACATTAAGTACTGGTTCTACCCCGAAAATGTCCTTAAATAAAAACACTATGTACTGGTTCTACCCAGAAAATGTCCCTTAATATCAACATTAAGTACTGTTTCTACCCAGAAAATGTCCTTAAATAACAGCACTAAGTATTGGTTCTACCCAGAAATTGTCCCTAAATAACAACACTAAGTACTGGTTCTACCCCGAAAATGTCCTTAAATAACAACACTAAGTACTGGTTCTACCCAGAAAATGTCCTTAACTAACAACACCAAGTACTTGTTCAACCCAGAAAATGACCTTAAATAACAACACTAAGTACTTGTTCAACCCAGAAAAGGTCCTTAAATAACAACACTAAGTACTGGTTTAACCCAGAAAATTACCTTAAATAACAACACTAAGTACTGGTTCAACCCAGAAAATGTCCTTAAATAACAACACTAAGTACTTGTTCAACCCAGAAAAGGTCCTTAAATAACAACACTAAGAACTGGTTCTAACACTAAGTTCTACCCAGAAAATGAACTTCAATTAGTTAACCTTTCTCCGAAATCGAGTTTCAACAAATGAGAATAAACTAATTTAGAATTTAGATATTCATAAGCTATAGGTATATTGTGTTTATCAATGTGCACTATATATGTTTAAATGTTAAAGTATTGTTTGAAAAATGATTTTTAAGACCGGATAAAGGTTAAATTGCAATATTAAGGAGTTCTCTCTTTTGCTTTCAAATTTGCAGATATCATATCATCTCATAGCGTGTTATAAATACGTCATGAACTAACATTTTAGACAAAAGGCAATTTTTATACAAGTCTCAGTATGATCACCATCTACTTTTGGAGACGAGTGTATACCGGTGTATATATTAAATGACACCTACTGATCAGGAGAAAACCGAAAGCATGGGAAACATTCAAAGGATACGGTTAAACAATAAAACAATCGTAAGAAAATGGGTTGCCGGAATACTGTAATATTTTCACTATTAGGCTTATGTTTTCAACATATTTATGTATAAAATAATGAATAAAAGATAAGTAAACAGATAATCATAATTTAAGATTGGATCCATTAAAATACACGCGGTCTCTTTGATGTTGAATATATGATAAATAAAAAGCCGGTAAAACTGAGTTAAAATTTAAGTATTACAGTGAAACTTAATGTTGTTAATATGAGATCGGAGATGAGCGAGGATGGGTACAAATATTGAAAAGGTTTAAGCTTCCCAGTGTCGTATTTTGCTACTGACAGTTCCAATGCGATCACCCTTTTCATTTATTATATTGTTATATAGAGTTATGTTAACTATTGTAAAATTGATATTTCATTGTTCCTATTGAAAGATATAAAAAAAAATTATTTTTCCATCTGTTAGTGTAATGTAATTTTAATAAAAACACTACAGTCAATAAAAGTTACCCTTGCAACCGAAACATATTCACACGTATATTATAAACCAGCACGTAGCGCCAATTACTGTGTACATTCTATATATAAAAGATACATACTATGTAATGCAAAAAGTGATCGCTTTTCATTCATGTTACGAAAAAAAACATCGTACATAAATTATTCAGAGGTTGAACCATAAAAACGATAATAAATAAAAAAAAAAGGTCAAGAAAAATAACTGGATAAATCTACTTTTGTCCTATGATTTAACAGACAAACGAGTTTTTTTGTCGGAAATGTCTAGAAATTCAGAGTATTGAGCTAAAGGTTTGCATCTTTAAAATATCGTTCCTTTGATACAAAATTGTACCAAGTATCTTTTTATTTCAAATACATTTAATACGCAATTGCTCTAATGGGGCGATATTTGTAATGTTGTAAACAGCACTTGAGTTTGCTTGGAAACGATGTTTAGAACTAGACGAGCAATCAGCGTTGTGTTGTGATGTTTTTGATTATGGTTTCCTACTTACTTTCGGCATTTACTTTGTATTAATTAATTTATCCCCAATTAGTTATTCCATATTTGACGTTTTTATGAAGATTATTATCAAGGTCATTCCCAGGTCTGTGATACGTATACCTCTCTGTGTGCTGGCGCCTTGTCCAATACAGGTTTTCACAACAACATTGACGAGTACAATAAAAATCCATATTGTACAGTGAATTGTATAATTACCTTTTTATTGTTCACCTCTTTTAATATTTTTTTTAAGATAAAAAATACGAAAGTAATTTGAAAACATAACGTGTAGTTGATGTTTATCACATTTTTGATAAATTAGAAGTTGGCTCTTTCAAATAGATATATCAATATTAATATAATTTCCTTATCTCGGCTATTTATCTATTTTTTTTCAATTAATAAAGAAATTACTATGGATCTAATGAATTATATCTTTTTGAATAATGTATACTTCAATTTCTTAATTAATATGTTGCTTGTTGTTGTTTCAAACGACACAATATCCATTAGGAGTGCCTCGGTGATTTCTCTTACTTGTTATATCTGAGATATGCGGAGTATTTATATCTTTAGAGTTACCGTTCCTTTACGTCCAATACAAAAGTATTAATGATTTTCGGGACAATCGAACCTTCCAATACGAAAAATCTATCTGGATTTTCGGGTTACTTCCGGTTTGAAACGCACAATAATGGTTTCTTGTGGTACACATGCTCGAAGTATATCGGAATAGCTATTTTAGGTTGATAATAAAATAAGAATAAAATATTGTGTAAACCAACAGTTGAAAGTTAATATTCTATAGATTTCTCTTCGCAACCGGTCCTCTATTTTAATATAGCCTCACCTATAATCGCTGAGGTCGTATTAGTAATTACATTATGATGAAAAAACAAAAGAATTTAAACAAAAAAGGAACAAATAAGAAACAGAAAATGAAAGTTTGAAAAAGGAGCTGACGTCCATTAAAACACAGGTTAAGAAGCAATCTGTGCAAATAGAAGAAAGTGAAACGCGCTCAAGACAATCACTTGCTTAATCAAATTATAATGAACAGTTTTCACAAAAAAATAACATAGAAATCATGTACTCAACCAAATGAGAAAGAGGATTACCTCATTTCTGATGTTACCACTCTACTTCAAATGCAGGGTTTCACACTAAATCAGTCAAAGCTCATGACTATCCAAATCAGAATCAGATTCCTGTAAAACCTGGCCATGCAAAACCGGTGTTGATGAAATTCATGAACAACAATGAGAAAGCGAAGATCATGAATCACATGTCTGCTTTCAAAACCATGGGGCACCAATTGGTAGACGATGTCACTCGACTCAATGCGGAAATGATCCGACGTCCTAGCGAACATAAGAACGTAGACCAGGCCTGAAACTTAAATGTCTCTGTATATGGAAGAACCACCAATGGCACGAGGCAGAAGTTCGATCTGTTTGATGACCTCACAGAAGTGATAAAAAGTACACATTCAGGACAGGTGGTAAATGTATTGTTAACTATATTTTGAATAATCTGTGTGACAAAATGTTTGACTGCTGGTGATATTTTTAGTTTTGGTTAATTATAATTCAATGATTGGGATAAACTCGGAAAGGATTAAGTTATAACATAATCGATGTGAATTGAATAGGTATGTAGGTCAGTATGTTGAAGAATAGATAATACAATAATGGATAACTTTGTGTAAATAGGATTATATAACTGCTATCGGACATTGTAAAATTATCAGGATAAGTGGAGTGACAGTGGTGTCTTTGTATTTTATTTCCATATGTTTCTAAACTTTTATTGAATACGATAAAGGTTTGTCATTATTGTTGTTTTTTTTCATCAAATTGACAGTGTTCGGTGAACAGAGTAGGATATTATATGGTTCAGCTATGGATATTAACTTTTTGTGTTAAGATGCTAAAAAAATACACAGGCACATGTACATGTATAAATGATTCCACTATAGGAAATGAAGATTTTATTAATACATTCCAAGTTCTTTTATTAGCTTAACGCTGATAAAAACAACAAAAGAAAAGTATCATTTGTAAGCGTTTAGCTGCTAAATTTCAAAGGGTTAATCGTTTGAGCAAACAGATAAAATTGTTGTTTGTTATTATCGTTATAGATCTCACTTGCTGTTCTTCAAACATGTACAATCATAAGATAGTTATTAATCTTGTGCTAGGATTTATCAATATAGATTCCATTTGTTGAGGATGTTATAAATACAATCACAGGATTAGATTGCTACTAAAGACTATAGTCATAATTGTTTTGTTTTAATTTTTTCTTTGAAATTAGTCATTTTAAATCTCTAGTCTTTAGCAAAGATCAATGAGCATGGAAAAATTCAATGGATTATAATATACATTTATATAAACATAGATAATCAACACGATTAAAAGATTATTAGTAAATATATAAAAAATATAAAGAATTATATATACATACGTGTATATCTATGTATATGCCATGTATATCTATATGTATATATCTATATATATATACAATTATTTTTTAATTACTTAAATAATTTATTTTATTCCAACATATATTAACCAAACTGTATGAATTAGAACTTTCCAAGAAACATGCAGAATTACAATGAATTCTGTAATTTTTTTTTTTCTGCCAATGTTCTTTGTATTATATTTTCTCTTCCACCTGTTTATTCTTGTTCACTCTAATAGTGTATATAACTGACTGAAGAAAAACTTCTGTCAGTAAATTGTCAGGGCCTTGGTTCAGCTAAAAAGCGTTTAGATGTTTTCAATTATATAAAATCGAAGAAGTGTCATATATTTTGTTTACAAGATGTTCATTCTATACCCAATATTGAAAATCGTATCCGCACAGAATTGGGAAATGAGTGTTTATTTAGTTCTGGAAAATGCCCGAGTGTTAGCAACTTTATTTAGTAAAGACTTAGAATATACGGTTCATAATTACATATCTGACCCAGAAGGGAATTGAATAACAGTTGATTTAACAGTTTAAAATAAGAGATTAACTCCCATTCTTTAAATCGGCCAAATACTGACTCTCCAGAATTTTTTGATAGGATTATGATGACAGCAGAAACTCTAAATTATAATAATATGATATTATTAGGCGATTTTAACTTGGTTCTGGACCCCAAATTAGATAAGTACAACTATAAAAACACCTACAATAAAAATGGGAAAAGGTACTTCAGATAAAATCATCCTATAATCTTAAAGACCCCTTTAGAAAATTGTATCAAGATTTTAAAAGATATCCATGATGTAAGAAAACCTCATTTAAGGCAAGACTAGACTTCTTTTCAGTTACAGAAAATCTTCTTGCATCAGTAGACAAATGTACAGTTGACGCTAGTTCAGGTCAGACCATTCCATTATTAATTTAAATTGTTATTTTACACATTTTGTTAGAGGTAAGCCTTATGGAAACATAATAATTCCCTATTAAGTGATATAGACTATTTGACAATAAATAATAAAATAAAGGAAATTAAAATTAAATACGCTTTACCAGTCTATAATACTGAAAATATAGACAATAATCCAAATAACGAATTACAATTAACAGTTAACGATCAGCTATTTTTAGAAACATTGTTGATGGAATTGAGAGGACATTCTATTTCATACTCTAGTTTAAAAAAAATGAATTGCAAGAAAATGAAATTATATGTGAAATA
This sequence comes from Panopea generosa, assembly GCA_029582155.1. Taxonomy (NCBI): domain Eukaryota; kingdom Metazoa; phylum Mollusca; class Bivalvia; order Adapedonta; family Hiatellidae; genus Panopea; species Panopea generosa. The sequence continues at coordinate 70,241,985 of CM055894.1, read as the reverse complement.
AAAAAAATGGAACATAACTTTATCCCAGAGCAAAAACAACGACTTGAACAACTAAAACATGAATTATGATTAATACGCAAGCATAAGATGAACGGCTACCTTGTTAGATCAAGAGCTCTGGATGAAGAAAAAACCTTCAAACAATTTCTGTAGCTTAAAACAGTAAAATTATTCCAAAAATTGAAAAAATCAGATGTTAAAATTAAACAGATCAGGCAGAAATTTTACAAAAAAAACAACAACAATTTATGAAAACTTATATTCAAGAAGGGATGCAGAGCTTTTAGATACTAATTTAGATGAAGAATTTTCAGAATTTGAGATACTTTAACTTACAACTGAAGAATCAGAAGGTTAGAAGGTATTTTGACATATGAACAAATTTCACTTTCGTTATCTAAAATGAAAAACAATCGTTCACAAGAGTCCGACGGGTTTGGACCAGACCTTTTTAAAACATTTTGGAAAGATTTAGGTCATTTTGTTGCCCGATCAATTAACTATTGATTATTTGAAAGGTGAACTATCAGTCACATAAAAAGAGGATATCATTACGCATATCCCTAAAGATAACAAACCAAGAAGATTTTTTAAAAAAAAAATACCGTCCAATATCATTATTAAATTGTGACTATACGATTGCTTCAGGTGCCATTGCAAATAGATAAAAGTATTATTACCAAAACTGATTAATGAGAGTCAGTCAGGGTTTATTGCGGGTAGGTACATGGTTGAAAATACGAGAACTATATTTGACATTATGCAATTTGCAGAAGAAAATCGTTTGCCTGGACTTATCTTATTAGTAGATTTTGAAAAAGCATTCGATTAACTTTCTTGGGCCTTCATATTCAAAGTTTTGAAATTCTTTAAATTCGGGGAATCAGTTACCTCTTCGGTCAAAGTTTTTTTTTATAAAGATGCAAGTTGGTAAACTATCACTATTCTTAACATAGGAATGGGTTGCCGACAAGTAGACCCACTACCACCTTATATATTCATACTTTGTGCAGAAATTCGAGCTATAAAAATACGTCACAATTAAGATATTGAAGGTATCTCAGTAAACAGTTATGAATACAAGCTTTTCAGTTCGCGGATGACACTTTAGCTATACTAGACGGTTCAGAAACATAATTCAATGAAACACATAAAGAATTATCCTTTTATGCAAAAAACATAAGGCCTTAAAATTAATTTTGACAAAACGCAGGTAGTATTGATAGGAGCTAAAATATAGAATTGATTCAATTTAAACAAAATTGAAATTATCATGGGGCAGCAACACTCTTGAATTATTAGGTTTTCAATTTAATGTAAATCTTGACAGGAAATAGACATCAACTCTAAAGACAAAATATCAAAATTTCAAAACCATATTTAACTATGGAAACGTAGATATTTAACTCCACTAGGTAAAATAACTGTCATCAAAACAATATTGTTAACAACCCTTAACCATATGATTATTTCAATTCAAAACCCATGTGAGTTAACCATTAAAAACATGAATGATACGTTTTATGATTTTTATGGGCAGGACAGCAAAAATAAAAAGTGTTATAATCAAACAATATAATTAGGGAGGATTGAAAATGATTTATCTTAAAGCATTTATAAATGGACTAAAATCAACATGGATCAGAAACTTACAATCAAAAATGGGATATATAATAACATGCAATAAAACATATCATAAAGATACAAGATATGATAAACTTAGGAAATCATTATACAGAAAAGTTAGTATCAAAAATGAAAAACCCTTTTTGGAAAGATGTACTAAAGCATAATCTATGATCTTAGACAGTAGTGCGCCAAATGAAAATTCATTTTTATCAAATTCATTGTTTTTAAACCCTAATATTAAATTGGAGGTAAAGACATTTTTTATGAGAAATGTCATAAAAAGGTCATAGTTTTTATCAATGATCTTGTAAAAAATACAGGAGAATTTTATACATATGAAGAATTTTAACATTATAATTTAAAAACAAATTTTATTCAATTTAATAGAGTAATTGCTGCCATTAAAGGCTTTGCAACAAAGTTTACTATTAAATGTCAACCTTAAAAAAGCATATCCATTTATTCCCTGTAACATTCGTCTATTTATCAAAGACATTCAAGGATCAAAATGTCTCTATAATATTCTCAATCATAATAATACAAAACAAACTTCAAAAACAAAATAGGAACTGGTTTATACTATAGAAGACGAAACATGGTCTGATATATACACATCTCCTTTCAGATGTACAAAATATACAATGCTACATTAGTTCCAAATACGAAATGGTCACAGGATTTTCCTATATATGATATGAAAGAAACATTGACATACATGTTGTGGTCATGTCCTGCTACACAATAGCTGTTAAAGGAACTTAAACTTTGGCTATCCATAAACATTTCAAATTAACACTGATTGAAGAATAATTTATATTCAATACAGGAAATACATTATTCAACACAGAACTCCATATGATACATGAAACTGAATACAACATATATTCTATACTAAACGGAATCAAAGTTCATTAAGCTTAGACACTCAATAAACGACTGGAAAAACCATATGAGATCCTTAAATGCATATTTGTAAAAAAAATTAACATAACTTTATTTGAAAATAAATGGTCAGACTTTACAATTATTTTCATGTAATCTCTTTACATTACCTGCAGTACTATTTTTTGATATTAATTAACCGAAGAATTGACAATGAACATGCCCAATAAACATATATGAAATATTTATATTCTTACATAAATAGACTGAAGAGGAGAGAACATTTTTTTTCATTTTTTAAACTTTAACATATATAATATATTTATTTCAGCTTCTTTAAGAATGAATTCTTAAACATGTAGTTTATTAAATTATTAAAAATTACTATAATAATATGTGTATATATATGACATTATGAAAAAACAACACAATAATTGTCTGCTGTACCATTTTATACACTTATATGTTTATTTATGAAAAATCACGATGATCAATTGTTTCGACGAGGAGTAAGCGTGTCGCATACTAGACGAACACCTGGTCGAGATGTGAATGCGAGAAAGGTCTAAGTACATATAAATAAAGAAGCACTTAGTCCTATTTGGCTTTCACCCCTCGAAATGTATATCAGCGGCTTTTCCTTTCTTATTTCGTATTCGTTTAATTACATAATGAACGGAACAGCTAACCTGACATTTTATGTACCTGACATGTATGTATTTTCTCATAAAGTATAAAAGCAATTTCCTTGTCGTATGGACTTGAAGAAGAAAGAACAATTAGGTTATTTAACAATACATAATTGTCTGTTAATGGCGTATACACTTTTAAAAGTGCTTTTCCATATTTAAGTTAATGGAAAAACAAAAGTGGCGCGTTAGTTGTTACGTTCCGTATATAACATATCAGCCAAGTTTTAGTTAAATTGATTGCGTTGGTGGAAACATATATCTAACAACATTGTATTGCTAATTAAATCATATTACCTAAATTCTATTAGAATGCATCGTGTTTGTACATAGTAAATGATGCATTACAATACATTTTGCCACCGAAACGGGATTGTCTAGTGGTAGAGCGTCTGCCTCGCACGAAGTTAGGGGGGGGGGGGGTTGTTATTCCCCAGCCAGGTCATACTAAAGATTAGAAAATTGTACTTAAAGCTTCCTCGCTTGGCGCTCACCATTTCAATGATAGCTCTAGGTGTAGTCGGCCTGTGTCAGTTTAATGTGACAGGGCCATGTGTTTGCGGCATGAAACTCCAATGTGGTAGCGCTTAGAATACTGTCTCAAGTAAACACCGTCGCAACGAGCAACAATGAATGAATGAACTATAACCCAAATGCCCATAAATGGCAAAAGGCCGAGTCAATGTAGTAGCACGATGCGGTCGCCATGTAGCACAAGATATTGATGTTGCGAAATATTTAATACATCGTTGCGGAACCCTTGAATGCATGGATGAAGCCAAGAATAGAAGGATGCATATAGTATTAATTGGTCCGTACATTGATTCGTAATTATATCAATTATACATTTATGTAGTAACTGCCTTAAACTTAGATATTTCAATTGTTTCTTATATATATAAAAGTTTTCTTATTCTATACTATTCTTATTATTTTGTGTGTATAGCCAATCACCTACCCCATATGTTACCACGCGATCGTACACTATGTAGAAGTTTATTGGATCCAATAACTTTTTATATTGTGCAGTTCAAAATTCAAAACTGCGATCAAAAAAAGGGAAATAAATTTAGTAGAGATTTCAGCGATAAAAACAAACAACCGACAACATTTTCCGTATGACGACCGAGACGTTTAAACCTAAATATCTGCAACTTCCTTCGTCTGCCACTCTCATTGCTCTGAACTCACGGTGTATCTATTTAAAAGGATCTTGATGTTTTTTCACTCTTTTGATAAATTCTCTTAGATTGAGGTATAGAATAAAATCGTACTCGCACGTATTATATTGAATATCATTTTGAATTCGGCGCCTTCGGCGTCTGGTCCAGTATGGTTTTCACAATATATACTCGTACACTTTATGTCCATATTGTACAAAACACTGTAAAATAACATTATAGTATCGCGCTTACATAAGATTTCGAGTTCCTGTCAATTTAAACTGGTATTCATATAATAATACAAATTGTTAAATAAGCAAATGTGTAATGTACAAGTCAAATTATGGGGTGACATGATATGGTCCATACACAGCACGTGATACTGCTGTTGCGGAATATTTACAGCATAACGGATACCTTGAACGCATGGTACAAAGCCAAACATAGAAAGCTGCATACTTTATTTAGTTGGTCTGTACATTTAGTCGCATTTACATCCAGTGTATACTTAGATACCATTTTTTAAAAAAAAAAATGAAGATATTTTCTTAACATTATGGGCTTTTAAACAAACGCACATATTGTTCGTAATTGGAACAAAATAGTATTAAGCTCTAATCGTGCTGACTACGTGCATAGCAGAGAGGCAATTTTCCATTGTAAATCAAAACAGAATACATTTTATTAAAGAAATTCAATATGATTGCTTCGGAACCTAATTTTGCTTTACGGTCTGTGTTATCTATATTGACAGCAAATAATTTCAAGTGAAACTTCTTTCAGAATGAAGACAAAATGAAAGACGATAAAAAATAAAAATAAAAATCAGTCGATAAAATAGATTTTGTTCAACAATTGAACGTGTTAAAATGATATTAGATTAGATTTGTGTTCTTGATTTATCTTTTCTTCGTTTTTACTGATTGATGATGGCCGTTTACACAATTACTCTATTAACTAATTTCTCACTTGGGAGAAAACAGTTACTGTTAATATTTGACGTTATTTCATAAATGGTAAAATTATTAAATTATCAAACGAAACAACAAATAGCAACAGTGTCATTGGTACTTCTATATAGAACAACTCCAGGATGATACAAAGTGTATGCTTCTCGATTTTTATTGTCCACTTCATTTAGAATATTGATTCAGACCCTAAACCGCTAAAGTACCGCAAAATTGCCATCCGTTTGCGCTAAATGTTTACTCCGTTCGGGCTCCGTTTGCGTGCACTCAATTGAGTGCAGTTAACTCACACAAAAAACGTACTTGTTAAAAGAGAGATTAAGGGACTAGCATGTTCTGAAACAATTACTTGTCCTCTGTGTCATCTGACCAACATTTATAGAGAACCTTACATGAGTGCCCATTTATTATTCAATTTATTAAATGAGTTTAATAAATTCAATAAATAATGAGCATGAATGTAAGATTTTATTGATTGCCTGACTCAAGAAAGTTTTACATTTACCATTTATTTAACATATCACTTCTATAAGGATCGAGAAAAAATGGGCATATTAGTTTCTGTCAGCCGTCGTTTGACGTAACATCTTAAAATAACGTCATTTTCCCATGGCAAATCAATTTAAATATTCGGGCAAGTCGAAAAGTACTTCAGCAACTTACGCACGAAAGCAGATTTATACGGAAAACACTATGAATCGGACGTGATGTTACACCAGGTTAATATAAAAAATATGTCATGTGTTATTGCACGCCTGCACCGTAGATTATTTGATAAATATGATGTATGATATTGGTAATGATGTACATCAAGAACAGTTTATATAAACGTGATTTTGGAATTGGATAAGTATAAAATAATTAATGACAATAAAAGCAAGATGACACTTTTGTTAGGATTTAAATTTATAGGATATAACCAGTATTCACTATTTAGTATTACTGTTATTGGAAAACTGTTTATATAATAAGAGAAACACATTTCACTAGTTCGGTTTCATCTTTATATTCACGAATAAATGATAATGATTTATTCAGAGTAGATCAGGTTATTTATTTTATACCTATTTATTTTATAACTATCCATTATGAATACTACAACTTAGACATATCATACTGGGGAGGGCCTTGACTGATGTTGCTAGAACTTGTGGCCCAACCCGTTTGCTAATGTGAATTATACAATAACATATGTTTAAACTACATATCACACCCGAAGTCTTCCTGGGTAAAACCAGAACTAAGCATATAAAGTGTCTCGCTCAAGGAAATCACATATAGCCACGGCGGAGGATCGAAAACGCGACCATTACATCTTAAGTCAGATACTATACAACTGGACCACGCACTCCACGAATTGTTTCTTTACGGGAAAATGTCCCATTTTACAGTGTCCCGTTGGGGATATTCAGTCTACGTTTTTTATAACCTTAACTTTATCGTTGCTTTGATTTTTTATATCTTGAAACATTTTCAGACTGTGTCCTTTAATGCTAATCGTCTGTTGGTTATCTAAATACACAATGTACTTATTTATGACATAAAACAAGACAAACCGAAGCATATAACATTTATAATGGGCAATAAATTGCTCATCCTGAATATAACCAACGCAAACGCTATTCTATCCCAGAACCTGATATCTCCCGAATAAGATCTATTTACCCCAATGAAAAAGCAGGAAATTCTATACCTGTCCTACAACGAATAGCAGTTGAACGCTTACTAAAAAGTGACGTCATCAAACTTTTTGTTAAACAATTGACCAATCAACGTTCTCAAATTTGGCTTTACCAACATTGCTATTTAACGGACTCAAGCGGGAGAACTGGGTCCGTTCTACAGACAAGCACCAACGTTATAACTTTAACTTTATGTTTAGTTTGTTTTCGATTGAGAATTATTGTAAATAAATGTAACTGTGATTTTTTCTCATTATATTACAGGAACTAAATATTTTCTATTTACTTAAATTCGTATTTATTGCAATGATAACACATATATAGTTATATAAAAGCTTCATAAAATTTCTGAAACTGCTATTTTGTATTTGCAGATACTTGTACAAGCAAAATAATAACAATATAGTCGCTTTAGAAATATCATGTCATGTCGAATATTTATTGAAATGAATTTAAACTCCAGAACACAAAAATAATGCAAGAAGAATGCTCTTCAAGTTTCATTTGAAATGTTTTATTGATGGTGACTTCCATAAGCTGTTATTCATTCAGACGCCAAAATGAATAATATGAAATGACAAAACTATTCATTGCACCGATTTGGCATAATTTTCATCACGGCAAATAACTTAGTATGATAATTATCCAAATTAAAAAAGAGCAAACATTTTGCGTGTATATTCCTTGTGAGATCTAAAAACAACTATAGTGTTAACAATTGCATAATGGCAGTGATTGGTGTTTAAGCGATTGGCATAATTGACAAATATGATAAAAAAACATTGACGTTATGGCAAAAGTAAAACATTATTCCCCGTATAGCTGAATTAAATAAGATGTTCATAAATTAGCTCCGACTAATTTCTTATTTGGTTTAATACACGTTGTTGAAAATTAATTGATATTCAAAGATGTTTTAATCAAATTAATTTTCTAAATTGATGAAAACTATTCGTTCATCAAATTTAATATTACAGTTGTAATATATTTCTTTGCCATTTGTGAGTTCTCGGCACATGTTTAAGCCTAAACTGAGATTGATAATAGACAAAGGAACAATCCACATTGCATTGGAACAAAAATTATAAAGGTTATTGAGTAAATAGAAAAGAGGGCATTGATATCAACTGTTATAACATCATTATGCATTAAATTTGTAATCTAAATATGCATTAAATTTATAATCTAAATATGCAATAAATTTGTAATCTAAATATGCAATAAATTTGTAATCATTTTAACAATACATTTACAATACAAGTGACCTACTTGAGAGTCAATACAACAGTTAATAATTACATGCATTTTTTTTATTATAGGATTAAATTCATGAACGTCGAATCAGACTTGTGCTTGATTCGTCATTCTTTACACATGCATAAAAAATAGAAACAGATGAATTTAATCCTTATAATTCCACACCTGATGTTGATATTTATACTTAATTTGCTCAGACTCCTCAAGTGGGTGGAAATTTAAACTATTCACTGCATAGTAAACACGTAGGAATACATCACTTCTGTCCTGGGTGACATAAAAATCACTAGATCTGATATCCAATATCATCGTAATTGTTTGCATTATCAGCGGAACTCTGCAAAAATTGTTGAATTATTGTAAAATGAAGAAATATGTTGAGGTTAAAAAAGTAAACACCCAACTTTTATCTCTCTATTGTTACAAATAACAAAAATGATAATTCAAGGATTTAGCCTACCTACACAGTGTAGAAACTGACATCATTGTTTAGGTTTTGCCTACACGAATGTTTAAATGTGTCAACATTTGCGAAGGTCATATAAATCCACGCTTTTGCATTGATGGAGAATCCGAACTTGGAACGTTTCAAACGTGCAAAGTTTGTGTAATTACATTGTCTCTCGATCGTCTGCTTCTGAACTTGAAATTTTATCACGATACTGAAGAAATACAATTTTATAAGCGCTTATTTGGGTGTAAAGAGAAGTACACAAAACGATTATGTTATATAGAACTGGGTAAACGCATTTTCAAAAATTAAGATTCTAAAGCATTACAAAATGTATGGCAAATCTATTAAAGACAAATGAGACAACGCAAAATGTCGATTAAAACATATAAAAATTTTTATACTTAAAACTCCTGACCTCAGAACCAGTGGTTTGTACATTAATGTGCCTAATGAATAATTTATAAACTGCTAAAACAAATGCAACTTTGTTGTAAAATTTAAGCAAGCAAATATAGTATGACTGTTTAAAATAGAACATGTTTCGTAAAGTTGGTCTTATTACATTTAAAGACAAGATCAACTATATGGATATATGAACTTGTTAATGAAATATAAATTTCGATGTATATATCAAACTGATATGGATTTTACCTACAAAGTCATATTCTAAGTATTATAGTATAACTCTTGTTGTAGTTATCTTCATATACATATAATACATGTATAGTTATAGCCGAACAAAGCCCGAAATTTCAATCTGCATATGTGTTTATAACATAATAAAATTAATTGCTTTATGATATCAATTTAATTTTTTTTTCGGATTTTTTTTTGGCGCAATTTATCAAAATTCTGTACAATTAATCTATAAACTCTCTGATTTCGGTAAAGCTTTGTTTGTTATATAGTACCGCAGATTCTCGTTAACAGCGCTCTCTGGTGGTACGTATTTTTGGACGATTTTCGCTTTTTTACTTGAAAAATGATCAACATTAATTCAAAACTGTTGTAATGACATTATTAAATTACTTAATATTTTGTTTCCTGTGATAAGATTATAAATGCAGATAAATTGCAATTTGTGTTATTTAATCATTACGCCGGGATTGATATAAATGCGGGTTTAAAAACGACGAATTTTGAACATTCACGGGTGATTACCCTGGTAATCTGGTAAAAAGCTTTGGTAAAACTTCGTTATTAATTTCACTAAAATATGGTTTACGATTAATGATTTAATGTATTGTTTTTAAATCCACGTTTTAATCAACCCCGGCGTAATGATTAAATGTAAAGGTAACATAAATTGCGTTTTATCTGCATAAAAATTACAAAATTATCACAGGAAAAACAATAAGTGTTTTAAAAGTGTTATTAAAAACCGTTTCAATTATTATTGACCATTTTATAAGGAAAATACGGTACAAATCATCCGAAAAATACGTGCTGTTAACGAGATTTTGCGGGATTAAATAAAAATAATAAAGCTAAAACGAAAGCTGATTCTTTAAAGTATATACGAGATTTTTGAGAATAACCACCAGATGTCAAAAACTCCGATAGGAACACCACGAACTACTGTTGAAGAATTTCAATTAATTTATTTAAATATATGTTTAAAGTAAAAGGCCACACTATTCTCAACATATTTATACATTTTTTGTGTATGTTATCAATTAACTGCAACCTCGATTTTTTAAACCAAGCTTTATGCCTATCTTTATCATTATGTATACAAAGTGCGCTTCTTTTAAAGCATTAATGTTACACAGGATAACATTATCGTTAGATAAAAAATGATATTATCTCAAAATCAACATCAAACGTTAAAAGATGTTTTTTAGGCAAACACGGTAACTTTACAAATGAAATACACAAATAAGATTTATATTATCTAAAAGCGTTAAAACTCTGCTTCATATGAAACTAAAATAAAAACTTGTTTCATGTAGTACGAAATTGAACATTTCTTGAAAAGGCATTTCCTTTTGCTCACACGTATGTTCTTCAAGTTAAATTTTCACATTTACATTATAACCATGATGAGTTCAAAACATACTAACCAAGAGAGCAAATGATAGATAAATCCTCTTAGTACAATATATGTATATACAGTATTAGTTATTGATATTGTTTCAAAATATTTCATTCCAGATGTATTGCTAAATGTATCAGTATTCTGAACATTCCTATACTTTGCGGGTCGTCAACAATGAAATTCTTAGAGCTGAATATTAAGTCTACCGATCCATGCAAAAACCATACTTCGAAGTATGAAAATGGAATAAAAACGTATAGCTTTAAAAGGGTGTCTCTTTCAATTATACGTTGACCTACACATTTAACACTGTCTGTGAATCCTTGGAAAATCTCGCAATACAGGCTTACATAATATGGCCATAATTTAATCATTTCGTAATACCATAGATATTGATTATTAATAGAAATTGTACTTACGTTTTATGAAAAGAATACAAGATAACACTACTTTATCATATAAATATGTATTATACTATATAATGTATTCCAATATTGTTTAAAACACTGAAAAATAACCTTATAGTATCATGATATGTATTATACAATATAATAAAACGGGGGTAAGCTAAACGTTTGCTTTATCGGCAGGGGAATGTTTAACTCAGTGCAGCAACACACAAACTGATGACGTCATTGTTTGTTATTTGTTGTGTTGAACCAACGTTTAAACACATGTAGGACCATTAATTAACTTTTAATTTTGTTGATAAATATAAACTAATCATAATAACTGAGTCTAACAGTTTCCATAGAAACTACATTTGTTTTGTTTTTATTTCATCATTCAGATTTGGAACTTTTTTCATATGCATTAACCGCAGATGTAAACACATGCGGGACAAAACTCTTTTTTAATAAACATAATTACAACTGGCTTATAATGATATGATAAATGGAATACAATGTTAGCGCCTGATTGTCTAATATTTATTAGGTTCGGCTCAAAACAATTAGCACTCTACTCGCCTGATTATTTTTAGATTATCTAACATTAACACGGTATTCTCTATAATTAAGTTGTAACAGACATATACTCTGCTATTGCAGTTGTATAAGACATATTTTATCTTATTACAGTTTTAAAAGACATGGATTATCTTATTACATTTTTAAAAGATATCGATTATCTTATTTCATTTTTATAAGACATAGATTATTTTATTAAAGTTGTCTATGAAATAGTTTTCTTATTATATTTGTATAGAACACAGATTATATTATTATAGTTGTATAGGACACAGATTATATTATTATAGTTGTATATGACATAGATTATTTTATTAAAGTTGTATATGACATTGATTATTTTATTAAAGTTGTATATGACATAGATTATCTTATTATAGTTGTATAAGACACAGATTATCTTATTATAGTTGTGTAAGATTGAGAGTATCTTATTACAGTTATAAAAGACATAGATTATCTTAATATAGTTGTATATGGAATGGATTATCTAATTATAGTTATAAAAGACGTTGATTATCTTATTATAGTTGTAAAAGACTTACAGTTGTATAAGGTCACTAAGGGAAAGAGTTCTTCTACAAGACAGAGTTCAAGAATATGAGGCTATTCTAGTATATATTTCGGTGATGTTCATGCATGATGTTTGCATTATTAATAAGTATTCGTATTTTAAAACGTCCTCTCTGCAATACTCTTGTATCGAAATATAGAAGCTTTTACAACTGTGGTATCAGTGGATAAAGCGGTAAGATAGTGCAGTGAAAAGAGAATTAGCTGCTCAGGCCAACGGTCATTGGTTCAATCCCAGGCTGAACCCAATGACATCTCAAAACAACCCTCAGTACTAACAAACTTAAGAGCAATTCATATAAGGACTGAGCTTTCTTCGCATTTGAATAAAATAAATTGGTATAAACGAACTACAGAAGATGATTCATGACTAATAGCTCCAGGAATTATTGATTTGACTATTTGTGAGTAAACGACAGAAGACACAATGCTATTGTCCCAGGGTAGTTATTAATCAATGCAGTGATTTTGAAAATCGCAACATCTATCAAGCAAAATACGGGAGGGGGTATTGAAGACATTAACCAAATCAATTGCAGTTATGAAATCTACAGGCTTGAATGCCAAGACTGGTAGCATAAGTTTGTTTTGTTTGAATAATAAGCGTCATTTTTACTGCATCGACATAGTAAACCTTATCACTTTTTCCTGCAATCCTGGAATGTTAACCAGTGCTCGAGCACACCCATCTCCGCAAGTGATTGATACTTCTTACTACTTGATTGAGTATTGAACATATTAATATACTTAATCATCATCTGTACTCGTTGAAATGCCAGTACTTGTGTATTATATCGAATATATGGTTAATAACAGTACCCGTTACCACGTCGATTACTAGAATCATAATTTTGTCGTTTGTATTGTTTGAATAATTAGTTCATTTCAATGCATTCGAGGGCAACATACGATCAGTTTGCCTAACCAATCTTTCCGGGGATCCTTGAAGGTTAAGCATCACTAAAGTCAACCAATTTCCGACAGTAACTGGTTACTTTCCCATTTAAGTCATTAGTGAGCGACGGTTGACAATGAGACACATTGTCGTATGTCAATAATCTAAGGCGATTGTGGCTGGGCGGGGATTCGAACTCACGATCCCTGATAGACGTGCGTCCGGCTAAGCTCACCGGTCCCTGCTAGTATAATATTACGGTGGAGTACGGTATATTCGCTCAAAGGCACTTAGCTCACAAAACAGTGTAACAAATACAACGCCGCGTAGTATCCACTGTCTAACCACACTTTTGATCTTGGATAGTAAGAAACAATTATTAATGATTGGATTGGATTGATAAATATAAACTTGCAAAACACCCTTCTTCTGTATCGGAATAACCGCTAAAGAAAATAAAATCAGTGGAGTCTCTTTCTTTCCTTCTCTTCAACCTATACTCTCTTTTTTATTTTTTGAAATATTCTGAATAAACCATTATTTCTTTTATCAATTTTTGCACATTTGGCCAAATTGAAATTATTTCTGAACAATATAATAAAGTCTATAAGAAATGTAAAATAACTGTTATGGAAGCAGATTTACACAAGCTTCCAAATATTTTTTTCTGTATCCTTTCCGCATAATTCGTTAAACGTATAATTTTATGCTTTTTTTGTTAAATGTATGCTAAATATATGTACTTATATGAATAAAATATTGTTTAATCTAACCATTTTTTTCAGATCAAATACATATGCACGAGTTACATGTAAATATATATTTGGATACCAGTATATTTTTATAATTGTATTGCAGATACGTTAAAGAGAAATACAAATAAATAAAAAAATATATATTATTGGATATTTTGACTATTTCTAAAACAGAACTTAATAAACAATTGTCAATACGGCCGACAACAGCACATATATTTAATTGGATGGACTAAACGTCTGATCTTGCTGGCCATCAGTATGGTATTACGCTTCACACAACAATTAATTTAGCACTGTTCAACATATAGAGACATGCACTTCCGGAACGCTCAACACATTACTGATGGTTCAAAAAGCACATTGTTTCCATAGATTGTCATCTGTTGCTCCAAATATGCAGAAAAAACATGGTGTTGACCAGGTCGTTTTTTTCACAATATCCATGGTTTGAGGACACAGCTTGTCATTTTTTACAATTCTGTTCAATTCTTGCAGTGTATCACTACGCATCTTCAAACTGTTATATCTTCATAAAACAGCACATAGTGTCAGCCAAACTTGGCACAACTTATGACAATGTTCCATTCTTCTCATCTGTAGAAAAAAACATGAACATTTAAATCAATGCCAAACCAATTTACACAGTTCTCATTTCTCGGGTGTAATAATCTTGCTACCGTCATAAGGAGGACGTTATTCTTAAGTGAGACCTTTTATCGTATCGTTTTAAATTGAAAATGTTAATATCAATTTTGTAAATATCTACTATCTTAGCGTCAATACAAAAGTACTCGCAGCATGCCTCGAAAATCCAAAATTATAGCTGTGTTGAATTTCCTCGTTGAAGAAACACATTTCAATAACTATACGTTTTAATTTGTTATATATACTGCTAATTGCTGCGACCCATACGTAAACATCTAAACATATTAAACAGCAGTATCTATTTTTCAAAAGGATATTAACAACTTTCTATTATTGCAGGGTTAATCATTGGAATTCACATACTATATATGTAGGTTTTGCTACCGTAATTTCTTGTTATGTTAACAACGTTATGTTAAACAAATAGAATATTATTATATATATGAATTAGTATTATAAATGAAAATATGCTATAATAAATACAACCGAAAACTAAATATGTATTTAATTGGATTGACTAAACGTCCTATCTTTCTGGTATCAGTAAGGTGAGAGCATGATTTGTTTTAGTTGTAAGAACTTTTCACAATCGAAGTAAAATTAATAAGTTTAAACTATCAGTAAGGCAGGATCGTATCGTAAACGAATTAAAACAGTAAATATCAATTTGAGTAAACTTTAACTGTCATAACGCCATTACTAAGGTACTCGCAACATGCTTCGAAAATAAAAATGATTGCTGTGTAATATTTCTTTGTTGAAGAAACACATTTGTTTGTGTGAGTTTGATCGGAAGTGTTCAACTTGCTCTCTTGAGCCAAAATTTGGATTTCAGAATTTATTTTAATTGTTTAAATAGATTGATATACTTGTACTAGGATAATGATGGTACTTTTTAATAGCCACAGTTGCCTCGAGCAAATATGATCATAATTTTATTGAGGTTTAATTGTGCTAATGGATAATCTAAAAGCACTATGTATAATTTAACTGTAAATGGATGACACATATTACAATAACTGTGTGGACAGTGTAAAAAAATATGGATTACTGTATATTAAGATATGTTACATGTGCAAAATGTCATGGAATTGCACACTTCAGTTAGTCTAAATGATATTAATTGTTGACCAGGATGTATACTATTGTTGATTTATTTGAAATCAAGTATGAAAGTTTATTTGCTTTATGTATGTGAATGTGTCGATATGCCATATGTGTAATTATGGATCTTAATTGTTATTGGCAAAACATTTAATATCTACACTCGGAGTCTTACTGCACACTGTGTTATGTTCTGTACACATTTTTTCATATCTTTCCCCTGTCCCTTGCCCATTTGTGTTGCCTTACACAGTTGAAATTAGTAAGGTCATATCCTTTGTTCAGATTAATTGTAATTACTTTTTCATTGAAACATAATGACTGATATAAAACTTTTGTCCCTAAACTGCTGCGGCCTGTATATGGTAACAGAAAAAGAGTAGATGTATTTCAATACCTACATAATACGAAATGCCATATAAATTGTTTGCAAGACACACATTTTACTGAGTCACAGAAGAAATTTATATATGCCCAATGGAATGATAATTGTTATTTTAGTTTTTCTAAGTCAAATTCTAGAGGTGTTGCTATATTATTTAACAAAAACTTTGATTGCAAAGTACATAATGAAATCCATGATGAATATGGACATTTTTTAGCATTAGATATGACAGTTGAATAAAAACGTTTCACACTTGTTACTGTATATAGAACAAATAAAAAATATTTTTAAAACTATCAATGACATGGGAAATAACTCTTACATGATATGTGGTGATTTTAATATTGTACTTAATCCTTCAATAGATTATAATAACTACAAAACAATAAATAACAAGAAAGCAAGAGATACCCTGCTAGACATTATAAATGATAAACAATTATTAGATCCCTTTAGAGAATTTTATCCAGATATAAAAAGATATACCTGGAGACCCAGTAGGCCTTTACAACAAGCCAGGCTTGATTTTTTCTTGTTAACTTATGATTTTTTACCATATATTAAGATGTGCGAAATTCAATCTAGTTATATATCTGACCATTCTATAGTTATTCTAAAACTTTGTTTAAAGGAGTTACAACATGGTACGGGATTATGGAAGCACAACAACTCACTTCTATATGATATGGAGTATTTATCCGTAATCAATGACAAAATAGATGAAATATAGAAGCAGTATTATTTATAATACAGAAAATTTAACTGACATCCCAAATGAAGATATTCAATTTGTTATTAATGACCAGTTATTTCTTGAAAACTTAATGATGCAGTTACGAGGAAAATCAATTTCATATGCAAGTTATAAAAAAAAAAACAGAAAAAGAACTTATTGAAAAAATAAATAATTTAAAAATACCTACAAAAGAAAGACTCTACGCTTTTTTAAATTTGGAGAATCCATACAAAACTGGATAAAATTCTTTTATAATAACATACGATCATATGTAAGTCAATGCGGGTTTTTATCTGATGTTTTCGGTATAGGTCGCGGTTGTCGTCAAGGGGATCCCTTGTCACCTTATATATTTATTCTTTGTGGTGAAATCCTTACCATAAGATAAAAAAGAATAATAATACTTATAGAATAAGTATAGATAATACAGAATATTAACTATCACAATTTGCAGATGATACTTCAGTACTGTTAGATGGTTCAGATAGCTCACTTAATGAAACCCTTTCAGAAATACACTATTTTTCACAAATATCCGGCCTGAAAATCAATTTTGAAAAAACTCAAGTGATATGGATTGGTTTAAAAAAAATACAGCACACATTCAATAAAAACCAGATGGAAACTGTCATGGGGTCAAACTGAATTTAAATTACTTGGAATAAAATTTAATGTGGATTTGGATAAAATGATTATGTTGAATTATAATGAAAAAGTTAAAAACTCAATCGGCTTTTGGAATAGAAGATTTTTTAACTCCAATAGGAAAAATAACTGTAATTAAAAAATTATTAATTCCGTCACTTAGCCATCTTTTTATTTCTATTCCAAGTCCAGAGGACAATTATATCAAGCAAATAAATGACATTTTAAACAAATTTCTTTGGCATGGACCTGCAAAAATTAAAAGTTCATTTATTACAAAACATTGTCTCGAAGGAGGTTTGAAAATGATCAATTTAAAGGCTTTTATATGTAGCTTAAAAATTACTCGGAGAAGGAAACATACTCATTCAGATGGGTTGTGGCAACACTTGTGTAACTCATATTTTGATTTCAATAAATTTTTAACTTGTGGTAAACATTACCCAGAGAAATAATAAAAATCTATAAAAAACAACTTTTGGAAAGATGTTCAAAAACTCATATGTAACTTTTTTAAATAGTTACAAAGTAGAAAAAATTCTTAAAATGCCACTTTTTTTTATAATCATCATATATTGATTGGAAAACAGAGTGTTTTTTCTTAAAATTGATACGATAAATGCATAATGTATATTAATGATTTAATTAATATTAATGGTAAATTATACACAAAAGAAGATTTTGAGAAAATTACAGATATCAAAATTAACCATCTACATTTGCTCGGTATGACAACAGCAATCAAACAATTTAAAAACGTCAATAAACTGAAAAGTGAACATAAAAAGAAACCAAATCCTTTCATTCCATCACATGTGTTTCCAATTCTGATAATCAAAACTGGGACTAAACAAATATATGACATTTTAGATAGAAATAAAGAGAAACCAACAACCCAGAATAAATGTAATGAAATGTATAATATTAATGAAAATGATTGGAATATATACTATAACATTCCTTTCCAAGTAACAAGAGACACTAAACTCCAATGGTTACAATATCGAATTCTACCCACTAATAGGTACCTCATTTTGATAGAGATTAAACCAAATGAAAAATGTACTTTTAGTAAGAAATAGACAGAAACATTGCAACATATCTTTTGGCATTGCTTTCATACACAAGAAATTTTATCAAATGTAATGATGCATCTAAATAACATAAATATTCAAGTACAATGGAATGAAACTCAGCTTCTATTTGGGATTTCAAAAAATGAAAAAGAACTTGTTAATTCTTGAAATAAAACGATGCATTTATGCAAGTAGATTTGGTGCCACTCCTTCCTATAAAGGACTCCTGATGAGTATGAAATCCATGTTTGACGTAAATAGATGTATATTTGTTAAGAATGGACTATTTGACAAATTTGAGGAAGACTGGAGTATCATACTTAAACTTATACTTGTAAAATAACATATTTCTATATAATCTGTTTTTGTTATTGTTTTCTCTTTAATTTAAAAAACCCCAAAAACTTTGATGTGGACTGTATATGTTTTTAATATTTGCTTCAACCTCTTTTGGCAACCCCCCACGCACCCTATCCCCAATATTTTATATTATTATAATTATCATTATCTTCACGTTTTTTTGGGGTTTTTTTATTATTAATTCTCTCCATTTTTAATAGAGATCAAGTAATATAATATATACAATTATAAAGTATTATACATTTACAAAATTGACTTATTTGAGGAATGAAAGATGAATGAATGTGGTTAATTATTTTATATGGTATTGATATAGATATATATATTTATTTTGAAATTGTAAGGTGTGTAGGGGGATGGTCCTACCCGACCCCCGCACACCTAGGACGAGGAGAATAAATAGGTCATTCAAATGGGTGACTGAAAAAAAAAGATTCAATACCAACACTGTAACAATAACTTTATATTTAGTTTATTTAGTTTATTTTCAATTGAAAATAATCGCCAATAAATATAATTGTTTTTCTTTCATCATACATGACGAGAACAAACTATAAGGACACATTCACTTAAATACGTATTTATTGTTATGATAACATTTGATGTCACCGGGAGCGCTTGTTTCAGAGGTAGAGCATCATCCCAGGATCAGAGTGTCGCTGGTACGATTCCACCTCACCACAGCTATGTGTGGTGTCCTTTTTCCGTGTATGCTTAGTACTGGTTCTACTTGTTGAGGAATTCTAGCGTGATTTCTATAAGTTGTAATAACTTCGCCATCCAAGTAAAATAAATAAGTTTAAACTAAACAAACACTTTACGAGGGACGTTAGAAAATAAATCGAACTTTTTCTTTGATCGTATATTTTTAAACTAAAACTTCATTACAATTCTGAAACTGCTATTTTTGTACTTGCGGATACATGTAAAAACAAAAAAAAACAACATAATTGTTTTAGAAATACAATGTCGGCTAAATATTTATTGAACTCAATAACAGCTCCAGAACACACAAAAAAAAGCATTAAGAATGTTATTCAAGTTTCAGTTGAATGGTTTTACTGAGTGTGACTTCAATCATCTGTTTTTGACTCAGGCGCCAAAATGAATAATATCAAATGACATAATTATTCATTGCATCGATTTTGCATAATTTTCACAACGGCAAATAACTTAGTATGATAAAAACTCAAATAAAAGAAGAGAAAATATTTTGTGTGTAGAATCCTAAAGAGATTTAAAAAAAACCAGCTGTAGTGCTATCAAACGCAGAATTGCAGTGATGTATGTTTAATTCATAGCCATAAATGACAAATATGATCACAAAACAATAATGTTATGGTAACATTAAAATATTATTCCCTGGAAAGCTCTATTAAATAAGATTTACATAAAGTAGCTCCGCCTAATTTCCTTATTTGGTTTTATACTCGTTGTTGATAATAAATTTATATTCAAAGATGTTTAAATTAAATCAAATTTCTTAATTGATGAAAATTATTTATTGATTGAATTTGATATTTTATTTGTAATGCTTTCTGAATAGTTTCCTCCTCAGTTTTGAGTTTTTCAGCAAACAAGCTTAAACAAGGATTTATAGACATAGGAACAATCCGAATTGCATTGGAAGAAAAAATAGCAACGCTATTGAACAAATTGAAAATGAAGTATCCAGATTAAATGTTACAAAACAAATTTGCATTTATTTCGTAATTATTTTAATTATATAGTTACAATGCGAGTTAATGAACATGTAAAGTATGCATAATTGTAATATATACAACAGCAAACAATTACATCCATCAAGGTTTTATATTGATATGAATTGATATGAAAATCATGATAAAGATCACTACATATATGTTTGATAAAAAACAGTATACTTTTATTCAAACATGTATATTTCTTACAGAGCTGTATCTATGCAATATCATACCAAATATTTTCCACATGTGTTATATGTCTTAAAGAGCTATATCTATGCAATATCATACCAACTATTTTCCACATGCTGTGATATGTCTTACAGAGCTGTATCTATGCGATATCATACCAACTATTTTCCACATGTTTTGATATGTCTTACAGAGCTGTATCTATGCAATATCATACCAAATATTTTGTCATGCTGTATATTGTTAGAGCAAGCTTTAGTCAAATTTGTTTTATTAATTTTGTAAAAACAATTTATGGAGAAAATCAATCAATCATGTATTAATTGGAAATACTTTGTTGTGGTCGCTAAAATATTTCATGATATTTTTTTTTTGAAATTGATTTTCAGAAATATAAGTAATATCCAATTCAAGAAAAAAGCTGAAAGTTTTATCAGACCATTTCTAACATTTCTAATGTCCACGTAAAACGATCGATTAACCGATATCTGAATTAAAAATATATCACTAAAATTGTATTTAGTTTATACTAATTTATTTATGCTCGATTGCGATAAAAGCTCAGAGCTTATGTGAACCGCTCTCAAGTCCGCTTCCCGGGTAAAACCAGTTCTGAGTGTTGTTTTATGAGAGGCTACGGGTCGAGCTTGGGATCGAACCCGCAACCTCTGGCGTTAGCGGCCAACACTATATCCATTACAATACCACGTGTAAAATTCTAAAAAAATCTTTGGCTAAAGCATACGCCGGAAAACAATAAATACTGAATATTTTCTCCTATTATTTGAACACTAAACAAATTATTATCAAAATAATATTTAACTGTTCTTATTTTTATGATTTTAATAAATATATGTAATACAGACAAAGAGAAGTGTGACCACAAGGGTAACCTCTTTTTAAAGAAATACTCCACAGCGACAGGGGAACTAAGTGATTCGTAAAAATGTATTTGGCTACCAAAACGTACAACTATGAAACATTGGAAAGCATACGGTAAAGTTCTCTTGGATTGTGTATGACATGTCTGTTCCAGTGGTAATAATAAACAAGATTGGACTGAGCTATATTCAGTAAATAATTTAAAGTAATATCCAATCTATGATTTTAAATATTTGATATATGAAGAATAAATATATTTCAATTTGTGAACGTACTTAACAATGATCAAAATTTCCATCGTAATCTGTTTTATAATTGGTAGATATGCGTTGAATTGGGAAAAAACATTATTTTCAATGTACATGTACTTTTATTAATATAGGAAAAGACCCGCCGCAACGATGCCGTGATATATAGCTGGCGCAATTGATTAATTCAAACACACGTCGACTGACATATGTGTTTAATTCCAAACAGGTTTCTTATTTATCTTCTTCTTCTTCTTTTTATGATAATGGTTAACAATTAATATTTGATTATAATGGCCATGTGTGACGGGTAAGAAAGTGATAGACTGCTAAGTGTGTGTCCTAAACTACTCAATCCACCCAGGAGAACGTAGCAATTTAAAAATTAGTGCAGCCCTAGAGGTAGTCTCTTAAGCTCACAACATGCAAATGTTCTGTGCAGTAAGGAGTTGTAAGTGTATTTTAAAATAAAAAATAAGCATATGAATTTATGATAGCTTGACTTTATTCTGCGCTGATTTAAACATAGGATTGAGTTAGCGTTGACCACTTGTTGCGGTAGTGTGTTCTATATTGCTACTGTACAAGTAAAAATGAGAATTTATAGTTATCAACTGTTTCTGTTGGAATTTGATATGCAAGATGGTGATATTGTCTTCATGGTCTATGATATGGTGTCAAGTACTGAGGTGAGGGAATGTCAACAAAGCATTGAACTATTTTGTAACAGAGAGCTAAACGGCTAATTTCATTTTCTATTGTCAAGACTATTCCAATTGAGTTGGGGTAAGATGATGGTGACCGTACCCGGAGACTTATTGTTGTTGTTTGTCACGAAGCGAGCAGCTCTTCTTTGGACACTTTCTATCTTCATGCTGTTTTCTAATTGATAACCTGTATTCAAGCGTTAGTCTCACTAAAGAAGTGTAAGCTGCCTAATTGGTATCTGGCTTGGCGGAGTGAAGATTTCTCTTTAGGAATACATGGCTCTGGCCTGCTTCGCTTCTTATTTTGTTGGCATGATGAGTCAATGATAGATCTGAAGTAAATTCAACTCATGAGATAGTAACTTGACTGACAGTATCAAGTGGCTGATTGTGGAGAATGTAGACGAACCTTCCTTGATCTGGTAACATGCACGATGTGGCACTTGCTGATGTTGAAGGACATCTTCCATTTCTGTTCCCATACAGCGAGGCTGTCAAGATCTTCCTGTAGTTGTGCTGTAAGACTCACACCACTATTATCTCACTTGAGTACTCCGAATCTACAGATGAAGGAGGTAGAAATAAAACTTTAGTTATCTTTTTCTTCTTTTTTCAGGGCTTTGTACTGCTTGTTTTGTTTTTTGCTAGCATGAGTTAAATGGTCAGTAGTTTAGAAATCACCACTGAAAAATTGATGCTGATACCAGCTTTCTGGACAAGTCTGTGTCATATCAGAAGTGTTGGTTCGAACCGCATCTAGGGCGAATAGTTGACATATTATAACTCTGGAAATTGATAGGTCTCACAAAAGCATTAATTTTAAAAAAAAACAAACTGGTCAAGGTATACTTTTTTTTTTTAATATTGCATATCTTGAACCAGTGAAGAATTTGAGCCCAGACGCATGCTAAAGAATTTATTGGTGTGAGACGTGTATTGGCTGATGTTCTGAGGTTTATTCCCGATACGTAATTCAGTAAATCAAACAAAATGGCAAATTTGAGCAGAGCGTTCCATGAGAAACTGGTATAACTAATAAATTATATGTATATAGCTGTACTTGAACCAACAACTTCACATGTTGCAGATAATTTATCTTTATATGACAGCGTGCAAGGGATCTCGCTAACAGAGGGTTGCACTCTGGCATCAAAATAAAACAATGGCCAAACATGGCAAATAGCTTGGTCAATCTTGATCATAATGGTAGCAAACACTTGTATCGATACACATGGTGCGGCATATAGTGGTTGATATACTAGTTATAAAGAATTTAATTAATGAGAGAATTGATTTAAATGCATTCAATCTACCATGATGCCCTCAACTATAATCTCAGTCGGTCTTTTTTAAAACACTTAAGCCAGACGGAGAGTTTTACTTTTAATATTTGAAGTTTTATGAGACATCAAGGTCTTACTGACTGTCTTTAATTAAAAAAATATATTCATATATATTTGTCGTGGACTGCAGTTTACAATGGTCTCTTTAAAGAGCTAGTGGTACAAAGGTAGAGAGATTAATATACAAATTTTTGGATTCAAATCTCTGCTAGGTTATATATTTTTCTGTTTTGTTCGTTCCTGTTTAGTATTACAACCAGAGTGTAAGAGCGTCTGAACAAACAAGAAATGAAGGGATAGATCTTAATTGTTGTATATTTTATAAATATATGAATGCATCTGCTGCTTATTTGGTAACTTATTAATAAGTAAATGAATTGTACGTGTGAGTAGTAATGCACAATACTATTGTTTAGTTTCGATGGTGACAATATAATAGTATTTCTTTGTACATTGCAGATGAAGGTTCATGTCAAAAGACTTCTCTTATTTTTTTATTCTAGTCCTGTGGCCCTGAAGTTTCCAACATTTAATTGACACTGTCCAGAGAAAGACATTTGGTTAAGTCACTGTTTAACATTTAAACCACAAGAACTTTATTCATGCTTGAAAACAACATGAATGACCAGTCTTTAGAAATATACAAATGGGCCCTGCGGTGGCAGTTGTCCAATAACCATTTACTTCTCACCGCTGAAGTTGTCGGTTAAATCCTCGCTCCGGCGGTCAAACAGTATGTGGGATAATTAGAAATTTACTTACAGAAGATTACTTACGGTGGCCCTACTGAGATTCATTACTTGGTTTTCTAGGTTTGTTTTGAAATTGACATTAACCCTCCCCCCCCCCCCCCCCCCCCCTTCCCAGACATGTATAATGCATATAACAGGACGAGACAAATACGTATACACTGCCACATAATTCCTCACAAATCTGGATTTCTCCGTGAAAGTCCATAGAGACCAGAGACTCATGCAAATGTTTCTTGGGATAGATACGTCACTGTGCCACGTTGGGCGCCAATATAACAGGACGAAAAATATGCAGGCAATCCGGTTCGCTAGCATAGGTTTCTCTTCTTACAGGTGACGTAAATACTGTGACATATTCCATCCTCGTCGTCACAATGTACAGGAAGAGAACAATATACAGCTAATCAATGACTCGAACCCGGGACCTTTCGCTTTTATGGAGAATGCTCTACCGACTTAGCTAATCGAACCACTGACATACGTTTCTCTCTTTACAGGTAATAAACACACTGTGTAATAAAATGAAATAGTAACAGAAAAAAACATGTCAAGATTTCCTGACAACTGTTTGTGACCAGCACCCATTAATAATGCTATAAAAGGTTTGTTTATGTTTGTATTATATGTGTAGGAGTATTTTAACTACCTGACATCACAGCGGCTAGTGGCAATATATATTCTATGCCCCTATATATAGTATAATTTGCTATATAGGGAATTTATATTGTTACTAGATCCTGTAGCTGACACGCAAATTTAACGAAAATTGGTAAAACAGTGAAGACACGTTTATTGTTGAATAGGTTCAATTATTATGTTTGACGCATACATAATTTCAAACACTACTTGGCATTTCTTTTTTAACCATGAATAAATATAATATTTTTAATCAAACTAAATTTGCATGCGAACGCAGGTCAAGTACAAATCTGGTTCTAAAACCTTGAAGATTTCGAGTTTCCGTGCCAAACATTTAATGTGTTTATACATTGCATCAATACAATACGCGTAAATGTCAAATTAATTCACTAAAACGTAGTAGTGCCTGACAATATGCTTTAAATATGTTTGAAATAAAATTGATATATGTTAATTAACTCCTCAATCAAGTTCAACTGTCGATTTTGTCGGTATCCGATCAGGCTATAAATCGCATAAGCACATGACTGGGCTGTAATGATATATCCCTAAGTGTATATCATTTAGTTTGGTTTTATCATATCCTTACCAGAATATGGACCAATATCAGAGACATATTTATGTAGCGTTATTGTTTAAAGTATTAATTATATCTTTTAGAGCGTTTTAAATGTACTAAGCTTGATTAATCGAAAAAGTTTTATTTGTATATATCATTAATTCAATAAACTTAAACCTTTGATAAAAACATCGTCTTATATAGCGATTTGAATCAGTCATTATGGCGAACAAATCTGTATTCTGTTTCTTCCGAAACGAGAAAAGTCAAAACCAGATCAAACTGAATTATCGATTTTAACCAATCATAAATAATATAAGCTTATAATTATAACTGAGTCTAACAGTTTCGTTAAAAAAACTGCATGTGTTTTGTTTTAATTTCATCAATGAGCTTTGAATTATTTCCAGGTGCATTTACCGCAGACGTAAACACAGTCATGCATTTGCTTGAGGGACAAAAATCATTCAAGTGATTTCTTTTTTTTAATAAACAAATAAAACACGCTAATAATGACATTTTAAATCGAACTATATCAGTGCATGATAGCCTAACATTGAACAGGTTTGGCTCGAAAATAATTAGCACGAACCTTGGAAAAAATATTTTCTATACCCAACCAGATAAATTGTCGACGTGTATTACAGTTTATAAGACACAGAGTATCTTATTACGGTTGTACAGGGTCATGTAAGAAAAGTGTTCTTTTACGAGGCAGTGTTTAATCTCTTTTATATTTTGGTGACGTTCATGCATGCTGATTGGATTATTAATAATTGTTAGTAACAGCCTCTCTGCAATACTCTTGTAATGAAATATAGAATGGTCTACAACGGTGGTATATGTAGATACAGCTGGACTGTGGTGCAGTGAATAGAATGCTGGCCGCTCATTGGTTCGATCACAGAGTCGGCCCGATGACATATAAAAACACCACTCATTAGGATTTTACCAAAAATGGATGCTAGAGCGGTTCAAATTATCATCGAGCTATGTTCGTACACGGGATATAAACTAACTACAGAAGATGATTGATGACTAATAGCTCCAGGTATTATTGATTTGACTTTTTATGTGTTAATGCCAGAAGAAGAAACGCTTTTGTCCCAGGGTAGTAATTAATTAATGCAGTGATTGCGTAAATGGCAACATCTATCAAGTAAAATGCAAGAGGGTGTAATAAATACATTTACCAAATCAATTACAGTTATAAAATGTACATGTTGGAATGCCAAGAATGGTTGTAATATCGAATTCGGGATTGATAATAGTACACTTCTTCACGATGATTACTGGTAGCATAATTTTGTTTTGTTTATTTGAATAATTAGCGTCATTCTATGGCATCGAGAGCTAACAGACGATCAGTAAACCTAACCACTCTTTCCTGCGATCCTGGAATGTTATCCGCTACTCGAGTACACCCATTACCGCAAGTAATTGATATATTCTTCTAATTGAATCAGCGATAAGAGACGAATGACAATGAGACGCAGTGTCATATATCAATTATCACGGAGATTATGGCCGTGCGGGATTCGAACTCGCGATCCTTGGATTGATAGACATGCTACTGACTGAAATAACTTGGCCCGATTTGAAGCATAAAACACTTGGCTGAAAAAAACAAAGTTACAAATGCAATACCTCTTAGTATCCACTACTTAACCACGCGTATCTGATAACAATTCATATGCATGACTTACATATAATTTTGGATACCGATACATTTCATTGTTGTATTACATATATGTGCCGGAACCGATTAGCTCAGTCGGTTACGCTTCTGACTATCAATCCAGGGATCGTGAGTTCGAATCCCCCGCCCGGCAACATTCTCCGTGATGATTGATATACGACATTGTATCTCATTATCATTCGTCTCTCACCACTGATTCAAGAGGGAAAGTTATCAGTTACTTGAGGAGATGGGGTGTGCTCGAGTACTGGTTAATTCCAGGAAACAGTGGTTAGGTTAACTGATCGTCTGTTAGCCCTCGATGGCATAAAAATGACGCTAAATATTCAATCAATCAATACATACATATATGTTATACAGTGCATAGAAGTCAAATGCATAGTTAAAAAACATTATTAGATATTTTGTTAATGTTTAAAATAAATATTAATATGCAATAGTAATTACAACCGAAAACGAAAATTGTCACTAATTGAATGGATATTATTGGAAATCAGTGTGAATTTTTCGTATCGTATATAAATTTAAATAGTTAAATTGATATCATTTTTAGTGAAAATCAGCTGTCATAACATCATTTCTAAAAAATATGCGTAACATGCCACGAATATCCAAAAATGATTGCTGTGGACAGTTTCCTGGTTGAAGATAGTCAGTCATGCCCTTCAATTCGTTATAAACCGTCAATTGTTGCGCGTCATGCGTAAACCATCTAAACAAATTAAATAGCAATATATAATTTTATAAACATCTAAGGATATTAACAACTTTTTTATCGCAGAGTTTATCACCGGAACACATACAATATATGTGCGAAATTTCTATTTCTGGTATTGTTGACGTAATTTGTTGAATTGTTAAAAACGAAATGTTTAGCAAATAAAATAGCAATTTGCTCTTCAGTTCGGGTTAATTTTAATAAGCCATGCCCGGCTAGCTTAGCTGGTAATGCGTCTGACTGTCAACACAGAGATTGCGAGTTCGAATCCCCGTCCGGCAAAAGTCACTTTCAGGAATTGTCACGGCTTCTTTTCTACAGTCATGAATCTCCCACCTTTAAATATGTGAGAAAAAGTAAGCAAGTTGTAAAAATAATGTATCAAGTACCGGTTAACTGCCCCGAACGGATCCAATGAACGATAATTATGTTCCGCAATTATGTGTAACTGACATTATGTTGAAAAAGGTGCAAACCCACATACAAACTCTAACTGATTACCAATTTTCTTGTGCTAGCTGTATATGGTAACCGAAGGCCATCCCAACATAGTTAGAAACCGTCTGAGATCAAATTAATACGTTCTAATACGTCAATGTCAAATGTATGCAACCATCAATGTATTTTTTTCAGTCAGATTTATATTTGTCTAAGTGAATAAAATATAACTATAGCGAAAATATAAAGCTTTTAACATTTTTGAAGTCACATTGATTGGTGACTTTAATATATTTTTCCGTCAAACAGCCACCCAGTATGATATTAACATTAATTGTGTTATATTTGAACTAAACAAATGTGATACTGGAGTGACGATTTATGCAATTAATATAACTTCGATAATGTTTTTTTTGTCATGTCAATATTAGTTTATC
This sequence comes from Panopea generosa, assembly GCA_029582155.1. NCBI lineage: Eukaryota > Metazoa > Mollusca > Bivalvia > Adapedonta > Hiatellidae > Panopea > Panopea generosa. Next base: position 70,212,761 of record CM055894.1, on the reverse strand, counting down.
CAATAAATTAAGTTAAAGCCGCATTAGATTCAGTTTTGTTTTGAAACATTATACGGGAAATATGTGTATTATATCCGCCATTAATGTGCTGTGGTATCAATTTATTTCATAATATGAAATCAAGCCATTACAATGACGATGCAAGCAAACAAACATTGTTTGATATGTTTATCGCCAATCCCGATATCAGCCGCGTTTACTTTGTTATTTAAATAATTAATGTTCATGATGTATTTTTGTGACACGCGTGTGACAAAAAACATACATTCGTCGTATAATTGCGTTTTGATAGGGTACTTGAAACACTATAGAGGAGGCGAAAATCAATGTAAATTATTTTTTTCTTTTATCCATGATCCACTTGCTTACTATTGGCAATATCACTGGCAATAGCATTGGCAATATCATTGGCAATATCACTGGCAATATCATTGGCAATATCATTGGCAATATCACTGGCAATATCATTGGCAATATCATTGGCAATATCACTGGCAATATCACTGGAAATATGACTGGCAATATCACTGGCAATATCATTGGCAATATCATTTGCAATATCACTGGCAATATCACTGGCAATATCATTGACAATATCACTGGCAATATCATTGGCAATATCATGACGTTTGTTATCCACACTCAGTTTAGTTTTCCTAGGGTTGTTTTATTTTCATCAAACTTTGAAAAGAGGTAATGACGACATCAGCCTGGTAATATTGAGACTTTAAGAGCAATACAAAGGAATCAAATATTTTTGTTTTATTTTAGCAGTATTTTATTTATGTTTATTACCATCTTAAGTATTGTATTGTGAGTAATAATTATTACTTGCGATGGTTGTACTATGTGTTTTTGACGGGTTGTAAGCTTCTTGGTGGTGTTATTTGCTTATGTACCATATGTAAAGTATTTATGATCATTATTCTATATACCAATCTGGTGAGTGTGTCCATTAAATGCTAAATGACATGATGATAAGATATTTGAATGTGAATTAATAATATATATCACAGACTGTGGCTTCGTGAGCTTCATCAAAACGCACGGCGATTGCCATGTGAACAGTTTTTGGTTACATAATCCTTAATATATAATTATAAAATGTAGACTCAAATAATTTACTTTGTTTTCGTGCTACGGTTTCTAGCAATCATAATTGTTACAGTTAACCTGCCCCTAAAGCAGCTTGTACTAGTAGCTGTTTTATCCGGTAGACTGTTCCATGGCTCTACACGTGTCTACTGATATTTGTTTATGGTATTTCTTGTCAACTTCAAAAGCAGTTTAAATCCGCTTTAATTATCTAAGGTTCTGTGTTTCAAACGGTCTTATCATTATGCAGCCAAGTCGGTGTTAGATAGAACATAGATTACTATTTACTTTTTGGCCACTCTCTGTGCATTCAATGGATTCTCTTTATAGTAAGATAATCATCATTACTTTCCAGATAGCAGCTTTACGTCATGTTTGGTGAATACATATCCATGTACCAATGCATCAAATATAAGTTTGTTTATGTGGCCTGAATTCTCAGAGTCAACTAATAACAACGTATGTACATTGAATAGACGTATATCGGTCAAGTAGAGTAAGTTTGTTATACTTATCGCTTGATAGATAGGGATAAAACATTTTAAAGATATTTGTATATATTCATTCTTAAGGTTCAAGAATAAGTCATGTTTACGTTTATTTCATAAAAATCCGTTGAATGATGAGAATTTGAGAAAAAGGAAAGGGGTTTATTTTTGTAAAATTAATCCTATTTTACCATATCCTTTTTCGTACATGTTTGTATTGTGTGATATCCTATGACAAGTTAATTTCGTGATTTTATTGAGATACACCTGTGGTATGTGGTGGTATTGTATGAATAGACGTGAACAAACCTAAATATCTTGTCAGTTTGCAAGTTCCAACATTGTGGAACGTTGTGACAGAGTATAGAACATTAATTTACCATTACATGGGGTATTTGAGTGAGTTTTTTTATATAATGTTTCTAGAAGTTTAGTAATTTAAATGTCCGATAGCTTTATTTCGACATAAAGCAGATTTAGGTACACTTTTGTATAAATTATATATTCAGACTAGAATATGTGAATTTAGTTTCACATCAGCGGTAATGAGAGTTGTTTATTATGATATAAGCCGAGGAATCTAGGAACGTATTTTGAGATGTTTATATTGTGTTTAGGGTGAATTATTGAAAATCGGCATTTTGCATTGTAACATATGTAATTAAGTTGTGTTAAGTTATGTGTTTTTGCAAAGCATTAGATACAGAATTGTCTGTCATTATTTATACTGTATAATGTAGAAATATGTAGAGATGTATCTGCTACCACGAGATTTAATATACAATGCTAAAAAATGAATATACTTTTATCATATACTGATAAAACTACCATGAAATTTGATAGTTGATAATAAATAAGTTGATGTACGGTTATGATATATACTGAAACTACCATGAAAGTGATAAACGTAATTCTATTGCATATTGAGTAAATAGTAGATCTAAATCTGAGTTTATATATTATATATAGCCGTTTTATTGACGTATATGCCACGTAGATCACACGTAGGACGTTATCGACGTAACAAGAGTCAGACGGTGGTAATACCGTTATTAGGACGCGCAACCCACATAATCGTCATATGGACGACGTGACATTCCTGACGTCAGACTGGATTCGGCATTAGGCGACAGAAGGCCATAGTAGCTCAGTACTACATAGATCACGGGAAGTGAACCCTGTGAATACATCCATCGCCATGAAGGAAGATTAGAGATATGCCTCCGCATACGGACGCGGACTAAGTGGGTTAGTAGGTATAAATTATATTTTACATAATACATAAACGTTGCAGAGCAGTTTGCATCGCGACATCAGTAATAAACTAGTGAGTAGCAGTGTGTATCGTGACATCAGTAATATACTAATGAGTAGCAGTGTGTATCGTGACATCAGTAATATATTAGTGAGTAGCAGTTTGTATCGCGACATCAGTAATATATTAGTGAGTAGCAGTTTGTATCGCGACATTAGTAATATACTAGTGAGTAGCAGTGTGTATCGTGACATCAGTAATATACTAATGAGTAGCAGTGTGTATCGTGACATCAGTAATATATTAGTGAGTAGCAGTTTGTATCGCGACATCAGTAATATATTAGTGAGTAGCAGTTTGTATCGCGACATTAGTAATATATTAGTGAGAAGCAGTTTGTATCGCGACATCAGTAACATACTAGTGAGTAGCAGTTTGTATCGCAACATCAGTAATATACTAGTGAGTAGCAGTTTGTATCACGACATCAGTAATAAACAAGTGAGTAGCAGTTGGTATCGCGACATCAGTAACATACTAGTGAGTAGCAGTTTGTATCGCGACATCAGTAATAAACAAGTGAGTAGCAATTGGTATCGCGACATCAGTAACATACTAGTGAGTAGCAGTTTGTATCGCGACATCAGTAATAAACAAGTGAGTAGCAGTTGGTATCGCGACATCAGTTATATACTAGTGAGTAGCAGTTTGTACCGCGACATCAGTAATAAACAAGTGAGTAGCAGTTTGTACCGCGACATCAGTAATAAACAAGTGAGTAGCAGTTTGTATCGCGACATCAGTTATAAACAAGTGAGTAGCAGTTGGTATCGTGACATCAGTAATATACTAGTGAGTAGCAGTCGGTATTGCGACATCAGTAACATACTAGTGAGTAGCAGTTGGTATCACGGCATCAGTAACACACTAGTGAGTAGCAGTTTGTATTGCGACATCAATTAGACAAAAGCTGATTAAAGCGAACAGTGCTAGCATAATTACAACTTAGAACATTATAAGACCGGTATTATTTTTCATGTTGAGTAAATCTTGTTGATTTCTATATATTGTATAATTGTATATTGATATTTTTATTTTATGTAAAAAAGAAATGTAAATTTTGAGTAAAGTTAAATTCTAACTTAGTGAGTTGCCGGCCCTTGGTCATTTTGCTACAATCAAACATCGCTTAAGCCGACACCGCGGGAATTTCTATTAGTTTATTTTCAGACATAACCAAGACCTAGATGTCATCTGCTAATGTTCTACAACAAACACATAGCACAAAGGTTCACCTCACAAAACAGTCTAAACAATATACAGATAGTATCTATATTTGTGGTCTAATTGGGAAGCAGACAAGTCAGTAGTCCTCTTTCGCTTCATCTAATTATGTGTTTATTGGTTTGAGATATATAAAGCTCATATATCAAGTGTGTGCGTGTGAAATTGACATACAAATAGCATTGGAAGTGGGTAGTGAGTGAGATCAGAGTGGATTTGGCTACTGGAGAGGTAAGATGCAAGGTTGTGTGCCGTATATAAACAACGAATTTTGAAAAATCATGGCTTATTGCGTGAAAAAAGCTTTGGTACGAGTTCTTGAACTTCACATATGTTAAACTTTATTAATTTCCCTAAAAAAATAACCGAATAGAAATATGGTGTGTTCATACGAAACCAAATTAAAAATGAAAAACTGTTCGCCGTCAAGTAAAAAACATCGGTAACATCAAACTTACCATTTGTTTTCCTTTTGCTTTGTATAACTATCACACATTTAAGAACAGTTTCTATAGGGACAATTTATTTTCATTATTTTACCATTTATATATTGGTTTGTTTTAATACTTCATGTTTGTAAAATGTTAAAGATGTTTTATAAACATCTTTGTATACAATTTGTCTTTGATGCAGGACAGTGTTTCTGCCAGCTGACTGATAGTTGTTTACACATTATGGCAAACCCGCGTGACATTTTTGTGTCTTTCTGATAAAAAAGAGTATTTGGCTTTTTGAAATTTATATGATTTTAACATTCAATGGACTTTGATAAAACAAAGTACATCTATTCTAGTAACGCATTGACAGTCATCCTGATCTAGTAAGTACGGGGTGGTGGGGGGAGGAGGGGGTTGGGGGCATATAGAGATTATTCGAATCTCTGGGTAAGTTTATTCGCGAGAGAGGAGCGCGGTTGCGATCACGAAGCAGAATAATATTAGTTTTCATTTTATGATAAGTACAATACATACATGTACACGTACAAAAGAACGTGTTGCGCCGTAAATATTTGCTTGGCTATTAAGTACAAAATACAAACGGTAGAAAGCGTAATATGAATCACCGTTAGACCGTGTATACTACTATCACAACTATTATGAACGATTTTGAAAATATTATAAAACCAAACAATATAAGCCTTATTTTTAACCGTAAGAATCATGTTACCGTGGGGAAAAAGGGGGCGTAACTGTGTAGTGAGACGTTAATAGATCGAAATTAAAATTCTATCGATGTTATTCAACTTTTGATGTTTGGAGAGCATGCGTTAAGTTAAGAAGAAACCACTTTGGTTGTTCCAATTTAGTTCGTGTAATATAATACTTGTCAACAGGAAACATGTGGACCTGTTTGTCTTTTTTCGAAATCAAGAAAATAGTCAAGTTAAAGATTGTTGTTATAGAACATCATTTCAAATAATGTCAGGTATTTGAGAATATAAATTGACCTGGATACGATGCTGAAAACAAAGGCATGACCACTACGCATTAAAAAGGTAGAAAAAAAAACTGGTTATGTCGCTTAAAGGGTAAAATAGTTTCAATATATTTGTAATTATTAAAGTCAGTATTTATGCTTCAATGGAAGAATTATTTTATTCCAGAGTTTAACACCGTAACACATACATTACATGTGCGAAATTTCTATTTCTGGTATTGCTGACATAATTGTTTGAATTGACAACAAAGAAATGTTATAAACGAATACAAGTTCAATCTGCTCAGCGGTTCGTGTTAATTTCAATAAGCCATGCCCGGTCATTTCAGCACAGGGGCACCCCAGCGTTTGACAGAAATGGTATTCCCCTAGAGCTTGAATTTTTTAACAATTTTTTGCAATAGTTTACTTACCTCTAAGTCATTTTTTTCTTTGCATTTCTTTTCTCATTTTAATGCCTAAAATTAAACGACCTAATGCACTGATTAATGAAATTTTTACTATTGAAATATATTTCACTGAGTGCCTTACACAGCGCTTGAAAATGAATTGAAAGTGTTTACGTGATCTTACCCCAGCGCTTGCTTTCCTTCCCGTGGAGATCCCTGTACACCATAAGATAATGCGTCCAACTATCAACACAGAGGTTGCTAGTTCGAATCCACGCCAACCCAAAATCTCCATGATGAATGGCTATGGCCTCTGTTCTACAGTCAAGAATCTCTCATCTTTAAGAAATGTCAGTGAGTTGCAAAAATGGTCTGTGTCTAGAATAGATTAACTGCCAAGCGGATCCCAGGACCGATGATTGGGTTCGATGACCGTCGTTATGTAGCTGACATATTGGTCAAAAGGTGCAATATCCCGTACAAACTCAAACTAATTACAATTACCGTTTTAAAGATGTTTAGTGTTAGTGCAATCCATGCCAAAATATTTTCGAAACCGTCTGATATCATATCAGATTACAATAAAATAAACAGAAATTAGCAGCAGGTTCTTATAGGGTAAGGTCAAATATATGCAACCTTCAGCGCATTTAACTAATCACTGTTTGGTCTAACTAAACATAATTACAGTGATAAAATAATGCTTTACAACATTTTTGAAGTGCCATTGTTTAGTGAATTTAATATATTTTTCCATTAAACAGTCATTCTGTATTATATTAACACCAGGGATCTTGGTAACGATGTTATATTTGAACAAAACAAACGTGAAACTGGAGTTACGATTGTTGCCATAAAGATCACTAATATAACCGATGTGTGGTATTTTAAAGGCGCACTTGGCAGTTTTAAGAAAACATAAGCATGATGCAAATACCCCGGTCAGATGAAGAATATAACGTTTCTATTCACACAGCCATCCTTTATGATATTAACATCAGAGACCTAGGTAACGGTGTTATATTTGAACAAAACAAACGTTAAACTGAAGTAACGATTGTTGCCATAAAGATCGCTTCGATAAGGTCTTTTTTTTCATTACAATGTTCGTTCAACCAATAAATTTGCATTTTATCCGCCATTAATTATGCCTGTGCTATCAATTTATTTTATAATATGAAATTGAAGCATTACATCTGACGGTGCAAACATTTGGTTGAAATGTTTATCGCCAATCCAAATATCAGCCGTGTTTACTTTGTTATTTAATAATTAATGTTCATATTGTTTCTGGTGGCATGTGTGTGACAATAACATACATACGTCGTGTAATTACGCTTTGATAGTGTACATGAAAACGCTATTCATGAGGAAATAAGCAACGCGAATTGTTTTTTGTTCTATTTATTCACGAGCTACTTGTTTACTATTGGCCATAGCATGAACAATATCCTGAAGGTTGTTATCCACACTCAGATTGGTTTGGAAGGGTTGGCTAATATTCACTTAAAAAAAGATGTTGGCGACATCAATACGATCATATCGAAATCTTTAGAGCAATAAAAAGGATTCAAAGGAATGTATTAATGTGTAACGCCGACGACGACTTCGCGTGCTGTGTCAGTGGTCATGTAAAACAGTATTTGGCTATGAAATCCTTTATACATAATTACAAATTGTAGAAGCAAACAATTAAATGTATAACTTACTAGTCAGCTCAGCTTAATATTAATTTCACGTGAACTTTTTTATTTCCTTGTTACGACTTTTAGAAATAATATTAGTTGTAATTAACCTGCGCCTGAAGCAGTTTATATAAAATTTATAAATAATTGATTAGGTAAACTGTTCAAAGGCTGAGCAAGGGCCTATATGATATTGTTTATATTTGTAGCAGGCTTTTATATTATAGTTTATATTTTTACCAATCATAATTGTTATAATAATTAACCTGCGACTGAAGCAGTTTATACAAGAAGTGACAAATACTTGACCCCGTAAACTGTCCCAAGGCTCAACAATGACCTACATATTATTGTTTATATTTTTACCAATCATAATTGTTATAATTACCTTCGCCTGAAGCAGTTTATACTTGAAGTTATAAATAACTGATCCGGTAGACTGTTCCATGACCCTACATGGGTCTACTGGTATTGCTTATTGTCTTTTTTTTAACTTCAAAAACAGTTTATATCCACTTTAATTCTTTAATGTTTTGCATTCTAATGAATTATCTTGGCAGATATTATCTACCTTCATAACAGCAGTGTATGTTCAGTGTTATTATACTGGTGTCTTGTAATTATGCCAATCACCCGGTGTTGATCGAAAGTCGTAGTTTACTATTTACGTTTTGACCTCCATCTGTGCCTTTAATGGAGTCTCTTAATAAGATAATTATCATTAATTTCCAGACAGCAGCTACACGTGCTGTTTGGTGAATAATAAGACGACAACCCGGGAAATGTTGTGATATAATTAGACGACAATCCGGGGAGTGTTGTGTTGTAAGAGTGTTGTTATATAGGTAGACGACAATCCGGGGAGTGTTGTGTTGTAAGAGTGTTGTTATATAGGTAGACGACAACACGGGAAGTGTTGTGTTTTGAAACTGAATTTCTACCAGTAGTAGTTAATTCTCAGATAAACGTCTCTTCTAACGCATTCATGGGACAAAATATCCTACTGGTATAAAACATCAATCATTTCATCCTATTAGCAATGTTTTTTTCATTTTAATTTTGCGTCACCATTAAACTAGTAACACTAACAATAATGCGTTTTTTCCTGCAACGAGACCTGTATTTCCGTTGCAACAAATAGCCCGGCTTGTGTACAACAATCAGGTTTAACGTAATCAAATAAATGTTCTGTCAAAAACGGTGTCTCGCTGAGGTACTGTATACGCGGAAAGGAAGTTTAATTTCCCCGATACATCAACGCGCATTGCAGCATCAGATGAAAGTATACTATTGATATAAAACAATTACATTATCACCACTGAAATAAGCAATGACACTAATTATGTATATCACATAGCAAAACCGCCATTTCATTATCAATTCCCATAAGAGTGTAAGATGAATATATTTGATCATTCTAGTATATAGTAAATATACCGGATTACATATAAGTATGAATGTTCATAATCTGGTATTTGTCTGAGATATATTTAAGGTATATTTTGAATCTAAACCCTTTTCAAAACTCAAGATTTTTTTAATAACATTGACTTTGCAATTTACATATACTTAACCCTCTGTTTTCATATTTTCATATTGTTTAATTACAGATTATATAACCATAATAAATTAGAGAAATTCCTGAAAAGAACACGTAGGATTATTGATATCGAATGTGTGCTCCTTGAATCTTAATAAAATAGTTTTATGACTTTTGTTCTCACCACCACCTGCATTATGACTGTATTTTTACGAAACTTACACAGTTTTTATCTAATTCTATAAGATCAGAGATACCAGATAGAACAGTAATAATATGATAATGATTGTCAAAGTAGAGTCTACTAAATTATCAAAACTCGTTTTAGTTTGGTACGGTTTCCTATGTCACAGATTATCTATTAAGGATAATCATGGCACATTTGGTTTAATGACTGTGTAGTAACACTTTTATGTTTCTTTCATCGTGTGGATAATTCATTTTTTGATCTTGATGTTTTTTAGTTTGTATTAACAAAATCCCAAATTTGTTTTCAATAGATCGTGTTTTAATAAAGAAGATTATAATTGCAATACCTTATTGTGATGAGTAGCTTAAAATACACACATTTATACAGTTAAAATATGTTATACATAATGTCATTTTTTAAGAAATGAGCGGCCATTTTGGAAGCCATATTGGAAATTGATCATTTTCAGACGTTTAGCTGTGCCCGAGATATGCACCCACCCAATCCCCATCCCTTGATTTTTTTGGTGTAGAGATATATATCTTTCAAAATATCATAGGGGGAATTTGCCAAAAAAATTGTACTACTTTTTTGTTTAGCTCACGGCATAAATGGTTCATGTTTAGATAGAATTAACCAAGACTTAATTTTACTGTTATCAATTTTTTCAACATTGGAACTATTGTTATATTTTATAATTACACTGTATAAAAATGTCATAATGCATTATAATGTTTACAAGGGGCGTTCAATAAGTATTCTTATATTGATAATAAAATAAAATAACAAATAATATCTTGATAATGTTTGGTTCATACCTTTAAAGTAATCTCCTTAACAGATATGCACTATTTTAATATAACTTCCAAAGTATGGATTCATGGTATGTTTTGTGGGTATACTAATCAGACTGAAATACAACACTTCTGTTGGCGATACAAGACCTTGTCTGTTTTGGTGGCCGTATTTTACTGCCGTTCGTTCTATGGGGCTCGAAATAGTGAACTTATGTTTACTTTTCTTGTTATTATCATATACATATAAAAATCTCGATGCATGTTCTCCACTTACACATTTACACAACGCGCACTCATATAGCTCCGTATATGAACACATTTTGCAGCTCTTTTTCCAAATATATTTGACAGCAACGGATGCACAACAAATAGCTCTATCTGACTAAATTTTTACGATTTATATGCCCACGGTTCATAATTCATGAGACGAATAATATTCCTTATTGAACGCCCCTCAAATGTTATCAGGTACATTGAACCGCAATATTTGAATAATTACTTACATGTATCTATTCAGTGTTAGTTACTAAGTCAACAACATCTAACTTTGTATCGTCTTTTCATGAATAACTATTTTTCATTCATTTTGATCTAGTCAGCGCTGCTCCCAAACATACCAATAAATGCATTGTACTAAGTGTAAATGCTACTATGGCGGTACTATCAATTGAAACTTTTGAAATTTTTATGACAAGTACCAGATAATACTGGGCTACTATAAATGTAATTGATCACTTTGCTTGGGCGTATCTGCACTCTGTTTTGTAAAATTCTTCAGATGTTAACAAATTATAAACCGAAATCTTACTTCTTGGCTTCGCCGCCCTGAAACCGGGTTAAATGAAGATCATTTTAACAAAAACTGTATAGAAATGTAAACGCGTATTGATTCCTTTAACATGAACGAACTAAGTATGTTAGTTTGAATCTACCATAAAAATAAATCACTAAATATTTTTGGAATTAAATGTTATATGTTTCTATCAACTTTAGGATGTCACAAAAATAAGTCATGTTCGACATCGCTTTTGCATGCAGGGTTGTGGCATGGTCAAATGTAATATTGTACTATACTAAAAGGATACTGACACGCTGGATGAATTTCCGAGCCATATTATTAAACAATTGTAAGCGACATTTACAGTTTAAGAATATGTTTATTAAAGTATGTAAAGGTATTTTATTAAAGGATTAGCTCAGTATGATCATTAGTATTAAAAAATGTATTAAGCATATACCTTAACATACATACAGTAGAGCTTCGATGGCTCGAATCCGACGGGACTGGACAAAATATATCGAGTTAAGGGTTGTTCGAGTCAATTATTGTTCAACATCATATCATACATGTACATGTGTGTACATCGAAATAGGAATTCAGCCGGGATCAGATAAGTGGTTTGAGCTATATGTTGTGTTCCAGTTATCCGTGTACGAGCCAAAGAAATTCTGCTGTATATATTTTTTATAAAACTGTCGCTAACAATAGTTTAATAATGTGGTTCTGAAATTCATCACGCGTTTCTATATTAATAACACAATATGACGCACATCGTTGTTTAACATCATCTTTTTTTAGGGCGCATGCAAGTTGTTACTTGTTATTTTCAAACATTCAATTCATATTAATCAAAATAACAATGCTGTATACTAACACCTTTCTGTAGGAAGTATTTACCCGGATTTCAGACAGAATCCAGGCGATATTCACACGGAATCACATCTCTCCGCCCGAACTCCAAGCGGACACGGAATTCATTGTAAACGTCCGTGTGGGTATTCTGTCTTGTCCGCACGGAATTTTTATTTTTTTCGCCCGGTATTTCTACTTGTCCACCGAAATTTCTTCTTTAAGACGGGTTTTTAATACCTAAACATTTTGAGAGCACGGAAAATTCAAACTTGGGGGGAAAAAAAAGAAAAAAGTTAAAATCCACACAGAAACGTTCAGTACCTGACATTTTAATGGATATTTATATAAATTTCATATAACACATTTAAAAGAACATGTTCCTTAATGTTTGTAAATCATATCAAATAAAAAAAAACTAGGGTTAAGGTTTCACCTATTTTTACCGGTCACTTCTTTACAAATTCTAAGAAACATCTGTGATCACATAGTTTTCCTAGCTAACTTTTCAAGGCCTTTGCATGATCTCATTGAGCACTAGCTCCTTTATTAAACAAACTTGGAACCCAAGCCATAGGGACTATTTATACCTCATATAAACAAATATTACTTATTTATATGATCTCGAGATATGTTTTAGAAATTCATTTTTTATCCCTTTTTTAAAAAAAAATAATTTGTTTGCAGTGTTCCTACCTACTCAATCAAAATTACCGCTACCCAATCCTCTTTATTGACTTTCAAAGGGTTTTCATGATTTCTATCGATTTTTGTTTCAGATAATTATGTTAAATAGCCACCTTCTTACCCAAATGAAAATATTGGGCCGGAGCACATTTTAAAAATGACCTTACACATGAACATTTTTATTAATTCCACATGGTACCTTAATGTTAATGGGTGAGATTTAAAAAGTTGGCATTTACCATCTTGTAGAGAATTTATATACCTGCAGAATGGCATATGTAGAAATATTATATGCAGAACTAAAATTAATTTGAAAATGTTTTTACTGTTTGTGTTTCAGAGTATTAATTAATGTGAAAGGATACATATGATTTTACTTTTTGTTTCAGCTATAGTTTAGAAAATAGCGGTGCCCCTTTGGGGCCATCGCGGCATATTTTTAAATTAAGTCAAGTCGAAACAACAAAACTACGGCAATGAAAAGTCGAAATAACGAAACTACGATTGTGAAAAATCGGAACTATGGGACACCATAGAAAATGCATAGTTCATGGTAATCTATCCGTCCGTTCTTTTTGTTTAAACATACTCCAGTTTTATAGCCTGATTTTTTTACAGAGAGAACTACCTGGACATTTTAAAATCCTGTACAGATATTCTGAAAGACCACCAGAACATTCTGAAAGTCAATTCATACATTTTGAATTTCGCCCGGATATTTTATATCTCCGCATGTCTATTTTAGAATTCTCTCTGTACATTTCAAATTCTGCCAAAACATTTTAAAAGTCCACCTGTAATTTTTTTCACCTAGATAAAATGTTTGGGTAGAATAATTTTGTAGAAATTCGCCTAGACATGGTCACATGACCTGGACTAATTTAAATATTTCTTACATAAAGAGTATAATAATCTTTGTTTTACGTCAGTTCAAACAAAACTGATCAATGGATATGTATATATGACAATTCTCCAATGGTGTTGTTTCTCACTAACGTTTAGAAATTTCAGTTGTTATGCCGCTCCTTATACATTTGTCCACCTTTGATGATATTAACACGTGCATAATATAAAGTTTGACTAGTCTCGCAGAATAAAGGTAAAGATGAACACAACATTATCTCAAAGATGGTACCTCAACGATGATTTTAGGGATATACGAGTAAGTGAAAATGTCAGATATCAAACTGAACAATTAATATATACAATCATCACTGCATGAAATGAAACATTCCAAATCCAAATCTCGCAGCGGGAACGTTCGTTTTCAAGTCACCGTATTGTCATTTAATTTAGCTTAACATCATGTCTGGAGATTGGGCTTTATTATGTCTGCTGTTTGTAGACACATGAACGGTCAATGCAGAATTGTTAGAACAACGCTCTTTATATTCTGTTTGATGCTGTACCTTTAGGAAAAGACGTGAACCTTTTTAACTTCTTACTTGATATGCAGCCGTGGTGTCACATGAGACATAGATCTTGAAAATAAACACTTTAATAATCAATGATTTACTGGTTGATCATGTACCTCTCTTAAAAACAAACTAAACACAATTAGTAAAATTATTCAACTTCACATTGAATATGTAAAGCAGTTCTTCGGCGAGGTTGCAATATTTGAAAAAAAATATTAATAGCACATTTTGACGCACATCGTTGTTGAATTCGACGCTTATATCTACTTTTAAATGTGTAGATCAAGACAGTAATTACATAAAATTTTGTATTACATTGTGTCTATTTTACGCCCTTTTCGTTGATTGTTAACTTACCAAGCGACGCGATGCATATTGGACAACTTTCATTTTGTATTTCTATCGCTTTAAATGAGAATTTAAATAATAGTATTTAATCAAGTGGTATATGAACACTCGTGCTGTATTATGGAATGGAGCATTTTGCAAGCAAACGTGTTTTAACGTAATAAATAATATGATATTATATAACAATGTGATTTGTTTCACCTATACTCATAGCAAAATAAGTATGACAGTGGTGTTGTTGAATGACGTATTTCCAAAACAATACTTTACCATTGGGTTATTAGAAAATTATTAAATATGGTTATATTATATCTAAACCATCGCACCTACTTTGATAACCCCGATATTTATATGTTGTATGATCTTATGATTTAATAATAAGGTCATTCAGTTTACAATGCAGCCTATCTGTTATTTTGAAGTTTATTTTGATTATTATGACGTTTTGTACAATATTGATCAACAATCACGTAACAAATAATGACACTATCTGAACATTTTCACAATTTAAGGAAATGTATTTATTTTTATTTTTTTTTTTTTTTGCAAATGACGTTTCCCGTTTTGATTTGCCAAATCCGTCTGATGTTAACAAGCAATTTAACAAATTCATATTTACAGCGAGATCTATCTTTAGTAAATTGGCCTTTTTTAATTTCAAAGGATTCTTTTTTGAAAGTCCATTGTATTCGTTTTATTTTCGTTTTAAACTTGTTTTGTTTACATGTTTATAAATTTAAAAACTAATAGTTCTAATACATCTATCCTTCATTCTTTTTGGGGGGTTTTGTGAGACCTCTCGGATAAAACTTAGTGTTTATTATGGTATGCAGAAATAACAAATACAGTCATACTAGTAGTATATAATATACGACATTCAGGACACTTTTCCCACCACTCAAAAATGACCAGCTCACCCAAGCTCACTGATCATTTTTTAGTGATAGAAAAGTGGTATATTGTATACTACTACAACCAACCCACTAGACAGCCAAATCCTTAAACGGAACCCAAGAATTGAAATCATTTGATTAACCACTCCATTTTACATATGATTGTTGTTTTTGTAATTGCGTCTCAACACCATTTCTTTCTTTGTCTTATTATTCCACACGATGACCAAATGGAAGTGTATTAATTCCATCACCCGAAATATATCTTTTATTATCAAAACACGATAAACTAGCTTTATTTATTTCATAACTTTTTACCTGATGTTTAACTGATTTTATTGTTTTTATTGTGTGTATTTTCACACCCTCATTAATTAAAGCATCTTTGTAATCCTCATGCATTATATTTTTTCTTAACAACACCTTTGGTTATACTTTTACATTTTTTTATATCTTTACCACCCATTTTATACGAATACATCTTACTTCTCAAACCAATAAATTCAGTAATCGTAATACCCACTGCCTCATATTTCATCTTACCAATAACTTTTTTATTATCAACGAAGAAGAATGGCCTGTTTTTAGAGTAATCACTATTATCGAACAAGTTTTTATCCTCGTACAAATCCTCATAAACATCTTTTGTTTTAAATTTATAACAAAAGGAGTCAGTATCTGTGAATAATAATTTTACTTTATTTCTATCATACTTTTTAAGAATAAAATTATAATGAAAATCATACATTAAATATTAACTTAATTCTAAGATAGTCATTCCAACATAACTAGGACGATTAAGAATTAACTCCTCTTTTATTTTGTTTATTCAATGCAAGTTATCTTAAACATTAGTGCAGAAATAAAGGTTAATTTTAAATTGATTATTTTTTTTAAGTTTCCATTGTTTTTCCAAACACAGACTTATTCATCAACTTAAAAAGTATTTTTCAAAATTATTCTTAGCTAAAGTTCTCTTTTGTGTGTTAAAATCAATATTCAGCCAACCAAGGTCTTTCATCAAACTGTAATACTCTATAAACTCTTTCCAACTTTATTCCAAGTTCAAGATAAAGTTTAAGGTTTTTCCTATGAATATCATTTTTTCCTTATTGAATAAATAAGGAACCAACTTTGTTGTTCTATCACTACCTATATCATATTTTTATTTTATTTTAACACAGAAATCAGATAACATTTCATCTTTTACTATTAATTTCTCCGGTGCTAAAGGGTAATCACTAAGAATGTAAATCATGTATTTCTTTTATATAAATGAGATCACACTCAATAAAAAGTTATTATTTTCAGTTTTGTCCAATTCCTCTGGACTAACCCATTTAAAATTACCGTAAGGTAAAGGCTGACTCATTCCCCAACCATAAAGGTTATAAGTGTCCAAGTATGTATTGTATTTTTTTCTTACTAGGATTGTAATCATCTAAGTATTTTAAATTCGCCTTAAAATATCTGTTGGCGATGTAACTAATACCACCTCTTAATCCTTTTTCAACCATTAGATGCATGTCAATATCTGTGATTAAATCAAACTTAATTTTTGTCATATTTAACAATGCATCCCAAGCTAAACCGGGACTTGAAAGGTAATGACAAAAATCAAGTTGGTAATATTTTAAACATGTCCCGCGAAAGTTTTCAAATACATCAGATAGCAAAAGGACGTCAGTCTTTAAATAGAGATCATGATATTCGCCCATTGTTAAACAACAAAATGACTTCCACAAACCCCGCGCATGTTCGTAATCATCATCTGACACATCCTCATTTGTTAACTTGGAATAAAATCAGTTCTTTGTCATTAAACTTATCCCAACTATCCATGAAATCGTATGGTTAAACCCCCTTTATTTTTACTAATTTCAACTTGTCTTTAAAATATTTTTTAGTAAAACAAAATGCCTCTTTTGCTAAGTAGCTAAAGATTGGTTAAGAAATTGATAACTATCCACAAAGACTAAGTTGTCTATCACGAAGGACATGCATTTTTCCATATTATTAGGAATTACATTAATTTCCCTTTCAAACTTACCAATTTTCTGCATTGTGAAATGACCATCGTATCCTTTTAGATTATGGAACACTACAGGGATTTTTTTACTTAATCTAAAGAATCTACTGCACTTGTTGTGTGTACTTCCGCAATATTTTCCCGTAACATGACAATGATCTCTCAAAGGATAGTTACATTTTAAATTATCTTCTGTATATTCCTTTTCCCAAATATGACAAAACTTACTTTTCTTAAACTCCTTTTCCGTCTTTTCCTTTATTACCATTTCTTTATTAAAACGGCTTTTCATCACTTCTTCACAATTCCTCTGCTCAACCAACATCTTTTCAATAAAACGATAAATCGAATCCTTCCCTCGGTAAATCTCTAATGGTTACCTAAATGTATTTTCATATGTGCATACTAACTTATATCCAAAACCACAAGCAACATGATTTTGGTAAGCCTCAGTTGAGTTACCACACTTTTCATTTATGGTTTTACTATTGCTTCAAAATCAGCATAAATGATAAAAGGGGTTGTTTATTGTTTATAATTTCTAAAAAAATAACTTATTGTTTTTCTCATCAGGCATTTCAACTTTCTGTGTTCCGTTAATAGACAGACACACATTCATGTGGTTATTAAGTATTATTTCTGATGTAAAATGTTTGATGCAATATTTGCAAAATAATCATTTATGTTTGTCTTTTGAATGTGTGTTTATTAGTTTGTTTATTAAGATCCTTTATTCAAACATAATGAGATAAACCTTCCCCTTCTATTAATAAAAGATCACAAGTTTTTTTCATTTTTACTTTTAGAGATGTACAATGGATAAATAGATTCTTTACCATTTCAAATTCTAAAGACGTTTAACTTAATATCATTAGCCGCTTCTATTTTCAGGAATATCTTTTACTTTGACAGGAAACTTTATTCCGTTACAATTCGCTTCATCTATATGTTTTTTATATTTTATTTTTCTTTCTAACTGCGTTTTTGCCTGGAACAAATACACCAAAATGACACCAAAGAAAGCATTCATTATCCGTTTTATTTTTAATATTGATTAATCCTTGTCTATTTTTTATAATACCGGGAAGAATAACATACAACCTTTTTTGGTCTGTATTTTATAAATGTTCGTTCATTTCTTTTATTATCCAACCAGATCCCAGAGAAATCCATTAGCTGATTCTGTTTGATAATTCATTATTTATATCATTTGATTATTTTTTTATATTTAGCAGATTTAACAATGCTTTTATTTTTTTTATTTAAAAACACACTTTGAGTAGTTCTTATATCTTTAACTCCGTCTTCCCCCAAAACAACATTTGGCTTAGCAAACAAAGTCTCAATTGTAATATTTATTTTAACATTTATCTCCTGTAAAGCGAGGAGACTCACTAGTGACTTACCAATTTTTTTCATTGTATCATTGGGTCGTTTTTGTTTTCTATATTATTTGATAGTGTTGATATGTGTTATTTTTAGACATTTAAACAGGTGTGAAGATCATGTATATCTTATATCTAGAAAATAATTGTTCTTCATTAGAGTAAATAAACCTATATCTTTTTCTATCATTTTTATAATACCCGCTTTTTATACGATTGATTTTCTCACAACACATGGTGATCAACCCGGCATTTATATTAAAATCCTTTTGTACAGCATACAAACTCTTATACACTTTTTTATTATCTTCATTATCCCACTCGATAACAGTAACTGCTTTTGGTTTTCTTCTCTCTTTATTAAGAAACAATTTGATATTATCTATCCTCTCGATTATTATTTTTCCGCAACTTCCATCGCTGCGCGGCATCCGGGCAGCCTCCTTTATTTTTTTTTCTATTATTTCCATATTTTTCTTGATAATTTCATAATTTTGTTTTATTTTAATAATAGCTTCTTTTCTTTCCTTTTTGTTCATTCTATCTAAATACTCAACCTGACCAGCAGAACGATTTATCTTTACAACTATTTTATCCATATATATATATATATTGAGTTTATAGATTATGTTTTAGCTTATAAAGTTAATAACTCGATATTTTATAATCATCTCTGTTTTTCCTTTCTATATCATTGCTAATTATCAATACTTTATTTTCATACTTCTTGAGGAATTGTTCTTGTTTTTTTCTCTTAATTAGTAAGGTATTCTCTTGAAATCTTACTCTCGCCAGGTCTTGATCTTACTCTTATTCTTTCAAGGCATTTATCAATAGATGTTTTCAAATAAATGTAGCAATCTGGTTTAGTTTGACTAATAGTATGAATGACATAATTGTAGACAACCCTTTCTAAAGGGGAGAAGATACGTGGTAAGGCAAACATATCTTTATAATATTTCCAACACCTTTCAAGAGCACAAACACCTTTGGAGTCCTCAGCTGTTTTCATAATCCTAAAATGAGAATGTATACTTAATATTTGAAATGTTAAGGTATTCTTTTCTGTATTTTCATAAAATTCTTTGAGTGGATTTATCCAATCCAAACAAACCCATTCTTTAATTGGCTCAATAACAAGTTTAATATTAGGTCTATACCCATTTAAATATCTCAAAAAATGAACTTTTTTATGCTCCAATATTACCCTCTAATGAGAATATGACCATATATCTATAAGTCTTATATATTTCTTGGCCATAAATGACTACTTGTATATTCTCAACATTTTTTCCACTTATTGCGATTACGCTGCTCTCCTCAAAACATCCTGATTGACGAAATCTTATTTATTTTAATTTTGTGTTTTCCTTTTCTTCATAGGACTGTACTTATCTTGTCTTATCATTTACCACCATCCTAAGTTCAGTTTCTCCCTTCACCTTTTTAATTCCATCAACAATAAATAAAAGAACACAATTATAACGTGTGAATATTTCCTCTCCATTTACAACAAAAACATAAAAACCCACTGAACGCTGAGTCTATCTAACCAAACCACCAATGACCTCTTCAATTCTATAAGTAAGGTATAAGGTCTTGAGAGCAGTGGGAGCTGCCGAACCAGGGGGGAGGGGCTGTTGAACTAGTTTCTACATAAAACCTATCCCTTTGTTGATTTATTTTATTATGTATTCCCATTTGTACATTCATTTATTTTATATTCGTTCATGTGCATTTCTCGAGGTTCTACAAAGTCATCACTTTTCTGTATTTCCAGGATTTTATTGAATACATCTGCTACAACTTGGAGGTCGTCCTTCTGTTTTACTGTTTGACAATAAGATAAAAGCTGCTTTATCTTTCTTTGATGCATTTTTTATTTTATCTTTTTCATTTTCAAAACATTGGTTAACACAAGAAGTTCCACCGGAGCAGCCCTCATTTCTGCAACAAAAAAAACAGAAATTACCGAAGCCGCGGCTAAAGCAGCCGCCGAACTTAATATCCCCGTGAATACTTCAATTACTTTATTGATGTTTCCGCAAAACTTATAACTTTTTCTGTATGCTGAAACCATTTTTGATAGCTATAAAATGAATTCATCCGTTGTTTCGAATTGTTTATTCATTTTTTATTATTCAAAGTGTTTTTTTATAAAGCGCCTCATGCTTTTCCGGGGTTATTTCTCCTTGCTCCAACAGTTTGTCTATTATGTTTATTCAATCATTTTAAAAAAAAATAATGATATATTTTCCTGACTCAATAAAACCTCAGGTTAGTTCTTATTTATCAATATCTTATGATCTACATCAACATAATCACATGAACCTAAGATATTTATTTTCTTGCTTAATGTGCTTATTGGTAATCCGCTTAATTCTTTTAGCTTTTGAAAGACATCTTTTATCATCATGGAATAGTTTTTATTGTTATGTCTTTTAGTAATTAGTTCGATAAAGTCGTCATCTATTTTTGCTTCTAATGCGGTTCCAGAACCCTGCTTTGCAATTAATTTATGATGAAAACCTAGTTTAGGTAGATTTATCTTTAAATTACCATAATTTTCATATTTATCTAATAATTTCATAATCCACTTCCAATAAGAAGTCCATTTTTCTGTAAACAGTACTTTGCTATTCATCATACCACTAAGTCTTTTATTAGTTTCTACTAATTTTGTTCTTTTCTGTTTCAATTTTTCGGTCTTGTTTTCATCTGCCTCGGTCTTGTCTTTTTTTCTTCTTAAACCACCAATCTCTTCATTTAAGTTTCTTATGGTGTTAACCATCTCTGTATGTTCTTTTTCTCACTAATCTGTTTTTTTCATTAATTCATTTAACGGTACGATATCATCATAATCATCAAATAGGCTCTCGAGTCCTTTACCTAGATTAACGGTCCCCGGCTCGTTAATATATCTGGTACCACGCAATTCCTCTTCTTGTTCTTCAGCTTGTTCTTCAGTAGGCTCCTCAAACGATTGCTCGTATTCAGAAGCATCTTCTTTCGCCGGTGTTCTAGGATAGCAAGTGCTTTGTTTTGATCTATCTTCTGATCCTTTAGTTCCTCGACAATCCCTTCTTGAGCAGAAGTAATTGGCTTAATACTTCCTGGCATGTTTCTTGACTCATTTGTTTTCTCATTCTGTTTTCTATTACAGCATTATTAAATTCATCAAAACGTTTTTTAACTCTTTGCTTCTTTTCTACCAGTTCTTTCCATTTCAATAACGACATTGTATGATAACTTTAGATAAGTTTAGATAACTTAAGATAACTTTAGATAATATTTGATTATTTCAAATATTTGCACAGCTAATAATATAATGGAAATTCCTAATTATGACACAAAAGAAGAATATGATTATTTTAAGCAACTACACGATTACATGCCAAGCTCTTGATTTAGGATGTTTATATGCGGCGATAGTGATAGTGGGAAAACTAATGTATTAATACATATGTTGACAAAGCCTTTAATTTTCTATGATAATTTATATCTTTTTGCTAAAAATCTAGAACAAACAAAATACAAATTTCTAATCAAACGGCTTGAGGATATATTAAAAAAAAAACATGACTTCTCTCTTGAAGATATTTTAGATTATTCAAATGGTAATATCATAAGTCTTGATGATTTGACAGTTTGTGTTTTTCTACTTAACTCAATCTGATTACAAAACCCCAAAGCTATCAGGCTTAATTGTTCACATTACATTTTATTTTAAACCTCTACTAAAAGAGAAATGAATATGATTTGTAAGACTTTAGAAGAATTAACAAACAATATGAGTTTCTTTACTAAGACAAACCAAGAAAGCGTGTTAAAAGAAATTTCTATGGAAAGATATAATGAGGATACATAATAACATTTTGGAAATAGAAAAGTATGAAAAGGGAGAACAAAAGGCAAGAATTTAGAACATAACAAGAAACGAGGTTTAACTTTCTTAAGAATCAACTGCGTGCGAATAAGGCACAACGAGGCGAAGTACATTCTTATTTTAGACATATCATTTGCAGATAATACAGAATCAACTACAAAAGTGGAAAATATAAAAAAAAACAAATGGTTGATGATGATGAATTTCACCGAATAATAAATAAAAAGTATGACCTTCTTTTAGAGAAAATACCAAAAAAGGGACTAACATATGATATGCTACTTTTGGTCACTAGACATAGGAATTAACAATGAGATTTTGATAACTAAACTCGACTTATTGTATACATAACAAATATCCCCCAGACAGAAGAAAATTATTCCAAGCTGTTGGTAGGTGGTGGAGTAAAAAATTTTCGTAAAGAAACCAAGAAAATTGTGGTTCGTGATAATTGAGATTCGCAGCGCCTTCTGATAATAATTTAAATATAAGTGACGATAATCTAAATGTAATTATAAAAAAATATGGGGGTAGCTGGATTGATATAAAATTTTGCCGAGACAGGTGGACATTTCAAATAACAGATCTAATACCCGGCTTGCTTTTTATCCTACTGCTATTTCCCATAATAAAATGTTTAGATTTGAAAAAGATTCCCATATTAAACTTTATTATGAACATTCTAAATATATGGAACAAAAAATAATTCTTTCATCCAAGCCGGCTTACGAAAGAATAATAGGAATACACCTAATGATTTTTCAACCGTACTTAACTTAGTAATATACACAATAATTCATTACTACAATGGAACGGAGAGGAAAGATATTGAATTTGCTGATGGGATGTATTCCTACTCTGACATAAGTAGATACATTGAAGAAACACTTGCTCTCAAGGGAGATGATGGCGACGGCAGCGTCAGTTGTGCTATTTCCTTGGAATTTGATTTATCATCTTTTAAATGTAAACTTATGATACAAGAAAATTATGCTGTTGATTTAAGGGATTCAAAATTCTTTTATCTTATTGGTTGTGAGTTAAGTTGTGACGGAGACTGAGTTTTTGGACATTTTTCCAGATATATCAGTTTCCGTAGACACAATTTATGTGCATTTTGACCTACTTAATAATAGGATTGTAGACGGGACATGTTCAGATGTTATCTATGATCTTAGTACAGCCGATCTGAACAGAAGTTATCCATTCAGAAGAGAACCACTAAGGGTTGGATTTGGTGAAGTAAATAAATCTATCATTAATAGCATTAGAATTTACATTACTGACTACACTAATAGAATAATCAATCTTAATGATGTTCATGTCTCATTTTCCCTCGTTTTAAAAGGATTAATAATATAATGACTATCGAATAAGTGAAGAAGAAATATAATATATGTTTATCATGATTTTCAAACCGGAGCAGGTTTATTTGATTCAATCATAAGCGGAATAACAGGTTATGCTGCTAAAAGTGTTGCTAAAATGTTGCTTAAAATAGTAGAAAAGGCATTAGAGTCTGGTTCGAGTACGTTAGGTGATGGAATTGGAAAATAGTTATTCATAAGATTATGACGCGAAGTGCAAATAAAACCAGTAAGGTCAAGACAGACACAGTTGACAAGATTGGTGTAATTAAGAATGCTAAGGCTTTTGAGGTCGGTAGGACTGAGGATAACGGATATATTTTAATGAGTGAGTTATCACGAAATGGTGAAGAAAATAAACAAAACACACTAAGAAGACGCCGGAAAAAAAATAATCGAAAATTTGCTTTAATTTATTTTCATAAGCAGTTAATATAGAATGTTTAGGAGCGAAAACTATTGCGAAAGATATGAATATATTCCAATCCATTTAGATACTCCTATTATACTTCCTGGAAATGGCGTAAGACAATTTAAAAGTGGATCTCAATTTACTATCAATGACAGATTTTCACACTTCGATTGGTAAAATGCTTATTTTGAGGTTGATTTTAGAGTAAATAAACGCGCAGGTGGAGCAGATTTTGCAACAACTGATGAAATTGCTTTAATTAATGATTCTGCTTCTTTAATAAATAGTCTTCAAATTAAACACAATGGAAAAGTTTTTTATGCTGGAAATAGATTGTATAGACGTGTTACTGTTGAAGATGTACTTGAATTATCTACTGACTATGTTAAAACCCTGGGCGAAGTGAGTATTTGTTTTTGGATATAAGTTCCGGAACAGAAATTGATGAGACTAATGATGATTATAATGCTGGTTTCCACGTACGACATAATTTAGATATAGAAAATAAAATAGTAGATACAATCATCCCTTTAAATAAGTATTACTTTTTTTAGTTTAGAAACGAATCTGTAACCTCCAAGTCAAATACAAATAGTTTTGCAAATTACTGAAGATGTTACTCTAATCTTAAAAAAAATGGTGTTGGTGTTGGAAGAGTTGTTATTACAAAATTAGTGCTCTGAGTGCCAAAATTGACATGGTTCCAACAAGATGGGCTTATCTTAGAGAAATGATACAAGAATCGACCAGTTTCCAGCAGGAAAATCAATCCTTTAGAATAACCGCTGTTGTTAGGGACCTGAAACATGTTTTCATTTATATACAAAGGACTCCTAAAAAAAAGTAGTCAAGAATAAAATCCACATCTCTTTAATACATTTAAACTCGTTCCAATAACCTTGCTTGTTATTTACATTCTGCTCGACTGGAGGTTGATTATGGAGAATATAATCCGGAAACTGAATATAGTAAGGATAGCATTGTTAAAATATTTAGAGATGTTTTTAATTATTCATATAAACAAAATGAAAAAAACACTGGATCGCTGCTGAATAGAAGAAATTTTGAACACTTATTTGGGCTTCTGCATATTTTAACTTAGTAGTTCTAGTGACAGTGTTACTGTTGATCCTAAACAAATCACATTAAGTTGTAAGATAAATATTCCCCCTGGTGTGGGATTACAAAATTTATGCAATTACCATGTATAAAGAAAACGTCGTAATAAATAAAGTAGGAAATGAATTAATTATAATGTAAATATAATATATATGACATACACTTTATATTCAGTAAATTTAACAGACGGACAAAAGAGAAGTTTGGCAAATGCTTTTAGCAATAGAAGTGAATTTACATTGAGATTGAAAAATGATCAATTTAGTGGAGGTATCACCGGGGCGGCTGTGCCGTTGATGTTAACTAATAACCAAATAAAAGCAATTAACAAAGCAAAACAGTTAGGTGTTGGATTAGATTTAAATGTTTCTAAGACACAAATGTCCGCTCAAGCGAAAAATGGCGGATTCCTTGATACATAGGCGGAATTGATTGGTGGTGTTTTACCTAGGGCCGCTAAATTTATTCCGAAAATGGTTGCTCCGTTGGCTACTGCGGCATTAAGTGGTTCTGCGTGTGCTGGAATCAATAAATAATTTGGAAATGGAATGCTTTAAGTTGGTAATAACAGTAAAAGAAAACTAATCAATTCCAGTTATTTGAGTAAAGCTCAAATTAATAAATTTGAAAAAATCAAACATAATCAAAATGACTGATAAGTAATTGCAAAATAGAGGATTCCTTTGCTGTTTGCTTTGTTGGGAATACCTCTTATTGGTTCGCTTATTTCTGGTTTGACAGGGAAAGGCTTTCCGGCAGGGAAATGTCTACAAATGAGACCCTCTGGAGGAAGGGGAATTCAAATTGGATCTCCTGGAGGAAGGGGACTCCAAATTGGGTCCCCCAAAAAAAATTGCGGATAAGCCCATCAACAACTTCGACATATTAGTAGAGATACTACCCCTCGTACGTCATTAAATATGTATTCAGCAATAATTAATTTGAATGATGTGTCTGATCCCGGAACTCATTGGGTTTGTTATTATGATGATAGTTATTTTGATCCTTTTGGTTTTGCCCCCACCAACTGAACTAAAACATGTTACTAAATACAAAACAATATCAAGACAAGAGCAGCGTGTTGTGTGGTTACTTCTGTCTGTACTTCATTAAGAAATTACAAGATGGGCACAGCATGTATGATGTTTTATATATAATGCTGAAGCCATTCAAACCAAAAGAAAATTAATTAATTATTAAAAAGTATTTTACCAATATATAAATGATAAGTTATTGTGAAAAGGAAACAACTGTAACGCAAGATATAGAACCTAGAATTTTAACAGCTAAAAATGGAAGTTAATGCAAAATATCACTTTCGCGTCTTGTGGAATAAAAAAAATTGTAAAGAATAACATGAGACAGGGTTTTGACATTCATAAAGCTATGTTACCATTACTCCCTAAAAAGGGGTTAACACTTCCTGGATACAAATATTGCGGGCCTGGAAATCCTTTAGACAATAGACCTCCGGTAAATGATTTAGACAGTGTTTGTCGAGAACATGATTATTGTTACGGGAACGGAGTTAAAACAATTTACTTGTGATAAAGAAATGTTAGAGAATTTGAATAAGATTAAATAAAAAATTGAACTTGAGTGAATTAAATTGAACTTGTGAAGATCAAAAACATTATGTGTAAAAATTGCTAAAAACTTAATTCTTAAACCAACTATTGGTATAAAACCTAAGCTTGGTTTTGGTCAAAAAAAACTGGAAAGGCCGGCGTCACGACCGGCGTCTTGGGGTAGTAAATTAGCGGATAAATTACACAAGCCCATTAAAAGAAAATTTCCGAGACGTCGGGTTATTGTAAGTGATGTGGATGATGTGTGGTCAGCTGATTTGGTTGATATGCAGATTTTCTCAAAATACAACAAAGGATTTAAATATCTATTAAATGTACTTGATGCCTTGAGTAAATATGCTTGGAGTGTGCCGTTTAAGAATAAAACTGATTTGGAGGTAGCTGGAGCATTTGAAGGCATTTTAAGTGAGATGAATGTAAGACCTCAAAAGTTGTTGGTTGATAAGGGAAGTGAGTTTTATTACAAACATTTCAAGAAACTGTTAAGTGATAATAATATTAAAATGTATGATACCTTTAATGAAGGAAAAGCAGAAATTATTGAAAGATTTAACAGGACTATAAAGAGAATAATGTGCAAGCATTTCACTGCAAATAATACAAATAATTATATTGATGTCCTGCCTAAAATAATCTCAAAATATGATAAGACCAGACATGGCAGTATTGGTATGACTCCTGAAGAGGGAAGACTGAAAAAGAATAAAGAAAAGGTATTTCATAATTTGTATTCTTTTAAATCCAAACAATCAGAGACATCTAGAATATCTTTCAAAATTGATGAAAGGGTCAGATTAAGTAAACACAAAAAAAAAACAATTTGAAAAGGCTTACACTCCTAATTTGACGGAAGAAATATTTGTTCTTAGAGATATTCAAAAGACAGAGCCTGTCACATATCTTCTGAAAAATTTGAACAACGAAAATGTTGATGGATCATTCTATGAATAAGAACAGTCTAAAGCAAATCAAGAAATATTTAGAATAGAAAAGATATTGAGACGTGATTACAAAAAGAAACAAGCATATGTAAAATTGAGTGGTTATTCAAAGATTTCAATTCTTGGGTTCCGTTTAACGATTTGGCTGTCTAGTGGGGTGGGGTAGTAATATACAATATATCACTTTCAGCGAAACTTTTCTATCATTCAAAAATGATCAGTGAGCTTGGGTGAGCTGGTCATTTTTGAGTGGTGAGAAAAGTGTCCTGAAAGTGGTATATTGTATACTACTCATACTTTCAATGTGTGTTGTAAACTAGCATTTACAGAAAAGAGTGTAACGCCGACATAGTCAGTACAATGCAATATGTCCATTTACTGACCGCTATCATAGATACTTTAGATGTGTAAAATGCGTATGTTTTGCAAATAAATTTAGAATTCAAATGGTTTACACCCAAAGAATAACTACGTTGGAAATAATCTTTGCAAAATGTTTTACGGTTGCATCACTACTTCAGTATTATGATGGCAAATTTACATCACACAGAGTTTAGCTAAAATTATACCTCGGTCAAAGTAAGAATTTTCCTTACAACAACAAAAATGCGGAATTACCCAAATGATCTGACACCTTCAAGTGTGCATACTCGGCCAATTCTGTTATCCTTCGGTATTAAACTCAATTACGATAATCGGTGAGGTGGTCCAAATGGGACACAATATTAAGTAAGCTTGTTGGTATCGATAAAATAACTTAATAGCAATTGTGTAGTTTTTGCCTTATATAAAATAATTACATTAATAAATAAGAAACAAAGCGTACGACCGTTCCCTTGGGTGAATATGAATCTGTTACTCTACCAGTCTTATGAATATAAGAAACAACTAATTTAAATAAAATTTGAATATGTATTTTCCATGAGGAAAATTTATAAATAGAAAGACAAATTTCTCATATAAGGATACGATTTACCTTTAAACGTCGTTGATGGTATTAGGTGCATGTCATCTGTCTCATCAATGACATTAAATATTTTGCATATCGTAGTTTTTCTACACCTTATAAAAGTTCGATGTCGTGTAGGTTATTTTCAGTTAACGTATGACTGCTATGATCAACCTACATTTATATGCATGTGCTTTAAAATATGCTGTACTTTACAAGAACCGTAATTTGTACCATGTTAGTCCACGTAAAACGTTTCATAACCAGATGATGCACTTGGACCATTCAAACATTTATAGCATTGGTATTCCCGTGTTTATATGTGAAGCGTATACCATGGTTAGGTCACCTTCCTCTCTCTCTGCTAACCCTCCGCTGAGTTTCGTGCAGTTGGACAGAGAGAAAGGTTACCAAACCATGGTATTTTTTACGCTACACATAAATACTCGAGAAGATCAATGATATATCCGTAATTAACCGTTAAACTACTCTTTATCTTCGTTAAACTAAATTGTTTTTCTTGTCTTTTTCTAATTTTATAAATTGAATCTTTTGTATCGAAATTATAGTAAATGTATTACAGGTTTGTGTTACTTTACTCTTTAACTTAATAAAACTCGTCTTGTGATTTCTAATACTTCCTTAATATGTACGTATCTACAAAATTTTTATACACCACAGTTGATGTCCAATAGTTTTTTCTTGTCTTTGTTTTAGTTTTACAAATGGAATCTTTTGCATAGATATTAGAATAAATGTATTATAGTTTTGTGTTATTTTACTTTTCAACGAAGTGTTAATTTAATAGCGTCCATCTCGTCATTTCTCATACTTCCTTACTAATAATTGTAACTACAAAATATTTAACATACCACAGTTTATATCCAATAGCTTGTCTTGTCTTTGTTTTAATTTTACAAATGGAATCTTTTGCATAGATATTAAAATTAATGTATTATAGTTTTGTGTTATTTTACTCTTCAATGAAGTGTGAACTTAATGACGTCCATTTCATGATTTCTAATACTTCCTTTCTAATAATCGTAACTACAAAATCTCTTATACACCATATTTTATGTCCAATAGTTTTTCTTGTCTTTGTTTTAATTTTACAAATGAAATATTTTGCATAGATATTAGAATTAATGTATTATAGTATTGTGTTATTTTACATTTCAACGAAGTACTAACTTAATGACGTCCATTTCGTGATTTCTTATACTTCCTTTCTAATAATCGTAACTACAAAATGTTTTTTACACCAAAGTTTATGTCCAATAGCTTTTCTTGTCTTTGTTTTAATTTTACAAATGGAATATTTTGCATAGATATTAGAATTAATGTATTATAGTTTTGTGTTATTTTACTCTTCAACGAAGTGTTAACTTAATGACGTCCATTTCGTGATTTCTAATACTTCCTTTCTAATAATCGTAACTACAAAATCTTTAACATACCACAGTTTATGTCCAATAGCTTGTCTTGTCTTTGTTTTAATTTTACAAATGGAATCTTTTGCATAGATATTAGAATTAATGTATTATAGTATTGTGTTATTTTACATTTCAACGAAGTACTAACTTAATGACGTCCATTTCGTGATTTTTAATACTTCCTTTCTAATAATCGTAACTACAACAAAATTTTTACACCACAGTTTATGTCCAATAGCTTTTCTTGTCTTTGTTTTAATTTTACAAATGGAATATTTTGCATAGATATTAGAATTAATGTATTATAGTTTTGTGTTATTTTACTCTTCAACGAAGTGTTAACTTAATGACGTCCATTTCGTGATTTCAAATACTTTCTTTCTAATAATCGTAACTACAAAATCTTTTATACACCAAAGTTTATGTCAAAAAGTTGTTCTTGTTTTTGTTTTAATTTTACAAATGGAATCTTTTTATATAGATATTAGAATAAATGTATTATAGTTTCGTGTTATTTTGCTCTTCAACGAAGTTTTAACTCAATGACATCCATTTCGTGATTTCTAATACTTCCTTACTAATAATCGTAACTACAAAATCTTTTATACACCATAGTTTATGTCCATTAGTTTATCTTGTCTCGATTTTAGTTTTACAAATGGAATATTTTGCATAGATATTAAACTTAATGTATTATAGTTTTGTGTTAGTTTTCTCTTCAACGAAGTTTTAACTTAATGACATCCATTTCGTGATTTCTAATACTTCCTTACTAATATTCGTAACTACAAAGTCTTTTATACACTAAAGTTTATGTCCAATAGCTTTTTTTTGTCTTTGGTTTAATTTTACAATCAAATCTTTTGCATAGATATTAGAATTAATGTATTATAGTTTTTAGTTATTTTACTCTTCAACGTAGTTTCAACTTAATGACGTCCATTTCGTGATTTCTAATACTTCCTTTCTAATAACTTTAAAGTATACACTAAAGTGTAGACCCAATAGTTTAATTAGTGTTGTTGTATTTTAGGTTTGTGTTATTTTAATCTTCTTAATCTTCGTTGAGGTTTAATTTAATAACGTTAATTTTGTTAATTCTAATGCTTTCTCCCTGATCCCCATACTATTACAGAATTGGCCAATTATTTAAACTTTGACCTGTTACTATAATAAAAATGATGAAATAAAAAGTGGCGATGAAAAAGGTAAGCTTTATAAGTAACTGATATTCATTTCCATTCTAAACAAAGGGAAATAACTTAATAACGTCTACCAAAATAACATTTAAAAGTTTAAGTGCACATATAGTAGTGTGCCTTTGTCAGTAACTTAAATGTTAATTGCAGAACATACATTTGGTCAATATACCGCCTCAACCGAGTAGTTATGAGACTTATCTTACGTGTCTCATCATTTAACAAAGCAGAACTATTCGACCATAAACTTTATTTCAGAAATCGCATTTACTTTCAGACTAAGAGGATATTATGGAAGGAAAACTCTATATGGATTAACAGTATCTATTATACAAATCGAAATTTATTGTAAGAACAGAAATGGCAACGGGAGAATAAATTCATCACATGCTCGGAACCAGACTGCATATTGTAAATAATAGCAGCCTC
Source organism: Panopea generosa (assembly GCA_029582155.1). Classification (NCBI taxonomy): domain Eukaryota; kingdom Metazoa; phylum Mollusca; class Bivalvia; order Adapedonta; family Hiatellidae; genus Panopea; species Panopea generosa. The sequence goes on along the minus strand of CM055894.1, from coordinate 70,180,887 downwards.
TGTCGCCTAACATTTGTCTTTATGAAATTTTCTGTGATTGACATGCCAACTCTATATGTAAGACCACGATTGATTTCTCTTCTTATTTCTTTAGTAAATGAAATATTTTAAGGGATTGCCATTCATAGAAAGACATAAAGATAAATTAATGAAGGAAAATTTTAAATTCAAATTATAATCAGAAAAGCAGGTGAGGTGGGTTATTTTCTTCCAAGACATTATTTATCTGCCCACTGTGTACGCTGTTCACCAATTGAAAATTGAATTCAGAAATAATTTTTTATATTCCAATTTCCAAGCATGCTGCCAAAATGTTCCATATGCATCTATAATGTCATTCATTTCACAAATTAGAATTAAAATAAGAAACAAGGATTATTTTATCACCGCCATTATGCGGTTATCCCACGGAAGCACTTCGTGTGTACACTGTGTGTGTTACACATATACGCTGTTTTTCACTTAAATAAGTGTTTAATTAAATCAGACATAATTTTTATTTTAAGTTCTACTTTAAATCTTGAAAATCAGTATGCAATTCAAATATGTTCATTAAACCAGGACTATGCAACGCAATGATAAAACGAAATTAAAGAGGAAATGTCAAAATAGACATACAAATTAAGACTATAGAATAACTTAACTTTCTGTTATAACAGTAATTTTGTCCAAAGCAGGGAAATACTACAACAGTTTTGTCAATATATTGATACAAGTGCCACTTATGTAATGAATCATAGACTATTTCAATATGAAAACCAAATTTGGGGGGAAATGTCGCGAATTTAAATTCCGGAAATCTGTAACATATTGCGCGAACTTATTAAGTATCATTTACTGTCTGTTGCATTATTTGATCGTGTTTTTTTGTTTGTTATTTAATTATCATGGGAAGCTGTAAAATTTGTTTTGTTTACCTATAGTATTATTATACTTTATAAATAACCGACTAGAAGATAAACAAAGTTAAAATCAAATCGGAGTCAGTTTGTTAGTACCATACTGTTTGTTGAATAGTATCTTATATTTTCTATGAAACTATTTTTATCCTAGATACTGATTGAAAACATTTTTTTTCAGATCATGAAACTACTTATTTAAGTATCTTTCAAATCTTGGTTGTTATTTGTGTGTGTGTGTGTGTGTGTGTATGTATGTGTGTGTGTGTGTGTGTGTTTTCCACATATGGGGGACACAAACTCTACGTTAAAGTGATATAACTACCCCTCCCCCCCCCCCCCACACACACACACACACACCTACACACGCACACCAAGCCATATTAAAGCGTAAATGTAAATTAATAAATAAATTAAAAATATAAAGGTTTCTAAATGTGTTTTGCTTATGATGTTTGTTCAGTTCCTAGCTGTCAAAAAGGCAACGCAATGTAGACTTTGGCCAATAAATAACATATTATTTTTATCTCTGGTTTGTTTAAACCATAGATATATAGAAAATAATACAACTTATCCTCAATAAAAGTTCAATATAAGTAATCCTTAACATTTTATTCTTTGTTCATCAGGGTGAAGAATTAAATTCTCAGACATATAAATCATGTCATATATCATTGTCACAGGACATATTTGTGTATTATACTATATCCGGATTGTGATTTTTTATTAGCTTATAACAAAGAATAAGAAGTTTCTCCATCCATATCTGGCTGTCTGTGTTAATTTGTCATTATTCCCTTTTAGGAAACACATTACCCGTTTTACATACCATTTAGGTTTGTTGGTAGCGGACGAAAATGACTTATTTAATAGTGTTGGGAATCGGAGCCAAACATTTTAATTATTAATCAGATATTTCTGACATTTAATTCTAATTTTTATTTTCCCTGAAAAAGAAGTAATTCGTCTTAGTCTTTGTCAGCCATGTTTGTAAGTTGGCCCAGACGAGTTCGATTAACTGGCTGTTTTAATGTTCGTCCAATCAGTGTATCAACTTAGTAACAACAAAGAACACCAACTCTTGTACAATTATTAGTATAACGCCTTTATATCATAATAAAGAAAAGTATTTTACTCTGTCCTCAGGTTGCCCCCGCCCACACCCCAATAATTGAAACGCTCGTATATCCATGTATAGGACTAGACTTTATTTGCAAAACTGCACTCTTGGTCTGAAGATTTAAAGAAAACTGTCAATTATCTAATTACAACATTTACCTCAGTAAACACCAATTTATCTTGTAATGAATAGACAATAACTTACCAATACTGTTTTGTATCCATTTTTCTCTCAATTTCAGGGAAGGGGTGGGCGGAAATGGAGGCAGAGGGTCAAGTAAGTGGGCACGTGTGTGTCGGATGAGGGGGGAATCAGTTTCTTGAAAATATAGCAATGACGGACCTATAGTGAAGACACTGGGTTCTACTGTTCATCTGAGAAAATATTAGAAATATTAAAAACGTTCCTTCTTTAATAAAAATGATGAAACTATATACTTGGATCTCATGCCACCATATCAAGAAGCGATACTTGTTCTATGGAAAAAAAGAAAAATGTAATAACTATAAGACACTTCACCCAATCAAAAAGTTAGAATTGATTTTTTTAAAGCACACCCTATGTCATATATCAAGAATGTGCCTTGCGAAAACCAAACCTATTAAAATGTTCTCAACAGTTTTAAATGTCGAAATCCTGAATCCATATTTGAACACCGATTATGTAACCATTTATTTTCTTTCGACGAGCTGGTATGATTTCTGAAGAATGGCGTCAATACCATTTTCAACACATGATACGTTATGTATGACATATTATCCAGTGTTTCATTGGTTTGGGAAGATCTGAGTAGAACTATCGTCCTTTTGCAAGCATTTACCTGGCTTTTTTCTCTCTCACATACAGTTTTGGACCAAGCTGGACCTGAACTGACAAACCCAGTGGAAACAGAGAAGTGGTCATATACGGAGATAATTATTTGTGATCAATCAGACGAAAAAATGCAGACTAAGCGAACTCGCCCAGCTACAAAGCAACTTAAGGACACAAAGTTATAGAGTCAATAGAAATGGTTTCAGCAATAGTATATTATAACAGGACATTTTACATATAGGTAATGCCAGATTATATGAGTGCATCCAGAAAAGAATTCATAACTACGCACATGCTAAATCAAAGTCTCATTTAAGAATTATCTGCATTGCATGACGGTAGCACAATTCTTACGCCCAAGAAATAAGATCTGTGTTAAGCGGTTGGGCAATTTTTTTGTTGAAAATGCACAAAATAGTCATATTTCTTTATGCATATGAGAACATTGGAGCTTTTCAATAACTTCTGCAAAGTTTGGATGACATAGGGTACTACTTGATGAAGTTATAATAGTTTAAAGTTGCGCAGTGATACATTCAAACAAATAAGCAGAATTATCAAAAATGCAGGGGTGTCATCAAGCCATCAAAATTGTTAAAAAGGGAACCTGGTCAACTCCATGTCTTTTCTGCATAATTGGATTAACAGAGGGCTACATGTATCTATGGAAATAAGCCATTTTTAAAATAGAATAGAATAAGATAGAGAATTAAAGAGGGTAGCCAATTAGTTTGAAACTAATCTTCTTTGGGTCCTCTAATGATACATTTGTATATTATTTACATAATATAAAAGCAAAATAAAATAAAAACATTTTAAACACTGCAAGCAAATTGATTGCACATGAAATATGATAACTACATATATATATCATTTCTTTTAGTATTTATAAGCAATCTTTTGAAAGTCTCTTTGGTAAAAATAGAATATAAAATTATATATGTATACAAAATTAATCAAAAAAGTGAATATCACTACATCTGTTACAACAACATAATAAGCAACAACAATAATAAAAGAACAAGTATAACTATGTACAGTTAATAATATATGTGTGTATATTGTATGTGGTGGCTTATTTGTAGCACTTGTGATAATAATTGTTTAATTATTACAAAATGTTATCATATGAAGTAGTGTATTCTGTAACCATTTAACACAATTTGTCGTGAAGCTTTTGACTGTATTACAGTTTGTGATATTAACCGGTATACTATTCCAGATTAAAGTTCCAGATGAGGACAAACTACCTTTGAGTAATAATTCCCTGTTGGGTTTTTGGTGTGATAAAGTTAAATTCATTTGTTGAACGTAGATTTCTACGAACGTTATCATGGGTATTAAGCATATCTGTGATACACGAAGGTGCATCATTTTTAAACTCGGTTCATAAGTTTTGCTTTTTGGAGAAATATTCTTTGATCAATGGAAAGTGCTTTAATTAACTCCATAGCGTCTGCAAATGTTGAATATTGATCACCTAAGATAATACAGCATGTTCTCTTTTGCAATATTAGGAGACAGTTTATGTTTATCTTTTTTGTATTACCCCAAACTAAGTTACAATAATCTAGATGGGGTTGAATATAAGTTTTATAGATAATAATTTTGTAATTCAAAGGAATATAGGTTTGTATTCTTGATAATAACCACAAGTCGGTTGAAATTTTCCTCCTTATGAACATGATATGTGTATCCCACTTAAGGTTATTACTTATATGCATTCCAAGAAGCTTATCAGCAGATGAAAGTCCGAATGATATATCATTATACGTTAAAGATATAACCTTATCAATAACCCAAGCACGCCGTTATGGGTAGCAACATATAGAACTTTAGTTTTTCATGTGTATATAACCATTCCATTTTCCAAACACCATCTATTTAAAATAATTAAGATGATTGAAGATTTTTTTGTATAACAGCCTTTGATGTATTTATGTCAAATAGTGTATTATATCCATACATATCTGTATTTGACACATTTCCCTCAAGACTGAGAGGGAGATCATATATAAATATCAAAAACAAGAGAGGCCCTTATATAGAGCCTTGCAGTACCCCACACATAACAGTTTGTTCAAAAGATATTTCTCCATTTAATGTTACGTTCTGATTTCTTCAAGTAAAGTAATATGCAAACCATTTTATTGTGTTTTCACTGCATTTATACAGTTTCAATTTTTTTACAAAGTATTGCATGGTCAACTAAATCAAAAATGTACCATAATTGCACCAATACATTTTCATTCATTTAGTGCCGGAAGTCAGTTATCAATCATATGAACTAAAGCTGTTTCACAGCTGTGTTGTTTTCTGAACCCGCTTTGAAATTCACACAATAATTTAAAGTGAATTAAAAATAGAATAAAATGTTCATGTTTTTCAGTAAATTTAGACAGTGTCGGTAGTATTGATATAGGTCGATAGTTGTTTAGATCATCAGTTGCACCTCTTTTACACAAAACGGATTACTTTAGCATATTTCCAGATGTCGGAGAAAACACCATTTCTTATACTACTACTTATAACACGTGTTAAACTATTGGATAACACATAAGTGGACATTTTAAGAGTTTTGGTTCGATCTGCTCAATACCTGTGTTTTTTTATGTATCTAAATGAGAAAGCATTTCTTTTGTTTTATTCTATGTAATGAAGGGTATATTGAAAAACATTCTTTTTGGGACTTTGGTGTCAAAAACGTTTTAACTTTATTGAAACTTGAGTCGGGTTTTGGCTCTTTTAATTTGCTCCTTTGTTAACAAAGAAGTTATTAAAATCATTTACAATATAATAATTTTCTGTTATTTCAAGACCATCTTTATTAATTGTATTATTATAAGTTGTTTATATGTGTGTTTTTGGTAGAAGCACCATGTTTTTTAAAAAGTTTCCAGATTGATTTTTGGTCAGATTAACCTTCTTCATTTTTTCTTTTATAAGATATTATTTTTCGAATTCTTAATAAGCAGGCATACTTTATTTTTTTACATTTTCTAATTTTCAATATCATTACGAGCTTTATATGTGTTTCTGTCCTTTATTGCGTCTAATATATCTGGGATTAGTCATTGGTATTTCCAGTATCACAGAAGTGCATTTCTTTGTATGTAGAACAGTGTAAAATTAATTGTTTTGCGAGACGTAAAGGACAGACAAAAAAGCGTTTGATCATGGAGATTCAGTGGAATAATACTAGCATATATCTATGCAAGGTCATAACGTATGATATACATGTATATATGAGTATGTGTGAACTACCAGACAAAAATCTACAGACCAACAATGCAAACCAAGGACACAAGAATATAAAATCAAGCATTTCAATCACAATATATATTAATTGATTTGAAAAAAAAAACACGTTAATATCACAAATATTGTGTAAGTTAGGTATTGTGTACATGAACAACCAATTTCCCAAAATACTCAAGACAAAAATATTTGCATAGTATGAATGAAGAACGTATAATGATTTATAAAGGTTCGGTTATCCCCCAGTACCAAAATCAAATAAAAATCGTGTTTCATACATTTCGGATTCTGTTTCTATTTCTGTAAACTGATATAGAAAGCCCGCCTGGCAGCTATGTTACTCTTCGACTGTGCCGTTGGCAGTTTCAACATAAGTTTGCAAATTATGCAATGAAAAATAGATGTCTTTGATATTGAATGTACAATCTATCACATCCATTATAATTAGGCCTCATACTGAGAAGAAACATTCGTTAAAAACACCAATACGTCTTTTAAAGGTCAAGAACATCGCCACCAAAATTGAATACGAGTATTCACGCTTTAATTATGAATCTGGTACTTTAAATATCAATTACCGAGTTATATAGCCAGCTTCCTAACGTCAGAGAAATGACAATGACAGCAACATTTTTGTAAACTTATCCTACATATGATATATTGGTCACTGATTAATACTGAAGCATTCTGATTCCCCGCGTCTCTACAAGTACTTCTTGTAATGGAATAAGTTGAAGAAAACTTAGTAAATTTACCACCACTGTCCAGTAAACGTGGCAGTTCATCTTGAATATGTGACTCTACCGTCACAACGCCATTACCGACTGTCACGCCCGAAACCATTTCTTATTGTGATCTCTTTGCTGTGATAATGTTGTATGTAGCCTTTTCGTGTTCAATTAAACACTAAACTCTACTTATATTAATGTAATAGTACCGGTGTTGTATAGTATTTTGTCCCCTCTATGAAATGACCCCATGGTCAAATTACTATATAGTAAAACGACCCCAGGGTCATTTTACCGATATAGCAATATGACCCCCCACCCCTATAGTAAATTTACCCCCCCTCCCCCCCCCCCCCCCGATTTATCACCAGTAAAGTTACTTTCATCTGAGTTTATGGACTAATTATTGTTTATGGTTACATCTCTTGATAAATAATATAAAAAAAAAATAAAAAAATAAAAAAAAAACACAAAGAAAACACTCACATGTGTATAACAAAACCATTCTATTGTCTAGATATCTAGGTATGCTCTGTAGCAATTATTACTGTTTGATTATATCTATATCCCTTGACTGGGAAAGTGAAATTATTTGATATTTATCCACATCATTATAATCATTAAAGAATAATTAATGCGGTGGGAATGGGAGTGAAGGGGGGGGGGGGGGGGGGGGGGGTCACTTTACTATGACCGTTGTATGGTGACCCCACCCCACATCCAGATCACTTTACCATGGCCATTGTGAAGTGAACCCCAATCCCCCTATTTTTTTTGTTAAGTGACTATCACATTAAACATGTGTTTTGTAATCATAATTTGTTTCAGCATTCATGAATCTACAAGACATTCAACATTACAGTTGAAATATAAAAAAAGAAAATTTGGGGGAACTTTACTATGACCTTCACTAAGGCCATTGTATAGTGAGTCACCCCACCTCATCTCTCCATGTTATTGTCTTATGTGACCATAATTTGTTCAGATGAATTTCTTGTAGATTCATGAATGCTTAAACAAATTATGATCACAAAACACATGTTTAATTTGATAATCGCTAAACACAAAAAGATAGGGGAGGGGGTCACTATTTAATTGCATTGGTAAAGTGACCCCACTCCCCCAAATTATTTTTATGTCTCCCCACCCTAAACAAAAAATTTGGGGTGGCATACAGTAATCGCAGCGTCCGTCCGTCCGTCCGTCCATCCTTCCGTCCGCTATTTCCTGTCTGGCCTGTCATGCAACTTTGTCATGCATAGAGGATTTTGTTGATATTTGCTACAAATGATCAACAAAACATGACGATGTGCCGCGAGTTACACCCAGAATCCCACTTCAAAGGTCAAGGTCACAATTATTGTGGGGAAGTACTCATGATTCTCTCCGGCACCTTTGAATATTTGGGGAAGAAGTCATGAATGTTCCAACTCTTAATATGTGGGAGAGTTGTCATAAATCTCCAACCTCTGAATATGTGGATTAAAAGTCGTGAATTTTTCACCTCTGAATATGTAAGGAAGAAGTCATTATTATTCCAGGTCTGAACAACGCGTATACCATCTCTGAATATGTGGGGAAGTAGTCATGAATCTCCCACTTTTGAATATGTGAGGAAGAAGACATGAATCTTCCACCTCTAAACATATGGGGAAGTAGTTATGAATCTCCAACCTCTGAATATCTGGGGAAAAAATTCATGACTTTTCCACATCTTAATATGTGAGAAAGTAGTCATGAATATCACACCTCTGAATTTAAGGGTAAGTAGTCATGAACCTCCCACATCTGAATATGTGGGGAAGTTGTCGTCACTATTCCACCACTAAATATGTTGGGCTTTAGTCATGATTCTCCTACGTCTGAATATGTGAGTAAGTAGTCTTGAATCATTCACCTCTGACTTTATTGGGAAGAAGTCATGAATCTTCCACCTCTGAATGGGTGGGGAAGAAGTCATGACATTTCCACCTCTGAATAGTTGGGGAAGAAGTCATGACATTTACACCTCTGAATATGTTGGGAAGTAGTCATGAATCTCCCATACCTGAATTTGTGAGTAACATTTAATGACTGTTCCACATCTGAACATTTGTGGAAGACGTCTTGAATGTTCCATATCTAAATTGGTTTGAAAGTAGTCATGAATCTCCCACCTCTGAATATGTGAGGAAGTAGGCATTAATCTCCCACCTCTGAATATGTAGGGAACAAGGCAGGAATGTTCCACATCTGAATTTGTTGGGAAGAAGTCAACAATATTCCACCTCTGAATATGTGGGAAGAGGTCATGAATCTTCAACCTCTGAATATTTGGGGAAGAAGTCATGAATCTCCTAACTCAGAATATGTGGTGATGAAGTCATGAATCTCCCACCTATGAATATGTTGAGAAGTAATCATGAATCTACCACCTCTGAATATGTGGGGAAGAGGTCATCAATGTTCCTAATCTGAATATGTTGGAAGTAGTCATGAATCTCCAATCTCTGACTATTTGGGGAAGAAGTCGAGAACATCTCGCCTCTGAATAAATGGGAAAGTAGTTATGATATTCAACCTATGAATGTGTGGGGAAGTAGTCCTGAATCCCCTCTTTGAATATGTGGGGAAGTAGTCATGAATCTTCCAAATCTGATTATGAGGGGAAGTAAACATGAATCTACCAACTCTGAACTGTTTGGTGAAAAGTCACGAATGTTCCACATCTGAATATGTGTCGAAGAAGTCATGAATCTACCACTTCTGAACATATGTGGGGAAGTTGTCCTGAATCTCCCATTTATGAATATGTGAGGAAGTAGTGATGACTTTTCCACTTCTGAATATGTGGGGAAGAAGTCATGAATCTCCCATCTCTGAACTGTTTGGTGAAAAGTCACGAATGTTCCACATCTGAATATGTGTCGAAGAAGTCATGAATGTTCCATCTCTAAATATGTTGGAAATAGTCATGAATCTCCCGTCTCTAAACTTGTGATAGAGAAGTCATGATTTTCCACCTCCGAATATGTGGGGAAGTAGTCATGAATTTCTACCTCTAAATATATGTGGGGATGAAGTCATGAATCTCCTAACTCTGCATATGTCGGGAAGAAGTCATGAATCTCTCATCTCTGAATGTGTGGGGAAGAAGTCATGAATGTTACAACTCTCAATATGTGGGACAGTAGTCATGAATCTCCCACCTATGAATATGTAGGAAAGTAGTCATTAATCTCCCACCTCTGAATATGTGGGGATGTAGTCATGAATCTCCCAACTCTGAATTTGTGGGGAACAAGTCAGGAATGTTCCACATCTGAATATTTGTGGAAGAAGTTTTGAATTATCCGATTCTGAATATGTGGGAAAGTAGTCATAAATCTCCCACTTCTGAATTTGTGGTGAAGTAGTCATGAATCTTCCACCTCTGAATACGTGTGAAAGAAGTCATTACTTTTCCACCTCTAAATATGGGGGGAAGTTGTAATGAATCTCCCACCTCTAAATATGTGGAGCAGTTGTCATGAATCTCCAACCGCTGAATATCTGGGGAAGAAGTCATTACTTTTCCACATCTAAAATTGTGGGACGAAGTATATATGAAGAATAACTCATGAATGCGCTACCTCTGAATATGTAGGGAAGTAATCATGAATCTGCCACCTTTGAATATGTTGGGAAGTAATCATGAATCTCCCACATATGAATATTTGGGGAAATAGTTATGAATCTTCCACCTCTGGATATGTGGGGAAGTAGTAATGAATCTCCTACCTTTGAATGTTCCTCCTCTGAATATATTTGGGATTTTCATTAATCTCAAACCCCTGAATATGCGGGGAAGTAGTCATGAATCTCCAACCTCTGAATATGTTGGAAGTAGTCATGAATGTTCCACTTCTGAATATGTTTGGAAGAAATCATGACATTTCCACCTCTAAATAAGTGTAGCAGTAGTCATGAATGTTCCATCTCCGAATATGTGGAGAAGAAGTTATGAATATTCAACCTCTGAATATGTTGGGAAGTAGTCATGACTTTCCCACCTCTGAATATGTTTGTAAGTTGTCATGAACACCCTTGAATATGTGGGGAAGTAGTCATAAATCTTTCATCTCTGAATATGTTGGGAAGTAGTCATGAATCTCCTACCTCCCTATGTGCGAGAAGAAGTCATGACTTTTCCACCTCTTGATATGTGGGGAAGTAGTCATGAATCTCCCACTTCTTAATTTGTGGGGAAGTTGTCATGAACATTTCACCTCTGAATATGTGGAGAAGAAGTCATGAACCTTCCACCTCTGAAAATGCGAGGAAGAAGTCATGACTTTTCCACCTCTGAATATATGGGGAAGAATTCATGAATCTCCCACCTCCGAATATGTGGGGAAGTACTCCTTAATCTCCAACACACTTCCCACCTCTGAATACATGAGGAAGTAGTCATAATTCTACCACCTCTGAATATGTTGGGAAGAAGTCATGAATCTCCCACTCTGAATATGTGGGGAAGTAGTCCTAAATCTTCCACCTCTGAATATAAGGGGAAGTAGTCATGAATCTATCACCTCTGAATATGTGGGGAAGAAGTCATGAATCTCCCACGTCTGAATATGTGGGAAAGTAGTCATGAATATCCCACCTCTGAATATGTGGTCATGTAGTCATGAATCTCCTACCTCTGAATTGTTGGGGAAGTAATCATGACTTTTTTACCTCTAAATATGTAGGGAAGTAGTCATTAATCTCCCACCTCTAAATTTGTGAGGAACAATTCAGTAATGTTCCACATCTGAACATTTGCGGAAGAAGTTTTGAATGTTCCACCTCTGAATTGGTTGGGAAATGGTCACGAACCTCCCACCTCTGAATATGTGAGGAAGTAGTCATGAATCTCCAACCTCTGAATATGTAAGGAACAAGGCAGGGATGTTCCACATCTGAATTTGTGGGAAAAAAGTCAGCAATGTTCCACCTCTGAATATGTGGGAAGTAGTCATGAATCTTCAATCTTTGAATATTAGGGGAAGGAGCCATGACTTTTCCACCTCTTTATATGTAGGGAAGTAGTCATGATTCTCCCACCTTTGAATTTGTGGGGAAGAAGTCATCACTGTTCTACCTCTGAATATGTGGGAAGTAGTCATGGATCTCCAATCTCTGAATATGTGGGAAAAGTCAACAACCTCCCACCTCTGAATGTATGGGGAAGTAGTCATGAATGTTCCACCTATGAATACGCGGGGAAGTAGTCCTGAACCCCCCCCCCCTTAGAATATGTAGGGAATTAGTCATGATTCTTCTAAATCTACATATGAGTGAAAGTATACATGAATCTACAAACTCTGAATATGTGGGAAAGAAGTTACAACTTTTCCAACTCTGAATGTGTGGGAAAGTTGTCGAGAATCTCCCACCTCTGAATATGTTGGGAAGAAGTCATGAATCTACCATTTCTGAATATACGAGGAAGTAGTCATAATCTCCCATATATGAATATGTTGGGATGTAGTTTTGAATCTCCCACTTCTGAAAATGTGGGGAAGTAGTCATGACTTTTCCACCTCTGAATATGCGGGAAAGTAGTCATAACTCTAACACCTCTGAATTTTTGTCGAAGAAGTCAGGAATGCTCCACATCTGAATATGTGTCGAAGAAGTCATGAATGTTCCACCTCTGAATATGTTGGGAAGTAGTCATGAATCTCCAATCTCTAAATTTGTGGGAGAGAAGTCATGATTGTTCCACCTCCGAATATGTGGGGAAGTCGTCATGAATTTCCACCACTAAATTTGTGTTGGGATGAAGTCATGAATCTCTACCTTTGAATAGTGGGTAAGAAGTCTTGATTTTTCCACCTCTGAATATGTAGGGAAGAAGTCATGAATCTTCCATCTCTGAATTTGTGGGGAAGAAGTCATGAATGTTCCTACTCTAAATATGTGGAGAAAAAGTCATGAATGTTACAACTCTGAATATGTGGGACAGTAGTCATGAATTTCCAACCTCTGAATATGTGGTGAAGTAGTCATGAATCTCCCACCTCTGAGTATATGGAGAAGTAATCATGAATCTCCAACCTCTGAATTTGTGGGGAACAAGTCAGGAATATACAACATCTGAATATTTGTGGAAGAAGTCTTGAATTATCTGATTCTGAATATTTTGGGAAGTACTCATGAATCGCCAACCTCTGAATATTTGGGGAATTAGTCATGGACCTCTCACCTCTAAATACGTGAGAAAGAAGTTATGGCTTTTCCACCTCTAAATATGTGGGGAAGTTGTCATGAATCTCCCACCTCTGAATATGTGGGGAAGTAGTCATGAATCTCCAACTTCTGAATTTGTGGGGAAGTAGTCATGAATCTCCCACCTCTGAATAATTGAGGAAGAAGTCACGGCTTTTCCACCTCTAAATATGTGTGGAAGTAGTCATGAATCTCCCACCTCTGAATATGTGGAGAAGTAGTCATAAATCTCCAACCTAATATCTGGGGAAGAAATCATGACTTTTCCACATCTGAAATTGTGGGGACGAAGTCATTAATGTTCCACCTCTGAATATGTGAAGAAGAAGTCATGAATGCTTCACCTCTGAATATGTGGGGAAATAATCATGAATTTCCCACCTTTGAATATGTTGGGACGTAGTCATGAATCTCCCACATATGAATATGTGGGTAAATAGTTATGAATCTCGACCTCTGGATATTTTGGGAAGTTGTAATGAATCCCCTACCTCTGAATGTTCCACCTCTGAATATATTGGGAAGTTTTTATGAATCTCCCACCTCTGAATAGGGTGGAAGTAGTCATGAATGTTCCACCTCTGAATATGTTGGAAAGAAACCACAACATTTCCATCTCTCAATATGTGGGGAAGAAGTCATGAATGTTCCACCTCTGAATATGTGGGGAAGAAGTCAAGAATGTTCCACCTCTGAATATGTGGTGAAGTAGTCATGACTATCCCACCTCTGAATATGTTTGTCCTGAACTGCCTTGAATATGTGGGGAAGAAGTCATGAATGTTCCACCTCTGAATATGTGGGAAAGATGTCATGACTTTTCCACCTTTGAATATGAAGTTGTCATAAATCTTCCACCCCTAAATATGTGGAAGAGAAGTCATGAATCTCCCACTCTGAATATGCGGGGAAGAAGTCATGTATTTTCCACCTCTGAATATATGGGGAAGTAGTCATGAATCTCCTACCTCTGAATGTTCCACCTCTGACTATACGGGGAAGTTTTCATGAATTGGGAGATTCATGACTACTTCCCCACATATTCACAGTCAGTAGATTCATAACCACTTCCTCACATATTCAGAGGTGGCATATTCATGACTACTTCCCGACATTTTCAGAGGTAAGAGATTCAGGACAATGTTCCCACAAATTCAGAAGTGGGAGATTCATGACTACTTCCCCACATTTTCAGAGTTGGAATATTCTTTTTTTTTTCCCCATATATTGAGAGGTAGGTGATTCATTACTTCTTCCCCACATATTAAAAGGATGGAAAGTCATGACTCCTTCCCCACATATTCAGAGGTTGATAATTCTTGACTTCTTCCCCACATATCCAGAGGTAAGAGACTCATGACTACTTCCCCCACATATTGAGAGGTAGGAGATTCATGACTACTTTCCTATATATTCAGTGGTGGAAAAGTCATGACTTCTTCCCCAAATATTCAGAGGTGGAAGATTCATGACTTCTTCCCTACATATTCAGAATGTGGAGATTCATGACCACTTTCCCACATATTCAGAGGTGGAATAGTCATGACTTCTTCGCTTCATATTCAGAGGTTGGAGATTCATGACCACTTTCCCACATATTCAGAGGTGGAATAGTCATGACTTCTTCGCTTCATATTCAGAGGTTGGAGATTCATGACCACTTTCCCACATATTCAGAGGTGGAATAGTCATGACTTCTTCGCTTCATATTCAGAGGTTGGAGATTCATGACCACTTTCCCACATATTCAGAGGTGGAATAGTCATGACTTCTTCGCTTCATATTCAGAGGTTGGAGATTTATGACCACTTCACACATATTCAGAGGTTGGATATTAATGACTACACCCACGCATATTCAGAGGTGGGAGATTCATAACTACTTCACCACATATTCAGAGGTGAGAGATTCATTACTACTTTCACACATATTCAGAGGTGGGATATTCATGACTACATCCGTACATATTCAGAGATGAGATATTCATGACTACTTCCCCACATATTCAGAAGTGGGAGATTTATTACTACTTCCCCACATATTCAGAGGTGGAAGATTCATGACTACTTTCCCCCATATTCAGAGATGGGAGATTTTTGACTACTTCCCTCCATGTTCAGAGATGGGAGATTATTGACTACTTACCTCCATATTCAGAGGTGGAAAACTCACGACTTCTTCCCAAAATATTCAGAGGTAGTAGATTCATGACTTCTTCCCCACATATTCAGAGTTGGGAGATTCATGACTACTTCACAACATATTCAGAGGTGGAATAGTCATGACTTTTTCCCCTCGTATTCAGAGGTGGGAGATTAATGACTACTCCGTATATTCAGATGTGGGAGATTCATGACTACTTCTCCACATACTCAGAGGTGGGAGATTCATTACTACTTCCCCACATACTCAAAGGTAGAAAAGTCATGACTTCTTCCCCATATATTCAGAGGTGGGAGATTAATGACTACTCCCCCGCATATTTAGAGATGGGATATTTTTGACTACTTCACCCCTATATTCAGAGGTAGGAGATTCATTACTATTTCCTCACATATTCAGAGGCTTGAGATTCATTACTACTTCCTCACATATTGAGAGGTGGAAATTTCTTGACTTCTTCCCAACATATTCAGAAGTAGGAGATTCATGACTACTACCCAACGTATTAACTACTTCACTACATATTCAGAGGTAGGAGAATCATGACTTCTTCCCTAATATTCAGAGGTGTTAAATTCATGACCTTTTCCCCACATATTCAGAGGTTGAAAATTCATGACTTCTACCCCACATGTTCAGAGGTAGGAGATACATGACTACTTCCCCACATATTCAGAGATAGGAGATTAATAACTTCTTCCCGACATATTCAAAGATGGGATATTCATGACTACTTCCACACATATTCAGAGGTGGGAGATTCATGACTTCTTCCGTATATATTCAGAGATGGGAGATGCATGACTACTTCCCCTAATATTGTGTCTTGTCTGTAACTTTGTTTTGAATTTGTTGCATGTAAGACCCAGACCCATACCTAAAAGGCCAAGGTAACACTTTGCTTTTGTTCAACAATACTTTGAGTCTGTTTGAGATTTCAAGTCCAGTCTGTAATTTTATCATACATGTGTGGATTTCAAATTGATCAATTGATCAACATGACAAGCCATGGCCATGGTAAAGTGACCCCCTCCACCCAATTATTTTTTTTTTTAATTTAACTGTTGTGATAAATTTTTTGTAGATTCATGAATGCTTAAACAAAATTAATTATGATCACAAAACACATGTTTAATGTGATAATAACTAAACAAAAAAAGATTTACATTTTTTTTTTAAATTTAACTGACTGTAATGATGAATCCTTTAAGAATCACAAATGCTTGAACAAATTATGGTCACTTAACACAATCATAATGTGATAGCAACTTAACATGGAGAGCTGATGGGGGCGGGGTCACTATACAACGGTGATAGTATATAGTAATTTGAACCCGTGGTCATTTTATAGAGGGGTCAAAATACTGTACAACACCGGTACTATTACATTAATATAAGTAGAGTTTAGTGTTTAATTTGAATGCGAAAAGGCTACATACAAAATCATCACAGTAAAGAGATCACAATAAGAAATGGTTTCGGGCGTGACAGTCGATAATGGCGTTGTGAAGGTAGAGTCACAGATTCAAGATGAACTGTATTGCATACGTTATGACATTGCATAGATATATGCTGGTATTATTCCACTGTAGCTCCATGATCAAACGCGTTCTTTGTCTTGTATGTCCTTTACGTCTCGCACAACAATTAATTTTACAGTGTTCTACATATAGAGAAATGCACTTCTGTGATACTGGAAATACCAATGAACTCCAGATAAATAAGACGCAATAAAAGACAGAAACACATACATGTATAAAGCCAAACTCCACGTACTGGTTCACTCTACTTCCGGTTCGGAAAAAGTGAACACTCCTGCATTTGACTACCATTTTGTTTATTTTGTTACGGAGTAAATGAATTCCTGGTTGCCAGCTCTGTGTCAATCTTACATTGGTTGCCGGGTATAATACGCAGCCCCAAATGCAGTTAAAATCTGCGAATATTATAGAGGAATACCGATTGCTTAACAACAAGAAGCGAAGACACTCACGCTCAGTCACATTCTGGCAGGTATTTCTTGCATTAGAATTTAACATTGGTATTCATATATATATGGTATAATAATATTTGTTCAGGCGTCAATGTTTATTTATGTATGGAAAGTGTTTACGCAAGGCTGCGCTGACCTCTATTTTAAACCCCCGGTTGTAACGGGGCTGAATTTCCGGCCCAAATATTGACATTCTTAAATAAACTACATTTTTTATTGAGTATTTTTTAAAAACGTGCAAAACGATTAATACGTGCATCAAATATTAGTATGTGCCCCAACGGAAATAGGCCTAGACGCCAATTGCAATAGGAGTCACAGTCAAGGTACGCAGACTGGCTACTGTTTACAGGTTAATATAAAGCTCGTTATGATATTGAAAATTAGAAAATGTACAGATATAAAGTATGCCTGCTTATTAAGAATTCGAAAAAAAAAATCTTATGAAAGAAAAATTGAAGAAGGCAAAGCTGACCGAAAGTCAATCTGGAATCTTTTTAAAAACATGGTGCTTCTACAAAAACACAAATAGTTCAACTTATATTAATACAATAAATAAAGATGGTCTGGAAATAACAGAAAGTAATGATATTGTAAATGAATTTAATAACTTCTTTGTTAACATAGGAGCAAATTTGAAAAAGCCAAAACCAGACTCAAGTTTAAATAAAATTAAAACGTTTGTTGACACCAAAGTCCCCAAAAGTATGTTTTTTCAATATACCCTCGTTACAGAGAATAAAACAAAAGAAATGCTTTCTAATTTAGATACATCAAAAGCCACAGGTATTGAGCAGATTGAACCAACTCTTTACACTGTATTTATTTATTTTTTTTTTTTTTTGTGATTTCTCTTTAAAGATATACCCATAAACAATAATTAGTCCTCAAACTAAGATGAAAGTAACTTTACTGGTGATAAATCAGGGGAGTCAATTTACTTTAGGGGTGAGTGTGTGTGTGTGTGGGGGGGGGGGGGGTCATGTTACTATAACGGTAAAGTGATCCCGGGGTCATATTACAACAGGGCTCAAAATACTATACGACACCGACAACGCATTTAGTGGTACGCGTGCCGTAGGTTCTCATCGCTATATACGGCACCGGAACGTTGTTTCAAAAGTTGGTTTAAGTATTTTTTGTGTCAGTTTTCGGTACATGTGTATATTTTACACATTTAAAACACGCTGACCGCCTAGGTGTTTGATGAATCTATTTCACCGATATAAAATTCAGATAACCTCAAAACAGTTGAGCGTTATGTCCGGTAACGTTCACATGAAGCGCAACTGTTTCGAGGTAATCTGGAATTGTGTATATCACACTGATATATATATCAGTGAAATAGATTCCTTCAAATACCTCAGACGGCCGGTGGGTACTATAGAATAGGCACATGTACGCGGAATTGACACGAAAAATCACTTAAGTCAGCTTTTGTAACAACGTTCCAATACCGTATTTAGCGGTACGCGTGACGGATACGTTCTCCCGTGACAGAGAGGATGAGTAGATTTAGATTGATTGATTGATTGAATATTAAGCGTCATTTTTATGCCATCGAGGGCTAACAGACGATCAGTTAACCTAACCACTGTTTTCTGGGATTAACCAGTACTCAAACACATCCGTCTCCGCAAGTAACTGATAACTTTCCCACTTGAATCAGTGGTGAGAGATGAATGATAATGAGACACAATGTCGTATATCAATCATCACGGAGACTGTTGCCGGGCGGAGGATTCGAACTCACGACCCCTGGATTGATAGTCAGACGCGTAACCGACTGAGCTAATCGGGCCCGGCGGGTAGATTTAGAAATTAGAAAAATATAAATCGTAATGGAATCCAAAATCCAGTAAAACAAGTTAACCTATTTGTATCTGGTCATCTGGTTATTTACCGTCCTCCGTAGTTAAGTACTTAAGGTGTCCGCCTCGGAAGGGGGATGTCAAAGGTTTAAATCCTAGTGGAAGCACTTATGGTTTTCTGGTGCGGATAGCTTTCGGGAAGTGACTGTGCACAACATAAAAGTATCGTATAAGTCCAATGCCCTTTCAATAGTGATGACACTATTATAAACAAACACTTTTACAGCATCATATGATGACAGTAGTGTCTTGAGAGATACCAAAATACGGGGACGCCTGTGTATTTATAATGACGATGAACGTACATGATTTACAAGACAACTACAAAGATACGGCTACGAAAACAATAGTACCTTTCGGAAATTAGCTTCGCAATACTTGGCGTTGTAAATAGTAATGACGATGGATGCTGTTTGACATAATTCTTCGCGTTGGTCTGTGTTTATGTGTGGATTGGTCAAAATCGCTTGCTGAAAACTGAAGACTTTCAACCGATGCACTGTGTGATATTTAAACATAATTCTTGAATTCATATCGCTGTGAATATGTATACGTTTCGAGTCGCTTTGAATGCATCAACTGTTGAACAACTTTTGAGCCTATCGGCAGTAGAATTTCGTGGACGGATATCATTTGCTGTTTGAAAGTTGATATTTGTAGAAAACCTATTATACGAAGCTTTGAAATACGACTATTAAACAGAGTTGAACGAGATAAATATATATATAAATATGATAATATTAAGTTAATGAACGACAGCCACTGTGACAATAATGGCTAAGTATTCAACGATTTTGATCAGTTATATGTCTCACTACACCTTTTCCCATGGTATCATGATTCTTACGCTTAAAAAAAAGTCCTGTGTAATTTGGTTTGCAAAATTTTCAAAATGGTTCAAAAAGGTTGTGATTTCTTGCTGCAGATGGGTAGGGCAAAAGCTGACATAGCTTATATTACAATAAGACATCACTAGTGCTACAAATGTGACTTTTATAGGACTTTAACAGATGCATGTATGAATGAGCATATGAGGACTTCTTTTTGTAAAAAAATTTAAGGTGTCACTGCACCCTTTTTATAAAAAAACAAAAACAAGCTGGTCAACAACCAGTGACTGTACATATTTAACTGAAGATACATTCCTGCTTTGAAAAAAAAATTAACCGTGAAAATCCTAGACCTTATTTAATAAAGAATTAAGAACAACTTCAACTGTGCAGTGAGACATATACATAGTAGATGTTATCTGATAAAGGAACCGTTAGAAGCACTGAAAGTAACCAAAAGAAGACAAAAGCAAACTTAGCTTTTAGTAAAACATGCAACACCCCTAACGCCCTACTATCAAACTGCATTCTAGTCTCAACCATAACTGAATGAGGGACACGCTTCCTGAAAATAATAACAACAATATAAATTTACGTAATTATGAATATGTGCATCACAAAAGGTGGTAACTGTTACGTAGTGATGAAGAAACAATTGAACGAGTTATCCACCTTGAGAAAGAAAATCAACCATAGCCATCCCGAACTTAATTTGAAGTTTTGGGTAGGTACATGTAGATAGTAAAATATAAAAAAAAACAATAAAACATAAACTGGACGCTAATGTATTCATGCTCCCTGTATACTATTCTGATAATAAAGTCTTTAGATTTTTACCTGTCTGTAAAGCATTTACCATATTATTTTATTCTGTCACTAGTTCAGCGCGCGTGGTTCCGACTAAGAATAGAATCACTGTCGATTTCTGCAGAGGGGTAGGAACCCTCCGAATGAGTGTCATGCTCTTTTTATCATTTTTGTCATGTTCATAATTACCAACCACTGTGTGGTTCCGGGGAGCCATATAGATGATGGCAAGAATAGAATCACTGTGGCTCATGCATGTCGTGGGAAGCGACAATTTGAGTAATACGATACAATTTGTTGAAAGTCTGCAGTTCTGCATGTATCATGGTTCTAGATTCATTCTGCATATTCATTTGTTAATATGTATGTTAATTTGTTGTTTGTTCATTTATAGTGAACCTGTAATCTTCCTTCCCGTTGCCGTCGAATATCCTTTAATGTGTTGGTATGCCTTAAAACCCTATTCATTATTCATTCTGTCACTGGTTTAATTTATTTTCACAGGAATTCAAGTCAATTATGATACTTTACGTTGAGTATTACGTTCAGCACATGGTTTTGTTTTTTAATTTAATTTGACGTTGGTGGTTTGTAGCCGGTTCCAATGGTCATCAGCACTCGCACGTTTTTTTGCTGTGCTGCCTTAGGTCTTTAACTTTGCAGTGCGTTGCAGAAGTAGGCGTAGAAAAATAAAGTACACAGTATTAACTAAAGGGAGATAACTAGTACACAACTATTCAATTTTTATTGACAAGAGTTTCCTGAACTGTAATGATAACCTGCCATGATGGACAGGCTTGAGACTTGGGTTGGACAGGCTTGTGACTTGGGTTGAAAACCGGCAATAATGGTTGCAATATCACAAGAAATACCGGTATTAGAGCTGACAACTGCTGTAAAATAATAATAAAAATAGGTCGTGCGAGGGACACCGTCACCATGCCACGCAACCGTTCATTTTGGCATAATCGGTTATCCGGATGATAACAGCAATTATGGCTATGGTAGTGCTGACAAAAATGGTATTGGGGTTATTCTCAATAAAAGCTAAGCTACTCTTTCCATTGAATAATTTACTGTGCTTAATTGCACAATATTTCCTGCATATCTCAAACATGTATTGACTTCGATATCTCGTATACATATACGTACATTACGTTCATACACTAATCTAGTTACAGGTATAATCTCTTAATCCGCAGCGTAGTGATTGAGCGTCTGCCTCGCATACGAAACGTCAAGGGTTCGATTCCAAGCTGGGTCATACCAAAGACTTTGAAAATCGTACTAGAAGCTTCTTCGCTTGGCGCTCAGCATTTAGAGGATAGTTCTAGACCTGGCTGGCCCGGTGTCAGTATAATGTGACTGGGTGGGGTATCATGCCATGTATGTGCAGCATGATACTCAAGTGTGGAAGCACTGAGAATAATGTCTCAAGTAAACATCGTCGTGATATGACTGAAACATTGTTGACAGCGACGCCATACTTCAACAACAACTTATTATCTAAAGTCAATTACTGACATGTTTCGTATCGTGCTTATTCAGGACCAGGATTATGGAAGTATACTCCAACATATACAAACAATATGAAGTCCATAATGCTGTTTAAAGCTTTATATTTACATTACTGTAGGCACTTATCATATCTAAACCTAAAAAGTCGCTTGTCAATATGTATAGTTTTCTTGTATTTGTTACATTAATTCATTTGTACATGTATATCTGTTAAAATTAGTGTTGTACTTTACAAATATGTTATTTTTTAATGGGGTTTAACGCCATTTTTAACACATTTCAGGTTATATATGGCATATCCATATTTAATGGTGGAGAAAGAACTAAGACTGAGTCAGACTGAGTAGAACCACCATCCTTCCGCAAGTAACTGGCAAACTTTCTTACATAAAGTTTTGGAGCGAGCGGGACTCGAACCTACGACTTTAGCGGTGAGAGGTAAGTGGTCTTGAGACGGCGCCTTAGACCACTCGGTCATAGGGGATTAAATACCTCGTGGAAGGCTGAATGTATTAAAACGAGTTTTCTCGTAAATAAAATATCAATTATTACTATTACTTCTAAGAGAAACTACTCTTGTAAAATGACTGCATATCTTGTATTACAGTTGTTTACCATTATCTAGCCGGGCCCGGTTAGCTCAGTCAGTAGCATTATCAATTCACGAGTTCGAATCCCCGCCCGAAAAGTCAATGTTTATTCATATGCAACAGTGCGTCACATTGTCATTTGTCTCTCATTGCCGATTCAAGAGTGAAAAAAGGGTCCTCCCTTGCTGAGTGGTCTAAGGCGCCGTCTCAAGATCACTTACATCTCACCGCTTATGCCGTAGGCTCGAGTCGCGCTCACTCCAAAACTTGAGAATGTTTGCCAGTTACTTGCATAAAGATGGTGGTTCTACTCAGTCTGAGGTCTTCCTCCACCAGTAAAGCTTTGATATGCCATATATAACCTGCAATGTGTTGAAAATGGCGTTAAACCACATATAAGAGGGAAAGTTATCAGTTACTTGAGGAGATGGCTGTGCTCGAGGTCTGGTTAACCTTCCAGGTTGATAAAGAAATAATCGAAAACCATTTATTTTCATAATATTTATTAACATTTCCTATTAACACACCAAAAAAGGAATATAAACTTAAATCTTTTATGGACAGCGGCTACACATGTATAATATACATGTTTATAATAGGTGCTATAATAATATTAATAATAATAATCTATGACATTTTAAACACTAAGCAAATCCTATATGGCAATTTGTCAGCAATTTCAATGCTGAAGCAAATTTGTGTAGCTTTCGACCTTAGATAAAGAAATAAAGAAATATATATATCCATAATTTTAGCATTTTTAAAATGACTGGGTTGTTCCTACATCAAATATCCCAACAAATTCTTGAAATTATGTTTTGTTCCGAAGCATGACATTTCATCTACATACAGAGCAGATATCTGTATTTGTCCCACATCGAGACAGTTTGGTACTGGTCATGCCTACCTATACATTCAGTCTGACTTGCATAAAGCGTAAAACATTGTGTCACAATTGATGAAAATAAACAAGTTTGAACAGTAAATCATGTTTAAAACTAATAATTTATATTTATCAAGGCTCCCTAGTGGGAGAAAGATTTCCTCGTTTCCTCAATTTTAAATTGCCCCATTATTATACATTCTTCTGTGGAATACGGCTTTTATATTTGGACAAGTATCTTGTTGCATAAAATCAGTCGAATATAGCTCTTCTGTTTGATAAAAGTCCAAATATCCAAATATATTATCTACTGCTCAGAAATCTGTAATCATTTTTTTTTATTTTATGCTTTTTTATGAATTATAAGACTTATCAGTGGATTTTTATGGTAATCTACTTTTTCAAACAGTGAAATTATAAAAAAAAAAAAAATTTTTTTGTCCTTGCATATTTCTTTAAAAAAAATATATCTTTTAAAAAAAACAGACAAAAAAAACACAATAACATCTAATGATAAACTGAGGCAATCAATGCATGAAATAAAAAGGTAATTTGTTTTGGTGTAAGATCAAATTATATTTCATCTCACGATCACCAAAATGATATTCTCACTCTGGCAAGCCAAGAATATGACTTTTGGTGATCACCTGATCAAACAAATATCTTCTTTATGATGTAACCAATTTTTTGAAAAACAAGGAAGTAAAATGTAAATACACGCTTGACTTAATAATAGGCAATTGAATAAAGCATCTCTGTATGGTAACACAAGATTGCTGTAATGTAAAAGACAGTGTGCTACCGACAGATGAACTATACTACAGTGACATTATTTAAATTGGAAGGCGTTGTAATAAGACATTTTGCCAAAGTATTGAAGAATAGAGATAAACATTTACCATTGAATCACAAGTGTATTTTGGAACCTGTCATAACATAAAATTTATTTTTATGTGGTTCATACTTTCAAGTGATCAATTGAATACATGAACATTATTTTGGTATCCAAAAAGGGATAATACAGGTGCATGGTACAAGTGCACAGTGATGACTGAAATGACAAAACTAGTCTGTAAGGCCATTATAAATTAATTGTAGATTGTCATTCAAATTTTTCTTAAAAATTGCGAGAATGATAGGGTGTGGGAGGATTTTACTTTTTGTTTTTAAAAAAAAATAAAAAGGGTCGGGTGGCATGAAAATAAGGAGGCAGGTGGGGATGGGAATCTAGCAATTGATTTATTATGGTCTAAACAATTATACAGTTATTAATGACGGATGCAAAGAAGATAAAAAATTATAAGGAATCTTTTGTGACAAATTTTTCAATTCCAAAAATTAATATCAACACTACATTTTTAACATAAACTCTAAAGCTAATCACAGTGCATCAAGGATTTATTCCATACTTGTTATTGTTTTTAAAAAATGAACTTGTATCTTTCTTGTTTAGAGTTTAAAATTACTGAGCAGATACTTCTTTAACAGTTTAATCTTGTATTGTTACAATTTGACTAAGCAAGATTTACTGAACGGAACAGCTAACCTGCCAATAAACATTTTTTTCTTAAAAGGCAAAAGCAATTGCCTTGAAATCTGTACGTGCAAAGTAAGTATTTCATGCCAAACAGATGCGCACAATTAAGAATATAAAAAATCAATACATAATAGTCTGTTTATGGTGCTTACTTTAATAATGCTACTCAACATTTTGACAAAGATATTGGAAATACAAAAATGGTGGATTAGCTGTTTTGTTCAATATATAATGTCACATATACTGAACGGAACAGCTAACCACCTGGCATTGCATGTAAATGACATTTTATGTATGTTCTCAAAATGTATAAATGAGATTTCCTTGAAAATCAAACTTGAATATGAAAGAATATATAGGCTATCTAAACTCAATACATAGTACCTGTTAACGTTGTATACATATAATAACACTCAAAATTTTGATGAAGATATTGGAAATATATAAGTGGCAGGTAAGCTGTTACGTTCAGTATATCTGCTAGGTTTTCCAACTAGCACATTTGATTGTCAATACATTACTGTGATATGACTGAAAGATTTTTTTGAGAGAAATGCTAATCATTACACAAGAATATTGTAAATAATATTAAAATTTTTGATAGTATAATGTTCTCTAAAATATACTAGATCTCGAAATGTTTTCAAAAGAAGCCAATAAATAATTCCTTTTAACCTAAATAACAGTATCATGACTAAAATGAAATGGATGACTAAATCGTAGTCTTGCTACAGAATACATAGCGCACAAGAACAAAACACAACCATTCAATTTTGTTGCTATAGCAACCACAATTTTTGTCCGACTGGAAAAGTAAAATGACCTGCATTATCTCCTTATTGCCCTCTATACACATGCAATGTTTCACAAACCTAGCTTTGGTATTTTTTGAGTAATATAACCAGACGGAGAGAAGAATTGACGCCTGCCAGCCTGATGGATGGTAAACATATATTCCCCTCTGTTATAACCAGTAGGTAACTAAAAGAAATCTCTTTATAGAATGTTCTTCATCAAATGAAAACAATTCTTTTGGAATCATCCCTCCTTCGGATGTGATCTGTCTGACCAAACTCAAGAGATTCTACATAATAGTCATTAGGAAAAGCTGTAAGCCATCACCACGTCATGTTTTTTCACTGAGATAAATGCTTTCTAGAAATATCCCATCTCAATATTTGAAAGAAACAAAAGAAAACTAATATGATGATGTATGATGAATATGGAATGCTAACATATAACTGAATATTATCTGAAAATGATTGTTATCACCTTGGAATGTTCACATTATGTTCTCACCTTGGAATTTTCACATATTAATGTAGCTTATCACCTTGGAATGTGCACATATTAATGTATGTAACTTACAAATGTTCACATATTAATGTAGGTTATCACCTTGGAATGTTCACGTATTAATGTATGTAACTTACGAATGTTCACATATTAATGTAGGTTATCATCTTGGAATGTTCACATATTAATGTAGGTTAACACCTTGGAATGTTCACATCTAAATGTATGTAACTTATGAATCTTCACATATTAATGTAAATTATCACCTTGGAATGTTCACATATTAATGTAGGTTATCACCTTGGAATGTTCACATCTAAATGTATGTAACTTAATAGGAATCTTCACATATTAATGTAGGTTATCACCTTGGAATATTCACATATTAATTTATATTATCACCTTGGAATGTTTTTATAAATGACTCTTTTTACCTTGGAATTGCCTTGGTCAATAGTTTCTTGCAATTGAACAAAATAAGCAATATTTTTTAACTTTGCTCTTTGACTGGTTTCTGGTTAAAATGCCGGGCCCGATAAGCTCAGTCATTAGCGCGCCTGACTGTCAATCCAAGGGTCACGAGTTTGAATCCCCGCCCGGCAACAGTCCATGATGAATGATATACAGCATTGTATCTCATCATCATTCATCTCACCGCTGATTAAAGAGGGGAAGATATCAGTTACTTATGGAGATTGGGTGTGCTTGAGTACTGGTTTACCTTCCAGGATCCCAGGAAGAAGTGTTTAGGTTAACTGATCGTCAGTTAGCCCTTAATGGCATGAAAATGATGCTAAATATTCAATCAATCAATCAATCAATCAATCAATCAATCTGGTAAAAATTATTCTGCCTTGTTGAACCGCAGATATATCTTAAAAGCAGATATAACCAATATCATTTTTATTATGTAAATTAAGAACTATAATGGTATGGTCACAAGTGGAGAGTCACAAGTGGAGAGTCACAAGTGGAGCATGCCAATTTCAGTGTTTTAAGTGAAATTTAATCCATATTTTGCTGAAACCAACAACTTCAATTGACCTAACATGGACTGTCAATCAAACAAGTGTATAATCAAGACAGCGATAGATATTGGTTGCTACTTCGCCATTTCCCTTAGATAAACAAAAGATGTCTAGAAAAAACTTTATTGTATTTTCTTGGACAAACTATGCCACATGGCCAGTGGACAGAGCGATAGTTGTTTACATCAGGTCAATTATTTATGAATGAAAATATTTAAAACATTTATAATTCTACTATATCAAAAACACTTCAGAAAAATTCATTAAAAAGCATAAATAAAACGTCTTCAGAACAGTTATTACCTTTGAATACCTAAATATTTTGAACCATCGAATAAAATTGCATCTATATTAAAACATAAATATTTCTGCATAAAGAATCTTTAATAATGGGCTTAAATGTTCAATGCTTGAAAAATATTTCATCATTATCTCTGTATCCTTCATCTCCTACAATATATATCATCCAATGCACAAAACAATTTATTGCATTATCAATGCTGTTATAAAACATACAATACATAATACATCACAGGGTGGTGTGACCTGGGAATACATCTGCACTTAAATTGCTCTTGTTTATTAATACCTTAAAAAGCACATTATTTATTATTTACGAAATGTAAAAAGGAACATCAATCTGAAGAAGAAATTTTGCAAAAAGTTTTTTGTACACAATTTTGTGAAAGTAATAAATAATAAAAAGGAAATATAAATGACTTGTGGAAAGTACAATATTACAAAAACGCTTTTAGTGCTATGCTTCCTTATACATTATTCATATGTCACACACGATTCACGTTAAAAGTCAAGAATCCACTTTAGCACTGCATACAAACATGAACTGTTTAATATTGTAGAAGAAATTATCACACAGGTCATGAGATGACATACAACTTAGAAGTATTTTTTATGAAAAACATGCTGTTTGTTTAATTATAATTTAAATACAGGGTGACAGATGGGGAGATGGGGATCGAACCCGCAACCTCTGGCGTGAGCCACCAACACTCTATCCACTACACTACTGCTCCTCTTTTTACCAAGTATTATGACTATTGTACTATTGACTTATGAATAAGACATGTTTAGACATGATCTATAACTTAAAAAAAACACACCAGAATTCTTCCATATTGCTGAAATTAATGAATATTGAATAATTATGCAGCTGAAAACTTAGTGGTAATCCTATGCTCCTGGCCAACAATGAGGTCAAACCTCTAGCCAAAATAAGACAGACAGACAGACAGATAAACAGACAGATGGATAGATAAATAGTCAAGAAAATAAACGTTAAGAGACCAGCAGCATACAGCTACGTTCCATGCACTGTTTGTTTATATTGTCTCAAAGCTTGCAAAAACACTTTTTTAGTTTCCTCTATGGTTTCACTGTACACTTTCATGTCTTCCTCCTTGGCTTTTAATGTACTCTGTAGAGCAGCTTTTAATGCTTCATTTTCATCGCGCTGAATCTCCAGACTGAAAAGCACATTATGGTATATTTATTAAATTAATGGTCTTGGATGTAGCTACATTATGAACACTTCATATATCATTATAATGAAATAATAATGAAATAACGGAAAATGTCTCCTAGGGTAAAAAACACCAAGAAATATTGTAATTAAAATGTCTCTTAAGCATAACAAACTTGGAAATATTGTCATCAAAATGTCTCTGTAACATGGCACTGTTGCAAACATTATAAAGACTGAAAATGTCTGTTGACAAGAATATTCTCCCACTATTGATCAGAAACCAATTTAAAGGGAGTATACTAGAAACAAAAGCTGCAATTGTCTTAAAAAATAAATTAGTTTTACAATGGATAAAAAGCATCTCACTGACATTTATATAATAAAATATGAATTGTTTGGTATGTCAAATCTACCAAAACTTGACAAAATCGATAAAAAAATTTGAGTGGCAAACTTGAAACAAAATCCCAATTCTTAAAATAGGTAGCACTTAAATACTGTTTGATGACAGACACATCATCATACAGACTCTTTCTAAGAACAAACAGTCTTACATGTTAACCTGTATAATGGATCAAACTGAAATCAAAATGAAACAATGTGACTCATTTAATACATGTACATAATAAAATGCGTTGCAATTTTAAGCGGGAAAACAATTTAAGTGTAGCTTAGGTGCACAGACGAAGCTAGGAGATCCCTTGTTAATATATAGTTTTGACATGTGTAAATATATATCCTTTTGACAATATGGGATCAGTGAGTATAGATACACATGATATATTGGGAAAAAAGGTTTGAGCTGATTTTAAAATATCTTGATATACTCCCTTTAAGATTAAGTAAAAAATGAGCCACAACCGAAGTTGACACCTTTGAAATGACCTGTATTTTATAATTATATAGCTACACATCAAATATTAACGTAAAACATGAACCCCTTCTAAAGTTATTGACCTCGAACCAACGAACAAATGAATGAATGGTCAGTGCTTACACTTAATGCCGCTTTACGATGCTTATATAAAACATGTGTATGTAACAAAATGTACAAAAATATTTTTCAAACATAGTGCAAAGAATGAAAATGTAATTTTAACATTGTGCACTAGGAAATATAACAAACATATTTTTTTCAGAACGGTGCATCAGGAAATATAGTGTTTTTTAAGCATGGTGCATAAGGAAATATAATGGAAGTGTCTTTTTAACATGTCCCAACAGGAAAAATACAAAAACCTCTTTTTGGCATGGCATATCAATAATCATTATATAGTGCAAATAGCTCTTTTTAGATTGTCTACCAGAAAATAATGTGACAAAGTTTCTTTAACACGACATCCTGGGAAATATAATCTAAACGTCTGGCATGGTGCATTGGGGAAATATAGTGAAAATGCCAACAAGACACACAATAAAACCTGTAAACATACTTTGTAGCCAGTTCATCAATACTCATACACTGAATCTCTTCATTCTCTACCATAGGTGGCATACTAGTTACACTTGCTGACACCGCTGACTTCCCTGTCTGTTTTTTCCTGGCAGACATGTTACCAGCTGTAAGTATTGATGAAAACATTAAATATTAAAAAAAAAATAATCAATTGATAAAATTACATGGCTAAATTTGTTTTAAATGGTATTTTTTTCTTTATTACGTTATATAGTTAAAAAAAAAGCTGCAATTTCATCAATATTTCTAACAGTAATTTCAATTTTAAGTTCTGATATTTTTCTAAAACACATTTTTTGAAATTAATGAAAACATTTACAATGTACTTCATGGATGTATGTACCGTTAAAAAAAATGAAATGTATAAAACCAAGCATATACCTGATCTGGCGGTTGAGAGGTTTGCCTTCCCA
Organism: Panopea generosa; assembly: GCA_029582155.1. NCBI lineage: Eukaryota > Metazoa > Mollusca > Bivalvia > Adapedonta > Hiatellidae > Panopea > Panopea generosa. Next base: position 70,149,964 of record CM055894.1, on the reverse strand, counting down.
AGTTGTTTTTCCAATAATGCATTTTTTCTTCGTTGTTCTACTAAATCTCTCTGATAGTCCTGCAGCTTATTATTTGATTCTCCTAATCTAAAGATAGTAACAATAGTTTCTGAATAGCTTGCTTTCTGTTCCTCTAATCTAAAGATAGTAACAATAGATTTTGAGTAGTTGCTTTCTGATTCCCCTAATCTAAAGATAGTAACAATAGATTTTGAATAGCTTGCTTTCTGATTCCTCTAATCTAAAGACAGTAACAATAGTTTCTGAAAAGCTTGCTTTCTGATTCCTCTTATCAAAGATAGTAACAATAGATTTTGAATAGCTTGCTTTCTGATTCATCTAATCTAAAGATAGTAACAATAGATTTTGAATAGCTTGCTATCTGATTCCTCTAACCTAAAGACAGTAACAAAAGTTTCTGAGTAGCTTGCTTTCTGATTCCTCTAATCTAAAGACAGTAACAATAGTTTTTGAGTAGCTTGCTTTCTGATACCTCTAATCTAAAGACAGTAACAATTGTTTTTTAGTAGATCGCTTTCTGATTCCTCTAATCTAAAGACAGTTACAATAGTTTTTTAAGTAGCTTGCTTTCTGATTCCTCTAATCTAAAGATTAAATACAGTAACAATAGTTTTTGAGTAGATTGTTTTCTGATTCCTCTAATCTAAAGACAGTAACAAAAGTTTTTAAGTAACTTGCTTTCTGATTCCTCTAATCCAACGACTAAAGACAGTAACAATAGTTTTTAAGTAGCTTGCTTTCTGATTCCTCTAATCCAACGACTCAAGACAGTAACAATAGTTTTTAAGTAGCTTGCTTTCTGATTCCTCTAATCCAACGACTAAAGACAGTAACAATAGTTTTTAAGTAGCTTGCTTTCTGATTCCTCTAATCCAATGACTAAAGACAGTAACAATAGTTTTTAAGTAGCTTGCTTTCTGATTCCTCTAATCTAAAGACAGTAACAAAATTTTTTAAGTAGCTTGCTTTCTGATTCCTCTAATCCAACGACTAAAGACAGTAATAATAGTTTTTAAGTAGTTTGCTTTCTGATTCCTCTAATCCAACGACTAAAGACAGTAACAATAGTTTTTAAGCAGCTTGCTTTCTGATTCCTCTAATCCAACAACTAAAGACAGTAACAATAGTTTTTAAGTAGCTTGCTTTCTGATTCCTCTAATCCAATGACTAAAGACAGTAACAATAGTTTTTAAGTAGCTTGCTTTCTGATTCCTTTTATCTAAAGACAGTAACAAAAGTTTTTAAGTAACTTGCTTTCTGATTCCTCTAATCCAACGACTAAAGACAGTAACAATAGTTTTTGAGTAGCTTGTTTTCTGATTCCTCTAATCTAAAGATAGTAACAATAAATTTTATTTAAAAGTTTGAAATTTACCACTCCAGGTATAAAACACAAGAATTTGAAAAAATTAACTTAGTTAATTTTGTGGTCTATTTTAGCTGTATCGTCATTTATAATTTCAACAGAATGTATCGAACCACATTTCCAATTTTCAATAGCCAAATTGAAGAATGGATAATGTGATGACTGCTCATGCCAAAGGTCATTGGTTCAATCTCAGGCTAAATCCTTATGGTTAAAATCGGTTGAAAAGTTAGGGAGGAGTCAACTGACAAGGACACAACAATGATAGATGCACAACTAGATTTCATACTGATACTTACAAAACACCATACAAAGTTTGGTCAAACTAAATTGGTTGACAAGTATAGGGGAAGAAGAGCTTACAAGGAAGTGTATGATTTAGCATTTAAAATAAACAAAGGGCTGTAACTCTGCCAAAAGTCAATGGACTTGAACACAATGGCAATATGCATAACTGGACTATATTCTAATACTTCCTAGCAAGTTTGGTGAAAATCTGTTGAGAAGATTTGGAGGAGTAGGTGACAAGAAAGATTCAAATTCCACACTTAACAATTAATGTACACATTAAAAAACAATACAAAAATCCCACGCACCTTGTCTGCAGAATACGTGTTAGTTCTGTTAATTTGTCTCTCTCCACCTCTGCTACTTGAGCAACTGTCTTGTATTCCTGACATTGATATTGAAGGTCAGAAAAATGCTGTCTGTCACCAGGATTACTGTGGAATATAAATAATCATGTTATGAAAGGCTAGGTAATGTACCATATACAGTCAAACATGTCTTAAGCAGCCAGTGAAGGGAAGGAGCAAAAGTGGCTTTTTAAGACAGGTTGTTGCTTAATACAGGTTAGTTTACTCTGAAAGCATAGCTATGGAAAATAGAAAAAAATATGGTTGCTTAAGACAGGTGTCTGCTTAATAGAGGTGACCGCTTATAGGTTTGACTGTACATGTCGATAGTTCATCGTGACTATCAATCCAGGGGTTGTGAGGTCAAATCACCATCTGGCCAGTTTCCTTGCATCTCATTTTCATTCGTCTCCCACTACTGATTCAAGTATGAAAGTTATTAGTTTCTTGTGGAGATGGGTGTGCTTGAGTACTAGGAAACAAAAATGATGCTTAACATTCAATCAGTCAATCAGCTATTGATTGCACCTATTGGAATAAGATCAAATTACAAAAATGTCAAGATGTCCTTCATATGCTCTCTTTTAATGGTTTTAACTTATTTTCAACATAAATTATTACAGGTCACGTATGGCATGTAGTTTTATTCATAGTGGAAAATCTTAAAAGTATATACATAAATACTAGGTGAAGTCTAGTCATTCAGACTGCAAATTGCTTGCGAACTCTCAAACTTTAAATCTTTTGACAGAAATGTGCCTCAACCAGCGACCTCAGAGGTGAAAGGTTCATGTAAGTGAATTTCAGTCAGTGCCTTACCTACTGAGCACAAGAGAACCTTAAAGTTTATTCATATGATGTGAAAATTGGAAACAGGGTGCTTGTTACAAATAATATATACACTGAGGGACTTTAAAAACGCAGAAGTCAGATTTCATAAAAACAGCGGTACCCTAAATCATCAACTTTGCAATTAGTAGCAGTTGTAACTACCATTTAAAGCAATGCAATCAACAATTGTATACCCGCCTCGTTGAAAGCACAATATTTGCAATACAGTGTTGAGAAATGTTGTTCCACTGCTGACCCAAGACATGGGACAGCTCATTAACGTTTCTCGGTGGTGGCTGACAAGTGTTAATGTGTCTACCCAACTCATCCCAGACATGCCTAATTGGAGCTTTGCTTTTTTAAAGTCACTCAGTGAAGGCAGAAGGAATTGCATGTAAAATAATGAAGAGAAAAGTCATTGATTAGCAGATCAGATAAAAAAATTAATTCCGAGAGATAACAGTTTTGTGGGGAACAAAGTTCTTCCAAGATGCCAATAACATAAAACAGTTGTCTCAAGAGAAAGAATTTTCTATCAGCACAAAACTGCCATGAATAATTATTTTTCTTGTCTATCAAACTAACTGAATAATGATTTTAATAAAATATTAAATGTCTTTCTTTTAGAAAGATCCCAAGAGACAGAGTTTTCTATCCTCACAAATATGCCATGAATAATTATTGTTCTTGTTTACCAAACAAACTGAATAATTATTTTAATTTTTAAAATTGATAATTATCTTTCTTTTGAGAAGTCAAATCAAATATTTTACATCATGAATTTTGTATACATCATATCATAGATTGTTCCAAAGTCACAGGATAATAGTTTTTTTATCTCAACCCTTGGGTAATATAGAAATATCTTGCATCAGTAAAATTACTGATATTCTTATTGGCATGTGAGAAAAAATTATTATCTTAAAACTGATTACAAATTACCCCTGTTACTTAAATGTCAAATTCTGGTAATCTAAACTGCCCCTTTTACTTACAGAAAGTACCAGTTTATATCAGGGTTATTCAAAATTCTAAAAAGAATTTTTTTCCAATATATCAAAACTATAATATACTCACTGACACTGTTTTGCCATAAAAATACGTAATCAAACATACAAAAATAATATACTGAAAAAGAATTTTCTGACTTGGTCTACGTTCCCAGGTTAGACTAAAACAGATTTTTCTGCTTAAAATTGCAACATATTTTATGACATATCAAATGAGTCATGTGATTTGATTTCAGTTTTTTACCTCATTCTGGCGTACATATTGTAGAATTTGTTTTTAAGAGTACAAATGACAACATGAAGGTTGACAAGCACTATTTAAATGTCTATTTTTAGAATGGAGATTTTTTATTTTAAGTTTACCACTCCGATTTTAATATAGATTTTGTCACCTTTTGGTGGATTTGATTTACCAAACAATTTGGATTTTATTTATTTATGATAATGATATGCTTTGTAACCATCAGGAGATATCAAGAGATTGTAAATAAAAATGAAGACCGTTTCTCTTTTGAAAAAATTTGTGTTGAAAACAAATTCAGGGGGCAATGAGTGGCAAATTTAGAGTTGCCAAAACAGCAAACATTTAGATATTTTGCAACCATTTCTGACGGGCGTAAAATACTGTGATAAAACCTTTGGTATTTCTTAATATTGACATTTGACATACACATATATTAAATCAAATTTTGTAAACAATTTTCATCCATCAAAAGTTTGCACTGAAATGTGTTAAACATAAATCATATATTTTAAGGTTGTGCAGGTTCATCAAAAACCAAAAGAAATGGACAGATGATGTTCCAGATGTATTCATTTGATGCAAGTTAAGCTATATGTGTACAAAAGTTCAAACAAAGCAATATTTAATGATTTAAGAACCATAACTCAAATGTTTATTATCAAATTTGACCAATTAAAAAAAAAGTATCCAACCTTCATGTGTACAACTCAAGAATTATCAAAAATAACTACATGTAATGCAAATTCAAAGTAAAATTTTGTAATTTCCAAAAAAAAAAATAAAAAAAAAATAAAAAAAAAATTATTTGTTCACCTTGTTGACTGGGGCCTGTTACTGCCAGATAATGGTCGATTCCTTGATGGGCCTCTAGATTGTCCCCTTGATGGTGGTTTCACTACATCCCCTACTGGGCCCCTTGATGGCGGAGCAGATGGTGGAGCCATTAGCTCTATTGCATTCATGTTGGATATAGGTCTCTCTGACAATCTGAAAGTATGGTTAGTTAGGTATTCAAATAATAAATTCATCTAACACTAGATCTACATTTATCTAATTAAAATGAATATTTATTGAAAATAAACATATTTTCATGAAAGAGTTTCTCCAGTTTAGCTACCAAATCGTTTGTAAATAAATTGACTCCATTTGTGCTGCTTATAATATTTATGTACAATTTGCAAATCTGTTGTTATTCATATGGATGTGACTTAGATTTAACATAGAAAATAATTTTGATGTAAAAACTTTGAGGATATCAATGGAAATCCTTTGTTTGCTGTTCAAAAACCAAGGATTTTGGAAATGTGAAGGTAGAAGGGTTTTTTTTGTTTTGACAGTGATCCCTGTGGCAGTCCAAAATTTGACACTGGATACCTGACTTCAACAACCCTTTTAGGGCACCTCCATACAATGCTACATGCAAAATCTCAGGTTTATGGCTTGAACTTTCAGAGAAAATTTGTGATAAAATCACGCTGGTTCAAGAACTTGTCTGAGATCTTGTGAATATATGACTGTTGTGAAAGTTTGGTCAATGAGAAATGGGGTTGCTATTCTGTTTACATGACAATTTCAAAATTTTCCCTGTATAACTCTAAGTAAAACAGTGACCCCTGGGTACCAGACTTCAACAACCCTTTTAGTGGGCCTCCAAACAATGCTACATGTAAAATATCTAAGGTGTATGGCTTGTACTTTCAAAGAAAATAATTTTTAAAGTTTCCTTTAAAATGTGCTGATAATCCCTGTGGTGGAGGGCATTTGTGGTTAAATCATGCTGGTTCAAGACACTTGTCCATGATCTAGTGGTTATATTACTGCTGTGCAAGTTTGCTTAAGATTCACTGTAAAATGGGGGATGCTATCATGTCTACAAGGAAAAGGCTTTTGGACAATAGAGCTAAAAACTACTCAACCCTGTTTGGGAAATACACCCCTCCACAGATTGCATCACAAATGACCTAGAAATAAAAAATAGAAATGTGCTTGTCGACATGAATGTCCCTGCTTTTTATTGGAAACCCATTTTTTACCGAAATATAAGTCAGAAAGGTAGTAACTCATGACAATTTGACAGGGGTAACATTTAAGGCCCCGTAATCATTCTTCGAATGGTAGGGGTATTAAAATTGGGGTTGTTGGGCATACACCTGAGCACCCATAACTTTCATGAAAACCTTCCTCATTCTTAACTTCAATACACCCTTGGTAGGTAAGTGATTTGTTGCAATTAAAATATGTTTTTTTCAAAATTAGATAAAAAATATGAATGTTTAATCACATGCATACAAATTTGTAAGTTTGTCTTACAATAATTTTTTTTATGATGCATTTTTCTATGATTACTATATTATTATTGTTACATACACCTTTAATACTTGTAATGGACAATGAACATTAATGTTTATGCTGAATACAACGATGTATCAAATTGAATTTCGTATCCAAACATTTTTTATTTTAAACTGTTTTTTTTTGCCCATGTTTTTCTAACCATCATTGATGGAGGCACAAAGAGGATTATTAGTCCATCTCCTATACATAACTCTAAAGAAAATGCTACAATTGTTAAACTCAATGTACCTTGACTCTGGCGGTGTTCCATTGTTGATGGTGTACTGTAAGTCAACTGTCTCAAAACCTGTAGACGGTCGACTGTCTATAGTCATGGGAGCCGGTGTGATGGACTGTTGTTGGTGTTGTAGTGGTTGTTGTACAGGGGTAAACAGTCTGTTGGCTTGTGCCCTTTGTAAGTGCTGCAAACATGTAATAAAAGTGTCTGTATATTATTTTTTTGTCAAAAACACATGTGTCTCCCCCACTCACAGCTACTGTCCTTGCCCCAAGTAAGATGATATTAGGGATTTTATGGAGTTAACACAATTTACTAGATGCACATTTTCTTAATATGGAGAACATTTGAGTCAAGTAATTGTAAAATTTCTCGTGCAGTAAAAGATATATGGAGCAAACATGAAATACTGCCTTTCTGGCATTTGTCCCTCTCTGTCTGACCTTGACCTTAAACCATCATGGCTGGCAGTTGTACTTTGTGCATCTTCTCAATATTGCAAACATGTTTTATTTAAAGGTCTCTAAAGCAATTAAAAATATATGGACCAGTCACAAGGTATTGCCTGTTTGACACTCAACCTCTTAAGATGACCTTGACCTTGAATCAACACAGCTGGAAGTTGAGCTCTGCCAATTTTCTTACTAAGGGATTTAAAAATCTCCTCATGCATTCCTCCAGCTGATCGCCTGACTGCCCGTCAGACAAGCTAAAAACAAAGTCGCCCGAAAAGGAGAAGGAGATATAATTAATTTACATGCAGAATAAAATAATAAGCCATAGACACTACCTCATGCCCTTAAAAAATTGTTTATTTGCAATGTGACCCTGACCAAGCATTTTTTATGTGGGTAGTTTACTTTTTTTTTGCCAGAGTTAGATTTTTCATAGTTGTTTTTCACAAAAATTGAACAGAAATTATATAAAAATTATACCAAAAACATCAACAATTTGAAATATAACAAAACATTTCCAGTAGTTGCATATAAAGTGGATATGGTTAAAAAGTATGGCAAACACATACTTTTATAAGATGGCTCCAGATTGATTTATTCGCAAGGAAATGTCTGAAACTCGTATTACTCATTCTTAAAAGTGTTAAAAAATAACACTCCACATACAATGTGCATAATTATAAAAACAACCAGTAACAATCATATTTTTACAGATAGTGTCAGACAGAATTCACATCTAAAAAAATTAGAATCTTTGTATCATATTTTAAAGTGAGTCATGTATCAATGTGAAAGATTTTTAATTATTTCAAATAAATGAATTATTCAAAAAAATGTAAACACTGAATACAATTACATATACTATTAAAAAAATAAATAAAATTGAAAAATTGGGAAAGTGGAGAGCGGTAGTGTAGTGGATAGTGTTGGCCGCTCACACTAGAGGTTGGCAATGGGTTAGATCTGCAGCTGGACGCTATGCCTCTTGAAAAACAACACTTAGTACTGGTTCTACATAGAAGAGCGGTACAAATAAGCTTCAATATCATTTTGCAATCAAACTAAAATAAATTAATATGAATTGAATATAGCTACCAACAATAGTGAATAAGATCAAAATCACAGCCAGTCCATTTTAATAAAACAAATTCATGAAGACTTTCATCATAAACAAACTGTTTAATTGTCTGATACTTATTTATGATGTTGAACATTAAACCGGGTTGTCATTATGTTCAAAACTGCTGTCAGCTAGCACAGCATGTACTGCCAAGTTTTAAAAGCACTTTCCCCAGATATCTCAGCAAGATTTAAGTCCAGATAATTGTTCAGACAGGAGAACTGATCGTAAAATCGTAATTACCCATAATCAATATTCACACGAGGCCTTTCCTATGTAATGTTCTAGACATAAATAAGAGATTTGTGCAACAATACGATGCCATTTAATCTATCAATACATATAATATTTTAATAGATAATAATAAATGCCTTTTATCAACTGACAGTGATTTCTAAAGAAAGGAAATGCAGACAAATATTCAGTAATTGGCATTTTTGTCTCTAATGGACCTCATCATTAGATGAATGCAAAATAGTCATAAAGTAGACAATCGAGATTGTTATTAACTGCAATTCTTTGTCAGTAAAATATGGTTGAATACAGAACTAGACTAATTGCATACTGAAATAATGATATATTAAGCATAGACTTTTATTCAGTCATATCAGCTAAATTTTTTAGATTTATGTACGGCATTAATATACCATAAAGAACATCACTAAAAGATGCATATATCCAGTTTCAGGTATCTTCTACTTTGGTGAATCAATGAGAAACTTTGAAAACATGTTTCCAGACCACCATACCGCTACATGGATTAAGTGTCAAAAAAAAAAATGTAAGGCACTCCATATTGGTATAAATAGAACATCAATAAAAGATTCATTAACATTAAGAAAGAATGCATTATATCAAGTTGAAGAAATGTTCTATATTTGGTGAAGCGATGAGAAAACATTTGAAAGCATGTCGCCAGATCACCTTACTGCTACAGAACATGTATTAAACGTATCAAAACCTTAGTTGGCTTGCCTTTTAATTTAAAAATGTCACATCATCGTTAGACAGAGACTTTACTTATCCATCTATGTAAATCTATTTTCCAAGATTTTTAATAAAAATGTTTAGTCTTGGGTGCTATGTGGCTAAGTACATGTAATCTATAGCATTCACTCAACGTTCATCAACAATGTGGGTTCGAACGCTGCTCAGTTCATTAATTTTACATGAGAAAGATAAATACCCATTACCTGCTTAAGAGTATGGTTAAGTTTAATTAGATTTAACTTATTTATTTTACTTTGATTGTGAAACAAGTTATTACCACTTATACAAGTCATGCTCAAAGTCCTCCTGGGCAGAACCAGTACCAAGCATATATGGATATCTGGTTCTATCCAGGAAGACTTCAAGAATGATCTGTCTTTAAAACTTGCTAAACACTATATGTAAAATAAATAACTATAACTATAATATGTATATATAACAGATCTTACATGAGTGTACTTTAATTATTGAATTCATTAAACATATATAGTGCGTGGCTCTGCTGAGAGTTACATGTATATTATTTTTGCCGAGCTTAATAAATTTAATAACAAATGAGCATGAATGCAAGATTCTTTTTATCACATAACTCTGAAAAAAAGTACATTTTCCATTTATTTAACATATCATGTCCATAAGGAACAGGGAAAAGTATAGCATATAAAATAACACCATTTTACTATGACAACGCAACACCATTTATATATGCAAGTCAGAATGTAATTTGACCTTTTACATACAAGAGCCGAGTTAAATGGAAAACACTGAATGATGAATCAGAAGTGATATTATACTAGGTTAATATTAAAAAATATGTCATGGGTTATTGCACTGCAAATTTTGTGATATAACATATTAACACAATCCCGTGTGTTATGTCTTACCGCCAGTTTAAGTTGCTGGATCTCATTCTCCAGTACTTGGACCTTCATCTCTTTATCATTCACTATTTTCTTCAGTTGGTCCACCACATTTGTTTCTTGTTGTTGTTTGGCCGTCATCTCATTCACCATGCTTTGCTGCTCCAATTTTGAATTGTGCTGGTTTTTCTGCATGTCATCCAACTTCTGGCGTAAAGTTGTTTGCTCTTTCTAACATAAAATATACATTAATTGATTTTAAATGATAACTTGTACATGTCTACCTCAGTATACAGAATCGAAGGCATCAGTCATTATTTTTTGTTTAGAACTCAAAATTGGGAACCATTTCTGAATTTATTCAGGGGTCATGAGTTTGAATGCCCACCCGGCAACAGTCTTGTGGAAATGGGGTGTGCTTGAGTACTGGTTCACCTTACAGGATCCCAGGAAACAGTGGTTAGGTTAACTGATCATCTGTTAGTCCTCGACGGCATAAAAATGATGCCTAATATTCAATCAACCTAAATTTATTCTATTTAATTAGTTTGCTTTTTATGGGGATTACTATTAATGCTAACTGAAGGTAAATATCACATATACCATGTCATGTATATACTATAATCACCCATGCTACTCTAAATCATAATCATCACTACAGAGACATGCTTCTATAAGCCCAATTTCATAGACATACTTACAATGAATGATTTATGTTTCTATAAGTTCAGTATAATATATAAACTTATCTTTAGTGCATTGAAAGGTTCAGTATAATGTAGAAACTTACTATTAATGCTTCTATAAGTTCAGTATAATATAGAAACTTACCATAAAAATGTTTCTATCAGTTCAGTATAATTTAGAAACTTACCATTAGTGCTTCTATAAGTTCAGTATAATATGGAAACTTACCTTTAATACTTCTGTAAGTTCAGTATAATATAGAAACTTACCATTAGTGCCTCTATAGGTTCAGTTTAATAAAGAAACTTACCTTTGATACTTCTATAAGTTCAGTTTAATATAAAAACTTACATATAGTGCTTCTATAAGTTCAGTATAATATAGAAACTTACCTTTAGTACTTCTATAAGTTCAGTTTAATATAGAAACTTACATGTAATACTTCAATAAGTTCAGTATAATATAGAAACTTACCATTAGTGCTTCTATAAGTTCCGTATAATATAGAAACTTACCTTTAATACTTCTATGAGTTCAGTATAATATAAAAACTTATCATTAGTGCTTCTATAAGTTCAGTATAAAATAGAAACTTACCTTTAATACTTCTATAAGTTCAGTATAATATAGAAACTTACCGTTACTGCTTCTTTAAGCTAGTATAATATAGAAACTTACAATTAGTGCTTCTATTAGTTCAATATGATATAGAAAATTACCATGACTGCTTCTATAAGTTCAGAATAATATAGAAACTTACCATTAGTGCTTTTATAAGTTCAAAATGATATAGAAACTTACCATGACTGCTTCTTAAGTTCAGTATAATAAAGAAACTTACCATTAGTGCTTCTATAAGTTCAATATGATATGGAAACTTACCATGACTGCTTCTACAAGTTCAGTACAATATAGAAACTTACCATTAGTGCTTTGATAAGTTCAGTATAATATAAAAACTTATCATTAGTGATTCGATAAGTTCAGTATAATATAGATACTTACCATAAGTGCTTCTATAAGTTCATTATAATATAGAAACTTACTGTGACTGCTTCTATAAGTTCAGTTTAATATAGAAACTTACCATTAGTGCTTCTATAAGTTCAATATGATTTAGAAACTTACCATGACTGTTTCTGTAAGTTCAACATAAAACAGAAACTTACCATGACTGCTTCTATAAGTTCAGTACAATATAGAAACTTACCATTAGTGTGTCTATAAGTTAAGTATAATTTAGAAATTTACCTTTAATACTTCTGTAAGTTCAGTATAATATAGAAACTTACCATTAGTGCTTCTATAAGTTCAGTATAATATAGAAACTTACCTTTAATACTTATATAAGTTCAGTATAATATAGAAACTTACCATGACTGCTTCTATAAGTTCAGTACAATATAGAAACTTACCATTAGTGCATCTATAAGTTCAGTATAATATAGAAACTTACCTTTAATACTTCTATAAGCTCAGTATAATATAGAAACTTACCATAAGTGCTTCTATAGGTTCAGTATAATATAGAAACTTACCTTTGATACTTCTATAAGTTCAGTATAATAAAGAAACTTACCATAAGTGCTTCTATAACTTCAGTATTATATAGAAACTTACCAGTATTGTTTCTATAAGTTCAGTATAATATAAAAACTTACCAGTAGTGCTTCTATAAGTTCAGTATAATATAGAAACTTACCATAAGTGCTTCTATAAGTTCAGTATAATATAAAAACTTACCATAAGTGCTTCTATTAATTTAGTATAAAATAGAAACTTACTATTAGTGCTTATATCAGTTCAATATAGTATAGAAACTTACCATAAGTACTTCTATAAGTTCAGTATTATATAGAAACTTACCATTAGTGCTTCTATAAGTTCAGTATAATATAGAAACTTACCATTAGTGCTTCTATAAGCTCATTATCATGTTCATTCTTCTGTACTAGCTGCGGCAACTGCTTTTTCAAACTTTTTATTTCGTTACTTAGCACTTGGTTTCTAAAAATATATGTCATGCAATGTTACTTAACAGATATTTGGACTAATTATCTGTCTTGTTCAGGTTTGTTTTTTTGCAATTCTTGTTCAGATTTGTTACATTTATTACCAGTAAGGCCATTAATAAAGTTAATTGTTAGATTCTCATCCAATTTTATTTTATTCATTTTTTGTATTTTTATTTTTTTAATACTCTTTTATGAAAATAAAAAAGTGTTGAAGCGGCATGAAAATTAGGGGTTGGTGGGGATGATAATATAGCAATTAATTTATTATGGTCTGAACACAATCATATAAATAATAATTTTTTGATATAAAGTATTGTAATGTAGTAAGAACTAAAAATTGAACATCAATCTTCTTTTCAGATTATATTTTGTGTTGTATATACACACTATGAATACCTTTAACAAAACACAGAACATAAACCAAATAATAATAAAAAAATAAGGCATTATTGTAATTACTATGTTTTGGAGAACAAACACCATCTTATTACTCACCTTGTTTTAGAGACATCAAGTTTGTGTTTTAATGCAAAATTCTCCTCCTCTAGTGCTTCTTTCTCAGCAGCCATTTTCTAAAAAACAAAATGCAATATAAATGATGCTGTTTGTTAAGCTTACACTTGAGACACAAGTTCTTACAACCAACAAATCTTGCTTTGTCCCTTCCAAAAACATAGGAAATAATTATTATTACAATTTCAATGTAAGAGTTTGAGTTTATGAAAATAAATTTGATTCTAAAACAATTGACCTGATGCGGGCTGTCAATCAGACTAGTCGTTAATCTAATCAACTATCAATATTGTTCCCAGTGCCACCAGTTTCCTTAGACAAGCTTAAAGTCTCAAAGTAAACACTACATTGTATTTACTCAGACAAACAACATCAAGTGGCAAGTGGGTGGAGCGATAGTTGCTCAAACATCCGGTCAATTTAGCAAAACAACTACAGCCATTTTTTTTAAATAGATGGTGGGGCAGGTTCTTGTAAACAGTTTTTTTTTGCTGTAGGACTAATGACCAATAAAGCATGTTCACCCTTTAAGTATATTGCCACTCACCCTCATTAAAAAGAATAACAAATTTGACCATTTTCATTGTTTTTATATTTTATATATATATTCTGTTAATGAAACTTTGCACAAAAATTAACTCCAAAACATCTGAGCAAATATCGCAATTGATGGACTTGTTTACACTTATTGGTCAATTGTCAAACAGAAAAGTTTACAGTCATACCTGTTGCCTAGCAACATGCACCTGTTGATCACGATCTATAAAGTGTCTATTGGGTTCACCTATTGTGTTGCAATTTCACTATCAAGAAACAATTAGATTTCTTTCAATTTTCAAAATAATTGTGTAGCAAAGTCATACTTTCTCTGTCAGATTAACATTAATAAATTCTTACATGCTCGAATGCAACCCCAACTTGCTTATGCACATGGGAAAGTGGAATTTTTACACACCACCCCCACCTCTGTTAGTTTATACTTATCTATTTTAGCTTGATTACGAAGAAAATTATATCTGTAGCTTATATGAAATGCTTTCCAGTCAACTTCCTGGGTAGACCCAGTATTGAGTGGTTTTTTTTTAGAGGCATTTTGTCAAGCTGAGGATTGAACCTGCAATCTCTGGGATGAGTGGCCAACACTCTATCCACTACACTACCATCCTGCCCCCTAATACGGTAACATGCAGAATCAATTTGATATATACTGGTAGTATACAAAAAAATATACACTGTTGATAATGACACTTTTACCTCTTTAGCCTCTTTTTTCTCATTTTCTATCTTCTTCAACTGTTCTTTATGTCTGTCTGTGGCAGTCCTTCTTCTTCCGGAGGTCAGTGTTTCTGAATCCAGATTTCCTGCCCGTGATGAACCATTTAGTTTCAGTACCTCCTGCTTCAGTTCTTCATTCTGTCAAAATCAATGCGGTTATTTTAAAGGAAGTATATCAGGAAAACACGCTATAATTATCTTAACAAGAGTTGTCAGAAGACAACGAAGCTCACCTATGGGATAAAACTCAACACCCATGCAAAGATTGAGATTGGAGGCAAACACCAAATCTTAAACGCAACTAAATGCAAAAGTTTAACCTGGGTATCTACAGACGACGCTGGGTCATGGCAATAGCTCTCCTGGACATTTGTCCCGGCGAGCTAAAAATTTATTTTAAAATGGATAGAAAGCATTTCATTATCATTAACAAATAAAATCTGAATGGTTTGGTATGTCAAATCCTCAAAACTGTAACAAAATTGATATTAAGATCCGAGTGGTAAATTTGAAATGAAATCCCCATTCTATAAAAATAGACAACACTTAAGTACTTCTTGAAAACCTTCACAAAGCCATTTGGATTCTTACTAATATGAAACAAATTCTACAATATTTAATCAAATTGAAATCAAAAAATGAAACCACATGACTTTTGATAAATCACATGATATAATGCAGAAAATAAGTTTTTAGTCAATTTAAAAATTTTGAAGCATCCTGATAAACTTACTTTAAACTAAAATTTTATTTTCTCAATCTCAATCTAATACCTTTTGATGTAACTGTAGAATCTGTTGAGCTCTGCCGCGCCAGTTTCCGCTGCTGTTGAGACATGCTTGAATGCTCACATTATCTCCTACTTCTTGGGACAGGGCCTGAAGACAAAACAAACACAATGAAAATGGATGGAACTTAAAATATATTTAAAGATGACCACAAATGAGCATCACTTTTAAGCATTTTCCAGGGTTTGGCCCCTTCCATAACTAAAACTTAACTCAGGGTCTGAAAACTTACTTTCATATATTTGCAGCATATGAAAAAAATTCATCAAAATTGCAATAAATGATCATAGTTTTTATTTATTGATTATGCAAGAAGGCCTGATAGTGTAAGCTATAATGTGATTATGATGTAAAATCCTCTGATGCATTCATTTGGTAACATTCTTAAATTTACCTTGCTGGACACAGTTTGCAGTTGCAATGACACTGAATGCAATCCAGATCAAATAAAAAAGAAATGAACTCATAATGCACTTATGAGACCCAAAATAAAAACTATGCAATTGTTTGTGATGTTGATCACTGCCAAAATGATATTGAATTTGTGTCATGTATTTTATATAAGCAACAAATCAATCAATAGAAAAATATATTGTATACATTGTATTATGTAATTTTTAAATCTGTAGCATAAAATAATCCAAATGTCGCAATAATATCAACCAAATTAGAAAGGTGTATAAATATTTAGTAAAGCCTGACTATCAGTACTCTTAATACTTTGAATTTTGTACCTTTGTTGCAAGTCTCAGTTCCTGTTTCAATGTAGAGTTGCTGTTTCTGTAGTCTATCATCTTTGATTCCATTTGCTTCAGTTTGTCTTGAAGTGTCTTAACTTCACTGGGGTCATCTTGCTAAAATAATGTATACAAGATATGCATGTGTTGCTGCTTCCTTTAATTACATGTACTATCAATTACTATAAAGGATTTAATTCATTTTTTCTGGGTTTCATGCAAGTTCAGGGCTCTTGCTCGCACTTGAGGGAATGGTGTCGGGGCCACTGATCTTGGGAAAATTAAATAGCACAGGTTCTTTCAATATACCTAACAATATATGTGTAATGTACATTAAATGTATAGCAAGAGTTGTCAGAAGACAACAAAGCTTGCCGATGGGATAAAACTCACCACCCATGCAAAGATTGAGATTGGAGATAAACACAAAAACTTAAACGCAACTAAACGCAAAAGTTTAACCTCGGTGTCCACAGACAAAAAAATCAGTCCAAAAGAACCATCACTCTGCCAAAATGCAATCCAGAGTTATGTTTTTTGTCTCTGTGTGTTCCATTGATGATGGTGAACACACATGCAAAGTCTCATTCATATCTAATGAGTGGTTGCATAGATATCTTACCTGATAAAAAAAATTTAACTCGAAAAATTATGTCCAAAAAGGGCCATAACTGTGCCAAAATGCAACCGAGAGTTATGGTTCTTGTCTCTGTGTGTTCCATTGATGATGGTGAACACACATGCAAAGTTTCATTCATATCAAATGAGTGGTTGCAAAGATATCTTAAACTTAAATACAACTCAACGCAAAAGTTTAACCTTGGTGTCTAAGTCTAAAAAGGGCCATAACTGTGCAGAAAATGCAACTGATAATGGTAAACACACATGCGAGGTTTCATTCATATCCAATGAGTGGTTGCACAGATATCTTAAACTTAAACGCAAAAGTTTAACCTGGTATCTAAGTCCAAAAAAGGCCATAACGGTGTCAAAATGCAATCCAGAGTTATAGTTCTTGTCTGTGTGTGTTCCATTGATGATGGTGAAAACACATGCAAAGTTTCATTCACATCCAATGCGTGTTTGCATAGATATCTGAAACGCAAAAGTTTAACCTGGGTGTCTTACAGACGATGCTGATGACGACGCCTGGGTCATGGCAATAGCTCTCCTTGGACTTCATCCCGGAGAGCTAAAAATGTGTTCTTGTAGAAAACTTTATTAAAATCATAATATTAAAAAATCTCAAAAACGTTTCCCACAAATATTTCTTTTAGTTTCTTTGTATTTTGAAATTGGGAATTTTGTTACATTGGACTGGGGGAAAAAAGATACTATTTGCCATTGGGAATGGGGCAGAATAACGGCCCCAAAAATGGGCAAATAAGAGCCCTGATGTTTGAAGAAATTGTTAAATCAAGCACAAATCAACTTAAATCTAAAGGAAAAAAAATGAATGCAATTCTTATAATTCCAATCCTGATGACAAATATATCTTTTAAGTCAGATGGGTAAATATATGAATGAAAATTTAAAAAATCTGCTGCATAGTAAGCATGTAGATATATTTAAATAGAAACTTAAACAATAGTTCAATTCAAGAGTTCTAACTAAAAATAAAAGTGGCAATATCCCATATATATAAATGCTTT
Source organism: Panopea generosa (assembly GCA_029582155.1). NCBI lineage: Eukaryota > Metazoa > Mollusca > Bivalvia > Adapedonta > Hiatellidae > Panopea > Panopea generosa. The sequence goes on along the minus strand of CM055894.1, from coordinate 70,132,193 downwards.
AAATTCACAACATTATATGAAAGTGAGATTGGAATTTAAGAACTCGTAAAACAATGCCATCTCCTACTTATAGGCAGTCAACACCTGAGTGACTATTTAAACAAAGTGTTCATATGGACAAATATATTGATTGGGATATTGAGAATCAAAATAACGGGATATCATGACTAAAAAATATATATAAACTAGAACTTCGATGGATCAAACTCGATGTGACTGAGCAAAACAGTTCAAGTTTAGGGTTGTTCAAGCTAAATATCATTCAACAGCATACCATTCATGTAGTAGTACTACATGAATATACATCGAAATTGGAATTCATCCGGGACCAGAAAAGTCATTCGAGCTACATGTGGTGTTCCTTCCATCAATGTTGGAGCAAACATATTTTACTGTGTTAGCATTTCAAATCTGCCTCTCTAACAGAATAGACAATACTACCTTAGATTTGGGCATAAAGGAGACTTTAAAGGCTTATAACATCTCACTTTTTCATCCATGATGGATTGAAGACTCATGGTTGATGCTCTCACAGTCTTGTCTGAATTCATGTTGTTCATCTGAAATGATATGAAAGTGGGCAGAACTTGAAATTAATATATAAACATTGATTGATTGATTGAATATTTAGCGTCATTTTTATGCCATCGAGGGCTAACAGACAATCAGTTCACCTAACCACTGTTTCCTGGGATTAACCAGTACTCGAGCACACCCCATCTCCACAAGTAACTGATAACTTTCCCACTTGAATCAGTGGTGAGAGACGAATGATAATGAGACACAATGTCGTATATCAATCATCACGGAGACTGTTGCCGGGCGGGGAATTCAAACTCACAACCCATGGATTGATAGTCAGACGCGTAACCGACTGAGCTACTGGGGCCTGGCATATATAATATATAAACAACTACTGTTTCAGTAATAACTTTCATTTTGTAATATAAAATTATGATCTGCTGTAATATCTTTATCTCTTTCTTCATTTTTTCCAAGGCAGAAAATGTAGGCCTCATAGTTAAAACTTTGACAATAGGATAAAATAAACTATTTGTTATATTAACCCCATTAAAATCGTGTATATCTCAAAATTGAAACCATTATAAAACAATTTATTGTTTCAAGATATCATTGATAGACTGTTTGAATATTTAGCGCAATTTCTATAAAAGATGATCATTTAACATACCCACTCTTTCCTGGGATCCTGGAAGTTTAACCAGTACTCGAGCATTACTACCTTCACATGTTACTGATACCTTTCCCACTTGAATAGAGAAAATGACAAATATACACGACAGCTGTTTTTTTTGTTATATTTGGCCCCATTCCCCTCCCCAAAACATGCATTTTCCCACTAATTCATGGAAAAGTTTGCCTACAAAATATGTATCTTATTAATTATTAATGTTTTTAGTGGGCTTTTACTCCAGTTTACTAGTTTAAAACAATGAAGAACAGGGACGATGACTTGTAAAAAAAACACTGATATATATCAATCACAGAGACTCTGGTGGGGATTCGAACTTGCAGCCACTGGATTGATAATCTGATGTGCTACTGGCTAAGCTAACCAAACTTGGCCTGGAATAAACAGAACCATAAGCTTGAGGTCAAAATTAAAACAAATATTTGCAATGTTATACCTGCTGTGTCAAGTCGTAACATTTTCTGTTTAACTGGCGACATTTATTTTTTTCTGACTCAAGTTCTGCTGTCATTTCTCGTATCTTCTTTGACAACTCTACAATTTTGGTTCCAGCTGTTTCATTTGTTACTGGTCCACCAGTAGCTTAAAAACAAAACAAACATTTTTAAAAGGAGTAACAATTCAAATATGCCTAATTTTAAATTATTAAGGAATTAAGAGGTCAACAAGTCCATCAGTAAATTCAGTAGTTCTCTCTGTATGGATGTCATCAAAACAAATGCTTCTAACACATTTTAATTTAGTTTTAATCTTTAATATGGTTGCGAACTAACATGTTCTAATGGTATGGAGTGGTGAAAAAATGGAGGAAAATTGCCTGCTTCAGATTACATATTTGCAAATAACTTTCTGAATATTTCATGAAAATTCATGAAACAAAGACAAATGTCATCTCGGCATAGAAATGAACCATCAGTGCTATCAAGTAGCCATGCAAGTTTCGCATTTTTTGCAAAAATTGCAATGGCCCAATTGCACCACTCCCTACCATATCCTTTTTTAACTGAGCAAACTTCATTGTTACATCTTTTGCTAAACTGCAAGATTTACCTGGCCATTTGATAGCATGGCTTGATTAACTCTATTCAGAGATGGCGTTTTGTGTATTTTTCTTGAAACAGTAAAAAAAGGTATCTGCAAAAATGTTACCTGTAATGATACCACCGAGTGATAGCTTTAGCTCATCATTAATGTGCGGAGCAGTGGTGGAGCATCAGACAAAGGATCATGGGTTTGATCTCAACCAGGGCCAGGTGGGGGTGTCCTCAAGCAACATATTATATTTCCATATATGCTTAATACTGTTTCTTCTCAGGAAATCAAGCATGAGTTACTAGAACTTTTATCGCAATCAATTTAAAATATTAAATTAAGTTTAAAATGAATCTATTTTCATGGAGGTATCTTGAATAACTTGTTTTGTGTTTCATCAAAATTTACCTGCCAATGCTGCCTTCTCCTCCTCTCTCTTCTTTTTAAGCTGACGTAGTTCAAAATCTCTCTCACTCAGCAGCTTGTACACTCGACCATTCTCGTCTTTCAGTTCCTGGTGTAAAGAAATAACACATCTGTATATTTCAACAAATACTATATCTGTACAAAAGCGTTCTATCAGGTGTACGATGTCCATTAAATAGTTTTAAGAGTATAAAATGTACATGTAAATTGCTTAACCCTTCACTCCATAGATACGTGTTTCCCCGCACCAATCACAGAAGGCCTTGGAAAACACGTAACGAGCAATCTGAACACTTCCAGCACTGTTTTCCACTCTGTCAGTCAATATAAACATAAATCACCCAATAATTCAAAAGGCGTCTATATTAGAGGTGTCCAAAGGCGTCTATATTAGAGGTGTCAAAACGCATATCTATGGAGTAAAGGGTTAAATGTCTATGTTTACGGATTTTAGTTTTTGATGACTTCTTGTCTCAGGTGAAATTTATTAATCATATACAGTCAAACTTGTCTTAAGCAGCCAGTCAAGGGAAGAGGTAAAAGACATGTTGCTTAGTACAGATTAATTTGTTCTGAATGCATAGAAATGAGAAATAGCAAATATTGCTGCTAATGACAAGTGGCTTCTCGATAGAGGTGACCGCTTACACAGGTTTGACTGAATGTCTAAATGATCAGTGACAAATCATAGTATATATCACAAAACATAAAACTATGCAAAATAATTTTGATTCATATTTCCTAAAGTGCAATGCATTTGACACCTCAGATCTGCCTATATACTGTATTTTCAAGTCAATTAAAGTGGGCTACACACAGCTGAAACATTAAGACCAATCAGTAGTTTTAATATCAATTTCTGACTATATTTCATAATAGCATTGTAACACACTCTGAGCATAATATTTTCATTGAAAGTCTTGACGGCCCAAAAAAGCATGAAATCAACATGTAAATTGCAGGGGTTGAAAAACGTGCAAGTCTGATGTCCGGGACCTTTGCTTTTTGCTGTTGGACCTTTGAAACTTTACTCAAGCTAGGTCCTGTGGACCTTTCAAAATTAAAAAAAAAGCATCGACCCTCCAATAAAACTAGTACAAGCAGCAGATCCATTTCTGCACAGATCTCCATTGATTGACTCAGTTCAGCAGTGACCAAAATGAAAACTATTTAATGCAGCACATGGTTGATGTCATTTCTAAGGCCCTAAGGTTAATGGAATCTATCAAAATATGGAATACATAATGCCAATGTTAATAGTCAATCTCGGACCTTTCTAAAATTCTTCCAGACCTTTGATAAAGACTCGGTAAATAGAAATGTCTTAAGTTCCATGTAAGAACAAACCTAGACGATTTTCTATATTGTTGATAAGAACATGATTTCTGACCTAGGCTACTACATTTGTAGAATTGACAAACTGTTTACCTCCTCAATTAATGGATGAAAGTACATGTATATTTAAGGCTCATGTTCATTGGCACTAAAAATATTATAAAATCATACATGTCACTATTTAGATTATACAAAAAACAAGAACACTTTTATGAAACATACCCTTATTTGTTCATTCAAATGGTCGACTAGCTCCTCTGATACATAGCTGCTCTGATTTGGTGGAGCTATCTGCAAACAGTGATTATATATTTTGTGAAATATACAAGTTGAATACAGAAATTAGACAATTTTAATAATAATTATTATAGAATTTATTTTTACCAACTATTTCTTATGTTTATGATTTATTTCAGATAAAATGTCAGATAAAAGATAAAATGACAGTGCTCCAGATCAGCACTTTTTGGCAGTATTTAAGCATTGAAATTTCTGAATGAATTTATAATTAGGGGAAAAACAAGCATTGGATACCAACAATTTTGGTGTTGATTTGTTGATTTTAAGTAGCAATTTAATTAAAATGTTAATTTTTACTCTTAACAGAATGAAAATAAGCATTGTATACAAATTTAAGGAGTAAAATACTCATGAAGAAAAGTGCATCTGTAGCAGTGATTTGATTTTCCCAAAATGCAGCAGTGGTCTAGTGGTAGAGCAACTGCCTTGCATGTGGAAGGTTGTGAGTTCAATCCCTAGCCAGATCACAAAAATTACTTGAAAAAATGGCAATGGAAGCTTCCTTTCATGGCGCTCAGGATTTAGGTTCTAGGTCTGGTTAGCCTGTTGTCAGTATAATGTGACTCAGTGGGTATCATACCAAGTGTCTGCAGCTTGATACTCCATCATGGCAGCGCTCAAGTAAAAAACATCACGATATGACTAAAAAATTGTTGAAAGTGACGCTAAACACCAAACAACAACATCGATATTCTCTGATTCTTCAAACACAGGCTTAAGTGTCAACCCTTTGGTCAACATTTCTTGTAGATACTTTAAAAACAACATACAACTATTTACTTTTAAATCCAGTTGATCAGACACACCAAATGCAGTGTTTGTCGACGTTGTAGATATGACAGAGGCTGTGTGTGCTCGCTGCTGGTCATCTCTCCTTTGTTTACGCCGCATTAATTTCTTTTGTTGTTGTTCTTGTAACAGTTGAAATTGATTGCGTAGGTTCTCCTCTGAAGTTGCCATGTTTTTATTTGTAGGTTTAAGCTGAAATTAAATAGTTTAAAAATACTGACATAAATTTAGAGTTTAATTCATATGCAAAATATGTATTTTTTATATGTAGATATATACTTAACAAGATACTAATATCTAAAACTATATTGTAACCTTAATTTTATTGTCTTACATTAAGTTGGTATTAACACAATACTCTAGACCATTCACTTGTCATAAATAATGGTTATATCTTATTTAGAATATTAAAAACTGACTAAAATGGGCCAACCAACAAATGTTTTTAAAACTTGGAAGTGGTGATGATATAGAAATTACAAATGATTTCTAAATGATGAATATTTCTCCATTTCCTACGTCTTCCTAAATTGGTTCTCTAGTACATAAAAATAAGACAATACTTGAGATAACAAGTAAAACTCTGGAGATGAATGTGATCTGGCAAACTGTTAAGTTGGACCTAGTGGCAGTAGTGTAGCATATGCACGTCTCTTAAGATGCCTTTTAAAGATTTTTTATTTAGCATCTCCAGATGGACAGCAAATCCAATACCCAAACAATAGAAAAACTGTCCATTCATGCCTTAATTAATCAGGCTTCATCTGAGCTAGCTCTAGCATTCATCTACCACACATCTCTATGGTATCAAAATATCTTTGAAATGTTTTCAGTCCTACGACAGCTTCATTGTTCACAGAGATGCTGAAAAGTCAAAAATTTAAAAGAGACTAACCAATCTGAAATATCCCTTGTATTCCTAATACCGCGATATACCTATTACCGTGAATGCCCGTCTAAAAACAATCTGAGAAGACATGCGAAAAGCTCCAACTTCCGTTAGTGTCGGCATTTGTTTTTATTTAGTATTGGCAACTGTTTATTACTCAGCATACTTGAGTAACCTTATTTCTGTTTATTATTGACGCCATTCTTTACATGGTTGAAAAAAATTTAGACTCGCGGTATTAGGTATGACCAGTATATTTTTTTAAATAAAATAGTGTCCGTTTCATTCAAAAAAAAATCTTACCTGTCCGTAGATGCTAAATGTATCCAATTTCTCCACAAAGAAATTATATGTATGTTTCGCGCGCAAATAATAAATACATTCCTCGAATTAAAATTCACAAAATTCCTATGTGCATACCCCACCCACAATCATTTCAAAAGAAGTGTTTATATTTAAATCTAGAGCAATGCATGTTGGTGGACTTAAGGAGAATATGTTTGTATTGGAACCGGCTTAAATATTTTTAATAGTCAAATTGCCTTTTCGTCTCTGTCATTTAAGTTTATACGTTAAATATCTGTAAAACTCGGAAGAAATATTTTGGTCGCGACAACAAAACTGTCCAGCAATAAATGGCTTTCCTCAGTTTTGATTGGTCGAAAATATTTAAGAACACAATGATATGCATTGAACCCAAAGGCGAGCATTAGATTGTACCAACAAGCATAGGAAATTATAAACTGTAGATCAGACTTTGATCACAGGAATCTGAAGTTCTATGTTCGATATATGTTCTATATTCGCTTTACACTAATGTTTGATAATGTATACCATAGGTGTCTCTGTCTCTATTCTATAGATATGTCTGTGGCATAGCACTGTAAACCGAGAATCAATCATGGTATATTATGTAGCAATGGCATTGTGTTACCACTAGGTGATGCTTGCACACTCGAAGCTTGTGACGTAATCTGTGGAAACACATTGTAGCAAAGAGGGTCCGTCGAAACACCCAAAAAATTAAAAAAAAGAATCTATTAGAGAATATATAAATGTGTAAAAAGCATTTAATAACTCTTTGAATGATAAACAGTATGCATAAGCATAGTTTATCAGAAAATTGTCAAAGAAATATATTGGATGCTTTTTACTATTTAACCATAATAAGTTATATCACTTATTCAAATAGGTGATACCACTTATTCGAATATGAATAAGTGATATCACTAGTTCATTTCTAATAAGTGATATAACCTATTCGAATAAGTGATATCACTTATTCGAAATGAACTAGTGATATCACTTATTCGTATAGGTAATATAACTTATTCTATTTACCAAGCAAGAAAACCTGAATGGTCACTGCAAAAAATGACTCAGCAGTGCATATATGATAAAAATGATTCAGCAGATATATGATAAAAATAGTTCAGGCGACAAAATAAATTATTTGACAAAATGATTAAAGAATTTTTTATTCTCAATGTATAATATATTAACATCCTTGGGATAAATCATTGTTTACATTCCTATCAAATAGGTGATATCACTTATTCGAATAAGTGTTATCACTTATTCGTTTCACATAAGTAATATCATATATTCGAATAGGCGATATCACTTATTATGGTTAACTAGTAAAACTACACTCCATAGAAATCAAGGACTATATAATTCCTTGAAGAAATTAAGTTTTTATTTTATTTTAAACGCAGTTAATGAAAGCTAACCTATCCAATTTACGTAATTGTTTGTTTTTTTACCTGTTTTTTTCCCACACAGTCACGTAAATTACACACTTTCAGTTCACACTATCCATATTCATGATGTGATAGACAATTTTACGATTTTCTAATGAAATAGTATTATATAGTTCAACATGTCACGTTAGCCTACGGTATGTGTATAGCATACATATATTTCAGCTAGTACCACTGAGGTGTGATTAGGACTTTGCTAACCTATCCCGGAACCTTATTAACCACCAATGGAAAAAGCAGGGAATTCTATGCCTGTCCTAAAATTCATAGCAATTGAGTGCTTACTAAACTATGACGTCATTATAATGTTCCCTGGAGCAAATGGCCTATCAGCATGCTCGTAACAATTGCTGGTTAACAGACCCAATCGGGAGAGCTGGGTTCGTTCTACATACTAGTACTTTGCGCAACCATTAACCAGCTACAAGGAGTGTGCTGAAGGAGCAACATGAATGTATTTTATATAATATGTTAAGTTTTCAAGATTGTATTTGCTATTTTAATTTAATGAGTTTAATCCATATTCCCAGGTTAACACAATCTCTATTTGTTTCCAATGCAGGTACATAATACACATAATAAGACATATTGGTAAGCTATATAACTGACACAATCGTACATGTACTAAGTCTACAAAGAAGCACACATATAGACGTACACACATATTAGCATATAGAATATTAGTTACGGTTATCAGCCCTGTATACGAAAACACAGTTTCTATATTAATTGCATAGTGTTTTTACATTGGAAACTTGTCACAAATATTTTTTTTATTTCTTCTTATTTTCTGGGTTTTTTTCGTTTGTTTTTCTTTTTTTCTTCTCTTCCCCCTATTTTTCTATTGCTTTATTTTCTTCTTTCTTTTCTTCATTTACATTTTTAAAACACTGTTGCCGACACTAATTACTGCATTATTTTTAAACAAGTGGGATATCACCGACAATCTCTGATCATAATTTTCTTTTCAACTCTTATTTGTTTTCACATTTTCTCTAAAAAGAGGTGCAACATAATTTTATAGAATCCGATATTAAATGGAATAAAAGGGGTTAGAGTAAATTGAACATAAATAAGAAATCATGAATTTCATATTCAATAGAAAAGTGTTCAAATCATAATATGCTCAGTATCAAAGAGACGCAGCCATTCCTAAGATTTTTTAACATGACCCATGTAGGTTTATAATAAAAGCTAATTTAGAACAACTAACGTAGGACGTGAGAGAAGCCACCTCAAAACATCCCGCATCAGATCAGTGTGACGTCTAATAATGTCAGAGACAGCACTGTATAGCTAATAGTTACAATAATAAGTAAGTCAAGTTAGAGACGAGTAGTTCATATTTGAAATGATTGTTAATACGTTATTAGTTATGTATAATCACTTTGTAGGTGTCATTCCACCATTGATTTTTGTTCTTTATTTTATAGTAAATAATAAAAGTTTGAAGGCTTGTCATTCATGGAGAATCCCAAATGAAAGAAGTGAAACCTACATTTTACTGTTTGTCAACCTCTGCACTATCAAAATATGATGAGAAAAGTAGGGGTCATGTGTCATATAAGAGATTTTTTTTTCTGCTCAGTGTGTACACTGGTGACAAAGTGAAAGTAGACTTCCGAAATCATGTATTCATACCCCAATTTCCAAGCATCAATTTTTTTTCTAAATTCACAATTCAAACATGACAATGCTATCAAAATGTTCAAAATACATCAATAATGCCATTCAAAAAAAAATGAGCATTAAAATAAGGAAAATGCATTTTTAAAGAAGAAGAAATGAGGATTATTTAAAACCGCCATTGTGCGACTACCCCACGGAAGCACATCCTTTTTGCAATGTTGGTACTATGCCTTGTAGGAAAAATAAAAAACAACGCTCATGTTAATATTTGATAATTCATTTAATATTCAAACATGTCCGCAGTCAGCTATTGCTATATCTGTTTTGTGTCACTCGGAGAATTTTAAATGCCTCCCGAATCAGGTCTATTGACCCTCAATGAAAAAAGCAGCGAGTCCAATGCCTGTCCCAGAATTCATAGCAATTGAACACTTACTAAATTATGAAATCATTCCAATTTCCCTTGAAGCAACTGACCAAACAAGGTGCCCAAAATGTGCTACTATTTAACGGACCCATTCGAGAGAGCTGGGTTCTTTCTGTAGATGTCAACACGTATAATTCGCTTGCAACTAAAAGCGTTAACCACAGATATTTGTGCTACTTATTACTGACAAGTCTCACATACTTTTTATCTGTCGTGCATACATCCGCTTTAGAAAACCAATTACTTTTAAACAGATATCAACGTTACAATATTCCGATGTTTCATTTGTCAATTAGTCGTTTTTCACGTCTGGTAGTAAGTTTCATTACATTCTCACGAACGAATTATTCTTATATGATACATTTGCAGAAATATCATATATGACTTAATGAAATATTAATACAGATGAGAGAGTTACGGAGTTGGCTGTTTTCGCTGTCGCCCACACATGATGATCGTATATTTTTTGCAGAGAGACAAACCTAACACCAAGGTCCGGCATGAAGCAATAGGCATTCATAACAAGCTAATTGTTTCACAACTTTTGTCAAATAATCTAGCTTCAAAGATAATGAATTTCCCCGAAGACGTGGTTCCTGACGAGTACTGGCAATTTTAATTATTTGCGGTAATTGAAAATAAAAACATTGATGAAAACAAAAGTCGGTGAGAATAAAGCATGACACATATTAAAGATACAGACCAGCGATTTGCTGACTTTGTGATGCCTGGTAGCTTTGGTGACAAAATAAATATATGAAAAAGTAAGGCGTGGAACCCGTGAAGCAATTTAGCGGTAAATTAGTTGATGACTTTAATTACTGACGAAACACCATATGTGCTCTACAATAACACTCACTCTCTCAATCAAAAACTCTCTCCCTCACTCTCACTCACTCAAAAACTCTCTTCCTCACTCTCACTCACTCAAAATCTCCTTCCCTTACTCTCATTCACTCTCTCAATAAAAAACTCTCTCCCTCATTCTCCCTCTCTCTCTCAATCACACACTCTCTCCCTCACTCTTTCACTTGCTGTCACTCACTCAGTTTCACTCACTCTTTCACTCAAAAACTCTTTCCCTTACACCCTTTCACTCGCTCTCATTCACTCAGACTCACTCAGTCATTCACTAAAATATCTTTCCCTTACACTCACTCACTCACTCACTCTCTCACTCACTCACTCACTCACTCACTCACTCACTCACTCACTCACCCATTCAATCAACCACTCATTCGCTCACTCACTCCTCGTTCACTCACTCAGTCATTCACTCAAAATCTCTTTCCCTTACTCACTCACTTACTTACTCACACACTCATTCACTCCCTACCTCCCTCCCTCACTCACTCACTCTCTTACATAATATAAACAATTATAAAAAATATATTGCAAATAAATGCTGAACGAGGAATCATAGTATTTTGCCGTTCAGCAGTTGGTAGATCCAAATCAATAGTCCAGTGACACATTTGCAAAATATTTAAATTTTCCTAGACCCGTTGGATATAAATAACAATTATACGGTAATTTTGTCATTGGTAAAATGATAAATTCCTTGGGATATTTTTCGTTTCTTGTATTTAATGCATATTTGCAAGATTTTTAAAATAATGACTATTGATTGTATTTCAGTTACATATCATTATTCTTGTTTTGTACGAAATAAAAATATATTAACGCTTTATTTGAGAACAATCTAGAAACGAATTTCTAATAAACCTGTCTTAGGGAAAAACATAATTATGATCAGGGCTTTTGGTCAAATCAGATTACAATAACGCACTGATCATTAACATTTACATTACCATTAATGCTGTAATTTTTAGCTAGTAACTTTTTTGTATATTTTTCTATTTTATGACAGACTGATGCCACCGAGATGAGCTATACAAGTTCGACCTGTCAATATAAAACTGCTTTGTTCAGTGCTTAGTTCTCATGATTTAATCAGTTTTTAATATACGGCTTCAAGCATATATTTTTTCCGGGAGAAATAAAAACAACATATTTTGTTTAATAATCATAAAATGTTATTAATCCTCATAGAAATATACACTATAAGATAAGTAACTGTTTTACAACTCACTATGGATTACAAGTTTTCTTGGTGTTAACGATTGTTTCTTCAACCGATGTAACACTAGTGGGCTACTCATTTACTCTGTTTTTCAAGTTGACGTTAGTGCAGTAATAAATAATTTTTCTTATCGATTCGAGAGCTCTTTCTAAAAAACGCATTGTTAAAACTATACAGTGCATATATAAAAAAAACAAAATAAAAAAGCATAGAATTCAATACCTGTCCCACAATTCATAGCAATTGAACGCTTACTAAACTATGACGTCATTCAAATTTCCCTTAAGAAACTGACCAGTCAAGGTGACCAAAATGTGCTGTTATTTAACGAACGGACCCACTCGGGAGAGCTTGGTTCGTTCTGAAGATGTCAACACATATTATTCGCATGCAACTAAAAGCATTAACCACACATATTTGTGTTACTTATACCTGACAAGTGTCACATAGATTTTATCTATCGTGCATATATCCGCTCTAGAAAACAAATTATTTTTAAACAGATATCAACGTTACAATATTCCGATGTTTCATTTGTCAATAGATTTTCACGTCTGGGAGTCATTTTAATTACCTTCTCACGAATTATCCCGGTATGATACATTTGCAGAAATATCATATATGACTTAATGAAATATTAATATAGATGAGAGAGTTATGAAGTTGGCTGTGTTCGCGGCATCGCCCACTTGATCAAACGAATCTTCCCGCGAACACAGCCAAATAGGTGGGCACGCGGGGATCATTGACACAAGAAAATGGTCTTCATGTGGTAAAAATCTTTCAGACTGAAAAAAAGAAACAGTTTTTACATGTCTGTATTTGGTGATATATCTAGTGGAATAATTGGCGATGACTACAGTGTACTTATTTGCTGCAAGCTCATGTGATATGAACTTATATGTAGCACGTGCATGTCGTAAACTATTCCGGTTACATTTAAGTTCATATATCATGCATGTTCAACAAACGAAGTACATGCCTTATATCAATCCGCTCGTTTGTCAGCACCATATCCGGTTTCATATTTATTAAGCATCGGTACAAGGGTTAAACTATGTGTTCACGTTAAAGTTGCTCAACGAACAGCAACAGTTGTGATCCTTTGTTCCTTAATCATTATTTCATGACGTCAAAATCCTTACTACCTGCAACCCTTTTTTAATATGTATTCGTTCTTTGGTAAATGGACGACACACTTAATGATGACAGGTTCAATGCCAGACTTTAGAAAGGAGGTAAGGCGTCAAGTAATTGTTATATAACATAATCCCATTTAAAAAATGAAAATAATAACTAGAAGTTATTTGACTCTCTGCACCCTATGTACAGATGTTCACAAGACACACCATAGCCTACTAAAACCTAAGTACGTTCTATTAAAATTATAGCCAGACGGTGTTGTGACCGATTTGATTGTCTGCACGAGATTACATTATGTCAAATTCATGTAACACCATTTGATAAAGATAAAACAAAACTAAATTGAAATAAATCAATATAAAATAACGGACACTGCAGTTATAGCTTCTAGCATCAGCATATCGGATATTAATAGTGTAAAAGGACGGACTTTTGCGGTGTTACCAATATTCAGCAGGAAAATCTTCTAAATTCAATTTGTTTAGATAGTTAGTGTCAAATTTTTGCCATCGAGAGCTGACAGACGTTCATTTAACCTAATCACTTTTTCCTGGGATCATGGACGGTTAACCAGTACTCGATCTCCTTAAGTAACTGATAACTTCTCACTTGACTGAGGAATGAAAGAAGAATGATAATAAAACGCAATATCGTGTATCAATAACGACGGAGACTGTGACCACTGTTTTGATTGTCTGACAGGCTACCAACCGAGCTAACCGGGCCTAGCGTTCTCCTCAAATAAAAAATAATTGTATTGCAAACTAACCAGATCAAATCATTTTGTTAGGATATTGTTAAATCGGTAAATATTTACGAATGCATGTATAAATTCATCTTGTCACAATAGTCATTAACGGTACCTATAACAATGAGAAAATGTTACAATAATTGATAAAAACAACAACAACATATTGGTTATCTAGTTGGTACGAGTTTCTGCCATAAATTATCATATAAGGGAATAAGAATACATAATTAGGCTTAATTCTTTTTATCTTCAAAGCCACATGCGTTCTGACCAATTTGAGGTTAAACTCATTTTGTCGATAATGCAGTTTTAATCAATCCAATATTTAGGTATGGTTTTGAATTAAGCTAGTGGCGATTATCAACAAAATATGTTTGACGAAATCAGACTAGCATTAAACTCTGCGTTAGGCTGGTGGTCATATAATACGTCGCTCGTGTATGCTCATTTTCTTCATTTTTTCTATGAGTTGCCTCCACAACAGACTTATATACCCGATTCTCGTATTCAATAAATATAGCACCAAATACAATCATACAAAACTGTTCGTGGTTTGAACAAGTATAAATGCACCCTTTGATGCAATATGCCCAATCTTCAATATACATGTTCAGCGTGAAGGAGCTAACGTGTCTCGTGGACAATACTGTCCACACGCATATCCCACATGCAGCACCTTTACTAACATATTTGTTTAACAATTGTCACGTAGTTTTTATCTTCCATACATAAAACATATCTGGTTTTAGACAACCAATGAATTAAACATTCATATATTAACGTTATAAAAGTCTAATGTTTCATTTATCAATTAGTAGTTTTGTTAGCCGCTTGAAGTGATTTTCATCATTTGTTACATTCTCACGGACGAATTATTACGTTATGCTACATTTAAAGGAATATTTACATTAATTTAAGTGTTGTTTTTGCATTGGAGGCTTGTCATACACATATTTTTTCTAATTTTTTTGTCTTTCTATTACTTTTTTTCTTTTTTCGCTATTGTTTCTATTGCTTACTTTTCCTCTTGCTTTTCTGTCTATTCAATTTTAAGGCACTGTTGCCGAAATTAATTATTACCTTTTCAGTAAATAATAAACTTTAGAAAAAAAAAAAAATGATAGGAACGATCAATGTTTATGTTATCAATATGCATCAATATCAATAAACACAGTGGATATCGCCGACAGTCTCTGATCATATTTTACTTTTCATCTTTTTATTTTAATTTTAACGTTTTCTCTAAAAAGAGGTGTAACAGATTTTTTTATAATCCGATATTAAAAGGAACAAAGGGGGTGAGAGAAATTAAACCTAAATATGAAATCATGAATTTCATATTCAATAGAAAAGTGTTGACTGAATATTCATAGTATGTCCAATATCAAAGACACACAGCAATTCCTATGATATTTAACGTGACACATGCCATGTGGTTTTATATTTAAAGCTAATTAAGAACAATTAACAGGAGGCGAGAGACGAAATCACCAAACATCCTGCATCCGATCAGTGTGACATCTAAATATGTCAGAGAGATCAGCGTATAGCTAATAGTTACAATAATAAGTCAAGTTAGAGGCGAGTGGTTTATATTTGAAATGATTGTTTACACGTTATTTGTCATGTATAATCACTTTGTAGGATAAATACAGAACAATGCTCTTGATAATATTTAATAATTCCAATCATTTGTAAACATGTCGGCATTTAGCTATTGCTATTATGATCTGGGTTTTTTTGTCACCCGGAGACTTTCAATATTCTATATATAGAACTTGATATCTCGCGAATCAGGTATATTAACAGCAGGCAGTTCCATGCCTGTCCCACAATTCATAGCATTTGAATGCTTACTAAACTATGACGTCATTTAAATGTCCCCCGAAGCAACTGACCAATCAAGGTGCTCAAAAGTGCTGCTATTGAACGGACACACCCGGGAGAGCTGTGTTTGTTCTACATATGTCCACACTTATTACCCCTATGAAACTAGACATTTGTGCTACTTATTATTGACAAATGTCACATAGCTTTTATATGTCATCCATATATCCGCTTTAGATAGTCTATTATATTTAAACAATTCTGATGTTTCATTTGTCAATTAGTCGTTTTTCACGTCTGGTAGCAATTTTCATTACATTCTTACGAGCGAATTATCCTTTTTATATGATAAATTTGCAGAAATACCATATATGACTTTATTTAATATTAATACAGATGAGAGAGTTATGGAGTTTATAACTGCCGCCCACACGATCATATAAATCTTCCTACGAAAATGACAACCAGGTGGGCACACAGGACCACTGACACAAGAACAGCGTCTTTATATGTTAGAATTTTTTCATACAGAAAAAAGGAACAATTTCATATGTCTGTATTTGCTGCAATATTTAGTGGAACAATTGGCGATAACTTCAATATGATTAAGGAATAATGTTATTTGTGTTGAAGTCTCATGAGATATGAATTAACATAAAGCACGTGCCTGTCGTAAACTTTTCCCGTTACACGTAAGTTCATATCTTATGAGTGTTCACCAAATAACGTTTTATATAAATCCACTCGATTATCAACACCATACCCAGTTTCACATTTATTTAGCACCAATAACAATAAGAACGTAAAACGAACAACATCAATATAATTTTTTACCTCATATATGTAAAACTTAACAATACAAATGTTACGTTTGAATAAGAAAAAATGTTATAAAATAGATGTAGTATAACTCACACGTGTGAGTTCATTTTCTTCTTTTTTTCGATGATTTACTTCCACAACAGATTTATATGCCAGATTGCCGTATTTAGATTAGAATCAACTGATAGAAGGATATTCATTTTCTTGTTTTGAAAAATAATATAAATGAACGTTTAAATGCAATATGTCCAATCTTCAGTGTACATGTTCACCGTGCTGTGAGTTGTTCTGCAACAGCAACAGAAGTAATTCAAACATGCCCGCATTCAACAATTTCTAAATGATATATTTTGTGTCAGGCCGATAACAATGTCAACACTTAAATATCCCGCATGTAATTAAACACATTTTGTAGTTTTATTAACGATTGTCACGGAGTTTTTACCATATATATCTGCTTATACAAAACCCATTATTTAGACACTCCGATATTAACGTTACAAATTTCTGATGTTTCGTTTGGCAATTAGACGTTTTGTTTTGTCTGGAAGTCATTTTCACCAATTTATTTTACATTCTTACGGACGAATACATGATAATATATTATGATAAATTTTAAAGATTAATACATATGATGCTATGAAATATTAATATACATGAAAGGGTTATTATGTTTGCTATTTTCGTGGCATTGTCAACTTGACCACATGATTATCATTGCGAAAAAAGACAAACAGGTTGACACACGGGATCACAGACACAAGAACAACGTCTTTTGTTTGTCAAAATTATTTCAAACAAAAAATAGAAAAGATTCGTATTTCTGTATTTGGTGCTGTATTTATTAGTATCCTTGTAACTAGGCCATGACTTTAATACAATTAAGGAATGAAAAGTAATTGTTGAAGGTTAATGGTATCTAAGCCTATATGTACCACGTGCAAAGTCGTAAACTTCGCTCGTTCCATGTTGGTTCATATTTTATAAATGTTCAGCAGATAAAGTCTATTTCTTTTATCTATACTATTAATCAACTTGAAACTCCATACCATGTCTGGTTTTAGATTATTACAGCACCGATACAGAAGTAACTTATATATACATCCTGACATTTTAGTTGATCGACAAACAGCAAAAGTTACATCTCCTGTTTCACTACCCGTTGCTACATGCTATCAAAACCGTAGATAAATATAACGCTTTCTGACGGCATGGTCAATTGCAAATATGGAACAATGTTGTTCCATCCAAAAGTATGCCTGAAGATAAAATGAACGTGCATGGGTATGCGTTCATGGGAAAGAAACACACAATTATATATATGTTATACGAAGAAATAAGGAAAGGATTGCAGGTGTCAGATGTAAGGTCAGTTTAGTGCACAATTATAACTTAAAGTTGAATTTCCTTGGTGATGTTCTCATAAAATGATCGCTACACGGTGTTATGACCGGTTTGCTCATCTACACTAGATAACATTGTTTGCGATATCATATAACACCATTTGGCATAGATAAAACAATCTAAAACAAAATCAGTCAATATTAAATTACAAACACTGCAGTTTTATCTTCTAGCATCAGCAGATCGGATGTTATCACGGAAATGGATATTGTAATATAATAATGATGACATTTTGTTTGATTGACTATTCTCGGGTCTATACTTATTTGTAGCGGAAGCTGAATTATTCCCTGCTGAATATTTGGACTACTGTAACAGTTCGGATCAATCCTATATTGTTTTACCTAAGAAGTTTTGATTCATCAAAATCAATAACGAATTCAAATTTGCCGATGTTGCGTCTCTTAAAAGTTACATTTCGATTGTGAAAGTTATTACGTCAACTTAGAAAAATCACGCTCAAAATCTTCCTGGGTAGAACCAGTATTATGCATGTGTGGATAAAGTGTCCTTCTCAAGGACACCACCCATTGTCATTGGCGGAGGATCTTACCCACGGTCTAACGATCCTCGGTCTGATAATCTACTACTGGACCAAGCAATGTAGTTGCTAAAAAAACTGGTGGGTGTAGGGCGTTTCCCCGGATTTATGTATTTGGTACTCTGAACTTTTTATGGTCAGTGTGTACTTTTGTTATTCATTACACACGATATGCCATATGTAACTAACTCGGTATGTGATAATGATATCGACTAATTATATTCCAAAATAAAGAAATCATACACGCACGTAAAAAATATAGGATATAAAACTCGCACTTCATTATCCTACATATATAATACCGTACAAAATATATAGTTGTCAATTTACGCCCGCGGTGAAACACAAACAGTGGGAAAATAGTTTAAGAGGATGATAATGGTAGTATCATATTTATAGCAGATATAACAGACGGTTGATTATGAGCAAAGGATAAATCATTTACGCCGAATATAATCCAAATACGCGAGGCGGTATTGCAGTGGATAAAATACAACAATTCAAACTCCTACAAAACATGTTATATTATGTACCCTAATGTCTATTACAATCAAAAGTACTTGGGTTAAACGCCATTTTCAACACATGTGGTACATAATTTTGTAGGTCGAGGAAGAACTACGAATGATTTTGAACATAGTAACTGGTGAGCCTACACACTTTAACATGGGCTCGAACCAAATACCTTATAACGATTCATAAGACTACTCGGCCATGAAGGACCCTATGTCAGAACTGAAATAATGCAATGGCACATCAAACGTTTCTAAATTTGCATATATAGTACGACCGACCGATAGAATGGTTGATTGATTGATTCATGCTTTAGCGAATCCACTGGTGTTTTTTTAAAAATATGTAATGTGACCAGTACCTGTGGTAGACATGCATTGTTACTCTGACCATCTCACAAATATAAGAGACTGGCCATTTTTTAGAATTTCCTATTAGAACTTAAGTTTGCTTTTAAAAGAATACCAACAATTACAAACAAATTGATAATCAGTGCTATTTACACGATAGTGTTTAATTGTGTCCTGATATGGGCGTCTTTTTAAATATGTAATGAGTTAAATATGACGTTAAACCCTATTAAAACACCGAACTAGAATGTATGCAATTACATAAGTAATAAAACCTAGTTTGTGACCGGTTCCTGACTATCTCATGAACACATGAACAAGGCCGTTTTTTTATGGATTTCCTAGGGTGTATTATAAGAACTTATTTTTGCTTTTAAAATAATACCAACAATTACAAACACAATTATAATTAGTGCTATTTACACGACAGTGTTTAATAGTGTCCTGTCAGGTAATTGCGTTGATCAATACTATTCTATCGACACAGACACTTATTATACAGCAGAATCCATTTATCTCTGATGTTTGCTTTTGTTCGAAAGTAAACTTAATCAGAATGTGGCCTTAGACATAATCTCCATGACAGGGACCGTAATTAATAGTTCAATATTAAGATAAGAGGAACATTTACCGGAAGCGTTGTCAATAGGTAGCAGCTATTGATTCGACGATGCAAACAAATCAAATTTCCGTACAGGTTTAAAAGTTTCGACTGGGAATTGTTCATTGTTTATAATATATAATTTATATTCCATAGAATTAGTTAAAGAGCATGTAGTTTATTTCCAGAGGATGTTTAAATAAAATTGTGTATGTATATCTTTTTTAAAACAAGTTTTGAGCTGCTCTGATACTTTTTGCCAAAAGAATACCGTAACAAGTATTGGAAACATATTCAAAAACATTATCAATCAGTACATTGATATTTTTCAAAATCTTGTATTTTACAATAAAAAATCACATTTATTGATCGAAGATTTCACCATGTTATTTCAGCTTCAAACTTAATTGTTGAAACAGTTCCCAATACCCAGTTAAAATGGACCATCCTCCGAATTTCGAAAATCGCCAAAATAAAACGTATACATTTTAGTATGAAACAATATCGTGTATATTGTTTAAAAATCCCCTAAATCTTACAAATAACACCCGATTATATCGAAGTTTGCATAATTATTGACCATATTAACAATTAATTACTCCAATACGAGTAATAAATTGGGTTACAAATCTTTTTTATAACAAGTTTTAAAATTCAGTTTCTTTCAAAAAATATTTGTTAAGGATTCTCCAGCTAGTTTAAACAATGTTTTGTTCCCATAAGTACACATATTTAGCAGACATATAACAATAAAGCTTAAAGTCTTACATATATTTCCAAAACCTTTTTCAATACAACAAAGAAGAGAAATGGGGCGATAGTTTGATACATAGGAAGGGTCGTTTTTCTATTAAATTGCACTAACATTTGCAGTTTTCCATAATTTTGGAACATTTCATGTTTGAATGAATCGGTGATTAGCAAGACTCAGAAGACAGTTTCCTGTTACCTTTATTGTGTATGTTATTGGTACACAAATCTTCGATTATCGATTATGTAACATTATGCAACATTATATGTTGAAGCACATATAACTTTGTCTTTATCCATGCTGAGACATATCTCACATCAGACATATGCGAACAAGGTTTTAATTATCTGAAATTGTAATACAGAATATAATGACTAGCCATCTGTAATAGCTATAACAAACGATACTAGTATTATGAACCAAATACAATCGCTTTATTAGACAATATAATTGTGGTAAACTATAGGTCAATATCTAATGGTGATTTTAGATCAATTATAAAGATGGGATCGATATGGTGATTTGAAATCAGATATAATGATGTGAATATTAGTAATGATTTGAGATAAAACAGTAAGAAGTGACAAAACATAACTATGATACAAAATATCATGATGTGTTTATAAAGTAAATAAAAAAAAGTAAAAATATATAACTACATGTATGACACAAGGTATGATGAAATTATTGGTCGTGATTTGAGATAAAATAACAAGAAGTGAAAAAATATAACTATGATACAAGGTATGATGAGATTATTGGTAGTGATTTGAGAATAAACAGTAAGAAGTGAAAAAATATAACTATGATACAAGGTTTAATGAGATTATTGGTGGTGATCTGAGATAAAATAACAAGAAGTGAACAAATATAACTATAACACAAGATATGATAAGATTATTGGTAATGATATGAGATGAAACAGTTAAAAGTGAAAAAATGTAACCATGATACAAGGTATGAGATTGAGAACATTGGGAATGATTTGAGATAAACTGTATGGAGTGACAAAATATAAAATGATACAAGATCTGATGATAAATGTATTGGTAACGGTTTGAGATAAAACTGTATAGAGTGACAAAATATAATAATGAGACTTAATACTGTAACGATATTACTAGATAAAATATAATGTCGTACTAAAGCTGCTTTAAACAATGAATACACATATTAAAAGTGAAATTACTATGTTTTGAAACAATTTGTGTTGATTTTATCATTTGTCCATTGTCAGTTGTTACCAGACAAATCAACCCCTTTGAGCACAAGGTGCTATGTGCCTTCATATTTCATATCCACATACGACCTTGATGTTCTCTGGGGTCAAAGGTGTCTTACTTACATGTCGTCTGTAGTGCGATATATTGCACGTCTTTCAGGATTCGTCTGACGATTTTCGATTTGTGTCTCCTGAGTAATGGATATAACACGTTGGATGTCAAAATAGTACTGTAGCTGTCCATCCACGCCTTATTTAATCAGGCTTATGTCGTCTGCTGCAGGTGCTCGTCAACATTGAAGAATAAATAAGTATTACTAGTAATTAGATGTGGGAAAAATAAAAACGATAGTTTAAGACTTACTTAAAATCTACAAAGTCTAGTAGTAAAAGTGTAATTGATGATATGCAGTTTGTGTCATGGATTACAGTAATCGTTTTTTAATTTAATATTCATTTTACATCGATTGTGTAAGAAGTTCTCACAACTTAGACAAACCACTCTCGTCTTCATGAACAGAACCAGCACTACAATGGAAGCATTTACTATTGATTATATTCCAGTTACATATTATTATTCTTGGTAGGTGCGAAATAACCGTACATAAACAGTATTAGTAACGAATTTATAATAAACCTGTCTTTGATGGTAAAACATATTATTAGGGCTTTTGGACCAAACATATTACAATTACGCACTGATCATTAACATTACCATTAATGCTGGCAGTCATTTTTTGTATATTTGTCTAGTTTGTGACAGACTTTTGCCAGCGAGATGAGCTATACAAGTACGACCTGTCTATATAAAATTGCTTTGTTCAGTGCTTAGTTCTCATGATTTTATTAGTTTCCAATATACGACTTTATCCCAGGAGAAATAAAAACACCATATTTTGTTTCAATAATTGTATAGCTGTTAATAATCCCCATGGAAATATGCATTGTAATGTAATTAACTGTTTTACAACTTCTATGATCACTACAAATTACAAGTTTTCTTGATGTTTACGATTTCTATTTTAACCGATAAACATGTAACACTAATGGAATACTCATTACTCTGTTTTTCAAGCAGAAGTTATTGCTGTAATAAATAATTTCTCTTATCGATTCGAGAGCTTTTTCTAAAAAAATGCATGGTTAAAACTATACAGTGCATACATTATAAGCAAAATGCAAGCTGGTTTATCGCACTGCCAAGTATAGTTATTTCAAAAGTGCGCATACGTTTGTGTACGAGTGCAACTCGATACTGACAGTTGTTATCATGTAAACAACTGACTACCACGACAACATAAGTGCATAAGTACACTACAATTCCTTTGTGGCAGATGTCGTTCAGACAAACAATAAAATGCCACGACACTGAACTAAAAAATAACATTAAGTTAAAATATAACGATTAATAAACTAAATTTCAGAGATTGTGCTTAAGCTTACTTACATTAACGATAAAACATATAACACATGAAAATATCAACGTTAGTCATAAACTAAATTTCTTGTTCTTGATATCATTATTTGTTTTATCAATTCCGAATTAAAAAAATAAATGTCCACCTTTTTATTTTATTTTCCAATAATAACAGGTGATGCTTTTATTACAAATTGAAAGGGATGTACACTTTGGCTGTTAAACATACATACAATAACTATATTTGATTGAAACACAACTCCACACACATAACAGAAGTTAAACTACTTTGGATAACGCTTGAGGATAAACAGCAATTTTACTTCTCTCAAATTGTATGTATACCAAAGATATCTATTTCAAAACGAGGTTAACCCTTTACTCCATACATACACGTTTTCCCACACCAATCACTGCAGGCCTTTGAAAACAGTCAGAAAGAGAATAAAAAAGGTACCAATCCTTCTGTCTTTGGCTGGACAAAAGTAAACAAACCAAGGGGAGCTTTGATAAGAAAGATTAGTTCGCCAAAGAAAAAGGAAAGTGACGAAATTAAACTTATTGATTAATACTACTTCCATTCTAGGGTTCAAAATGAAGACACAGATGAGCAAACAAAAGACAGTAACCCACATCAAGAGGAGATCAACACTAACTCAGAAGCTTTAAAACATAAAAAGGAAACGCATTAATTGCGTAATGAATTAAAAGACAAACTGCTAAGCTTAAAAAACCAACGTAAATTTGAAATATTTGGAGTAAACATATCAAATAACTCTATTATACAGTTTTACACTGGTTTTCCTACCTATATTATTTTTGTAACATTTTTCAATGTTTATAACCCAGTGCACAAAATATTACCATGAAAGTGAAACAATGAGTCTTGCTGAAAGGAAGCGAAATGCGCTTTTGATAGATAAAATTTATATGTTTTATGTCATTTAAGAGTAGGCTTAATGTACCAGGATTTGAGTATAAGATTTAATTGTTCAATATTGACTGTAAGTCGACAAATAATCACATGTATATTGCTCTTGGTAGAATACCTCGCTTTCAAAAACCACCGTCAATAAATGTATGTAGAATGTTTTAAAACACTGTATCCTAGAACAAGAGCCATTCTAGACTGCACTGAAATGAGAACGCACCAATCATCTTCTCAGGTTTTAAATTCTCAAATGTATTGGAATTATGAAGGAACATGTACATTCAAATGTCTTTTAGACATATCTCCACATGATCTTGTTACCATGGAATAAATAAAATGTATAAGATAATTAGAAAAACTGTATACTTTTGTGTATATGTTTATGTACAGTAACTGTATTTTATTATGTAAACGATATAGTTGATTGCACATGTAGCATACTTAGAAGTATAATAAAATTGATTTAAACTGATGTGGACTTTCATTTTTTTCTGTGACTTATGGCATTTTCCAGAAATTGTGCTAATTTAACTGTAAAAAAGTTTCGGATAATATTGTAACTACATAATACATACATGTAATTTGTGCTAAAGTAACCTGATTCCTCACTAGAATACACCTTCCATTAATGATAAAATGATTAGTTTACTGGCCCAGTGTTACTATAGTTTTAGGGAATGTTTATTGCAGTACTAAAACCACAATGAGCAAGATAAATACACAATACTCTAAAGTTATATAAATGTAAGATTTATTTACATGAGATAAGGATGAACTCACAGGTCAGCTTGCATAGAAGAATATTGAAATATGTTAACTGTAAAATGAAAACATTTACCTTGTTACTCATGAATGTATCCTTCACCGTAATATTTAACACCTTTGTTTATTGACTTCTCTCCAGATGTATCAAGATGCTTCATTGCTTTTTATATAGTTCTCAACAAACAAATATATTTAATCTTGAATCAAACTGTTGACTGTAAAAAGCCATGATTATCTCTTAGGACGCAAGAAACTAAAACAGCAGGTGTCCATTCATCCTCTTTCTGAATGTCTCAATAATTCAAAGTTCAAACTCACACTTAGAGGTTCAAGGCGAGACATAGGAGCAAAATTTCGTGTACATTCTGTATATCACTTGACAATATTTTGAAATAACATAAGACAAATGTTCACCATAATCAGACCGAGTGTTAGCATACTTATATGCCCGATGAAGGAATTAGATGAGAATAATTTGGTTTCACGTTACCTATTTTCTTGATGCGTAAAAATATAACCCATTTAGCTTAGTATACCCAATCTTTAATAGACATTTTCATCGTGCTGTGAGTTGGCGTGTGATCGTAAACATATTTTATGTTGACCGATTAATTGTTGCTGCAGCAGCTGTAGCAGTAATTGAAACTTGCCCGCGTTCAACAATTGCTATATGATCTGTTGTGTGTCACGCCGAGAACAATGTCAACCCGTTTTACCCGCATATAACTAAACACATTTATCACGCACATCAGGTTTTATCTGCCGTTCATAATATATATTTCCGCTTATAGAAACCAATTACATAAACAGATGTTAACCTTATACAATTCTGATATTTCATTTGTCAATTTCACAAGACAGAATTATCCTGATATGATATATTTTCAGGGACACATATATGACCTTACATATGAGATAGTTATGAAGTTGGCTGTTTTTCGCGGCATCATCCACATGATCATAGGAATCTCCCTGCGAATGTGACAAACAGTTGGACACGCAGGATCACTGACACAAGTTGTTAGAATTATTTCAGACAGTAAAAAAAAAACATTTTCGTATGTCTGTGTTTGCTGTTATATTTAGTAGAATAATTTGCCATGACTTCAGTTTAATTTAGGAATTACGTTATTTATTCAAGGCTCTAAAGTTATGAACTTATAAGTTTGGTTTGCGTCCAATGGAATAGGAACGACAACATCATTTATAGGTTTGGTTTGCGTCCATGGGAATAGGAACGACAACATCATTTATAAGTTTGGTTTGCGTCCATGTGAATAGGAACAACAATTTCATTTACACGTTTTGTTTGCGTCCATGGGAATAGGAACGACAACATCATTTATAGGTTTGGTTTGCGTCCATGGGAATAGGAACGACAACATCATTTATAAGTTTGGTTTGCGGCCATGGGAATAGGAACGACAACATCATTTATAGGTTTTATGAAAATAAAATAAGGGAAGAATTTCCGGGGTCAGGTATAAGGTCTTATAACATAAACTCATTTAAAACAAACTAATAACGTAAAATTTACTGACTATAAACGCCAGGTTCAAATGTTGAAATATAGCTAAAGTGTATGTATACGGCTTATAGTTCACATTTGCTTGATACATGAATTAAATTTATCTATTTTACTTCGATTGTGAAACAAGTTCTAACATCAGCTTAAACAAATCACGCTCGAAATTGTCCTGGGTAGAACCAGTACTGAGCATGTGTGGATGAAGTGTCTTGCTCAAGGACACCAACCATTTTCATAGCGGAGGATCTAACCCACGGCCCTGCGATCCTCGATCTAATAATCTACCACTTGTCCACGCACTGTAGTTGCTGAAAATAACTCGTGCAGAACATAAATTATATTGTGCAAACAGACCGTGTCCAAACTGACCGTTTCAAAACTATAACGGAGAAATATCTTACATTTGGTTATTGAATAATATCAACAAATTACCAAATGCAGCAGCCATTTCGGATATTATCTTGTCGAAAGTACCTTTGGTCAAGTCTTTAGACGTATAACCCCTTAATATACACATTTGTTTTAGACGTATAACCCCTTAATATACACATTTGTTTTAGACGTATAACCTCCTAAATGTGGACCTGCTGACGTGTAGTTATGTAAAAACATTTGTTTTAGACGTATAACCCCCCTAATGGTGAACCTGATGAAATGAAGTTATGTATAAACATCTGTTTTAGACGTATAACCCCCTAATGTTGGACCTGATGACGTGTAGTTATGTATAAATATAAACATTAAACTAACCAGTATTAATACATTTACATATTACAAGACAAATGACAGCATCAAATTCCCTTAATGTACTGCGTTTAGACGTGTGGACACAAATATTAACGAAGAAAGTGATCATCCGGACATTAATAATGAACGTCAATTAAGGAGTGTATCGTAGGTATTGGAGCGTGGACGGCGGAAACATCTGCTTGGGGTAGGGCGTCTCCCCCGGATTTTTTAAAAAGCGATGTATTTGGTACTCTGCACTTTTTAGGGTCAGTTTGTACTTTTTTATTCATCACACACGGCATGTCATATATAACTAACTTGGTTTGTGATAATGATATCGAATAACTATATTCAAATAAATTAAAAAAAGAAATCTTACATGTAGATAAAAAATATTGGATACAAAACTCGCACTTCATTACCCTACATATATAATACCGTACAAGATAAACAAAAACAGTGGGGGAATAGTTAAACAGAACGATAATGGTAGTATCGTATTTATAGCAGATATAATTGACAATTGATTATGAGCAATGGTTAAATCATTTGCACGGAATCTAATCCAAATAAGCGGGGCGGTATTAAAGTGGATATAACGCTCTGACCGCTCACGCCCAAGGCGCGGGTTCCGTCCAATTCTAGAACCGGTGGCCCAACAAAATCAACGTTCATCATACCCAGGGAATAGACTCTACAACGATTTGTATAATCTCTGAGATATCTTCGTAATCGAGCTAAAACATAACAATTCAAACTACTACAAAACAGGTTCTATTATGTTCCTGTTTATCTATTGCAATCCAAAGTACTTGGGCTTAAAGCCACTTTCAACACATTAACATGGGATCGAACCAAATACCTTATTGCGATACTAAAGACCACTTGGCCGCGAAGAGACCAATGTTAGAACTGAAATAATACAATGATGCATCAAACGTTTCTTAATTTGTATATAGAATACGACCGACCGATAGAATGGTTGATTAATTTATTCATGCATGAGTAAATCCATTGATGTTTTTTAAATATATGTAATGTGTAAAAATGACGTTAAACCCTATTAGAACAAAGAATTAGAATATATGCAATTATATAATCAATAAAACATAGTTTGTGACCAGTACCTGTGGTAGACATGCATTGTTACTATGACCATCTCACGAATATAGTAGACTGGCCGTTTTTTAGAACTTAGTTTTGCTTTTAAAAGAATACCATCAATTACACACAAATTGATAATCAGTGCTATTTACACGACAGTGTTTAATAGTGTACTGACATTAATTACGTCGGCCAATTTTCTTCTATCGACACAGACACTTATAATACAGCAGAATCCGCCGTTTATCTCTGATGTTTGCTGTTGTTCGAAAGTAAACTTAACCAGAATCTGGCCCAAGAAATAATCTACACGACATTGACTATAATGAATAGTTCAATATTAAGATAAGAGGAACATTTACCGGAAGCATTATCGCTAGTTAGCATCTATTGATTTGACGATGCAAACAAAAAAAAATTCCTTACAGGATTATGTTTCGATTGAGAATGGTTCATTGTATATAATATAATTTTTATAATTTATATTACATAAACTTATTTAAGGACCATGTAATTTATTTCCCATAGATGCAATATCAAAATTGTATTTAATGTATTGAATGCCAAAACAAGTATTGGCAACATTAAAAATAAACAATATAAATCAATATATTGATATTTTTTAAAATGTTGTATTTTACATTAAAGTTCTTAATTTTTTATTTAAGATTTCAACATGCTCTTTCAACATCAAACTTAATTGTTCCCAATGGACTATCCTCCGAATTTCAAAAATCGTCAAAATAAAACGCATACATTTAAGGATGAATCAATATCGGATAATTATACTCTTTCAAGTTCCTCTAAATCTTACAATTAACCAATAATCACAAGGTTTAATGAGACTAACTATTGTAACGATATTTCTAGGTAAAATATAATGTTTTTTTTATCGCTGCTTTAAACACTGAATAAACATTTTAAAAACAGTGAAATTACGATGTTTTAAAATTGTTTGTTCTTGATTATATCCATTGTCCATTGTCAGTTGTTACAAGACAAATCAACCCCATGGGGCCTCAAGGTAATGTGTGCCATCATGTTTGATATCCACACACGACTGGTGTCAAACTTACACTTACATGTCGTCTGTAGTGCGATATACTGGACGTCTCTCAGGAGTCTTCTGATGATTTTCGATATGTGTCTCCCGAGTAATGGATATAAAAAGCCGGATGTCAAAATAGTACAGTAGCTGTCCATCCGCGTCTTATTTAATCAGGCTGATGTCGTCTGCTGCAGTTGCTCGTCAACAGTGAAGAACAAATAAGTATCACTAGTTATTAGATGTGGGATAATAAAAAACAACGATAGTTTAACACTTACTTATAGTCTGTCTGTCTGTCTGTCTGTCTGTCTGTCTGTCTGTCTGTCTGTCTGTCTGTCTGTCTGTCTGTCATCATTAGTTAAAGCCCCCCGCCCCCCCGCTCGCCCCCTTAGGTGCTTCAAATTGCACATGCAAAAAAATGAATATGATGACACTTTTGTAACACAATCTAACGTATATACTTTCGAACAAACATATAACTCTCTCACATGCAAACACAGGTATGCATGCGCGAACTTCCGCACACATACACATACACAAAGAAAATATTAGCAATTATCCTACAAGAATCACTGTTGTTAATTATAGTATAATTTTTAATCACACACCTAAATAAAAGTCACATGAGTTCCCAGATCAACAGTCGTTATATAAAATAGAGACATATTATACATTGCTGACACATATCTTATGCAGAGAGACAAACCTAACGCCAAGGTCCTGCATCAAGCAATAGGCATTCGTATCAAGCTAATTGTTTCACAACTGTCGTCAGTTTATCTAGCGTCAAAGATAACAAATTTCCCCAAAGACTTGTTTCATAATTGGGGATTGGGTAATCGACGTTATTGATTAGAACTGTATAAAAATTTCAAGGGTGTCAGTCCTTTTCGGCAATTGAAGAAAATATATTGATGAAAACAAAAGTCAGTCAGAACAAAAAAATGAAACATACTCACTCACTCATTCACTCACACTCACTCCATCACTCATTCACTCACTCTCTCTCAAATTTATTCACTCAAAAACTCATTAATTCGCTTACACAGTCACTCACTCACTCGTTCACACTCACTCATTCGCTAACTCGCTCGCTCTCTCGTTCACAGACTCACTTGCTCATTCAATCACACACTCGCTCACACTCACGTATTCGCTCACTCGCTCGCTCACTCGTTCACAGACTCACTTGCTTTTGTAATGAATGAAAGCACTGGTGACAAAATAGATATATGAACTCGTGGCCCAATTAAGCGGTAAAGTAGTTGTAGACTTTAAATACAAAATAAACATCATAACTAAACAATGTTTTCTCTCACTCACTCACTCACTCACTCACTCACTCACTCACTCTCTCTCTCTCTCTCTCTCTCTCTCTCTCTTTTCCTTTATTCACTCAAAAACTCATTCACTCTCTTACACACTCAGTCACTCACTCACTCACTCACTCACTCACTCACTCACTCAATCAATCAATCACACTCACCACTCACTCACTCACTCAATTACTCACTCACTCACACTCACTCATTCGCTTATTCACTCGCTCACTTGTTCACAAACTCACTTGCTCACTCACTCGCTCAATCAATCACTCTCTTACATAAATATAAACAATTATTATAAAAATATTACAAATAAAACGCTGAATGAATGAGGAATCATATAAACTGTCGTTCAACAGTTGCGAGATCCAAATCAATAGTTATTTGTCTAATGACATATTTGCAAAATATTTAAATTCACGCGTTGGATGTATCTAACAATTATACAGTAATTTTGTAATTGGTAAAATTATTAATTCCTTGGGATATTTTACGCTTTCCTGTATTTCATGCATATATGCAAGAGCGGTATAGTAATGCCTACTGATTGCGTTCCAATAACATATTGTTATTCTTGTTTGGTACGAATTAACCATACACTGTTGGAAACGAATTTCTGTCTTTGGTAAAAACATATGATCAGGGCTTTTTGACAAATCAGATTACAATAACGCACTGATTATTAACATTAACATTACCATTAACATCATAACTTTTAGCTAGTCACGTTTTTGTATATTTGTCTAGTTTGTGACAGACTGATGCCATCGAGATGAGCTATACAAGTCCGATATGTCTATATGAAATTGCTTTGTTCAGTGCTTAGTTCTCATGATTTTATTAGTTTCCAATATACGGCTTTATCGCAGGAGAAATCAAAACAACATATTTTGTTACAATAATCATAAAACTGTTATTAATCCCCATGGAAATATACTCTCTCGGGAGAACTGGATCGATTCTACAGACTAGTTTGAGACAGCACAACTCGGTACAACTGTTATCATGTAAATAATAATAATTATTATTATAATCATACCGTTTTCATACAGCTCTTTTTGTATACATCAAATACGCTCAAAAGTGCTTTACAAAACAAAAAGTACATACAGTGTATAAAGCATAGACATATTCTTAAACATTAAAAATACCTACTTAAGAATAAGTTTAACTTGGGGGAATAAATGTAATCATATTAAAAATGTTGCAGATAAACGAAATACACCGCAGCAATAAAATAGATACGTCATTGTTAACAGTTCAGTTAAAACATAACAAATAATATTAAAATTACAGACAGTTCATTAAAGTACAAAATACCTATTTTCCATTCCGTAAAACACCAAATCAACCTAAAAGTTCAAGGAAGTTCAGTTTATATAATTTGTATAATTAATCATGAAAAAACTACTACGACAAGACACAACTTCAGCAAATTTTATGTGTATGAGTACACTACTATTCCCTAGCGGCAGATTCCGTTCATACAAACAATGAAATGTAACGACACTGAACTAAAAAATAAAACGATAAAGTCATTAAAATGACATAGATCGTGCTTAAGCTTATTTAGATTAAAACAGATACCACACGCAAGAATCAGCTGTCATCAAGTGTTTGTTATTTATTTATTTTTGATCGTATTATTTGTTTTATCAATTTCGAAATAAGAAAATATATATCAAAACTGGCGAGATGATGATGAAACATACAGGACCTCACGTTCCCTTTCACTAAATATTCATAGGCAGGTAATATACATATAAAACACAGATGGTACATAGGCAGGTTATATACTTATAAAACACAGATGGTACACAGGCAGGTTATATACATATAAAACACAGATGGCTCATAGGCAGGTAATATACATATAAAACACAGATGGCACATAGTCAGGTAATATACATATAAAACACAGATGGTACATAGGCAGGCAATATACATATAAAACACAGATTGTACATAGGCAAGTAATATACATATAAACACAGATGCTACAGAGGCAGGTAATATATATATATAAAACACAGATTGTACATAGGCAGGCAATATACATATAAAACACAGATTGTACATAGGCAAGTAATATACATATAAACACAGATGGTACAGAGGCAGGTAATATATATATATAAAACACAGATTGTACATAGGCTGGTAATATACATATAAAACACAGATGGTACATAGGCAGGTAATATACTTATAAAGCATAGATTGTACATAGGCAGGTAATATACATAATAAACACAGATGGTACATAGGCAGGTAATATACATATAAAACACAGATGGTACATACGCAGTAATATACTTATAAAACACAGATCGTACATAGGCAGGTAATTGACATATAAAACACAGATTGTACATAGGCAATAATATACTTATTAAACACAGATTGTACATAGGCAGAAAAATTTTATAAAACACAAATTGTACATAGGCAGGTAATATACATATAAACACAGATGGTACATAGGCAGGTTACATACATATAAAACACAGATGGTACATAGGCAGTAATATATTTATAAAACACAGATGGTACATAGGCAGTAATATACTTATAAAACACAGATTGTACATATGTAGGTAATATACTTATAAAACACAATTGACATAGGCAGGTAATATACTTATAAAACACTGATTGTACATAGGCAGGTAATATACATATAAAACACAGATAATGCATAGGCAGTAATATACTTATAAAACACAGATGGTACATAGGCAGGTAATATACTTATACAATACAGATTGTACATATGCAGGTAATATACATATAAAACACAGATTGTACATATGCAGTAATATACTGATAAAACACTGATTGTACATATGTAGGTAATATACATACAAAACACAGATGGTACATAGACAGGCAATATACTTATGAAACGCAGATTGTACATAGGCAGGTAATATACATATTAACACAGATTGTACATAGGCAGGTAATATACTTATAAAACACAGATGGTACATAGGCATTAATATACTTATAAAACACAGATTGTACATATGTAGGTAATATACATATAAAACACAGATGGTACATAGGCAGGTAATATACATATAAAAGACAGATGGTATATAGGTAGGTAATACATGTATATATTTAAAATACAGATGGTACATAGGGAGGTAATATACTCATAAAAAACAGATGGTATATAGGCATGTAATACACATATAAAACACAGATGGTACATAAGCACTTATATACTTATAAAACACAGATGGTACATAGGAAGGTAATATACATATAAACACGGATGGTACATTGGCAGGTAATATATATTTAAAACAAAGATGGTACATAGGCAGGCAATATACATATACAAAACAGATGGTACATAGGCAGGTAATACACACATAAAACACAGATGGTACATATGCAGGCAATATATATATAAAACACAGATGGTATATAGGCATGTTATATACATATAAAACACAGATGGTACATAGGCAGGTAATACACATCTAAAACACATATAGCACAATGGCATTTAATAAACATATAAACACAGATGATGCATAGGCAGGTAATATACGCATAAAACACAGATTGTACATAGGTTGGTAATATACATATAAACACAGATAACATATATGCAGTAATATACATATACAATACAGATAGCACAATGGCAAGTGCTTTACATATAAAACACAGATACATGTAGCACAATGACAAGTACTATACATATAAACACAGATTACATATATGCAGTAACATACATATACAATACAGAGAGCACAATGACAAGTACTATACATATAAAACACAGATGACACATATGCAGTAATATACATATGAAATACAGATGGCATACATGCAGTAATATACTTATAAAACACAGACTGTACATAGGCAGGTAATACACATATAAAATGTAACAAACGATGCTACACGCAAATGTACACGATGACATTGTAGAAGCCAGAGAAACAAGAAACATAATAATGGGTAAGACGAGACGAAGATAGAGATACGCATATGCAGGTAATATACATATAAAACACAGATAGCACATAGGCAGGTAATATACATATAAACCACAGATTGTATATAGGCAGGTAATATACATATAAAACACAGATAGCACATAGGCATGTAATATAAATATAAAACACAGATGTTGCATAGGCAGGTTATATACATTTAAAGCATAAATGGTGCACAGGCAGGTAATATACATATAAAACACAGATAGCACACAGGCAGGTAATATAAATATAAAACACAGATGGCGCATATGCAGGTAATATACATATAAAACACAGATAGCACATAAGCAGGTAATATATATACAAAACACAGATAGCACATAGGCAGGTAATATACATATAAAACACAGATTGTATATAGGCAGGTAATATACATATAAAACACAGATGGTACATAGGCAGGTAATATACATATAAAACACAAATAGCACATAGGCAGGTAACATACTTATAAAACACAGATTGTACATAGGCAGGTAATATACTTATAAAACACAGATGGTACATACGCAGGTAATATACTTATAAAACACAGATTGTACATAGGCAGGTAATATACGTAATATACATATAAAACACAGATGGTACATAGGCAGCTTATATACATATTAAACACAGGTTGTACATAGGCAGGTAATATACATATAAAAACACAGATGGTACATAGGCAGGTAATATACATATAAAACACAGATTGTACATAGGCAGGTTATATACATATAAAACACAGATGGAACAAAGGCAGGTAATATACATATAAAACAAAGATGGTACATAGGCAGTAATATACTTATAAAACAAATGATCGTACATAGGCAGGTAATATACTTATAAAACACAGATGGTACATAGGCAGGTAATATACTTATAAAGCACAGATTGTACATAGGCAAGTAATAAACGTAATATACATATAAAACACAGATGGTACATAGGTAGGTAATATACTTATAAAACACAGATTGTACATAGGCAGGTAATAAACATATAAAACACAGATTGTACATAGGCAGAAAAATACTTCTAAAACACAAATTGTACATAGGCAGGTAATATACATATAAACACAGATAGTACACAGGCAGGTAATATACATATAAAACACAGATTGTACATAGGCAATAATATACTTATAAAACACAGATTGTACATAGGCAGGTAATATACATATAAAACAGATGGTATATAGGCAGGTTATATACATATAAAACACAGATGACACATATGCAGTAATATACATATGAAATACAGATGGCATACATGTCGTATTATACTTATAAAACACAGACTGTACATAGGCAGGTAATACACATATAAAATGTAACAAACGATGCTACACGCAAATGTACACGATGACATTGTAGAAGCCAGAGAAACAAGAAACATATTAATGGGTAAGACGAGACGAAAATAGAGATACGCATATGCAGGTAATATACATATAAAACACAGATAGCACATAGGCAGGTAATATACATATAAACCACAGATTGTACATAGGCAGGTAATATACATATAAAACACTGATAGCACATAGGCATGTAATATAAATATAAAACACAGATGTTGCATAGGCAGGTTATATACATTTAAAACATAGATGGTGCATAGGCAGGTAATATACATATAAAACACAGATAGCACACAGGCAGGTAATATAAATATAAAACACAGATGGCGCATATGCAGGTAATATACATATAAAACACAGATAGCACATAGGCAGGTAATATACATATAAAACACAGATTGTATATAGGCAGGTAATATACATATAAAACACAGATGGTTCATAGGCAGGTAATATACATATAAAACACAGATTGTACATAGGCAGGTAATATACATATAAAACACAGATGGAACATAGGCAGGTAATATACATATAAAACAAAGATGGTACATAGGCAGTAATATACTTATAAAACAAATGATCGTACATAGGCAGGTAATATACTTATAAAACACAGATGGTACATAGGCAGGTAATATACTTATAAAACACAGATTGTACATAGGCAGGTAATAAACGTAATATACATATAAAACACAGATGGTACATAGGTAGGTAATATACTTATAAAACACAGATTGTACATAGGCAGGTAATATACATATAAAACACAGATTGTACATAGGCAGAAAAATACTTCTAAAACACAAATTGTACATAGGCAGGTAATATACATATAAACACAGATAGTACACAGGCAGGTAATATACATATAAAACACAGATTGTACATAGGCAATAATATACTTATAAAACACAGATTGTACATAGGCAATAATATACTTATAAAACACAGATTGTACATAGGCAGGTAATATACATATAAAACAGATGGTACATAGGCAGGTTATATACATATAAAACACAGATGGTACATAGGCAGTAATATACTTATAAAACACAGATGGTACATAGGCAGGTAATATACATATAAACACAGATGGTACATAGGCAGTAATATACTTATAAAACACAGATTGTACATAGGCAGTAATATACTTATAAAACACAGATTTTACATAGGCAGGTAATATACTTATACAACACAGATTGTACATATGCAGGTAATATACATATAAAACACAGATGGTACATAGGCAGTAATATACTTATAAAACACAGATTTTACATATGTAGGTAATATACTTATAAAACACAGATGGTACATAGGCAGGTAATATACATATAAACACAGATGGTACATAGGCAGGTAATATACATATAAAACACAGATAGCACATATGCAGTAATATATATATGAAATACAGATGGCATACATGCAGTAATATACTTATAAAACACAGACTGTACATAGGCAGGTAATACACGTATAAAATGTAACAAACGATGCTACACGCAGATGTACACGATGATATTGTAGAAGCCAGAGCAACAAGAAACATAATCATGGGTAAGACGAGACGAAGATAGAGATACGTATCAAACGCCTGCGCTCGGTTAAGGCTTCAGGAGCAATATGCCATGATTTCTACTCTGTGTAATTGAATTGTTTTCATGTTTATATTAGTCGAGACGACATAGCGGGTGACGTTTTCGCAAGAGGAATATTAAATAACCCAATAATAAAAAGCAAAATTATCACAATTTTACTCATAACAAATTCCAAATCAAGCTAATTATTTCAACACTTTCGTCAATTTATCTAGCGTCAAAGATAATGAATTTTCCCAAAGACGTGCTTCTTAATTGGAGATTGGATAAAAGAGGTTATTGATTAAAACCGTCTTTCAAGGGTGTTATGAAGTTTAATAAGAAATATAACACAAATTCATTACACGTACTGGCAATGTGTATCGTTTGCGGTAATTGAAAATAAAATCCTTTGAGAAACCACTGAAAAGTCGGTCAGAACAAAGAGAAGGCACATATAAAAATACAGGCCAGTAACTCGTTTGCATGCTAGTTTTGTTAACAAACTAGCTATCTGAAATACAACTGTAGGCTGTTCTGTTGTAAAGTACCGAAGCAATGGAAAAAGCAATCGCTCACATTAATAATTGCCTTTATCGTTTACTTTAGCAACCACAAAAAAAACATAAGTGGCTGTATTGTTTCTTCAACGGTTTGCATTGAACTCGTGCCAACATTAAGCGGCAAAATAGTTGAAGATCATAGGTGCTAACTTTTTTTTAATAAAAAATTGAAGCTTTCATTACAACTTGATAGGGTGAACATTTTGGCTGTTTAAAACGACATTTGGAGACACTATTACAATAAAGTAAAATATAACAATTGTAAAACACCGGAAAACTTTAGTTAAATTTAGAGTAAGCTGATGATAATTACAAATGACGAAAATCTGTGAAATGGGCACTTTTCAAACATTTGCCAGAGTCTGGGTCTTTTGTGATATGGAAACAAAATTAACGGACTGAATAAAGACTGGATTATATTGTGTTTTAATTTGATATTTGTGTCAAACTTTGTACATATACATGCACATGTACAATTACAAACAAATAGTGTCGAGTGAAAATGTTACAACTATGTCGTCTGGCTTCTGTTTTCACTCAATTCAACATCTCAACTTGAGATTTTCCTCAACTCAAATGTTTGAAATACTATAACTTAATTTACATTGATCATTTTGTCTGTCTGCTTTATCAATAAATACAGATTTATTATGGCTTCCATTCTGTGTGGCTATTTA
Organism: Panopea generosa; assembly: GCA_029582155.1. Lineage (NCBI taxonomy): Eukaryota > Metazoa > Mollusca > Bivalvia > Adapedonta > Hiatellidae > Panopea > Panopea generosa. The sequence continues at coordinate 70,093,330 of CM055894.1, read as the reverse complement.
ATGGGTAATGAGTTCAAGCTATCATTTAAAGAAGTTTTGGAGTTAAGAGATAATCTCAGCTTGGGATGTTTAGTGAAACATGCCTCTGTTCTTCTAATGTACCATTTAGTACTACTAAATTATTCCAATTTGAGCAACAATTAATGATATGGATCCATCAATAGCTCGAAAGTATGACATAATTGCAACTTGGCTCACCAATGGTTGTATTTTGAGGTGTCATAACGATTTTATGAAATGGACTCATTAAGGTTAATGCTTTTATCTATCTTGGTATTTTAGTTTTCCTATGTATTTAATGCACAAACATCTCGCTAAAAAACCTCACTCACTGATTAACTAACTCACTCACTCTATCATTCATACACCCAATCATTCTCTCTCTCTCTCTCTCTCTCTCTCTCTCCCTCTCTCTCTCTCTCTCTCTCTCTCTCTCTCTCTCTTTTTCTCTCTCTATCTATCTCTCTCTCTCACTCACTCTCTCTCTTTCAATCACTTTCATTAATATATATATACTGATAGATTAAAATAATTCATTTGTAAAACGTTAAACGAAGAATCATAGAAATTGCCTTTGGACAGATATGAGATCCAAACCTATAGTAAATTGTACATCGACAATTGCAAAATATTAAAAACAAATCTAGAATCTAGAATTTTGTCTTTGGTAAAATGATAAATTCCTTTGGATATTCTACGCTTTCTTGACTTTGACCCATCTTTGCAAAAACATCAAAGAAATGATTATTGATTGTATTCGAGTTGCATAAAACAGCTTCAGGTACAAAATAACCGTTCATAAACGCTTTGTTTGAGAATATCTAGAAACGAATTTCCTACAATCGTTCTTTGGTAAAAACACCCTATCAGGGCTTTTTGACAAAGCATATCGCAGTAATGCACTGAGCGTTAATAGAATCGTGTTGTAATTTGTAACCAGTCACGTTTTTTTTGTAAATTTGTCTATTTTATGACAGATTAATGCCACTACAAATTCGACCTGTCGATATACAATTGCTTTGTTAAATGATTACTTTATTAGTTTCCATTATCCTGCTTCAAGCACTTTTTTTCAGGAAAAAAAAACGTATCTTGTTTCAATAACCATGTTATTAATCCCCATGGAAATATACACTTGAAGGTAATTAACAGTTTTATAGTTGTCTGTGGCCACTTTTCTTGATGTTTACGATTTCTACTTTAATCGATATGCAAGTATTTCTAGTGGCCTGCTCGTTACTCTGTATTTCAAGCTGACGTTATTGCAGTAATAGATAATTTCTCTTATCGTTTCGAAGCCCGTGTGGGTCCTGCTAAGAATAGAATCACTGTCGATCTCTGCAGAGGGGTAGGAATCGTCCAAAACGGGTGTCATGTTCATTCTGTCATTTTTTTGTCATGTTCATTATTGTTGTTAAATTACCAATTCCTGTGTGGACCCAGGGAGACATATGAGTGATGGCAAGAATAGGATCACTATGACTCACGCATGTCGTAAGAAGCGACAATTTGAGTAATTCGATATAATTTGCTGAAACTCTGCAGTTCTGCAGGTATCACGATTCTAGTTTCATTCTGCATAATCATTTGTTGATGTTGTTTTTTTAGTTTGTATGTTAATTTGTTGTTGTGTTTTACATGTTGAGTGAACCTTGAATCTTCCTTCCTGTTGGCGTCGAATTACCTGTAATGAGTTGGTACGCCAAAAAACCCATTCGATGTATTGTTAACGATTCGAGAGCTCTTTCTAAAAAAAGCGGATAGTTAAAGCTACACAGTGCATATTTGAATACCAAAATGCATGCCTGCGTATCACAATGAAGATATAGGGTACATAACAAACAGGTTCAGGTTGAATTTGCCATGAATTCTACACTCTCTGATTTAAAATGTTCTCATGTTTATATTGGTCGAGACGACCTAGCGGGTGACGTTTTCGCAAGAGGAATATGTGTTGAAAATAAGCGACAGCCGCATTTGTATCTATAAAACGGGCTTGTGTATATAATAAACAATGAAAAACAAATCCTTGGTTATGGAAATTTGGTAGGAAAATTTAGGGTAGACCATGCGTAATTTCATGGGTTCGATCCCCAACAGGGTCATACCAAAGACTTGAAAAATGGTAATATATGTTTCCTCGATTGGCGCTCAGCACTTAGAGGACAGTTCTAAAACTGGTCGGCCCGGTGTCAGAAAATTGTGACCGGATGGAGTATCATACAATATGTCTGCGGCATGATACTTCAATACGGGAACGTTTAGAATAGTTAGTAGACGCTGGGGCAATATGACTGAAAAATCGTTGAATGCTCCACAAAACACCATGCACCAACAACATATCCAGACATAGTTAATTAGGTTTTCGTTGAGACATTATCATAATCATTATACATGTATGTTAGTGGTCTTGGTCTGTTTCTGTTTCAAATATCATGTGAATTACGTCGTCGAATATGTTTTATACGTGCGCCACTCCACAGTGCGAAGAGGGTAAAAAATGGGAAGAGTCATTCATGACGCACTCATCAATTCAGTAACAAAAACAACTGTTACAATTAAATAAACTAGATTTCTTTTTTTTTTCTTTTTTGACATAACGTAATATGTTCGCAAAACAAACAATAATGGGAAGTCCGGATCAGAGATAAATCTGACATTAAGCAGATGTGTTGTTATCACGAGGTATCAATATTTAAACAATGCGGCATAATAATATTTGTCTCTAATATTTGATAAAGCTGAAACCTAAATATCTGCAACGTTTACGTCAGTGTCGACAGCACCTCGTGATATCGCTGTTGACATTGATAAACAGTCCAGTCATATTTTAGCGAGAGAAATGCAACGGTGCAATTGATCTGTCCATCTGGTGATCTCTTCCCCGATATTACGAGCAGAACTTCGTTTTATGAGAGTTTGAAACTACTTGTGTGTGTGTGCGCTTTAAGCGATAACAGTCTAAATATGTTATTTTGCATCAAACATTTTTGTTTTAATAAGAAAAAAAGGATACACATATTCATTTATAACATTACAGATCGTGATTTTAATTGAATGTTCTGGATTTCATTCGTGATATAAGTGAAACCATGACTTGAAAAAAATGAACAGGAACATAGGTAGGTCCTTTAGAATATATGTCTATAAATCTAATTCCATTATCGTGAACTTCTTCAAAATACATACTATTTATTTACTGTGGCATTTTCGCGTCATTGCATTATCAATTTACAAATAAACGAACGTATTACGGTATTGACCATTCACTTCTAAAAACGTTTAAAACTTTTGACTTTAATACATTGTATAAACCGTTGATAAGTTAACTGCCCGATATAGTTTCCTTTCTTCATGGCGTATTAGTCTGAATATTGCAATTGTTTAACGATTAAACCGCGTTTGACGTTGTGTTGGTTGTACCGTTGAAAGTCTTAGCCCTCTGGTTGGTATATATCTACTTATCTTTATAACTAAGTAAGTTTAGTGAAAAATCAATTTTACCCTTAAATATTGTCCACTTTCAGTAATCCAATAAAACGGAATTTAACGAATTAGAGATAAAGCATGTTTTTCAGCTTATCGTACTATTGAACGACCTTAATATACGTTATTAACGTAAACGTTGTTTCTCCAACAAAGCAGTAAAGCCTGCCATGCGTTATATTATCAGTTATATAATCATTATTTAAACATTTAAGAACCTACATGTATTATGTCATTATATTAAGCGTAAATGTAAGTAAGGATATGTCTGTCTGTCTGTCTGTCTGTCTGTCTGTCTGTCTGTCTGTCTGTCTGTCTGTCTAATTATCTATCCATCCATCCACCTACCTACCTTTCTACATAATCATGATGACACGGTTTTATACTGTCCAACAGGAAACATGCCTGGAAGTGTAATATGATCATATCGCAATAAAGAGATTAGTAGCTAGTTGCTAGTTTAATTGATCCTTAGAGTTTAGAGACCTCGCTACACAGTTGAATTTCGTTCTTTGTTCTATATGAAATAAGGTCTCACTATACAGTTGAATTTTGTTCTTTGTTCTATATGAAATAAAGTCCCACTACACAGTTGAATTTTTTTCTTTGTTCTTTATAATATAAGGTCAAGGATTTCTACGGTAAAATATATTCCACATTGAATTATTTTTTAATATATTTTCTTTTCATAAAAGGAAAGTATACCCCACATGAAAATACACAGTAACTGGTAGGTTGATCAGCTAGTTTTTTTTAAAGATGGTGCAGAGACACCCTAAGATTGTTTAAGAAGAAAAACCCTCAAATGCTCATAAATACATGCATCTGTTAAAATCCTATAAAAGTCACTTTAAGCACCAGTGATGTCTTATTGCAGTATATGCTATGCTCTATTCATCTGCAGCAAGAAATCACAACCGCAATGAACCATTTTGAAAATGTTTCAAACCACAGCATTTTTAAGCGTAAGAGGCATTCTTTCGCAGGGAAGAAAAAGGGGCGTCACTGTGTAGTGAGACGTTAGACAACGGTGATTACTATTAAACAATCCCCGGGGGCTGTGTTTCACAAAATTACGATCATAAAAATCGCCAATTTGACAATTTCTTCGTTGTATGTTAAAATATAAACTGACGTTTAAAATGATTGTATTTCTACAAACTATAGAACTGCATCTGCATCATTTGAGCCAATGTTGAGTTCATTTGGATTAATAAAAACTATTATGACTGATTGCTGGTTTATGTCTACGACGCGCCCCTGATGTGTATTCTCTTTTATACTGCAAATAACACAATGGCAATGTTTTGATCGTTCCTGTCAATCTTGCAACGTACACAGGTTTTATACTAATACAGAGGTGGGGATCCTTTAGTTATAACATATTATATCAATAAAAAGTTAGAAAATATAAGTTTAGAACACAGGGTAGCATAAACTACACTTATATTCTATAAAGCTCTGAAACACGGAATAAAAACAAAAGAAAGACAATAGCAGACTCTGTTTTATTGAGTTTATTTGGAATAATGAAACATGTAACATCACTCACACAAAACAGTACCGAGTGCAAACGTTATTCTTATCCCGGACAGCAATAATTGTTCTCAATTACTCCAAGGAATCAGAAATATTATCTGCATTGAGTCAACATCAACATCAATTCAGGCAAACACATTTTGACTTAATGAATGTCGTTAATGCAACATATTGTGCTTCTGATAAATATTTCATGATTAACTGCATCCTTTCACTTCCTTCGATTGATTGTTTTCCCTTCGTTTATCGCCATTTTGTCCTGCTGCTGAGGTGATTAAGCTAAAATAATAACGCCATTAAATAGCTTATAGATGGTCGTTCAGCGTACATGAGACTAAGTTATGAACCATATATGAGATATGTGTGTCTTGTTTATTCACTCTGTATTTCACATATTACTTACAAAAAAACAGAGCTGCTATACGCAACGTACTTCTCATGTTTCAGAATGTCATCGAGGTTTGGTTATCTGTACATAATAAAACATTCATAGCGCATGTCAATATTTTGTAATAAACATTTGCAATAATGACATCTGTAAATTAGTTTCCATTTTAAGACACAATTGAAGCTAAATTATTGAACTAGAATTATATGTGTCTGTACTGGAAATATGAACCGTGCTTGTATTATCAACATACACGGTGCTTTGTAAGATGTTCTATATAGTGTAATAAATTGATGATAAAGTCACCATTAGCACTTCACAAAATGTTACATTTTTGCAATACATCTTAAAGGTGAAGCGAAAAAGAAAACAAGGATTTTAATATCTACAATGTGTCATAGCGCCTGAAGGTTGATGAATTCATCCAATGTTGTTCTATTTCTTCTACTACTACTATTCATGAGTAATTGCCCAATATACTAATTATCCATATCATTAATGCACATATTTAGATATTTAGAAAGAAAATGTCTTATTCAGTAGTGACATCATCACATTTTGCATAAATACATCATAATATATTCGCCCGAAAATGTATTAATACTGCATACAAAGTTAAACGTTATGGCGCTACTTAATTGCCTCATACATATAACCGACTATTTGGTATCATACTAATAATTGATTCCTGGTCGTCATTTTGCCTTTAGCAGATACACATGTAACAATAATAATTTCCGCTTGAAAGAGCCAGCTAATATCATTGTAACGCGTGACCACTTCCTCTCCTCGTGATACATAAACATTTGTAGACTAGACGTCACATGAGATTAGTAATATCACTATATAGATAAAACACAGAACGTCTGTTGGAAGATACGGTCATCTCGTATTGATGTATCATATCGCATACAAACAATGTATTGAGTCATATATATATTCGTGGTTTGATGGTTATATGGCTTGCATTCATTACTTGAATGCTGGCACTGCATTGCTATCTTTGCTAATGGTATTCTTGGTAAACAATAGCTACCATGCAAGTGTCTAATTTAAATTTCGAAACTTTGCCTATTTACTGATTTTCATTGTAACGGGCGTTAATGTTTTATTTTTTAAATGGGCAAACTATATAAATATCTTATTTTAATTTGTAGTTGATTTATAACCTACATATTCTGCCAAACTACGAATAAAAGAATGAGATGAGAGAGAGAGAGAGAGAGAGAGAGAGAGAGAGAGAGAGAGTGACTAAGAGACATGTATACATATATCTCATTCTTTCGTTCGTAGTTGATCTGTTATTCATTCTGCCAAACTACAAAACAAAAAATGAGTTGATTTATTACCCACATAAACTGTTTAACTACAAAAGAGAGAATGAGGAGAGAAGAGAATGAAAGACAACCTGACCACATGCGACTAGTGTATGAACCATATATAGGACACGTGTGTCTGGTTTATTCACTCTGTATTCCACATATGACAAACACTTAAATATTATTATTCACAGACAAATACAGCTGACCTACGCTATATACTTCTTGTTTTCCCGAATCACACCATTGTTAGGTTATCAATGTAGAATTAAACAATCATAGTGTCAATTGTTAGGTCATAAGTATAGAATAAAAACATTAATTATGATACATGTCCATTGTTAGGTTATCAGCATAGAATAAAACATTGATGATAGTACATTTCAGTTGTTAGGTTATCAGTATAGAATAAAACATTGATGAAAGTACATTTCAATTGTTAGGTTATCAGTATAGAATAAAACATTAATGATAGAAAATGACCATTGTTAGGTTATCAGTATAGAATAAAACATTAATGATGGTACATGTCCATTGTTAGGTTATCAGTATAGAATTAAACATTAATGATAGTACGTGTCAATTTTATAAGGAACATCTGCAACAGTGACATCTTCAGATTAGTTTCAGCTTTAAGCCACAGCTGGAGCTAAAATGTTGAATACTATTCATTTGTATTGGAAATGTGAACCGTTCTTTTAATATCAATATTCACGATGCTTTGTAAGATCAATCCGAAAGTGTAATAAACAGATAATAAAGACACCGTCAACACTTCATAAAATGTTATATTTTACAATACTCGTGCCTAATGGTGAAGCGAAATAAAGAAGGCAAGGCATTTATTATCTAGCATACGTCCTGGTATCTGGAGGTCGATGTACTTACTAAAAATCATTAAAAACCGTACTTTTTTCCAATAAGACTACACATCTATACTGATGTTGTATATCATTCATGCACATACTAGTATTTGAATGTATGATATTACATTACTAAGGTTACTTATATCGAGAAATTCAGAGGAAAACATTTATAACATGATCTTGATCGTCTTTTTGCCTTTTGCAGATATTCATGTGCCAATAAGAATTTCCTGATATTTCTATTAATGAATTGCAGACAAAGTCGTTTGAAAGAGCCAACCAATATCATTGTAACGCATGGCGTGTTTGTCTTTTCGTGATACAAAATGAGCATTTGTAGACTAGACATACTCTTGAGACTAGTAATATCACTATGTAGATCAAACAAAGAATGTCTGTTGAAATATACTATAATATCTTATTTATGTATGGTATCGTATATAGACAAAGTATAACACTCGCCGGCCTCGTATATATATTAATGTTTTGATGATTTGGGGATTGATGACGTCCTTTCATTATTGAATAACCTTATTTGCTGGTGGTTTTCTTGGTGAATGGTAGCTGATAAGTATTATAACTTCAAAAATATGTTTGTTTGCTGATGTTATTCGTTAATGTCGGAAACCGAGGAAGACAGACAGTACATCTTTCTCATGCTCTGTTTTATAATTGATTTCTTACCCACATATTCAACCAAAGTACGAAAGATATAACGATTAAGATGAAAGAATGAGAAAGTTGTATATCTCTCTCGCATTCTCTCGTTCGCAGTTGATCTCTTATTAATATCTTATACTAAATTGCGGAAGAGAAATGGTAGAAAAAGAAATGTAAACCTCTCTCTCTCTCATTATCACTTGCATGTATGTAGTTGATCTGTTATCCACATAGTCTACCAAACTATGAAATAGAGAATGAGAGATATATGAAAATAAGAAGCATACATCTCTTTCATTCTCTCTTGCGTAGATGGTCTATTACCCACACATTCTAACATTTTAAACTTTTATGGTTCTACGAAAAACTTTTATGTATGAAGGGCGACAAATCTTAACAATATTCCGTCTTTTCTTAGTAAAATCTCTCTACACGTGTATGACTTACTTTACGTACTTTTACTTTAACTTTCTACACCTACACAGGATATACGACATGATAGATCATTGGATTTTGATTTCTTATATTGGCTCAAAGCACTAAGGGAATATATCTCTATATTTTTCTTTCTTTTTCTCTGTATATCAATTTCCTTCTCTTGTCATACATTATAAATGCATCGCTTATTCTGGTGGTATATATTTATACAATTTGCACATGATATAGTTGTATGTCAGTATATTACAGTCCGTATATTATTCTATGCGACTATTATGAGAACGCCTGCGAACATTCAACTTGAGAACCTTGTCACACCTTAGTATAATATATCATTCAATATGGCTTTATCGAATATTTATTTTCAATCTCCTCTCAACGAGGTTTTGAAAGATAACTTCAAAGGAGCGAGCACAAAACATATCTTCAATAACAGCCATAGTCATATTTACGATGACTGCTTCCTTGCATAAATAGAAACAGTTATTTAAAACTTACTTACTTGAAACATTCATAAGAATGATATCAGGAATGGTATTGATCAATACATCCCTTTGAGGAGGAGCCATGAAATTGAGTTATTGACATTAAATCGATTGCGGAACAAGTTCTTCACCACTTGACAACTCTTATGGTTTAACGACTAAAGTACTTTATCCATTTGCATCACGAGACGTCACTGCATAATGTATTATCAGAGATAACTGCTGGATATAGCATTAATTTCGGATGGTCCACTAAATGACTTAATATAAAAATGAATTGTCCCCAGTACGTTAAAAGACAATGGAATACAAATTATTATTTTTCCGTTTAGTATAGATTCTTAACATATACAATTAGGCTAAGGGGGCAAAATGCGTACTGTGTGTTCTTGTTATTTAATTAACAATTTTGTGAGAAGGCATACTGTTGTTTTTTTCACAGTTATGTTCTTGTCGGTGGGATTTAAATATCAATTCTGTTTGAATAATTCTAATTGTTCTTGTGATTATTGATTGCTATTTAATTATCCATTCTGTTGGAAAACATTCTGATTCGTAATGTGCTTGTGCTTATTGGTGTTGGAAATTAATTATCAACTATGTTGAAACGCATTTTGAGCTTTCATGTGCCTGTTGAATAGCATTACTATCAGTTTTTGTTTGAAAAGAACTAGTCTAGTAACTTTCTTATGCCGTTTGAATAGCATTTTATCGTCAATTTTATAACGATTATTCTGACGAAAGGAAAAACTTTGTACGTTGGAAGTTGTTTATAAAAGATACCTTCGAAACCCAGAACACATTTAAAAAAAAGTTAATAACGGTCACTTCACGAGTTTTTTGTTAATGAAACTATGCTATACCTGCCATGGCCCCTAGAACCAGTGTGAGAGCTAGTTTTACCTTCAAGCAACACTGAAGCAAAGCCGAAATAATAAGATCACGAAGTCAAAGTACGGGCTACACAAAGGACGTTAAACATTTTCTTCATTTTCTCTTGATTTTCTTGTAAATTGCAACATTTCATTGCTATGTTCCCGACAATATTCTTCATCGCTACCTTTATGTACTATTAGTGTCGATAAAAATTACGAATATTTCAATTATGTCAGAAATTTGTCATTTTCTTTATTATTGAACAGGCCGACTCATGCGCAACCAGAAATGACAATAACATATTGAAAAAACAACAACTAATATACACGTTGATTGATATACATGTAGCAGCTGTATTTGATAGAACTATTCTGGTGTAATAATATTTACCGTATTGATCACATTATCAGAGAAATGTTTGCGTGATTCAAAATTCGTTCCATATTCCCTGCGCTATTCTGTGAGGCGTTTTATGGCGAAAGTGGGATAACTGAATATGAATAACATTACTTCAAACGATCTAATTTGAATTCATGTGAATAGTTTATTTATTTAGTGATTTTCTGCATGGTGTCGAGGCTACTATTAAATTTCGTTGTCGTTGAACTTTATCTGGTATCTAATTATTTCAAAAACGGTAGTTAAGACATTACACTACCTATATTAAACATTGTAAGAAAATGGTTATACATATTAGAATATATATATAATGCTAACAATATCGTTACAACAGCTAATTGCTTTTTCCAAGGTCAGGCGGTGATATGAAAGATCACAATGAGAGTCAATAGGTGCAAGTTACACACTATTTACCTACCAGTTGTGTTCAAATTCATCACGAAAACAAATCAGAACATTTAATTGCATGTGGTACTAATAAATAAAAAAATAACTAATCCTTTATTTATTTATTTATTTATTTATTTATTTATCTATGTATCTATTTATTTATTTATTTTAAGTAAACGCTGACTAATCTCGATTTTCGTGACACAGCCAAAGTTATTCCTCAAAGTGCTGGTCGTGCTTTAGGCTGATCAATTGCCAGTTTAAAACTTATAATGCTATCCATATATTGCATTAACGAAACTGTTTGATTGGTGGTTTAGGCTGTTTTATCATATGGAGCGGCAATCGGGGGCGTTTAATGTTTTTCCTGCATTAACGCAATAAAAACTAAGACCCTTCGATTGTATCTATCTTGAAACTATGAAGTCATCTCCCACTGTAGCTACGTAAAGAAAGTGTTTGTGCAGATTCTGGAGAGAATCACAATGTTCATAGAAATGATACGAGACTGATTTAACGAATGGGTACATGAGAATATTATAAAGCTGACGGGCTGTCCAAATTGTTTTTGTAGTTAAAACTAAGTCAGGCAGTATCGAATTACACACATACAATTAACTCAAAAGGAAACCTTACAGTATTTATTTCACTTGTTTATCAAAAATTGATAAAGTGATATAAAATATTTTGTTACACATAACAAGTTTATTTCATTGTTGGTAAAATGTCAAAACATAACAAAATTTCATTTGTAATGTTTTGACTTATTTGATCTTAAAAGTGACTACCCACTTACTTTATTTTCAGCCAGCTTCGCGTGTGGTCACCGCGGGCTTGTGTACATTAAATGCATTGAATGCTTTGCGTTACACGCATGTTCACTCCGCCTACCCATTTATAAGTTGTTGTGATTATCTTGTCTTGTGATGTTTTTATGTTGAACATGTGTTGTAACCATGAGTGCAACACATTTTCACGTGCAATTTGAGATAGGACGAAAGTAGGCAAATCGTATGATTCGACATATATGTGCGTTGCGTTATTGAGCCCCTTTCCTTTATAGTCTATGTTTGACACTGGAATGACAGACGTACAATGTATACTTAACTAATTGTGGAATTATTTCAACCTGTACTGTTAATAGAATGACAACAACAACAAAAACAACAAAAATCAAAGTACAGGCATGTATGATATATCTAGATAACATATACATATTCAGTTCTTAGCACATGTAATAACAAATCACGTACCAACACGGCAACATCGGATAGGGGGAAATATCAGTATTTTGGAATTCAAGTTGCAATTTTTTATTTAGATTGCCTGGCTGCTAATTAGAATCGGTTTCATTTAATGATAGATGTGTTCACATTCGTTACTTATACTGGTAGTCCCATACTAAAGAATTTCTGTAATTACAGTACTAAAAGACGAGAGTGTATTTAAACATTCTAGTCTTATGTTATGATAGACTGGACATGTTAAAATGTGTTGTGTGTCCTCAGTACTATCACAATAACATAACGAGGACTCAGTACTGATTGAGTGACTGATTGAGTGAGCTACAATTTGTTTTGAGGCGCCTGTGAAATGTTTGGGCCTCCATGATAAATAATATTTCAGGCGTCCACTCTATATATCGTTTGAAAGAATACACCAATTCCAGGCAACGAGCCTTGTTTGGTAATGCATTCCATTCCTGAACCACAGTGTATATTTTAATGGATATACCAAAAGTCATTCATTCAAGTTCTGAACTATCAGAAACATACAATTAACACAATGGACAGTCTCTATAACAAGTTGCAGACACATTTATACATAAGAATAGTTCTTGGTTGATTTGTAGAAACTTAGCCTATGTAATTGATAACTATTACGAGACGATGTGATGCAGCAGGTGTATGTGTATCTTAAGTTAATACTCTGTGATATGAATACAATCAACTTTAACAGTATCCAACTCATTTTATTTTTTTCATTGACTACGGGTGATCTTTTTTAGGTTATACACATTACCGCTCCATTGGTAATGGGTCCCTTTTCACTAAGCTTCGTAAGTCGAACAATTTCCGTACGAACAAATTGCCGCACCAAAAAATCTTTCATTTGCAGAGTATTGTTTGCAAATTTAAAAGGAATATTATTTACAAGTCTTGCGAAGCTCGTTTATTTATGTAAGCGAAACACTTAATGAAGTTTTCGTGTTTTTTTTGTTGTTTTTTTTTGTTACTTCAAATTGTACACTAAGAAGTTCGCAGTCTTACAAACGTTAGTGAAACAGGCCCCAAATAAATGCCTCGAGATACGTTTTAGGGGTCCATAGATTTTCTCCATTTCTGGTTTTTATTGGTGACACTGGTTGGTTACAATGCATATCTATTCTACGCTTTTGAACTTTTGGAATAAAACAATACACTGCTACGACAGTCGTGTAACTAAGTTTGTTAATAACCATGACTATACAATTTGTAATAATACTTGCTAATAAGTGTTAAATATGCATGGATAATGCAAACACTCTTATGCTAGACATGCCTTTGTACGAGACTATTACTATATAAAATAGATATAAAGGATTTGAAGCTTATCCAAATCGAGGTCTTACAATCTATTCAATAACATTATCATTACTTAAGATTATGTGCATTAGACACTTAACAATACTGATCGTTCTACTCTAGTCCAATTTCGTTGCGGCATTGTTCCCAAAGGAATGAATTGAAACTGGATGAAAGGTTGGCTAGAATCCAAATCAAAGACTTTTCATAACGGTTACGTGTGGTGCCCCTGAGCAAGACACTTTATCTGCGCATGCTTGGTACAGATTTGACTCAACAAGATCTCGATTGTCTACGCTGTAATAACTTTTTTTTCAATCGATGTAAAATAAATAAGATTAATTGAATAAATTATTTAACTCCTGATTGTACAGACAAATTCAAATATAACATACTTAGTGATCAAATGAGAGTTGCCAGGTTTTTAATCATAGCTTTTCCAAAATAAAGAAACAGCTTACAATTCAATTCAATTCAATATTTTGTTCTGCACAAACAAACAATATGTTTATTGCTATTCCTCTTTGCTGCTTATACAATACAAAATTTAACCTGAAAACGCGTAAGAGTACCATTTAGAAAAATGAGGAAAAAAAACTGAAAGTAAAGTATAATACAAAAGTAAAGTTAAATAGTTACATTGTTGAAATTATGTGAGCATTATTATGCATCTTTTACCATATAGAGAGACATTTACTTACTTACTAACCTACTTATTAAATTATTTAAGTATTTTATTATTTGAATACTCGAGTACTCATTTGTTTTATTACTTTATTATTATTAGTCGATTACTATATTTTCTAATTACTTAACTATTCAATTACTTTATTACTAGATTACATAATTACTTCAATGGTTCAATTACCTGCTTACCTAATCACGAAATTACTTAATTACATTGCTTATTCACCCATATATTTACCTTATTATTTAGTCACTCAATGGCATAAATACTTACTCAGGTTCTTAATTAATACAATGTTTACCAATTTTTGCTTAAAAAATTGCTTAATTAATCACATACGTATTCGCTTACATGTTTGCTTACTTGTTGGGTTACTTGTTTACTTACTTAATTTTAAATGCTTAAATCTTTAACGTGTTACTTACTTGTTTACTTATTTAGATACTTGCTAATATACCTATTTACTTACTTACAATGTGATTTCTTATGTATGAATACCATTATGAATAGATAAGCGTATTCATCACACGGTAAACTAAATTAAACATTCATTCAGGCAACAGGTGATATAGACTCGTGTAAACCATGAAACTCACTTGACCGATCCAATCATGAACGGGAGGCGTTTCTATATTTATCCATGACGCAGTAAGTCTGTGTACGGTCTGTGTATATGTACTCACTAAACCAACTGGATTAAAAACTAGGTGATCAAAAATTATGACATAGAAATTGGATATGGTATCAACACCAGAAATTCAATTAGCCTACATGGATATTATTTGCTTAAAATTGGATTGCAGGAATGGATATCATATCGTGGAGTTCGTAAGTCACTTTATACATAAACTAATAATAGATCGAACCGCTTTTGAACACGATTCTTAACATTGGGAGATGCACCTCTATGTCTTATCACTCTTGTATATCATATGGTATTGGCTAAACACAGCATCGGATTATGATACAACTCCGATTTTGTTCATTATATCAGGTTGGTCCTATTGTATGAATAAGTGTATGAATATTTGCTATTAATACAATGAATGAGGGAAAAAATGCGAAAGCAGCAGCAGCAACAACAGCAAATTAACAAAATCAAAAGAGTACAATTTATGAAATGACTTTTGAATTACTTTTTTTATTATTATTTTATTATAATTGCAACTGAGAGTAATTGCTATATATGACGTAATAGATTAAGCACTTTTAAATAGATAATACGTGTCTAATTAATTAAGCTCAGAATACCAATTCTGGATATATTGATTGAACACGTGTAGCTTTGTGGCATTAAATTGAATGTTTATAACATTTTTATCATAATGGTTTAAATTAATCAAACTTGGTATAGATGGTAAATTGTTAAATCTACTCAGGTCTATGTATAATGACATCAAATTATGTGTTAAACACTTGAATAATTTGTCAGACTTTTTTGATTGCGAAGTAGGGCTATTGCAAGGGGAGATAACCTCGCCGATATTTTTCTCGTTATTTTTAAATGACATTGAACTGTCTCTTCAAGGTAACACCGATATAGGAATAACACTTGATCAGCTATCTATTTATCTTTTGATGTTTGTTGATGATGCAGTTTTATGTTCAGAAACAAAAAAGGGATTACAAGCGTCACTTAATAATCTAGAAATATATTGCCACAAATGGAATTTAACAGTTAATACAGAAAAAAACTAAGATCGTTGTATTTCGAAAGGGCGGGATGTTAAGTAAAAATGATAAATGGACATATTCCGAATCAGAAATTGAAATAGTCAATAGTTTCAATTATCTAGGTATAGTATTGTCAAGTGGAGGGTCATTTATTAAAAACGCGAGCACTCTATCTGGTAAAGCCTTGCGGGCAATGAGTACCTTGCTTAGCGTAACAAAAACATATGAAATACCTATCAATATAATGTTTAACCTATTTGACTCATACGTTCTATCTGTCTTGAATTATGGTTGCGAAATATGGGGTTTTGATAAATCAGAGCAGCTGGAAAGGGTGCATAGAAAATTCTGTAAATGGACACTAAATGTAAAAATGTCTACAAATAGTTTATCTTTATACTCAGAAACGGGTAGATTCCCACTGTATATTGAAAGGTATATACGAATAATAAAATACTGGCTCAATTTACATAAAGAAAAAAGCCGAAATTGTGTTTTAAACACAATTAAAAATGTACAGAGACAAGAAATTGAAACAAACAACAATGCAAAAAACTGGTCTTCGAAAGTGCGAAATTTATTGTGCCAAAGCGGCTTTGCAGAAATATGGATGTATCCGGAATCAGTTATTGTAAACTTGTTCATACCTTTGTTAAGAAATAGATTAAGAGATATTCATATAAATCATTGGCAAGAAACTATTTTAATCCACACTTCGTTGTCTTTGTACAGAAATATCAAACATACTTACCAAATATCAGACTACTTGATAAAACTGAACAACAAAAAACATAGACACATTATTGCCAAAATAAGATTGTCATCTCATTGTTTGTACATAGAAACCGGACGTCACAGGAACATAGTTAGAAATGAAAGGAAATGTGTGCTTTGTAACAAAAACGATATAGAAGATGAATATCACTTTATTTTAATCTGTCCTTATTATAATGATATGCGAAAGCAATATATCCCAAACTATTATATCAATAAACCTAGTATGTTCAAATTCATTAATCTTCTGCAGTCAAACAAAAAGTCTGTCTTAAACAAACTTGCATCATATTGTATCAACGCATTTAAAATGCGAGAACAGGTGCTTAATGCAAACACCTAATTAGCTAATATTTTTGATTATATTATCATAAGTCATATGTTAATAACAAGTCAACCAGCCATGTTATTCACTCTCACTATAATTACTATTACCACCATAATTATTATTATTACTACCATATTTTCTAAAATGTTTGTATTTAATATTGATATGCATTTTTGCATGTGCCTTATGTATTTGATTATGTATTTATATATGTTATTTATGGTGAAAAGCTTTTGTAATGCTTAAGCCAAAATAAAAGAATGTTCTGTTCTGTTCTGTTCATAACATAGATGCACAAATCATAAACTTTCAAAAATATTTTAAAAAAAAAATTTGACCAGCTATTTATATGATTACCATGTGTATCCCTCATATAAATAACTTTTAACTTTAAGAGATTTTGGTATTTTTAGCCAATATTTAAATCTTCTCGTTTATGGATTTTTTCATATGGACTATCATTTGGGAACCTCCCGAACTCTCTATAAATAGATATATTCACTGTTTGTTGTCTAACAGATAAAGCTTGTTATAACATTCATATTAATATGAATGCACTCAATATCCAGCGATTTATGGAAGCCACCTACTTCTGCATCATATTTTAATATTGGTTGATTCAAATAAATTGAGGTTTTCTTTTTTTACAAGATACAGTTTTAGAACGACTCAATATGGAAAACGTTTTCTCAAACAAACAGGATGTTATTGGATCAATTCCAATATCTAAATCTTATTCTGGTGATATAATTCCACAATATAATTTAAATTTAATTCACTGGCTATGGCTTCGTTATCAATATTTATTTGTTCGTTATCAAAGTACAATTTTCTGTATAAATACTTACTTATTTGCTCAGCGCCGTCTACAAGATTAAATTAAAAACTTAATCCGTAGGCGCGTTCGTAGAACACGTTTGGAAAACATATTCAACACGGTCACAGATAATAGAAAAAAAACTCGTATGAACACAAAATATAATCGATAAGGCTATTACCATTTTGTGACATACAGGTAAAACTTCCGGTACCTGCTTTTATAAAAAACGATATCATGCTTAGTAAAACAATTTGAGTTACTGGGTGAAACAAAAGTAAAGCATATATAAATATCATTTTTTGTTTTAAAATAACGTTGACACAGTTTTATCTATAAACTGCCATTGTCTTCAATTTGTTCGATTGAAATATCTTCTTTAAATTGTTCTTTATGGAAAGTAGGTACAGTTATCGTAGCATATCCTAATAAGTTGTCACCATTGCGTTGCGATGTTTCACTAAAGAAAACAAGATCGTAATTGTTCAAAATCATCATCTGTCCATGACGACATTAGACCTTCTACATTCTATGATAATATAAAAAAAGCATGCTGTTCTCTTTCGTCATATCCAGTTTAACTTAAAGTAACACTACCAGACGGTGTGTACACCACATTGTTTATATACAGTTTATCTTGCACTAAAACTGCCTTCTTACCTACTCGTCGAGCCTTGAACAAAATAGTACCATGTTTTATATATGCTGAACAGAATAGCTAACCCGCCACTTTTGTATTTCCAATATCTTCGTCAAACTATTGAGTGGAGTTATTAAAATTCGAATACCTCATTAACAGACAATTGTATATTGACTTTACATAACCTAAATGTTCTTTATTCTTCAAGTCAGAATTTTGAGGAAATTGCAGTGATACTTTTTCAGAAAATGCATAAAATTTCTGTTATATAATAATAATATAATAATAATAATAATAATAGTTTAATAATTAACAAATTGGTAAATGAAGTGAATATATGTACTTGGGGTAGCACATGATTTTGATTTGATAATCACTATTTTGCAATGATAAAAATGATATTAGTAAATCAAATCAAAATCATGTGCTACCCCAAGTACATATCAATGGATTGATATAGTATATATATATATATATATATATATATATATATATATATATATATATTGATATACATTTGATTGTTATAGTTTTCATATGGGTTGATATACATTTTATATTTTATTGGTATAGTTTTCATATGGATTGATTTACATTTGATTGTTATATCTTAACTTGGACTGTAATACTTCTAATCGTTAACGTTTTTATATGGATTGTTATACATTTAATTGTTATATATTTTTATATGGTTTTGATATACATTTGATTGTTGTATTTTTATGTGTATTGATATACACTTGATTGTTATATTTTTACTTGGACTGTTATACATCTAATCGTTAAAGTTGTTTTATGGACTGTTATACTTTTGATTGTTATAATTTCCACTAGGACTATTAACTTCTAATTGTTATAGTTTTTGTATGGATTGGTATACACCGATCTACTTTAGAACAACACCAATATAAACAGCAATAAAACAATGATCGATCTTTATGAAATTTATTTGATTTTATAATATAACATCGTTCTACATTTCTTGAATATTTTCATCAAAATCTATTGCGATTGTTACTTCATTTTATTGTATTGAAACATACAACACCCGTTACCTAAATTCTAGATTAGATGGCTATATTTTATATAATATGTACGATTCTCTGCTCAGCCTTTCCCCTACAATAAACAATAACATAACAATGTAAAGCAATAACATCAGCATAGGCAAGTTGCAATGATACGAATAATAATAAGTTAAGAAACGAACTCACGAATATCCTTTTAAAACTTATTTATTATACTTCGATTGCAAAAACAAGCTATTACAACTTAGACAAATCTTACCCGAAATCTCCCTGGGTACAACCGGTTCTAAACATATGAGGATATAATTAAGTGTTACCACACATAGCCGTGGGAGAAGATCGGATCCACAGCAATACGGCAACAAAATCCATCCATCCACCCTAATCAACGCCTATGATGCTATAATGTATAGACTTAGGACTTAGGACAAATATTATTTATATTTTATGTATATTGTTTTATATCTTCTAAATTTATGTAAGGCAACTGGTCATAAATATAATATACATACTTTATAATATGGGAACTGTTGTTGATGTATAGTAATACCTAAAAACAAACTAATTTGGATATAGTTTATGTGTTCAATAGTACATGTACCTAGTGAAAGTAATCTTTAGAAAAACGTTGGGTAATGTGTTTTATTCCAAACCGTATCTGATTGGTTTATGGATGTCAACTATTATCTAAATTCTTGTTATTCCATATCAACAGAATGCCTAAACATTTTACACCGGCCCTGTGTTTTAATTAATTTTCTGTTTTACGATAACTAAATTATCACATACACGTACCATCAATAAAAACAATACATGTATATTACTCGTAAGTATATACGGCAAGATAATTATACACTTCAAAACGTATCATTTTCTGGCTAAGCGAATATTTATTCACTGTTATATTGATGATGACAACACCTTGTGCCTGTTTCAACATCCTGTGCTTTCATTTAATCATTATCTACTGCATCTATTCAATGCTTTACCTACCTTTACCATCATATGTCCCGCTGTCGAGGTGCTTAAAGCTAACATTATACCATTTGATAGTTAATTAATAGTCGTTCCACGCACATGATGCTCGACTATGAACCATATATTGGAATCTTGACCGTATTTGTCTTGTTTATTAACTATGAATTCCATTCTTACTTTAAGACAAACACGGCTGATATAAACCTCTCGTTTTTCAGAATGGCACTATTGTTAGGTAATCAGTATAAACTAAATCATTCATAGAACTCGACAATTTTTATAATGGACATCTGAAAATTGGTTTAGTTTTAGGATGAATATTGAGCCGTACTTGTATCTATTAGAAACACAAACTATCAGAAGACACGGTGTTTTGTAATATCTACAATATTGTGTAATACGCACCTTATAAAGACGCAGCTTACTCTGAATAAGTAGCTTGATGGTTGATTGTAGTAAGATAAAATGTGCATAAGTCCTGGCCTGAACTAATGCCCATGTATGTGCTTTCATATCGTGCACGTCAGATAACTTTTCTCAATTAGTAAAACTATCATCTAGGAGAAAAGTATGAACTTTTAGTTGATAAACTTGTTATTTATCTAAGCTTACCAATTAAATTTAGAAATAAAGCCATACAGCAGGAGGCTCTATTTCATTTGCTAAGAATATAAATTAAATGCATCATAATTATGACATGTTATGTCAATAATAACTTGTCTTATATAAGTATAACACTTTCTATTTTATCAAGATTATTTCCAGTCAGTGCACATTCTCGTTGTCTTTGTCAGCTTGGCGTTAAGCAGACCATTTGGTACCAATATTAATTCCCTGTGATTGCTATATATGATCCGAGGACAAACACGTTTGAAAGAGTCAATCAATATTATTATAATGCATGGCCAGTTTCTCTCATCGCGATCTAAATTGTAGACTAGACATACACTTGAGACTAGTAAAATTACTTTATAGATCAGCACAGACTATATATTGAATTGCCTAGTTAATCTCTTTCTTCACAGTTGCCTATTTGCCTTTTCATTACTGACGCTTTCCATTGTATGAAAATAACTAAAATCCTAAAAACTCGCCTTTTACTGATAGTAAGTTTAGTAAATGTAAGCTACAGCTATGGCAAGTAGTTATATACCTTTCTGAATGGGACATTTTCTGTAAACCAACATGTGTGTTTTTTACTATCACCGTATGCTACAGGAATAGGGACACGACAAAATACTTATACAGCCATATATTTCCATTATTATTCTTTTCATTATTTTTGCATTTACAGTATTTGACAATATTCTTAATTATGGTTTACTGTTGTAGGGATCGTTAACATAATCTAAATGGACTATTTACTGTAAAGAAATAATTGTGCTTTGTTACACCTGCTCTTTGTAAAAAAAGGTAGTTCCTTTCACTATTTCGTACATCACTCTCACGCTGTGTCTTCTCTTCCAATTTGTTTTTCTATAGCTCTCGTATTATTGTCTTCAAAAAAGTGCATATTGATTTGATAAAATTTACATATGATAGAGTTGCACTTCTATAAATCACAGTCCATTTATGATTCTATGAGACTATTTCGAGACATGAAAGTTAAACTTCAGAAAATTGTTGCACCTTAGTATAATTTACCGTTTATTATGGCTTCTGTCGAAGATTTATTTTCTGTCACGAAGTGCTGAACTTTAACTTTCAATAAAAGTACACAAAATAGCCTCCATGAAAACTAGTCTTATTTATGATGCTTATTAGCTCGTGCGGCCTCCTTACACAAACATTGTTACAGTAATGACGTTCTTAATCGACATGGAAACGTGTTTTCCTATTTTAGATTTTTTTTTTGATTTGATGTATATTATATCAATTGTTAAACACTTATAATTTAACACATATTATAGTTTTAAGATAATGAAATATTTTGACAAAAGTATTGGATGCATTTGGCTTACGATCAGTCACTATATACTCTATGATCCGATACATTAAACATACGAGTATACTAGATAAATAATTGCAATAACTTGCCCTTAACTATGTGTTTTGGTTAAGTCGATTTGTTTTAATTTTCAAATTAGCAATTGTTTTAATGAAGAAACGAATAATAACCTATTTCTATGATTGAATAACTGATATGTTATGTTATTCATATACCATCATTTGAACAAGGAACATCAAAAGGACAGCAATCGTTACATATAGACACTCACGTATGGTCACAAAATGAATGAATGTAGAGATATTTAGAACAGTCATCTAAAGGCAAAAGGCAAACTGCTTTAGAATCATAAGTAATTCTTTTCCGTGAAGTTTAGATGTTGTTGATATTTTTATGAATATAAAAAAGAGACAAAAACTGTTAATTGATATTGCTACAAAGTTTCTCAAAATAAAATGTTAAGAAAATTAAATGAAACCATTATAGCGACATCATTGCCATCGTGTCATGATGATATTTTGTTTGCTCTCGTCCGAATTAAATATTAACATTTTTTTAACTTAGGATTTTACATAAAACCATGTAAACCTTTGCAGGACAAAAGCAAACATGAACATCTTACTACTCGATTTTATTAAACCTGTTCATAAGCGGTTCGGGTAATACTGAAACTATGATTAGGGGAAACAAGAAACAATGACTGCACGGAGGGGAACAACTGTTTACAACCGTTAAGTGTATATTGTATCTAAACCGACACTTATGTATTCGTGCAAACGAGCAATTCCAATGTAAATGAGTTTCACGATGGCGGCAAATGAGGCAAACCGCGATCCCAAGGTAACAACAAACAATCGTAAATATCATTTTGAAGCAGTCTTCAGTAAATCTCCTATGGAAAATAACTTTGTACATATATTATTATTTAATTAATAGATAAACAGAACATGTTTGTTTTCTGAAGAAGCGACAAACTGTCTCGTATCATGTCAAATGTAAACAGTTGATTTTTATTTAACAAACGTCAATCTCATTTGAAACCCCGTTTTCATCCAGTGTGAAAACAGACAGCTGAACTCAAAAATATTTATTTATTGAAATAATTGTAAAAATGTGTAATTTTGATGGTCCTTGGCTTAAATGTATCTTATTCATAATCTATTTACAACATATTCCACAAAATAAGTGGGAAAGAGGATTGAAACGAAAGAAAAAAAATCTTATTTATTTTCTCTCCATATGATCCTTGTAAGTTTAAAAAGAAAGAAAAATATCGCGATCGATTATATTCCGACGTGGACGAGCATAACCAATCTTAGAGTGTGCAATACAGATGAGTTGTAATGTCCTTGGATAGATACGCCAACAATGGATGAATGATACGTTTCATGTTTGTTTGAAAATAGATGATCAAAGATGTAATCTAAATGTTTCTTCACGTATATAAGGCTTGCATAAGTATTCTTGTAACACGTCTATCTAACCAAATGTATCATCAAACCATTTATGCGTTTTCAACACTTATTATGTGTGAACATAAATAAAGATTTAAGAGAATAGCTGAGAGTTAATGGGTTCTACCGAATAGTAATTACAATTACAAAACGAACCGATATTGATAGAGACATTGAAGACCACGAATCACCGTAAACAAAATGTCTCATATGTGGTTATTGTGGAGAACGTTAGAATTCAGCTAGTGTCTATAGCACACTATTTCGACATTAGAAGCTATAGTGTAAACGTAATGACTTCACTTGTTCTGACTTTTGGTGTTATTTCTAAAAGTTAATTCTCACTATATCGGTTCCAAATTTAATTGATTTGATTTGAGAAATAAACAAAAAGCACAAAGTGTTAATAACCGTTGTATATGCTTATTCATATTCATTTTTAAGTTCGGAAATAACAAGACATATCAAAACTGAGACCTTACAGTTTAATCATATTTTATTTACTCATCTTTCCCATTAAAGTGCCGAATAAAATACTCATTTCTTATTTATGTGCAAGGCTTCAATATTCCTAGGACTTGTTGCTTGCCTCCTATCCGTATGACTGTTAATGTGAGCTGGTACTTTATATAGTATGCTGCTGTTTTTATTTATATAATATATTGTTGTTTAAGTACTGACATTAAAATAGTGTGTGAATGAATCCTATTTTATATTGCAACATTACTTTACTACTGTCTGTCATAAATATGCAATGATAAAACACCTAACAAAACCAGTATCAGTTTTCCAAATCTCCCTAATATGACGTATCGAATCTCGTCATTGTTGTTCGGGTTACACCTGCCAAAGAATATAATTGAGCTATGTAGCAGTTAACAGTTCTTTTAACGTTTATGCTTTAAAAAATGTATTTGTTGACTTGTGAACCATTTCAAAGTATTGATTTTCACTACAAAATGCATCAAAAGATTTGGAATACATAGAAGAACCTTTTAAAAGAAAGTTCGAAAAGGCGAATTTCGTCGTAGTCATTCCAATGTAAATATTTGCATAACTCTTTCACATTTGATGCAGGATAAAAATGCATATGTTGAATAATGTGAGCTGTAGATATCATAAAATAGTAGATCCAATATATTCACACATTTTGACATATGACAGTAAGAAAATTTCATTGACGAAATTACGCAATGCCAACTACTGAGATTAATGTGTGCGGTTTTTTTTAAATGCAAAGTATCCAAAATGTCCATAAAACTGGTGGTGAAACCCTACTATAGATGTTAGGCCAACACTTCGTAATGTTCAATTAGTTTATTTCATTTAGATTATAACCTAGTTGATCTGACCAATCAGATGGCTTTAATTTATTTTTAAAAATTACATAATTTCGTTGTGATGCAGTTTATTTGTCAAAATCAAATATAGTGGTTTGAAGCTCTTCATTTGCATTTGCATAACAACGTTCAAAAATAAGTTCAGAAACAGTCTTTGGTCAGAGCTGTTGCACACTAAATATGTCCCATTATAGTTATAGTCGCACTGCTCTAAACTGTACAAAAATGACGCATTTACACCAAGCATGCTGGCTCATAACATTCGGACAATGGGTGTTGAAGCTAAATCTAACAATTATGTTTGTTTATTTTACACTCCATCAATGTTATTAACGAAATAACAGAACAAACAGTTCTAAAATGTGTTATTATTCAACTTGTCTCTATTTATCGGATTATTGATCGTGATTCACGTTTCATCAAACGGATGACAATGCATTTTGAACAGATTTTGCCACAATTGCACTGGATGCTATCCGCCATCTTGAAACTCATTGACTTTGGACTAGTTCACCTACATGACTATGCATGCGTCAGATTACATGCTGTGTACACGGCACCTAAAACTGCATATATGATGTATGTTTTTTTACTTGACACGTCTGAAAAAAAAATGAAATATTTGGTAAAGCTCGAACATATTTTTGTGTACTTATATCGGCAACATATTCTCAAAATGTTTTAGTACCGATGATAACGCCAGAAGTCATTTTCATGATTGAACAAATGAACGCTTGCAAAAACAGAAATGACAATAACCTATTAAAAATGCTATATATATAATGCGTTATTTAATAGAACTATCCGGTGTAATAATTTTCAGCGTATTGATCCCATCATCGGAGAAATATTCTCCTGATTGCTGATTCGTTCCAAATTCCTTGCACAACTCTGTATGACGTTTTATCGCGAACGTTGAGTAAACGAAACAAAGGTATAACATTATATCAGACTTTTTAAATAGAATCACGTGCGGATTATATTTCATTATTATTTGTCTACATATATGACATGTTTAGATACTTCAGGTAAGTCAATATTATGCAGATATTGTACAGATCTGTTTCGTTATTTTATAGAATATTTTGATTAGGTTTTAATGATTTAATTGTGCTCTAACGACGGCAAGAGAGATACAATATAAACATGTTTATACAGATTAAAATATAGATTAGGATGCTTAGAAAATGAATATTTAAACTAATTCATGCACCATTTGCACCACAACTAGAAACATAAGCAGCACACAGCTGGTAAAACTTTATGAAACGTTATAGGATAAAATTTATCCGGTGAAATAATCGTTATAGATTCCAGTATAAAGTTATTGATAAAACTAAAACAACTAGTTTGATAATATGTTTGAAAATCTTAATGGATTAACATTAATAAGACATTCAATTTATTTTATTACTGAATTATTATAGTCGTATATTTAACAAAATGAGAACATCATTTTTGAATATGTATAAATAAACATTTGTAAGTGCACACAGTCATGTGTTGTTTGATATAAACGGATGTGTGTGCTTTTGCATTGCGTTGATCCTTACACTTGTTAACAGTACGTTTTAACATAATATAATGCATTTACAATTGAGTCATGCAATAAATATATCTTTCTTCAATATAAATAATCCCCAACTCGACCAGATGCCTCTCATAAAACAACACTCAGTACTGGTTCTACCCAGAAAGCGGACTCGAGAGCGGTTCATTAGTTATAAATTCTATATTAGGATGCTGTGGAGTTAATTTATATGCTGTTTAAACTACCGCTTCATGCAAAATACAATGCACTTGTCACGTGGAGCGTTATTAAATACAACTTCTTGACAGTGATATATGGATTGTTCAAATGGATTGTTCTAGTAAATTAAAAATTGTTCAAAATTTATAATTGCTTAACTATTCACATTTTACAAAAACGATTGTACTGTCATGTGGATTTAGGGATGTTAATACTAGCACTATATGTATTTACACTTTAAACAAAATTAATGTTTAGACACAAAATAACGCGTAACATCATAGTTTTAAAAGGTTATCGCCGCTGAATTTTGAGAGTTAAGCGTTATTTGAGACACGTATAGAACGACAGTAATAAAACTTCATTTGAAGAGTATTGATCTCTCCATTGGAGGAATATTGGTCCAATTTAAGATTCGTTTCAAGTTTTATGAGATGCTCGTTTTGCGCATTAACATATCTAATTACAGTGGTTTTTTTCACTGAGATTAAATGTTAAAAAAGTGTCGGCTAGTGTATCTATAGATGTTTAAGTTGTATAATCAGTGGTTAACCAATGCAATAGTCTTATGCAGTTCACAGTCGTCAATTTTGTATAAAATACTGAGAAAAAATGCTTACATTAACCTTGTTTTAAGTGAAATTTGATAATAAAAAAACAAATCCATATACAAGATATTACGTGATAGGTTTTACCAAATGTTTTGACTGGACAAAGTTGATTCAGCTGCACTTGTCTGAGGTGTAAGCGTATCACCCGCGAGAAAACAATCCTGAAATCTCCATATTGAAACATCTACAGTGATCCGCAATGAAAGATATTGCAGCGTTATTTGATAAAACGACTTTGGTGAAATAATTCAGCCTATCGATCCCAGCATCAGGGAATGTTCTGGTGATTTGAGCTTTGTACAAAATGTCTTTAGCTGCACTGTGTGGCGTGTCATGTTGGAATTAACTGTTGTATATTGGATGAAGATTTAAAACATTTGATATCTCATTATCGTGGAAATGGTATTAATGAAGCTATCGATATATAATTGATAACAGAAACAGGTTTATATAATTAAGGGTAAGTCTTCGTACTTATAATATATGTATATTAACATGTTTAAATAAAAATATTTTGCTATTAATAATGTTTATTATTTGAAATTAGTGGAATGCCATAGAAATACACAAACTGTTTTACAAATAATATATATCATCACTAAATTAATATATTGAAATAAATATTGTCATAAACAGTACTTGGAATATGCAGTTTTGCAATAATCATTAAAAATTCAATTGTATGAATCTAAAAACTATTTAGAATTTGAATTTGAACTCTACAATGGTTGTATCAATGTGATTTATACACATGACTGTGATAACAAAGTTACTGTGGAACATTATATTATAGTTCATAGTAGTGAGAGCCAAGCGGTCTCTGAGGACTTTGGACTTTTATTTTATTATTGCATTTGATTACGAAAACACGCGATTTTGTATGAGAACCTTTCGATGTTGTTGGTAAATATACGGTAATACGGCAAGCATTGTGAGGCAAGCATTATTGTGAGGTTTGAATTATGCGCTAGCTATTATTAAGAAAAATATATCCAAACTTTGTCTTACTGTTTTAGTTGACATATCCATCCGCTGGGGGACTTTAAAAACGCAATTGTCGGACTTTTGTAAAAGAAAAATGGTTAATCATCCACCGAAGCCAGACAAATCTTTGAGAATTAACGTTTTAAACAGCAACATCCCAAATCACCCTTGTAACGGGGCGGGGGTAACTACCATTTGCAGTTACGCAAGCATCACTTCTTATTGAAAGAACAATGTTGTCAATACATTTCTGGGAAATATTGTTCCATTCCTGAATCTAGGCAATGATCGACTCATGTCCAACTCATTCCAGACATTATCAGTTTAAAACATGTCTGGGGACAAAGGTGGCCATTCTAGCGTTCGAATTGCATTGCCTTAAAACTATTGTGAGGCGCGCCATTATGTTGAAAGAAAAAGTGACCTCCCCTATAATAACGTCAAAAACAACCGTAGTGCGACAGCACGTAACGCATCGCCCTTACAAGACTTAGCAGTCATATTGCCATTAAGCATAATACGCCCAGTGTTGAGGAATTTCACATGTTTCGGATTATAATTACGTCGAAAACAACCGTAGTGCGACAGAACGTAACGCGTCGCCAATATAAAACCTATGCTTGATATTGCTATTTATAGTTAAGCAGAACACGCCAAGTGTTGTGGAATTTCACATGTCGTGGATTTTAATTTCGTCGAAAACAACCGTAGTGCGACAGAACGTAACGCTTTTTATGCTTGTGTTTATGTGACTATGTGGCGAATCGTGCTATACATTTAGCTTGCATTCAGATACTGACGGTTCAGTCCGACCTGAACGAAGTCAAATTCGGTCATACGACTGTTACATGTGAAGTACGTCCAACTGCACTTGTAACAATATACAAATGAATATTCTCTTTTTTATCATTTATCTATATAGTCATATGCTTCTGGTGCCAATACTCTATGCATTCTTCTTTGACATATGCATATTTTAAAGTGGTGTATGTAATCAAAAGGCATTATTCGTAATTTAATCTATTTTTTTTATTTATATAAATATATATTCGTGATATTTTTATTTCTATTTTCAATGTTGCTTTATTTAGACAAGTATGTATATTCTTTGCTTTCTGAGGTTGTTATCAAATACAATCAGGTATTTTAAAATATTTGTTTCAATGTTTGATAGTTGTTGGAAAAACGTTTTGTAAACATTAAAGGAATAATCGTATGGAAGAAGTATAGACATTGTTTTTGAGATATATTCTAAGTGTTAGATGATGAAATTAATAAAAAACGATAGCATAAAAACAGTACATGGTTTCTCTGCCGAGGAAATAAATATCTGACATGTTGGTACATACAGTATTGTAGCAGACTGCAGTAAAATAAAATAATAAAATAGATATTAGATGTATTAATGTTTTTGCTAATGGCGATATTTCAGCGATATTTAAAATCTTGCTTAAACAGCAAACCGTATTGAAGCAGCTCATTCACAGGTAGTTTAATGTGATTATGTCTTAAATGTAACATTTTGGAATGGTACAGCGTATCGTATCGATATGTACTGTGCGGCTATTGATTAGGTTATACCAAGTTCCTACCATATTCCTTTGACTGCACAAACTTGCGTAATATGTCATAACACTTTAACTGTGATGTAAAGCATAATTTCGACAAGAAACCAAGTAGGGTCATTGGCTGAGCTAAATACATCTAGACATTGCTTGTGGATTTGAGTTCTGGAATAGCGCATTATAATGTCCGAGATGTAAATAATAGTGCCATGTTAGAACAAAATGTGGATGGGAGACATGCGTGGGTTGAAATAATGCGAAGTTTAAACAATAAGTAAAGAAAGAAATTAGCAGTGTGGAAAGAAGGTGAAGATTAAACAATAAGTTAAGATACAAATGAGCAAGGTTGAAAGAATGTGAAGATTAAACAATAGGTGAAGAAACAAATGAAAAGGGTTGAAATAAGGTGAAAATTAACTAATAGGTGAAGATGCAAATGAGCAGGGTTGAAATAAGGTGAAGATTAACTAATAGGTTAAAATACAAATGAGCAGGGTGGAAATAAGGTGAAGATTAACTAATAGGTGAAGATACAAATGAGCAGGGTGGAAATAAAGTGAAGATAAACTAATAGGTGAAGATACAAATGAGCTGGGTTGAAATAAGGTGAAGATTAACTAATAGGTTTAAATACAAATGAGCAGGGTAGAAATAAGGTGAATATTAACTAATAGGTGAAGATACAAATGAGCAGGGTAGAAATAAGGTGAAGATTAACTAATAGGTGAAGATACGAATGAGCAGGATGGAAATAAGGTGAAGATAAAAAAATTCGCAAAGATGCAAATGAGCAGTGTGGGAATATGGTATAATGCGAAGAATTTGGAGATAGTATGGTTGAAAATAAGAAATGCTATAAGAAAATCACTTCCTGAAGGCATGTCCCAAAAATTCCATTATGGTAGGTATTATTATTCAATAGATATTGGCTGAAATGCAAAATTACAACGAATATTGTTTTTTATATTGAACATTCATAAATGTAATTTCATAAAAAAAATATCAAAGGGCTTGTGAAACTTCGTTCAATCTTAATGTCAAAACCACATGCTTGTAATCACAATTGTACCTGTTTTACAGCAAGTTTCATTTGAACTAGGTCAAAATACCTCTGCAAGTTTGGTTGTCCAAAACGTAATGTAAACAATATGTAAATATAGCAAAGGGCCATAACTCAATCAATTTTTAATCGGAACGCTAGTACCGCAGATCATTTAGATGTTGTACAATAAGTTTCATTTAAATCGGCTTTAAACTGGAGGAGAAAATGTGTTCGCAAATATGTTTGCTCAAAGTATGTCGTAAAATTAAAGTCAAAAGAACAAATCGTCATTACTTCATCAAGTTTCATATGAATCTTGCTAAGTTGAGGAAAGAGTTGAGTTCGAAAGTTTGATGGTTCAATATTTTACAGGTGGAGGTTCTAACAAATAGGTATTTAAGTGGCTTATCTTGCTTGTGTAGCTAATTTTAAACCACACAAAAGAAAAAGCCATATGCATGTTTATTAAGTGTCTATAAACAGCCTTCTAATATTTTTTAACCGTCCAAAGGTATGTCTAACACTTAACCCTATCCACTTAACTACCAATTCGTGGGTGCGGACATACGTAAGGACAGAGTATCGTCCATTATTTTTTTAAAATATTGGACCATAATTTTAAATTAACATACGTTAAGACTAGTGAAATATGTGTATATGCCATGCATTGAATGTATTTTTTGTTATTGAGAAATTTGATGATTAGGTCCTTTGTAAAGTATATATTGATCGTTTTTAATTTTCCCATTCAAATAAACTTAAAATCTAAAATCATGACTAAACCTTTAGCTCTTAATTAGTTTTCGGCCTGGTCCGGCTATGTCAATCGGTAACGTCCGATTTTTAATCCAAGGTTTGTTCAAATTTCTGTCAGATCATAGTCTCAATTAATATACGGCATTGCGTCTCATTGTCATACGTATCTCACCGCTGATTCAAGTGGGAATGTTTTCAGTTACATGTACTAACGTAGATAGATTAGCTGGAGTTCGCATTATCCTTCCACGATCATTGGAAAGGTTGGTTAGGTTAACTGATCGTCTGTTAACCCTCGATCGCATAAATATCACGCTAAATATTCAATTATTCAAACTAGTTTTCACGACAATCTCTATGGGATCTTTCAAAACTGAGAATTCTTGTCTCTTTTAGTAATTTTCTATAAAGTTTGTGGAAAGTAATTCCGAAATATGTGACCAATCACTATGATTATGTTTGGGGAAAAAAACAGGCACTTGCTCGAGTTTATCTAGAAAATATCAGGACAGAAACAACGCATTTGCTCTTTGAAATCGTTGATAAATATTCCAGATTTTTTCTCAATATTTCAATTGTATAATTTTGTTTGACTAAACAGATGGAGCGGGAGAAACGTTTTACACGAATTGACACAACATGTTGTATTGTTTTCAACTACTACGCTACTATCCACACGTGCACTTTGCGTTTGTTATTCACAAAAGATAACTGTCTTTTAATGTAATGTAACTTTAAGCAGGGCAATACGAACGCCTTGGTGGAGTCTTTCTCGCATTAAAAGATATATATTCTGGTTTAGATGCATATTTTGAAATCAGGTGTCTTCATTTTGAACGAAATGTCATTTTCATCCCACTTCCTTTCATAGTACAGATATTTGTACAATTGAACCCATTATGGGTTCAATTGTACAAATATCTATACTATGAGATGTATATAAATGATTGAATACAGTCGTAGAATATTAAGGAAAGTGAAATCCCCAAACTATAATGAAGTGTTCTCCTTAGGGAAGTAAGTTTTGAATTTCATTGATGTCCAGTCAGTGAGATTAAGTGTTTAAGTGATGTTCATCCTTGATGAAGACCCGTGGGGAAGAACTATTGGAAATAGCGAGTGTATTCATATCAGTGTGAAATCCTGAAATTTTAACAATATTTTCAAATTGAAAGCGTATATAAGAGTGTATCAATAATTTGTTATAACCATTTTTCGTTTCTGGTGTAACATTTAAACGAGTTAAACGTAACTGGCACGATGCTAACACAATGCCATTTTCTTAAATAATATTGAAAACTTCCTGATCATGAAATTTTAGCATGTTAAGGGACGTAAAATTGGTTTAATGCAATTGATGGAATGTATAGTACGATTTCGATCAATTAAAAAAGAGCAGACGGCGTTCTCAATAAATTGTTATAATTTAGGATCGAACTTGAATACAAATGTAATTGTAACACAAATATGCCTAGGAAAATCATTTTGTTTTTGCATACGACGAAAGCAAAATTAAGGTTTTCAAGCGACATAATCTTTGTCATAACGTTTGTTATGTATGCATGTGCAAGCAAGGTTTTGATCTATTTAGACTGGCTTTTGTGTTCATGTATAATATTTAATATAATTATATAGTTTAATGTCTCATTTAATAGGCGTATACATGTGTATGTTTGTCTCTGTCATCACATTGCGTTGTGCTTATCTGTGTCTATATACAAATTATGACGCGTATTCGTGTGTCGTGTCTCTGTCGCAACGTAACTTTGAGTTTATCTGTGTTTATATACAAATTATGATGTATCTGTTAATAGGCGTTTACATGTTTATGTGTGTGTGTGTGTGTGTCATCACGTTGCTTAGTGCGTATCATTGTCAATATACAAATTATGATGCATCTGTTAATAGGCGTATACATGTATATGTGTGTGTGTGTGTGTGTGTGTGTCATCACGTTGCTAAGTGCGTATCATTTTCAATATACAAATTATGATGTATCTGTTAATAGGCGTATACATGTATATGTGTGTGTGTCTGTGTCATCACGTTGCATAGTGCTTATCATTGTCAATATACAAATTATGATGCATCTGTTAATAGGCGTATATATATGTGTATGTGTGTCTGTGTCATCACGTTGCTTAGTGCTTATCATTGTCAATATACAAATTATGATGTATCTGTTAATAGGCGTATATATATGTGTGTGTGTCTGTGTCATCACGTTGCTTAGTGCTTATCATTGTCAATATACAAATTATGATGTATCGGTTAATAGGCGTATATGTGTGTGTGTGTCTGTGTGTCTGTGTCATCACGTTGCATAGTGCTTATCATTGTCATTATACAAATTATGATGTATCTGTTAATAGGCGTATATATATGTGTGTGTGTCTGTGTCATCACGTTGCTTAGTGCTTATCATTGTCAATATACAAATTAAGATGTATCTGTGAATAGGCGTATACATGTATATGTGTGTGTGTCTGTGTCATCACGTTGCTTAGTGCTTATCATTATCATTATACAAATTATGATGTATCTGTTAATAGGCGTGTGTGTGTGTGTGTGTGTGTGTGTGTGTGTGTGTGTGTGTGTGTCATCACGTTGCTTAGTGCTTATCATTGTCAATATACAAATTAAGATGTATCTGTTAATAGACGTATACATGTATATGTGTGTGTCTGTGTCATCACGTTGCTTAGTGCTTATCATTGTCACTATATGAATTATGATGCATCTGTTAATAGGCGTATATATGTGTGTGTGTGTGTGTGTGTGTGTGTGTGTGTGTGTGTGTGTCATCATGTTGCTTAGTGCTTATCATTGTCAATATACAAATTATGATGTATCT
Source organism: Panopea generosa (assembly GCA_029582155.1). Lineage (NCBI taxonomy): Eukaryota > Metazoa > Mollusca > Bivalvia > Adapedonta > Hiatellidae > Panopea > Panopea generosa. The sequence goes on along the minus strand of CM055894.1, from coordinate 70,058,689 downwards.
GTTAATAGGTGTATATATGTGTGTGTGTGTCTGTGTCATCACGTTGCTTAGTGCTTATCATTGTCAATATACAAATTATGATGTATCTGTTAATGCTGCAACAGCTATAGGACAAGAGCAAGGTTGGGTTGAGCTATTATTAAAATTCATAAAACTTTTTAAAATTAAATGTTGTTTGTTTCTAATAAAAAATGCTTTTAATGACTTAAAATTTAATTGGTTTAATCTCCGGTCAATTATTTTCGGGGTGGGGACCCCTCTAGTATTTTCTTCTACGTGTTGGCATTATCCATGTTTATTACGGTAATTGTTGTTAATTAAATATCATGTATATTTTGTCTTACAGACGCTTCATCTTCTTTTGAACACATGATATTTTCTAAATTTTAGTTATCGGTATTGACAACACTGGTTGTCGTGACACGAAGAATAATGATTTAATCTTTTTCTTTTCGTTTTGTGCAAAAATGTTTACTTTCTATATAGATTTTAAATTGTGATTCAACTGATTTTGTAAAATGCTAAGCATCAAAACTCCAAATATTTAAAAGTAACGAAAGAAATATTGAAGACTGAACTATATAAACGACTAGGTAGGGATTGTTAAATAGCAATAAGATAGACCACATGAATTGCCTCAGGGGAAGTTGAATGATACTAAATAAACACATTAGAATACAATGATTTATGGGACATTTAGGAGGTCCATATCTCAACTAAAAGGAAGTGTCAGAACCGGGAATAGACACGTTCAAACCGACTATAACAGCCAAATTGTTTTTTCACTGTGTGAATAATTCATTGAATAAAACATAGATTACGTATCAAAAGAACACTCATTTTTAATTAACTTTTCAAAACCGTTTGGATAATCTTAAATTTTGAAATTTAAAAGAATTAGAAATTTCTGTTTAAAGTTGGTTAAATATGTGTTGAATACATGTTAAATGTGATGAAACCTGTATCACAAGTTTTTTACGCTTACCAAAATATTTTGTAAACCGTCTAAACGTTTGCAACTTTGAATTTGCGTTGATTTTGCTCATCAAGTATATGGCTTTCTGTACGGATTGTTGTAACTGTTAAATAGTCTTTTTTCCACATGAACGCCTGAATCAGTCATATGCATGCCACTGAAATTGTACTTTGTAAATTGTTTAAAAGCCAAGAAAAATTTTGGCTGAAGCAATAATAGACAATAATTCTGACTCAAATATTGTAGAAAAACATCATATGATGTTCAATGCGATAATGAATATCTTTGATAAAAATAACAGATATCTTCCATCACATTACATACTTTCCTAGGTTCTAAAGTAAACGGCGCACACAAATAGATTACTCGTGTAAATGTTTACAATTACAGATAATTATCTGGATAACATTTTTGTGGAGAGATGTTACCACGAAGCAGAATTCATCAGCAGCAGTCGGTATATCTTTTCATTAAATCTTGCATTCTAACATAGACCGGTAAAATCCTCCACTGAGAATCAAATAACATTTAACGGGAAACACTTTGTTTTTTCAATTGAGTTATATATATATATATATGGAGACATAGACAATGGGGTACTTTTTATCAATTACTTAATTAAATAGACTGGCATGCTAATACCAATTTAACATACATAGCAGAATTTCGGTAAGCACCTTCAATATTTCGTAAACCTTTATTAACCCTTGTCTGAATTTTTTAAGTTTGGTACCAAGGCAAAGCTGATAAAATGTCGACTATCTCCAATTATCAATCATTTAATATTTATCTTTTAAATCTAATTTATAACGTGTTGAAAACGAAAGTTAGATTTTTTAAGAAACATTGATGTTTTAACTCGTCATGACAAAATCACTTTAATCGCACTTCATAGTAATTAAAATTTTATGTAAAAAAGACGAAGTTAGTTATCCATGAGTGGTGAAAATTTCTTATCGATATAATTATAAAGATTTTTTTGTTTACTTTTTCTTTAAGTAGGCTAATATGAGATCATCAAAATAAAAAACTGTAAGCGTAAAAAATCTGCATTACTTTAAATTTAAAAAAAAATACAACAAATTTAAACCAAAAGTTACGATCAAGCGCTTTCACTTGATACCTAAATCACAAAAGGTTTGTTCATAATGAGTTGTGTTTCAAAGCTTAGGAAACACCAGTGGTGCCATCTGAAATTAAGACAAGCATCTGCAGTAACTTATCCCTGTTTATATGTCTTGAGTTTATGTACCAGCGCTTAGTTATAGATAAAAAGTTAATAGAATTTTGTTTTCAAAATATACAAATATAATTCAATGGATTGAAAGGAGTGCCTAGAAAGATTGTTTTAATATAATTCATTAAAATATCAAAATCCCGAACTGATTAATTTTGTTCCCTCTAAACATGATCACATAAACTAATTAAGATTAGTGCAGTTTCTCTGCCAAGGATAAGAAATAGTTCGCAGAAATCTGAATGTACATAAACGTGAAAGACAACTTATACTTCCTTGTAGGAAATACAACTACTTTTTTATCTGGACAACTCAAAATACAGGGTTCTTCAAAGGAAGGAATCCAAGCGCTTGGGTAAGAGCGAGTAAACACCTTCAACACACTTTCAAGTGCTGCGTAAGGCTCTCATTGAATGATTTCACTAGTCAAACTTGTATTAATCAGTTAAAGTAATCATATTCCATATGTTTCATTTTAGGCATTAAAATGAGAAAAGATATGCAAAGAAAAATGATGATTTAGAGTAAAGTAAGCTTTTGCAAAATTTTGTTAGAGAATTCAAACGCTAGGCGAATACCATTTCTGATAGTCAAGCGCTGAGGTGCCCCTGTGCTAGGCGAATACCATTTCTGATAGTCAAGCGCTGTGGTGCCCCTGTGCTTAAATGGCCAGTGGAGAAACCTGAAATAGAAATACTTATTTAACAATGAAAGTAAAATAATTAAACTATATGTAGGAATTTTATTGACTAGTTTTAGGCCAATTAATTAAACGATGCTAATGACTTGGTAGGGTTATTCTTAATTGATATTTCAAAAATATGCTTATCAATTATATATAATTGGGGGTAAAACAAAGTATAATAAAGAAGATATTGGAAAACAATACGCTACAACAGATGATGTAAATGTGCATGACACCACAATACGTCAGTAAGACACTTTGTACATTGTATTGTTGTTTTTTCTTTTTTTTTTTCAAGGCTTTGATAATTATTACGCGTTTGTGAACTGATAACTTGACGAAAACGAAAAGAGGTCACAATGGAGCCAGACTTTATAATTATTATGTTGCTATGTATAGGCTGCATTTACATGCGTTAGAGCTGATAACAACAATTTTACTTTAATCTGGTTTACACCTGACCAAATCCACCACTTAGACAAACTTAAACTCATCAGTTTACCCAGTTATCTGCAAAGAACACTGTATATCTGAACAGTTAATATCCGGCGTCCATTGTTTTCTGGAACTGCCTTCCACATTAGGTAGTCAGCCAGTCCACCTGCAAAGAGTTCAATTCGACCCTTTGGTGCCATCTCGTTTACCGTTAAGTTTTATCTACTTTTAATAACGCTGTACAACGTATAAAGAGAAATTGTATCTGTTAAAAGCTGACCTGACTACTGCGAGTGCCAAGTTTCTAAACCGCATACGATTACGAGAGATGAAGATGATGATGTTCTAAACATTTATTGGAAAGACCGGAGTCTCTGTTGTTAATAACTACATCTTCTTGTTCACTAAACATTTTAAACTTTATGACAATGCAGTGTTCTAATCAAAATAAGTTTGTAGTAACAATTGTCTGCTATTCTTTCTCCGTTGCGCATTATAATTCAAAGAAATTCATTTTTATCAGCTAGCATTGACATTCACGAAAGTGTAATATGTTGTGTGACCCGTTCGTTGTCTGGGTGTTTTTATCATCTCTGGACCTGAGCTTACACAGTTAAAATGACATGTGTCCACTAACTGAACCCTCGAGGCGGGGTCATTTTTAATACTAGGGACACCATTTGAACAAATGTAACAAAACTATAGTTGGTCAGCATTATTACATAAACATTTTGAAAATCTGTTGGGCCGTTCATGGGAAGAATATTTTTTAAGTTAAGACTATTTTTAGTAACGGCGGCCATCTTGAATATCAGATCGAAAAGAAACATCTTCTGTATAGCTTCCTATGCAATAGAAACATCCTTTTGAAGTTTCAGTTTAATTGGCCTACTGGTTTCAGAGAAAGTGCTGCTAACAGACGACAGACGACAGGGAAATGTTAAATAGGAAGTATGCAACGGGGTCATTTTGATTGACATCATTGTGGAAGATTCTAATTTACAAATGTAATTCATTTTAATTTTTTTTCATTTTATTTGTCAATATTAACATTCAAACATGACATTAACGACCATGCAAATACTTTATCTGCTGTCGCATTTATCTGATGAATAAATAATCCATCCGTGCATATGTTACAATATATTTAAACTGTTACGGTATGTAAATTAATAAAAATGTAATTCGTATTGATAGGAATTCAAGGAAATAATGAAATATCAAGGGATATATTTGTTGCTGTCACCAAAACCTTTTTATAAAAAATCGAATCATGCATATTTTGCAATATCTTTAAACCGTATATAAATTGTTTTATGATCTGTATTGTTATAATTTAAACGAAATAAGAAATTGGATATGTATGTTGCTGTCTCATTAAACTTTTTTTTAAAATCCAGTCATACATATTTTACAATAACAGTGTCTCATTTATTCTATGATTCGTTTGGAAATAAGTGCAAGAAAATAACGAAACGTCAAGGAATATGTGTCTTGAATATCAGATCGAAAAGAAACATCTTCTGTATAGCTTCCTATGCAATAGAAACATCCTTGTGAAGTTTCAGTTTAATTGGCCTACTGGTTTCAGAGAAAGTGCTGCTAACAGACGACAGACGACGGACAACGCGCCATCGCATATTAAGCTCTTCTGGCCTTTGGCCAGTCAAGCTAAAAATTGTACAAAATGAACAGAGGGTAATGCGGACAGATAAGTTGGCTAGACAATTACAAAATGGTCCAGATACTCTTCGTTATTTTATATTCAGCACTTCTGTGTAGTATATTGAAATACACAGCTTCAGTATGCTTGTATATACGTTCTGTATATGACATTGACTTTTTAGGAATCCGTCCCGGCTTGTTCGCGACAATTTACCATTTGATGCTGAACATATCTGTGTATTTATATGATGTTGCCGTGTGGAAATGACAAACAATGCAGTTTATGGAAATACACAGGCTTCCATATGATTTAGTACGATCCATGATCGTGAATTTTGAGGTAGTCACTCAGAAGTTGCACGCAACATATTGTCATGTTACGCTGAACGCTCGTTAGATGTTATTTGAAAATCTGTTCATGCATGCAACAGTTACAGAGCGAACACTGAAGTGTGGACAAAAGGACGGACAGACGCACGGTCAAAATTGAGCAATCATATAGTCACAGAAAGCGGTTTTCAATCGGTAGGGAACAAAACAAGTGTCAATAACATCACTAACAAAACCTCTCAGTTGACCTCCTGAATATTTCATTACAACACTCATTAAACTAAAATAATCTACCACATGATAACTTATGAACCCCGACTCGGCTAACGTAGTCGGTACGTGTCTGACTGCTAATCCAGACGGATATCAGTTCAAAACTGCCACAATCTCTGTGATATTTGGTCATGAAATTTATTCTGATTACAGAGGTGTATATTACTAATGATCCGCCTAGCTAATCTCAGGAACGATGACGGACGTTAAGCAGCAAAAAGGCAAAAAACATACAAACAAACGATACGCACACATAATATTGTCATATGCAATTCATAATTTAGTGCCACCTAAGGTTTTATCTTGGTGGCAATGCACACCTTATTGTGTCGCTGATTCGACAAAGCATTCTATATATTTTCATAAATGTTAAATAGGAAGTATGCAACGGGGTCATTTTGATTGACATCATCGTGGAAGATTCTAATTTACAAATGTAATTCATTTTAATTTTAGATAACATTTTTTTTAATTCGAATGAATGACAAGATAATCGTTTACCCTTGGCATACTAAGTCACTAGGAGGATATAGTTTATTCACTATGTTAACGGTAACTATTTGTCAATATTAACATTCAAACATGACATTAACAAACATGCAAATACTTTATCTGCTGTCGTATTTATCTGATGAATAAATAATCCATCCGTGCATATGTTACAATATATTTAAACTGTTACGGTATGTAAATTATTAAAAATGTAATTCGTATTGATAGGAATTCAAGGAAAAAATGAAATATCAAGGGATATATTTGTTGCTGTCACCAAAACCTTTTTATAAAAAATCGAATCATGCTTATTTTGAAATATCTTTAAACCGTATATAAATTGTTTTATGATCTGTACTGTTATAATTTAAACGAAATAAGAAATTGGATATGTATGTTGCTGTCTCATTAAACTTTTTTTTTAAAATCCAGTCATGCATATTTTACAATAACAGTGTCTCATTTATTCTATGATTCATTTGGAAATAAGTGCAAGAAAATAATGAAACGTCAAGGAATATGTGTTTTGTTGTCAACTTAAACTTTGTTTCTGATTCAGGTATACTTCAATACAACCCCGATGTTACTGTTTAACTGATAAAATAATGCTAAATTACCTCATGGCACAACCAACATATATATATATATATTATTACACCCTAAACAGTTTGGCAGAAACTGACTTCGGAAATTAAGAGCCGATAGGATTAAGTTTTTGTTAACACTCTGCCATGCTGGGAAGGAAATGAGTTTATTTTAGTCGTCGCCCAAACGTAATTATCATCCTCTTGCTGTCCCCGCTTCTGCCATTGGCTGTATCTTATTTTAAAACCGATCATGCACATGGTGATCTCTTGACAATGTAAGTAGGACAGATGACAATTCCTCTATAGAAACTTTTTTTGTATTTTCACATGTATTAATAAATGTTCTGATCTTTATGAACAGTCTGTACACGTCATCGCTGTTGGTTTTAACTTATAATAATGTCAATTTTAATTGACGCCATAATCGTCATTAATTTATACTAATGCCATTATTGGGAAGCCAGAAAATAGGTATATACAAAGTAAAACGTTCCTTTATATATATATATAAAAAAAGACCGATGGAAAAATCCATGTTTAAAATACATGTATATATAATTATTGTCAAAATGTAATAATTAGCGTAAACAAATGTAGTTTAACATTACTGAAAACAAATATTCGAGATTTGGAAAGAGTCGCTTGTGTCGCTCCTCCATAATCTTTCTGGTATCCAAGTTTGATTCAAAATCGGAAGTTTAGACTTCAGACTACGCAAAAATAAACTAATACGTTTTGTTCTCAATTTTGTAAACATGATTCATATTGAACCGGAACATTTCAAGTTTTTAAGTTGGTTATTAGTCCCAAAAAGTGTCGATCAGATTACTCTTCGTCATGTTCAAAACATCGAGTTGGGTACTTCTCCAGATTATCTAGGTGAACATTTTGTGCCATAAAACTCTATGAATGATCGCTGTAACCGATCTAGCATCACTGCTCGTTTTCTCCATAATTCCCTCTTAGTTTTACCTTTATAGATAATGAACGATTTGCTTTATCAAAAGTAAACAGTTTCGAGAAGAAGTTATTTTCGTACCGATTTATTGTTCTATGGAACAATCTTTCTAAGAGTATTAGAAATATTGATAGGCCAGATCATTTCAAGAATGCTGTCAAAAAGCACATTTTGGCCATCTGAAAGACAATCAACTATTCACCGTAATATAATGTTTAACTTGTTACTGTGATATATTTTTAAATAATTACTAACACTTACATGACTTGATATGGCATGCCATCAATTTTCAAGGACCACAATGGAAATAAGGGAATGGCCATCATAGTATTCGTATGTATTTCATGATCTATATGTATGTATCGTTACGATAATTTCCATATCATTGTTGTTATATCGTTCATGCATCATGTTGCCGTGCTTTGTATTTCATTTATAACCAAAATAAATATATCTATCAAATTAAATCTATAATTATCGAATAAATAGAAAATGAAAGCTAGATTAATTGATAAAACATATAAGAAAAACAATAGATATGTAACAATAGAGACACAGTTATGTGATATCACTATTAAATGTTATCTGTGTTACCATCGGTGAAGAGATCCTGGTATCTTATAGTTTCTGCAGTTCTCTACTACTACATGAGCTTTTTAGAGGTATTACTGTGAATAAGGTTTTCATTTGCAGTAACCATTTGTTTAACATCTAAAACACTATTTCATTTACACATGCATGGAATATTCTATTTTGCTAAAGATTTTGTAAAGATTTCATTTTATGGAGCAGAGTTCTCATGAAGATACGTAAACTTGTCATAATTCTATTTGAAAAGCATCGCTCACGTTACACAAAAAACAATCATGAATGGAAGTAATTTGAACCGTATTTACATGTGTGTGGATGTTATTTGAGCCGTATTTGTTTGTGTGTGGATGTTATTTGAGCCGTATTTGTTTGTGTGTGGATGTTATTTGAGCCGTATTTGTTTGTGTGTGGATGTTATTTGAGCCGTATTTGTTTGTGCGTGCAAGTTATTTGAACCGTATTTGTTTGTGTGTGAATGTTATTTGAGCCGTTTTTGTTTGTGTGTGGATGTTATTTGAGCCGTATTTGTTTGTGTGTGGATGTTATTTGAGCCGTATTTGTTTGTGTGTGGATGTTATTTGAGCCGTTTTTTGTTTGTGTGTGGATGTTATTTGAGCCGTTTTTGTTTGTGTGTGAATATTATTTGAGCCGTATTTGTTTGTGTGTGGATGTTATTTGAGCCGTATTTGTTTGTGTGTGGATGTTATTTGAGCCGTATATGCTTGTGTGTGGAAGTTATTTTAATAGTATATATATATATATATAAGGAGCAGTCACACAGTCGTATTTATTGATGAATTTAAGTAAAGGAAACTACGTGGAATGGGTACCCTATTGGTGGTAAGTTCTTAAGATGTCTAGTATATTTTACGTTTGGAAACTTATATTTGGACCATTATTTATTTCGGTATTGAAACAACTAAAACTAAAAAATGATCACTACCTTGGATTGAATTAGTTATAACGTTTGTTTTGATAGAATTGCAATCAAATGCAAAGTTACACATAAAATGTTTCATTGATGCTGATATAAATGTATTGACCGGCCTATTAAGAATATCAATATCAACTTGAACTGCGCTTGTCTGAATGAATAAGCCAGCCCAATATGCTACCGAAAGAAGCCTGCAGTTTCCATATTGAAAAAGTTAAATAGATTTACATTGATAGATATTGCATCGTTATTTGATAAAACGACTTTGGTGTAATAAATCAGCGCATTGATTTTGCATCGGGGAATGTTCTGGTAATTCCACATGTCTTGTACTGCTATATGTGGCGTATTATATCTTAGAATGGATTTGTTCTGCTGAGTGTTCTATCAAAATCTGTATTTTTCAATTAGTTGAAAAGGTACTGTTAATGAAAGTTTCCCTTTAGAATCAAGTACAGGTTACAAGTACATGTCATATACTCAATATGCATAAACAAATCAAGACTTAAAATACATTTGTCGTTAAAGTACGATCATGACTATATTATTCTTAGAATTCATAAAAACAAAATAATAATTCAGAAAGGTTACATGTAGATCTATGTCAATAATGATTTTTTCATTAAATTAAAGGATGTAACTTGGTGGATTCCGAACAAACTATATCTCCAATTATAATTTAATTGATACACTTGCCTGTAAGAACAATGCGGTTTATGTTTTCGATACACATTACTAAAACTCCATGCGGTTTAATGTTTCTGGTTTTATGATGATCCTTTGGTGACTTTGCAGAATTATGCATACAGTCGAACCTGTGTATGCTGACACCGCTACTGAGCAACACCTTGTCTTAAACAGCCACATTTTTTAATCTATTACTATACTTTCAGAGAAAACTAACCTGTATTAGGCAACAGCCTGTTCCTTAAGGCAACTTTTGCGTCTTCGATTGACTCACAGCTTAACACAGGTTTCACTGCATTGTGAACATCAAACGATTGTATCGTATGTATTCATACTCGTTATAATGAGGTCAACATATACAATAACCGCGATCTTCTTCCGCAAAGGTATACAATACTGTCCTCAGGAACGGTCTACTTTTTGTGTGATAAAACAATTAAATAGGTGTACAATTAACGTTATTTACCTACTAATTTAGCTAATATAACATTGTGCGTTCTTCTTTAGTTTATATTAATTGAGTTAAGAGATTGGTGCTTGTATTTTCCGCTCTCGAGAAACTTCCAGAGTAAAACCAGCACTAAGTGTTGTTATTTGAGAGATATTGGATCGAGTTTGGATTGAGCAGGGGACCGTTAACATGTAACTTTTATTTACTACTAAATAAGGTCTCATTAATGGTAATATTTGTCACTTATTTCAACAATGTATTAACGTTGTATATTATAACAGGATTTACATTGAATTACTTAACATCTCGTTCATCCTTTAAATGACCTACTAGCCTCTCGTTTATTCATTAATTGACCTACTAACATCTCGTTCATCCTTTAAATGACCTACTAACATCTCGTTTATTCATTAATTGACCTACTAACATCTCATTCATTCTTTAAATGACTACTTACATTTCATTCATTCTTTAAATGGCTACTAACATCTCGTTCATTCTTTAAATGACCTACTTACATCTCGTTCATTCATCAAATGACCTACTAACATCTCGTTCATTCTTTAAATGACCTACTTACATCTCTTTCATTCTTTAAATGATTACTAACATCTCATTTATTCTTTAAATGACATACTAACATCTCATTCATTCATCAAATGACCTACTAACATCTCGTTCATTCTTTAAATGACCTACTTACATCTCTTTTATTCTTTAAATGACTACTAACATCTCATTCATTCTTTAAATGACTACTAACATCTCGTTCATTCTTTAAATGACCTACTAACATCTCGTTCATTCATCAAATGACATACTTACATCTTGTTCATTATTTAAATGACCTACTTACATCTCGTTCATTCATCAAATGACCTACTAACATCTCGTTCATTCTTTAAATGACCTACTTACATCTCTTTCATTCTTTAAATGATTACTAACATCTCATTCATTCTTTAAATGACATACTAACAATTCGTTCATTCATCAAATGACCTACTAACATCTTGTTCATTCTTTATATGACCTACTTACATCTGTTTCATTCTTTAAATGACTACTAACATCTCATTCATTATTTAAATGACTACTAACATCTCGTTCATTCTTTAAATGACCTACTAACATCTCGTTCATTCATCAAATGACCTACTTACATCTTGTTCATTATTTAAATGACATACTAAATTCTTGTTCATTCATTAAATGACCTACTAACATCTCGTTCATTCTTTAAATGACTACTAACATATCGTTCATTCTTTAAATAACCTACTAACATCTCGTTCATTCATTAAATGATTACTAACATCTCGTTCATTCTTTAAATGACTACTAACATCTCGTTCATTCATTAATTGACCTACTAACATCTCGTTCATTCATTTAATGACTACTAATATCTCGTTCATCGATTGAATGATCTACTAGCATCTCATTCATTCCTTATAGTTATAATTATAATAATTAATGCACATGATATGTATACAAATTAAATAGCCTTCTGTTGTTTTACTTTACATTGCATCTTTTATACGTATGATACTGTCTGGTGAAAATAAAATGGATACATATATTTTCATCAATCTTAAAGTATAATTAAGCACTTAATTGTATTCTTTAAGAATTTCGTACTGTCAATCTATCAAATGATAAAACGTTTCAAAATTTTATTGAGGACATTTGCAACGTTATTTCTTTTCCATTAAAAAGATCCAATTCTCCTTCCTTCTGTGATATATCTTTGAATCCTTTACAAAGTCAACAAAAAATTATACATATATATTTAATAATTAACACAGCACAGTGAATTTCTGAGTAAATGTTTGTGTTTACTTTTTCAGAAACATTTGTTTTAATTATTAACTTAAATACTGAGATAAATGGAATTGAAGTAGTAAGAAACACCCTGTTCAGTTGGCATTTAAGTTTATAAGGGGGGTGGGGGAGGAGGAATTACGATTTATTATATTTGAACTACAACTATTTATATGTAAGTTGAAGTTTGTGGCGTTAAACACGCGTATGAAAAGAAGATTATTTTTGTGACGACGGCCATTATAAAGGATCTGTCATTTCGCTGAGAAATATATATATATATATATATATTTGTTTTATATAACATATGTGTTAAATGAACAACATATATTTATGGAAAAGTTTACTTTTTTATATTTCATATATAATTGTTTCATTAGCGATTATCACTTAATATTATTTTAAAATGAACATATTAATAACCGTCATCTTTTCATGAAACCTAATTTGAGTTTTGTGAGTGGTTTTAAGGAATGGAATTCATTTGCGAGAAGGCGAATCCATTGTTTGTATGTATCTAATAACTGATTAACAAATGAAGTCCAAATGAAATCCATTTTTTATATTATAAATGTACGCAGTTTATATTCAAACGAGTGTAATTTATCAAACATAAAGCACCTTATACCTGCAATCAAGTGTCTAAATCGATTAGTTGAACAACAAACGTCACGCCTACGTTATGCTCCCAAGGCTATTAAAGTTTTACTGAATTTACCCTTTGTCCACGTGGCGTTGTTTGTCCAAGTAAATACAATGTAATACAATGTAATGTTTGCTTAGAGACAGTCAGTTTGTCTTAGGAAATGGCCACGTAGCAACCAATGCCGAGCGTTGATAAGATTATTGCCCTGTTTGATTGACAGCTCCTGCTAAGGTCAATTGTAACATTAGAAACGAAAACCTAGTTCTTCATAATCTATCACACTATATTTGTTACATTTTGTGATATTGTGATCGTAGAATGTATTCAGACCTGAAAACGAAGGTTTTTTAGACATATTCGTATGTTGCTATGTTCCTGGGTTAGTAGCGCATGACAATAGATTATTTTGTTTCGAATGAATGTTGTCATTTGCAAATGCAGAATGTTAATTCAATATTTATTTATTCATTACAAAACGATTAAGGTGCGTGTTTTGATAAAGTAGTTATGAAATAGACCAGAACTAAAGAACTCCACTGAGAATCAAATGCATACTTAACACAACACTGTTATTGTCAAATCATTCAGATGCACACTGATGGTCTGGTTTCTAGGTATAGCAAATAGGTCTATACTATTGTTATTAATGTTTATTTCGATACATTTTTGAATAAACATGACGCTGCGACAAACAAAACAGATTATTGTGTATATATCAGCTTACGGTTAAATGAGTCAGCTTTCCCCGGCTGAGTCCGTGACATAGCAATGACATATAGGCACGCTATTTGGTCAGATGCCTAAAAATGAATGATGCCAGGCGTAGAGTTTACTTTTGTGCAAAGTGGTTTAACATACCCGGTTTGAAAGATACCAGAGAAACAGAGAAATATTTCATAAGAATGAACAAACTAAAATGTCTGTTCTTATGTTTTGGTGGTGTGCTATATTTTAAAGGGATCTTAATATACGATAGCATTGGTAATATAAAAATGTGTTGTTGGCTCAGTATGTTTCTGACGAATTGAATGTAACGGATATCAACGGATAACACACATACCAATATGTTCTATCAGTAATGCATACTGACGACTAACGAGCGAGAGCGACATATCAAAGGGAACTTTATATACTGTATATTTCGTAACATACAACGATGCTAGCTCAGCATAGTCCAATCAATTCGTAACGAAACATTCAGAAAAGCACTAACTTTGACACATATTATCAAAGCAAAACAAACTTTTTTTTAATGGGACCCTTTTTATATCTGTCAAGATGACCAACAAACGCAATATTCTCCGTACGAGATTTCTATGAAAGGTCATAATACTTACGTATATCCATCTTCGAAATATAAATAAATAATAAATTACATTCTGTTTTTTTTTTCTTATGCTCACTTTAAATGTCAAATGTATATCAATTTTGTCAATAATGTTGAAGTATTCTTTCTTATCACACTATGTCTAAATATTGCAAATCGGTTCAAGTGCTTACGTGGGTAGTATAGCTAATATTTCTCACTATTATATATATGTATGGCGACCATCTTGTATATTTCGGTCATATTGGATTTCCATGAGTTGGTCTCATGCTTATTCATTTCGTTTTGCCCTAAAGTAATTCTGTGTCAAGTTTTGTGCTTTTCAAATTTTCTGCAGATTTTTTCACGATTTGACTGGACATGTAAGTTCTCTGATGAATTAAAAATAACCGGAGTCAATCATGGAGTTTGGTTATATGTTACTTTAGTCAATATGATATCTCAGTGATACATACAGCCGATTAATCAAGCATGAGTAACATGATCCTAAATACAATGGAACTACGTGATATAGATATTCAACGATCACCATAATGGAAAATATACTTGATATATTTTACAGAACAAAATGTATTTGACACTTCTAGCTATGCTACGCAATTTCAAATTTTCATTAGAAGAGAGTGTAGGATTTACATATATTTTGTAAAATAGTATTGTTATTGCAACTGATATTGTCTTTAATAAAGGAAATATTACTCGAAGGGATTCTGTATTATAACTAAATTTAATACTGTATCATGTTCATGAGTTCGTACTATAATAGCGTTCATATCACTGTATCTATCTGGTCTTGAACAAGTCGGGAAAATCAAATATTGACGATAAAAGCAGTTGCTCTCAAAGTAATTAATTTATTAACAGTTATCCCAACCGAAGGGGAGGTTCCATCCGGACCTCCAACCCATCTGAGGTACTTATAATACCGATGAAGCTTGCACCAGAAGCGATCTTATCTATTTTATTACCACTTATGAACAGATTTAATAAAAATGAACTATGTGTTTCCTAGAAATCCTTTATGTCTCTCGTAAAAATCAATTTTGCACTATTCTATATATTGAGAAATACACTTCTGACACTATGAACACATTGCCAGTGGTTCTAAAAGTGTATTGTTTCCATAGATTGTCATCTGTTGCTCCAAATGTGCAGGAGAAAACATTGGATTGATCAGGATGCTTTTTTACAATTGCCATGGTTAAGTGACACCCTTCACTAATGACACTTCTGTCCATTTCTTGCAGTGTATTACTGCGTATCTTCAAACTGTTATATATTCACCAGACAGCGCCCAGCGTCATCCAAACTACGCACAACTCATCACAATGTTCCATTTTTCTCATCTTTGAATAATATGAATATTTAAAGCATTTTTAAAACAAATATGCCCAACCAATTTACACAGCCCTAGTTTCTCGAGCGTAATTAGCTTGCTACCGTTATGTAAGGAATGAAATTTTTCAGTGAGACCTTTTATCAGACTGTATTAATAATGTTCATACACTTACAGTATTGTAGTTTAATAGTTAACGTCAGATAGGTATTCTAGTCATAATGTCAACCATTCTTTAAAGTTGACAACTATGACTTACATTTTCTTGAAATATGTCGTAGAAATACATACATTTGTAGTAAAAAATGAATAAGTCAACAACAACAACAACAACCACCCATCGGTAACAACATGACTTAGTTTTGTTAGCAGGATGTTGGTGTACATGGCGACAGCAATAATAATTTTAATTTGATGAGATACATAAGCGCTTTACATCCTGTATAATAAGATAACAGCAGTAAAACCATATAATAGACATGAGTATATTTGCATTCAGTACAATATCGCATCAGTAATTGGCTATCCATGTATGCAAAATGTATAATTGGTACGTTGGTTATATGGTTTGGATCATAGGCAAATACTAGGATTATAGTAAAATGAGTACGTTAAGCATGTGCGTTCATTCATAAATATTTTGAATGGAATGTCATTTATAGTAACGTTTGCAAAAAATGACCAAAAAAGTAAGCTTTTTATTGCAAGCTTCAGTAGTTTTGACGTTTGGCGAATGATTACAATCTACTATACCATGAATATAACTTGATAAAATCTACCTTTCTATAATCTACCTTTCTATAATCTACCTATCGATATGCAGATATGTCGTGTGCAATTTGTATTTGCTATTAATGCCAATGTTATCAACTTAAGGGAAAGCATCCCTCGTTGATTCTGCAGCATTTTAAATATTGTTTGCATAAATGTTGTATAGGAAATACATCAAGGTTCATTTAAATCAACAACATAACAATCTAATCGTCATTTAAAATTTAAATGTAATTTATATAACAATTTTGTTGAATTCTAAAGACTCGGGACTCGTAAAACGATTTCTAAGTGCCTAGCAACTACCTGTCCATGTTAAAACTTGAGATATATAAACAATAATGTAATTAAACTATTTTCTCTGCTATTGCATTAATCTGATTAAAAAAGAATCCAATAAGGTATATCTCGCAATATCATTGTATCTAACAATTTCAACTGCAATGTCATCTGTATTCAAATTATTTTACAGTTCGTTTACAAATACCTTCACGATAAATGTCAAGGACCATGTATGTCGCTGTCAGGTAGTGTCGTCTCCAATAAAACAGTTGTTAATTTGATTAACTGACCAGTGTTCAATTTTATTCAAACATGTTAATGAGACGATATATTACAAAATGGAAATTCACTTTGTTAATGTCAGGCCGATAGTTGTTAGTTTTATTTGTATTAATTTGTATGGGGGTAATTATCGATGACGATCCATGGATTCTTTTCAAACGTCGTTGTTTGTTACACCCAATGTAATATACGTATTGTATGGGTACATGGTATAGTTTATTTACAAACTTTAGTATTTTTGGTACGTATTGTTATTCTGCACTTTTGCTAAAGTTATAAAAGTAGTGGACTTACATTAGTAGAACTTATTTTGATACTTTTTTAGACATATTTTCTTCTTTTGTCTAGATTGACAATGGCTGTGCACCTTTTAATTAGTAAGTGTATTATAGCGTGAGTGTATGCGTTGTTTTATTACTGTTTACTTACTGTGATATTAAAATATTGCCAAGTTGTCTCTTACAATTCTGTATAGAATGACATAGTATATAATAACTGTGTAAATTGTATCTTAAATAAAATGTTCATTATTATATATGATGAGAGACTAGTGAACGAATATATATATACTCTAACGTGTGTCAATGGCATAGCTGCTTATATGACGATCATTGGCTTCAACAGCTAACATTTAGACCTAGGGAGCCAGAAGTAGTGCCACCACGACAGAATATAAATCGTAACACGTCTCTGTTAGATAACAATTCGGTTTTATAATAGTTAATTAAATCCTGACACAATCATTAAAAACTGTGTTGAAGTCAATCTTGAAGTTCGTTAATAATTGCTGATATTAAATTACAACCATGGCCATTATGGGAATGGTTTAATATCATCACACAAGACACTATCATAAAAACACCAAACTATGTTGAAATAAATCTTGAGTTTCGTTAATTATTGCAAACATGAAATTGCAACCACAACAGTTACAGGTTATGTTTGATGGCATCTAATCAGATACTATCATAAAAAATTAACTTTGTGAAGTCAATCTTGAAGTTCGTTAATTATCGAAAGCATTGAATTACAACCACCACCAGTATGGGTAACGTTTGATACCAGGAGTGATAGAAGTAGATATTTCGTAATTATAAATTATTTATAAATCATATTGTTTAAAACAGTACATAAGTATTAAATATGCATACTTTATTAATATATATAGGGAACATTTTTCGGTAATTAATGGAATATACAAGATTATGATATTTCAAAAATTATGTGTCGTAGTAACAACCTGAAGAGTTAGTACTTAAATATTTTCATGATAGAGCATAAACTGCTGGTCAGCATTTGTTGTGGAGCAATAGCTTAGGTCAACCATTAATACTAATTTGACGACTTTTAACTACTCCCTTCTCGTCTTAAAGGTATTTAACCTGCCTGAGTTATTTTTTACAACGTACCGAAGTATTTTTATTGTTAGTCTATTGCTTTTTCGTGTCATACTAATATCCTTAAGTAGTATTTGCCGCACTTTATAGAGGAAAAGCCCCTGCTTAATATTTCAGTTGAGTACATCAAGATATGTCTATCCCTCTTCTATATACGCCTATATGACCTTAGTTCTCTTAATTGCCCGTTTGTTTATACAAGGACTGATACTGGAACACGTAAACTTTTGTTATATTTTTATTGTTGATTATCTATGCGACAAATTCAAAATGTGATATTTCAATTTTTAAATTAATTATCTCTTTAGTGTTATAGAAAGTAGATACCGATAAATCCATTTCATCGGTCGTCAGATTTACCCGTTGCTGGTAACTGCTATTTTATCATCTGATGTGTGCATATACAGTTGATAAAATCTCGCATTTCAAGTAATTTAATACACAATGAAACTAGTTTGTTTAGAAACAAACTTTTTGTTTGACTCTAAAGAATAAACGAGTAACAAAATAATTCTGATGAGAATTATATTATTCTATAATCTTAAATATTTAACTGATGACATTGTTCGCTATTTAAGAATAACGGTAGCATCCGTTTCTTTTCAGAGAAATATATAGAAATCAATATGGCGTTGAATTTCTACAGTGGAAATCCCATTTCCTGTTCTGACAAAAGTCTTGATGGTAATGATTATTTTGTATAAAATTGACGGTTTAATCAACAGAAAACCACGTACAGGAAATCTCAAATATTGTATTTAATTTCATGAATTATTGTGTTACTTGCTTGAATACATGCACAAAGAACTTATGTTGATAATTTTTATTCATTCCATATATTTTACTGAGCCTTTATTGAAAACAACATAAGCGAATGATTTAAAATAGTGCCTTTTCAATGTATTATGAAAGTTGGAATAAAGACATTTAGAATTCGCTGTTGTTATTTAATGAAACCATGTTGTCCTCATTAAGTGACCGATTTAAGATATTATCTACTTGACTATATTCAACTAGTAACACACGTGTATGCTATTTAGGCGTCGGTGTTTTTGCCGTTGTTATTAGGCATAGCAAACATACAAAGATTGCTGATTAAATTAGATCACACGAGAAATCGAACTAAGTGTAAACGACAAATAAAAGTAACACTAAAGTCAGATAAGCTGCAAAGTGTGAAACTAATCAAGGAAGAAAAAGGTTTATCACGGGATAGTGTAACCTAAAATATATAAAACAAGCCACACAAAAAGCGGGCGCAATACAACTGTCATACAAAGATAATACCGTTTGGACAAGTTTTTCGAATTTCTCAGTAGAAAAAACTACTTAGTTGAAATTGACTTTTGAAGAAATTGAAATGAATTGTTTAAATTAATCAATACATACGACATGATTGTACCGACCGTTCATTAAGGATCAATTTAAGCAGACAAGAAAGCGTCAAAAATTAAGGCCAATGTGTTACGGCATGGGCTTAATGTATAACAGAAACCATACATACGTAAGTAGTAAAGAAAGACGAAAAACGCGAATAATACTGTGCTTAGAGCGAAAGTTTGAAAAGTTCCTTAAAAACGATTGATTAAAGAATACAGCTCGAATTCAATTTAACAAAAATGTGAATTAACAAGAGAAGTAAGAAAGAAAGAACACACACGCATCAATATGAAATCAGTAAAATTTCTACAGCCGAGGACCCAAAGTTTAAAATGTTGATATAAAACCTGATCTTTTGAGAAACAAATGGAAGAATTGTGGAACAAAAGAGAGTCAAACGGAAAAGTGAATAGTAACTGTAGTGATAGACCATCAACAACCAATTGAAAAATATAAACGGAAGTAATCATTACGGACTAAACCGGTAGAAAAGGTAGAAAATATAGAGGAAAAAATAGCATCAGATTGGTATCTAAATATGTAGATGTCTCCATTTTAAAGAAGACAGTCAACAAGAGCGCCCACAGAGTTTGTTCCAATTCAAAACGTTGATTGACCGTGCTAACACGTTTTACCAAACAATTGGTGCATTACCGCAGGTGGATATGTTTGACTGAAATATACATTGAGCTGATATTAACGTATCAAGGTTATATTGAAGGATTCTTGCAAGTTCCGTCTCTGCGACTGTAGTAGATTGAAGTAACGGTAATAGTTGTTCCGACTACATGTTATACTTAAACGGTACCAATGGTGATAGGATATAATGGTTTTTATCTTTGTAGAAATTTGTATCAAAACAAGAGAACAACAAGAATGGGAGGATCGCTTTATATCGGTACAGATTATAACCGAAGCTATTTATCGAAATTATCGTCGGAACCACCAATACTAACTTACAGAATCTCTGCGTGTGACAACATTTTAAATTATTACCTGCACAGAAATAAATTACACAACGGTTTTTTTTTCAAGATGGTTTTCAGTCAGTTTGTACATTCTCGAAAAAACGTTATGTTAATTGGATAATGAACAACCATTTAAAATGCCACACCGTCGTGTTCTTCAAATATTTTCAAGTTGAATTGATAGAAAAGATATAAAACGACTAATTCAAAATCCGTTTTCATTAACGGTTATTGCCGTCAAATAGAAAAAGGACGCCGTTCATATTCTTCCCGTTGGCAAACACTTTTCAAAACTCGATGTGCACTTTTACGAGTTCAACAAAATCCAATGTGGGCTTTGCAATTCTTCGGTCACATTCAAGAGAGTCATGTGGGCGATCTGAATTTCGTGAATAGCAAGATGTATCTAATTGACTTTCGAAACATATGCTAGTTGCTTGGAATCTCTTTCGTTACGGTTGCAATACTATCTAAGACTAAAGACATCTAAATGTATTTGATTGTAGATCGCGTACTAGGGACATGTTATGATAGGATAGACGAAGCAGACCCAGGAAATGTTCAAAATAGTTCTGTATATATAGGTATCTTTTTCTTTTTTTTTTTTAAGTGATCATAACATTACATACTATAATGAGGTTGAAATACATATTAAGACTTTTTGTGGTTTATGTTTGATTGAGATCTGTAGATGTGACATAGTGTTGCTGTGATGGAGGTATGACTTCTATGTGTACAATCAGACAAAGTGTTGCTGTGATTATGGTTGAGATGTGGAAACATAATGGGGCTGTGGGGTAGTTGCGATTGCGAATGGTACAATCTGGCATAGTGTCATTGTGGTTGTGGTTAGGAATTAATTGATACTTTTAAATATGATAACCTGTAACTGTGGTTGCGATTTAGAATGATTGAGACATGTACAATCTAACAAAGTGTGATTGTGCTTGTGAATGAGATGTGCTAGTCATTTGTACAATCTCGCAAATTCCTTTGTGGTTATGGTTGACATATGATTGAGAATTGTACATTCTGGTAAAGTGTGATTATGGTTAAGATTAGATTGACATTTGTACAATCTGGTGTAGTATCTATGTTGAAATTGATATTTAATTGTACAATCTGACAAAGAATATTTAAATAATAATATGCTCAGTAAACGCTCAAATGACACAAGTCTATAAGGAATTGTCACCCAGCTTGAAGATATGAAAAACGAGATGTGAAATATATAAAAATATATTTAACTATGTCATCATTAAAAATTAATTGTACATAACTGTCTCAACGGCGTTTATTAGCTATTTCTGTAAGTTCTAATTAGAATATCTCCAAATGACATTATAAAAGAAAGCCTGTGTCTGACAATGTTGCCCTTGCAGAACATCCTCATAATAAGGATTAGTAAATCACACTGTCAATACGACTGAGGGCTAACGTGAAATTGTCAAACAACGGTTGTCCATATTTCGCAGAGTTAAATAGCTATTTGTTTTTATAGGCACTGTGTTCATTTGAGCGTATATATGTATAAAGTGGCGTTTAGAAAAAAATGTTTTCCATTCCAACCGCTTCTATCTAAATCAGTATATATGTCATTCCATACAAGTGCAAGTACGACAAACTTTCTTTATGGGAAGCCTTTGAAATATATTTTTACAAGCAATTATTTCTTTTCAAATAGCTATTCGTAAATATAGGATACAACCCGTTAAGGAACACCCTTGAAAAAGGGTCTTTTTCATTACAACCAGTCGTTCCTATTCAATTACCTATAAGTAAACACGTGCATATATAGGCGGTTATACATCATCATTAATTAAACACCAGTAATAAGAAACGTTCGGTAGACGGGGACAGAAGGCAGGTGATTGTAGCAGTAGTGGATGTGGATATATAGAGAGTTGGCCATTCCATCACAGTGAGGTCAATTAGAAACGTTTGGTAGAGGGGGATAAAAGCAGATAAATGTGGCTGTAGTGCTGTGGAGAGATAGTTGGCCGGTCCATCACCGTGAGGTATATGAGAAACGTTCGGTAGGGAGGGACAAAGTCAGATAAATGTGGCGGTTATGCTGTTGATAGAGAGTTGGCAGCCCCATCACAGTGAGGTAAATGAGAAACGTTCGGTAGAGAGGGACAAATGCAGATACATGTGGCGGTTGTGCTGTAGAATAGAGTTGGCCGCCCCATCACAGTGAGGTAAATGAGAAATGTTCCGCAGAGAAGGACAAATGCAGATAAATGTGGCGGTTGTGCAGGGGAGAGAGATAGTTGGTCGCCCAATCTTAGTGAGGTAAATGAGCTACGTTCGGTAGAGAGGACAAAGGCAGATAAATATGGCGGTTGTGCTGTGGAGAGAGAGTTAGTCTGTTCATCACAGTGAGGTAAATGAGCAACGTTCGGTAGAGATGGATAAAGGCAGGTACATGTGGTGGTTGAGCTGTGGATAGAGAGTTGGCCGCCCATCACAGTGAGGTAAATGAGAAACGTTCGGTGGATGGGGACAAAGGCAGGAGAATATGGCGGTAATGCTGTGAAGAGAGAGTTGACCGCACCTTCACAATGAGATAAATGAGAAACGTTCGGTAGAGGCGGACAAAGGCAGATACATGTGGTGGTAGTGCTGTGGAGAGAGAGTTGACACCCCATCACAGTGAAGTAAATGTATATTGTTCGGTTGAGGGGGGACATGCAGATAAATGTGGCGGTTGTGCTGTTGAGAGAGAGTTGACAGCCCCATCACAGTGAGGTAAATGAGAAACGTTCGGTAGAGGGGGACAAAGGCAGATTAATGTGGAAGTTGTGCTGTGGAGAGAGAGTTGGTCGCTCCATCTCTGTGAGGTAAATGAGAAACGTTCGGTAGAGGGGGACAACTGCAGATAAATGTTGCGGTTGTGCTTCGGAGAGAGAGAGTTGACCGCCCCCATCACAGTGAGGTAAATGAGAAACATTCGGTATAGGGGGACAAAGGCAGATACATGTGGCGGTTGTGCTGTGGAGAGAGAGTTGCCGCCCCATATCAGTGAGGTAAATGACAAAAATCGGCAGAGAGGGACAAATGCAGATAAAAATGGCGGTTGTGATGTGAAGAGAGAGTTGGCCGCTCACTACATAAGTAACAGATTAAATCCAAGCTCGATCTATTGGTTTTCTAAAACAACACATTCAGTACTCTTTCTACCCACATGATGGACCCGAGAGGGATTCATATTAGCTCTAAGCTTACTTCGAAATCAAGTTGAAATAAATAAGTTTTAACCAAATTAAAATCCAGATCAATCATATCTTCATATTAAAGTTAGTCAATATATAAAACCTGATATCTCCCAAATCAGGTATATCAACACCAAATGTAAAAAGCAGGGAATTCTATGCCTGTCCCATAATTCCATAGCAATTGTTCAATTACAAATTTATGTCATTCAAACTTTCCCCGAAGCAACTGACCAATCAACGTGCTCAAATGTGCTGCTGCTAGTTTATGGACACAATAGGGAAAGTTTCGATTTACGGGCTATTTTAAAGGTGCCAAAATCATTTTAAAAAGGAGACATGCAAACTGTATATCAAAACAAATGTCGTAACTATTTGCTCTGTACCATTTCCCCATATTTCACCCATCGTCATTGATAACACTTTGCATATATTTATTTTGTGCGCTCATTGCAAATCCGGCTGGTTCTAAAGTTGTTCTATACCTTTTTCCCTGCAGTAAATGTTCGTTTTGTTTAAATAAAAATAAAACCGTGGTGTTTAATGCAGAACTCATTAGATGTCTTTAGTTTTAATAAAAGTATTAACTGACAAGGCAAATAAGGAAACTGCAATTTAAATTTTGTCTATAATTGTTATTCAACAAGTATAACCCGTGTTGACAGTTCGCATAGATAAGCAAAACCTTAAGCAGCAGAGGCAATGGTTAAGTAATTTCTTGTTGGTTGATGTTTAAAGACAGTGGAGCGATTACATATCTTAACGTCAACCAAAGTGATACTTTGCGTGAAATTGTATTTAGACGGTATAGATAAAAAGTCTGACATGAAAGTGGCTGGCCTTAAAATCTTCAAGCGATTTCGTATCAACAAGCATCACGCTAGTTTTAACTGAAAAATAACAAGTACTCAGACTGAAAGATCTTATTGTGATTAAAAATCGTTATGTTTTATCTATAAATGGACGTTTTGCACGTAGCAATACTGACGTTAAATCGTTGAACATTTATATAGTTAGAAAAAAAGGAACAGGAAGTTCATTTTTATTTGATTTCTTTGTAAATATCCATTACACCCTTGAAATGGGGATAAACTCAAATTGATTTTAACAAACGAATTGCAATTAGATTTCATATATTAGATATGGTAAGGTAACGAATAAACAAATTCTAAAAATCAAATGCCGTTTCATCATTTCGCAAAGGTGAAAATGAAGAGTATCGTAAATCTGAGTAATCATCATCAAATTGCTGATACGGAATGTTTAATAGTATAAATGGTTCTTCAAAAGCGCCGATTTGCAGTATTTACACATGGTTGATACGGAATGCCTAACAGTATAAGCGCTATTTCCGAAGCGCCCATTGGAAGTATATACACATTGTTTAAACGGAATGCTTAATAGTATAAGCGCTACTTCTAATGCACCCATCGGCAGTATTTACACATGGTTGATGCAGAATGCCTAACAGTATAAGCGCTATTTTCGAAGCGCCCATTGGCAGTATTAACACATGGTTGATACATAATGTCTAACAGTATAAGCGCTACTTCCAAAGCGCCCATTGGAAGTATATACACATTGTTTAAACGGAATGCTTAATAGTATAAGCGCTTCTTCTAATGCACCCATCGGCAGTATTTACACATGGTTGATGCAGAATGCCTAACAGTATAAGCGCTACTTCCAAGGCGCCCATTTGCAGTATATACACATGGTTAATACGGAATGCTTCATATTATAAGCGCTACTTCCAAAGCGCCCATCGGCAGTATTTACACATGGTTGATACGGAATGCTTAATAGTATAAGCGGTACTTCCCAAGCGCCCATCGGCAGTATTTACACATGGTTGATACGGAATGCTTAATAGTATAAGCGGTACTTCCCAAGCGCCCATCGGCAGTATTTACATATGGCTGATACAGAATGCTTAACAGTATAAGCGCTACTTCAAAAGCGCCAATTGGCAGTATTTACACATGGTTGCTACAGAATGTCTAACAATATAAGCGCTACTTCCAAAGCGCCTATTGGCAGTATTTACACATGGTTGCTACAGAATGTCTAACAATATAAGCGCTACTTCCAAAGCGCCCATCGGCAGTATATACACATGGTTGATACAGAATGTCTAACAATATAAGCGCTACTTCCAAAGCGCCCATCGGCAGTATATACACATGGTTGATACAGAATGTCTAACAATATAAGCGCTACTTCCAAAGCGCCCATCGGCAGTATATACACATGGTTGATACAGAATGTCTAACAATATAAGCGCTACTTCCAAAGCGCCCATCGGCAGTATATACACATGGTTGATACATAATGTCCAACAGTATAAACGGTACATCCCAAGCGCCCATTCGCAGTATTTACATATGGCTGATACAGAATATCTAACAGTATAAGCGCTACTTCCAAAGCGCCTATTGGCAGTATTTACATATGGCTGATACAGAATATCTAACAATATAAGCGCTACTTCCAAAGCGCCTATTGGCAGTATTTGCACATGGTTGATACAGAATGTCTAACAATATAAGCGCTACTTCCAAAGCGCCCATCGGCAGTATATACACATGGTTAATACAGAATGTCCAACAGTTTAAACGGTACATCCCAAGCGCCCATTCGCAGTATTTACATATGGCTGATACAGAATATCTAACAGTATAAGCGCTACTTCCAAAGCGCCTATTTGCAGTATTTACATATGGCTGATACAGAATATCTAACAATATAAGCGCTACTTCCAAAGCGCCTATTGGCAGTATTTGCACATGGTTGATACAGAATGTCTAACAATATAAGCGCTACTTCCAAAGCGCTCATCGGCAGTATATACACATGGTTGATACAGAATGTCCAACAGTTTAAACGGTACATCCCAAGCGCCCATTCGCAGTATTTACATATGGCTGATACAGAATATCTAACAGTATAAGCGCTACTTCCAAAGCGCCTATTTGCAGTATTTACACATGGTTGAAACATAATGCCTTAAAGTATAAGCGGTACTTCCCAAGCGCCCAATGGCAATATTTACACATGGTTGATACATAATGCCTTAATGTATAAGCAGATCTTCCAAAGCGCCCATTGGCAGTATTTATACATGATTGATATAAATGCCTTACAGTATAAACGGCACTTCAAAAACACCCATTGGCTATATCTACACATGGTTGATACATAATGCCTTAAAGTATAAGCGGTACTTCCCAAGCACCCATTGGCTATATTTACACATGGTTGATACATAATGCCTTAAAGTATAAGTGGTACTTCCCAAGCACCCATTGGCTATATTTACACATGGTTGATACAGAATGCCTAACAGTTTAAGCGGTACTTCCAAAACGTCCATTGGCAGTATTCACATATGGTTGCAATAGTATGCAATGAAAATAAATACCGACACATATCTGCAAATTGAAATATATTATCCTTTTCTTAAAGGCAAAGAAAGAGAGAAAATACTTTATATCCCACACTATTTAGGATATATTAGTCACGTGTAGTCTTGAAGTATTTCTGGAGTGTCTTAAATAGCTAATACAGAATGTAAAATAAATTCAAATATCCCTATCGTCAATTATCTGTGATAGTTCGTCTGAAATCAGGGCGCAGACCCGTTACCAACTGCCATCCATAGCCATGCCTTGTTGTGACAAAGGGAACTTACAGTGATGCTTTGAAATGTTTTAGTCTTCCTTGGCTTTAAAATAAATATGCAGCACATAACTTGAACAAAACAACCAACATAATGACATCGATAGTATTGGTCCTGTCAAAGGTTACATCCGTTATTGAATAAGTTTCTGAAGGTTACACAGTCTTCCAAATAGCTTAATGTTATTAAGACTTTTTACCTCTTTAAAAAGATTGTTATGACTACATTATAATTATAGTAAAATACAATTAATTTCAGTGCGTTATTTGTAATCATTTAGTAATTATTGGTTAAAATAAGTATAAGAACCAAGAACAGAGGTTAATATAGACTCAGACACCTCTAAAAATGTTAATTAAAGATACCAACCCTTCAAACAAACCTAAAGAAGCATTCCGTCGGGATTGTATGAAGAAGTGCGCCAGCACATCAATGAGATGGAGACCGGTGCTATTACAGAGTCTGATAGTCTTTATTCCTCCAATATAGTTTTGGTGCGCAAACGTGATAATAGTCTTAGATTTTGCACTGACTATAGAACACAAAACGCTAAAACGCGCAAAGACGCTTCCTCGTTTCGACGACACCATTGATGTCCTCAGAGGTGCTAAGTACGTCTCAAAACTTGACTTTAGGTCAGGTTATTGGCAAGTAGAAATGGAGGAGGAACATAAGCAATGTACCGCATTTTCGATAGACTCCCTTGGCTTTTACGTTGCTATTGCTTCAACTGTCAGTTGAAAAGTGCCTAGATTATTAGTTTGGCGGGAATTGGAAATGGTTAATTTACCCATAATGCAACAAAATAGCTCATTCATCACTCACTCATTTGCTCAATAACTTCGTTCAATACTTACTTGTATATATACGGATACACTGACATCACAACACAAACAATTGAAACAGACTATATACTTATTTTTACAAGCCAGAGCACTTGTAACCAGGAGGCTCGCGACGATAAATTATAATAACTAATGTGGCCAAAAATAAGCCCTGGTCACATATATTTTAGCCAATGTTAAAAATCCTGATCAATTCCCTTTAACAGTAACAAATGCCTTATTTAGGAAATGCTGACAGTTGTATCTCAATATTTACACATATTCTGTCCAAACTTATTGTAAAATATCTAAATATTTGCTGTTTTGACAACACAAACTTTGCATTTATATTTCCCATTTCAATCCGTTCCTGTTCTAATATGTATATTATTTTATTTGACATACATGTTCTTCCAAAAGTAAACCATTTTAATCATTAGAAATATTGATCTTATGAGATCTTATATATATATATATATATATATATATATACTCACACACACAAAACAATTGTACTTATAAAAGCAAAATAAAACAGATTTTTTTCCAAATGAATAAAATATTCTTTGGGACTTTATCTTTATATAGCATCAAGTTATATTACTTCCAGACGAGTAGTAGTTTCTGGCTATTTAAAATATATGTGACAAGAGAAACCAAACAGTGATTTAACGGGTAAAAGGAATGCTATCATTGTCAGCTTGCTATAAATAACTTGATCTATCATTAAGTGGTTTCTATAAGAATAAACAAACAAGCTATAATATATTCTTCGATTTTTTTAATATTTCAGTTATGAAAGAAGAGACATTACTTCAAAGAACGAAGAAAAGGAAAACAAATATGAAAACGTTATTAATACCGTTGTTATACTGTTTTAAGTCTGTTATTCGCTTTGTAGACATATAATTATGGAGGAGTTTGATTTGTCGGTGTGATTAACTGGACTTCAATTTTTTTCTCCTGTCCTTCAATTGGTTTATCAGGTTTAATAATCAAAGTATCATAATGAGTGTCATCCATAAAAACTGACTCAGTAATATTGTTATTTCTGACTCCTTGGGATTATGGAGCGCTGTCAGTATTGTTCCAAACTCGAATAGTCCTTAAGTCGGCTGTGGCGTGTGAGGGTCTTTGGAAATCATATTATAAATGATATCATAAAAAGGGATTTTTCAAAGAAATTCTATTTTCAGTACCGATTTTGTGTAAAAAGGTGGTTCACGTCTCACCACGAAGTTATGCTCCTTTTCTCCCACGGTAACATGATTCTTGCATTTAAACAAACTATGTAATTTGGTTTTGAAATATTTTCAAAATGGTTCATAATGGTTGTGATTTCTTGATGCAGATGAGTAGAGCAAAAGTTGGCATAGCATATACTGCAATAAAATATCACTGGTGATAAAAAGTGTTATAGGATTTCAACATATGCATGTATTTATGAGTATTTCAGGTCTTTATTTTTCAAAAAATCTTAGGGTGTCACTGCACTCTCTTTAAAAAAACATGCCGGTCAACCTACCAGTTATTGTGCATTTCAATGTGTGCATACATTCCTGCTATGTAAAAAATACTTATTTTATACAGAACAAAGAAAAAACAACAACTGTTTAGTGAAACCTTTAGAAAAGGATGATCAAATACCTGAAAAGGGCGCCACAATGACACAGATCATTTTTATCTGTCAGAATATTCTCAGATGTAGATAATTTTGTGAATTTGAGTGTTTAACGATGCACTTTTATAAGAAATCAGTGGGTTTTGATAAATATTTGACAATATTATGGTCATATATTGAGGAAAATGTAAATAAAATAAATTAGATTTTGTACCAATCAGTTGTTTTGCTTTTCTAGCAGTGATGCTGTGAAAAGAAATGCTCATTAGTGTATGACAATAGGCACTAGGGACTCATTTTATTGTTTCTACCAACTTTACATAAACCAATGTTTATGGTATTTACAAATTGGCAGATGTTCCCAGAAGGCTAAAACAGTCATTGGTTCTGTTTACAATTGTAATATTCTAGCATCTGTCTTAATGGAAAGGCTACAATTGAATAAGTAAACCTTGTGTGCATGTTAAAACCATGTAAAGTGTCCAGATTGCCTGTTACATAATTTTTTTACACCTATCCATGCATATTTTTTTATATTGACCATGTTAGAAATGTACCCGACCCACTATATTTTCATTAAGTCAACATATTCTTGGTTAGGAAAAATGAACACGTCTCAGTAGCCGATAATTCTTCACGATTTGTCGCGACATGTCGCTTGTCATTTTATTATGTAATTTGGTCGAATATGTTGGAGATGTCATACCATTTTGTATTTTCTGGTAGCTATGGACATGTTAGTTATTGCGAGTAAACTTGTGTCTACAAAGTGGCGCATGCTCTCTCCCTAACGTCACACTACACCATTATGTCTCTTTTTTACATGGTTATGTAACACATATTCTATGTGGAATTCTTTTTTTTACCATGGAAATCCTTATTTTATATAGAAAAAAAAAAAAAAATTCTTTTCTTTATTCTTTTGAAAATATTTTATAAAGTCAGTTTGCTGGTTTTGTTCTGGTACATGTTAAGTGCTTACAAGGAATTCTATTATCAGATAATATTTGTAATCTTTTAACAAGATTTTGATAATTTAATATCGTTCGCAGACAGCATTGCAGAGCATACAAATAATATTGTTTTACTCTGTAACGGTGACTTGAAAAATGTGATATGTGGAACTCGTTTACGAGGCCTGACATACCAGTTATACAAGTTAATGTAATCATATACTTAATAAAAATGTTTAGCAACAAAATTACATATGGGACATTCAATCCCCATACGGTAGGTCATTCTATGGTTACCCAGGTATAAACTATGTTTTCTGCTTTAAATATAAGAGGAAGGTAATTTACTGAGAAGTAGATACCTAATGCATAAACTTTGCTCAAAGTAAAACACTGAATACAAGTAATAATAATTATGTTACCGGGTCCTGTCGTTCCAGTCATATAATTAGGAATCGATTAAGAATCACCATTTAATTACCCCGCCCACCCCCTCATCCCCCCACCCGCCTTACACACACACCCCTCCCAAAAAATTGGAATGTGTTAATAGGGCTTGACCATCTGGCATTACAAGTAGGGATATGCTAACGATCTGGTCATCTAATTACCAAGTGGGAATGTGTAAACTGCGCCTGAAGCGATTTTACATAAATTGTTAACTATTTCAATTACATATTTGAAACTGTAGGCTGTAGAATAAACTCAATTCTCCTGCTTGGGTCCGTCCGTTACATGAGATTTGAGCACGTTGATTGTTCATCATCGTCGGTTACCTACGTGTAATCCACTCCGATACTCTCCATTTATCACCCGTGGCATATTACACTTGATTTGCGTCGTTTCTACCAAGCCACAATGCAGCGATTTCACGATTTCATGAAGGGAACGTTATCCAATCGCAACGCTAGTTTCATGTAAACGCCGTTTTGATAAGACACTAACGTGAGCTGTATTTTTTTTCTGTTCTGTTCAAATAAAACGACGCAGAGCTAGCGTAACTACCCACGGGTAATGTATGGAAAGTATCGGAATTGGCACCCGTCGGTATCCGACGATGATTGTTCATTTGCTTCAGGGAAAGTTAAATGATGTCACAGTTTGGAAGGTGTTCAACGGTTCGACTTGAAGTAGGCACATAATTCTTTTCTTTTTATTGTGGTTGAACAGACCTGATCCGGGATATGCAGAAGCGGTAATAGACTATTAAAACTTTGATTTATGAAGTGTTTATGACTAAGTGCGGAGAAAACATATTCAGTTAAAAGTCACACATATGTTGGTTATCTAGTAGTCAAATCATATATCATTCAATATGTCCATGTCAGACAAATTCATCTTATGCATTTGTCATTTGCAATATCTTTTAATATTGTTAGGTTTTACAGTTTTAAAATATAGATTTCCCATTGCATTAAGGCCTTGTAATGCTCACATGACGACATTACAAGGATGTACAAGTGATAATAGAGTATATATGTAAATGGAATTGAATTTGGCGACGAATGATTGTGCATACTGTAGTTTATTCATTTATCTGAGACAAACATGCATATATTTTACATGCACACATGTGACATGTCATAAAGTTGTCTCCTTTCTTCTTTTTATTGTTGAAATATGTGAAAAAGCTTGAATTGTAAACAACAAATGGTTTAACTTATTTATTTTACTTCGATTGTGAAACAAATTATTACAACTTATACAAATCACGCTCGAAGTCTTCAATAAAGTATAACTCGACATTCAGATAATGACGTTTGATTGCCAGATGGTACCGACCAATGTGTGATGGATCTGCGTGCATGCTACACTGTAATCCTCATAAAGGAACTGTTCAAATAACATATCGTGACAGAGTATATTTAGCCTCTCGGGGTACCGGGAAAAATGTTATAATACTGTTTAACGACGAGTCAAGTTTCGCTTGTTTTTAATTTCTCACAAGACATATACAATCATTGTTTTTAACATTTTCAGCAAAATATAAAAAAAACACCCCCGACCATATTGCTTTTATACACACATTTCACATTCACCGTCAGTCTTGGGAGATCGGATTGCACATCTCAGTGTATCACTGAGCATCTTAAAGTTGTCATATATTTGATAAAGTTAGCCATGGTAATCCAATCTCGGAAAACTTTCCAGTTTTAACAACTTTAAACAGAAGAGCAATGTTTGAAAGGACAATGACACACCGCTTAACGCAGTTTTAAGAAAGCGCAAAAAAAAGAAAATGTCATAGCCGGCTTTGCTCATTACATAATAAGTGGTTAAATCAAATGTTAAATCTCTCAAAGACTTATAATATACAATAAATAATTGTCTAGCCAATTTGATCTCAAAGAATATCTACGTTTTTATACATATAATAAAACGTGGTATGCAGCCATTTTGGTAATTGCAGAAACTCACCAGAAATTGATGCAAGTATGAACAACTTCTAACACATACTGAACGGAACAGCTAACCCGCCGCCTGGCATTTTATATATATTACATTTTATGTATTTTCTCAAAAAGTATCAAAGGTATTTCATTGAGACTTGGACTTGGATAAGAAAAAAACCCATCTAAGTCATGTAAAATCAACAAATTAATGTATGCTAATCTCGCTTACGCATTTTAAACGCTACTCAATATTTTGACGAAGATATTGGAAATAAAAAAGTGGCGGGTTAGCTGTTCCGTTCAGTATATTTTAAATCCAAAATCATGTATCGTCATGTTTCTGCAGGTTTGTTTAATGCTGACAATGTGTTGACATGAAATGTGTAACAAATTAAATGCTATTACAATAACAAAGAATCAAGTAGTTTATCTTTAACATGATAAGTGAATTTGTCTACATATGAACAGAGATAAGTAACTGTAGGTACTTGTCTAAATTTCGGGTGGCATATTTAGCGATCTCCATATTTTGCAAACACAACTCCTCTGAAACCAACCAAAATTTTTTTGTGATTTTGGTTTCAAAACGAATTGGGCTTAATTTTAATTTTGGGAGGTGAACTATTGTTTTTTTCTATTTAAAGAAATAAAAGAAAACGC
Organism: Panopea generosa; assembly: GCA_029582155.1. Classification (NCBI taxonomy): domain Eukaryota; kingdom Metazoa; phylum Mollusca; class Bivalvia; order Adapedonta; family Hiatellidae; genus Panopea; species Panopea generosa. Next base: position 70,024,830 of record CM055894.1, on the reverse strand, counting down.
TCGTATTTATATTTTGTGATAATGTTCCTTTTTCGTTCCATGTAAGAAATATGTCTTCCCGTGGATAATTTACTTATTCACCTTTCTACAAAAGGAAATATTTCTATATTTGAAACATTCTTATTAAACCTAATACGCTACTTTTTTGTGAAAAAAATACTTTTCAAAATGTTCCAATATTTTTTCGATTTTAACCCGTAATAATTCCAATTCAGAAGAAAAAAAATAATGGTAAATAAAAATAGTCAACAAGACATGGTAATGGTATCAGCCATACCTACAGCTGTGTATATCGAATTGATATTAGTCTTTCAGCCTCTGTACATAGGTCGCTGGCTCTATACATAGAACAATTGGATACAGTTTATTTGGAAAATGATGTAACGAAATGAAGTGTTCATCAGTCTGACCACCAACATCTACAATACCTCTTAGATCACTATCATTATACTAGTAATTATGACAATTCCAAAGAATAATCAATTATCGACCAAACAGTCGCAGACTAGCCGATATAATATGGGAACTTCCTGCCAAAATTGTATACTTGACTACATACTACATTTGTCCATTAACGCAATAAGCGATGCAATTGTGTTCCGTCTCTGTGGTATATAATGTATGTATTCGTAGGCACCTTTAAATGATTCAGATATCTGGGATATTGTGTAAGTCATAATCGTTTAGACTGAGTCGAGATTTGAAATATTGGTTTCTCGATTATTTTAGACGAAGTGTACAATAAACTAAATGCCTATTCTTTATTTTCAAAAGTTTACAACTAACGTCATCAATCGATTCCATTCTTAGATTTTAGTAATAATTTACAAAGTGTTTTTTTTTTTAATTATTTCCATGATGGAAGAAAACATTAACAACTCTGAAAATGAAGGGTGTCTTCGCCGTGACTTTATTTGTATTGTTCGACTCATTTAGGAATTTGATACTTAAACTGTTATATTTAATGGCAAGCCACAACATATATAAGTCAGTAATATAATAATCTAGCGGTGCTACTTTTATTAACGATGCACCAGCATGGGGAATGGGGAAAAAGGAATGTGTATATCTGTCAACCAGGCTTAAGCACCTCAGTGAGGTGCTTCTGATCGGTCCAAGGCGTTGTCATTTATAATTTATTTGCATGACATTTATCATGATTTGTCTATATTAAAGGGGTCCTCTGTGGCCGAGTGGTCTAAGGTGCCGTCTCAAGATCACCTATCTCTCACCGCTAAGGTGGTCGTAGGTTCGAGTTCCGCTTGCTCCAAATACTTTATGTGAGAAAGTTTCCAATTACGTGGAAGGACGGTGGTACACTCAGTTTGACTCAGTCTGAGGTATTTCTCCACCAGTAAAACTGAATACGCCATATGTAACTTGAAATGTGTTGGAAATGGCGTTAAACCCCATTAAAAAAGAACGTCTATATATTGACTATGTTCATGCTGTTGTAGATTTAGTGCTTGTGTCCTTTAATTGAGACATCTGCTGTTGGCACATATTGTCTAAACACTTTTTAGATAAAGATAAAATTTGATGTACGAGATAACTGATGCGAATTGGGCTTTAACAGACCTGGGCATATGACATCATATACAGTATGCATTTTATTTCTCTTATTACCTCTACCGCTAGATAGATATGTTATGATTTAAAAGTGATATACAGTCCAACCTGTATTAACGGTCACTTCTAATGAGAAGTCACTTATATTAAGCAGCAACATTTCCTATATCCCATTTTATGCTTTCAGAGTCAATTAACCTGTATTAAGAAAAATTCGGACTTAAAATGTCACTTTGACCCCTTCCATTGATCAGTTGCTTCAGTCAGGTTTGGCTCTATTTGTATCTCTAAACACTTTAAAGGGTCAGACGTTACTGTTGAAATCGACGTTTAGTATGTTCACGAATTACACCAATATTTACACTATGAATGTGTTACTATGTGAAAGTATTAATCTAAAAGTTTAACTTCCAGATGACACTTCATATTTTAGAAAGTATCAACATGTATCATAATACGGGTGGAAATTGTAAAACTTACAAACTTAAAAAGATGCTTATTGATTTTTCTTCTGTTATACCGATACAACTTGTTAAATATAAAGTATATGTACATGTATGTGTTACTTATTTATGTCATAACTGACCACCGATATTTGAAATATAATGCCGCCTTTCAACCATTTACAAAGATTATATGCCTTAACGGAACTGAAACGAAATTACGGGTCTGCAGGTCTACACTACTTTCACTTTATATTAATTTGCAGCGTATAAATATATACTTTTCAAACATAATTTTGAGAGAATATTTTTTAAAATTGTCATGTGACCGTTTAAACACTAGGAGGAGGTTGTTTGTCGATATTTTATATTTATGTTTATATTTTCAGGTGTTAGCTATCACGAGGCTGTGTTCATCTGTATATATTTCCAGATAATGATATGATACATGCTAGGACACTCTGTCTGACGTATATTTCATCAATAATATGTACAATATCCTGCATGACGTGCTGTATATATAAAAAGAAAGCAAGCTGTGTGCGTATTAGATATTGTCGCGGACGTGTTAGTGGTATTGTTTCTGAAGTCAATGACATTAAACATTTTGTTAAATAATTAGTAGCGGACAACACGGTCTTTTGTGTCCATGTGAAATATTCGGACGATCTCTAGTTCATGTCAAATATTCGGTCGCCACGAACACTCTAGTCCATGTGAAATATTCGGACGCCACGTTCTCTAGTTCATGTGAAATATTCGGACGCAACGATCACTCTAGTTCAAGTGAAAGACCACTCTAGTTCATGTGAGATATTCGGACGCCACAATCACTCAAGTTCATGTGAAATATTTGGACGCCACGATCACCCTTTGTTCATGTGAGATATTCGGACGCCACGATCACTCTAGTTCATGTGATATATTCGAACGCCACGATCACTCAAGTTCATGTGAAATATTCAGACGCCTAGATCTATCAGGTTCACGTGTTACGTTCGGTTATACTGTATAACATCATAGTGTGCGATATGTGATAGTAGAGAAGCCTATATGTACAGCTGTGACAGATATAAATCTTAATTATTTATTACACTTAAACATTTGCGATGTGTTGCTTATAAGACCAGATAATATAAATGATTGAATTAATGTATGTATAATGCGGATATGTAGATAAAAACCAAGGCGTGTATTATTGTGTTTGTAGATGTAAATATAAACATATAAGTGACAGATGTTATAACAAAAAGGATGTTGTGTTTGAATAGGTTGAAAGAAATGTGTATAAGAAATGAATGTTTATTTAACATATAGAAGAAAAATGTATACAGCAACAAAAGATGTACAGCTTTAAGCGGATATAAATGAGCAAAATAAAACTGTTGACAAGTGCATTTATAGTAATTAATAAGTGAGTGATAAGTGGTTGATAAGTTATAGATAAGTGTTATTCCTATATATAAGAATTGTTAAGAACCTTCATATTTATTTCAGTATTTAGAAATTACATATGTTAACAAGTGATTGTTTGTCTATTACACTAGTGTCGCGACATGTTACATGGTCTACACATATACAATTAAATGTGTATGTTCTGTTTGTACAAGATGTTTATCGTTATAGGAATATGGAGGGGGGATTAAAAAGATAAAATGTAAATTGAATCTTGTGTAATTTCAAACAAAACCGTATTACAGTGATTCAGTGATGTTAACGATATCAGTTTAATGTCCCGGATTTTAAGTGAAACTATTCAAAGTTGATGTGCGTATTATAACTGACATTAAGAATAAAATGGAAATCTTAAAACCATTATTAGGTATGTCAGAAATAGAGACATGGTTGGACAAGCATCCAACAGTCATGCACGATCTATTTCTTAGAAAGGCTGATGTTGTTATAGTGAATAAATGGCTTGTAAAGAATGGTTATAGTTCACTACACGAACTGGGGAGTTGTAAATTGAGTTCTTTGTCTGGAGATAGTAGCAATCCAACGTCTCCAACTGACGCAAGAGGCGATGTCTTTTTCACCAAGCATTCACGATCAAATTCCAAAAAATATTTGCGTCATGACTACGCCAAATCAAAGTACAGAAACATGTTTCGGACGTACGAGCCGCAGGTTGCGACACGGTCTGAGGCAGACGATAGGAGAAGTAGTCTGAAAGAAATGAGGATGTTCCGATCTCTTCCGCCGAACTCGAGCAACATTCTTAGCCTACTTATTCAGTCAAAGGTTCGTTTACCGAGGTATCCTAGTAAAGATATAGACAAGAAACGCGAGCTTAGGCAAACAAATGAAATGGAATTCTTTATGGATATTGTGAAAGACATTTCAAATGATCTGGATCTTCGAAGTCTTAGCGAGAAAATTGTAGCCAATGTTAGTGTTCTAAATGATGCCGACCATGCTTCCATATTTGTGGTGGAGGGAAAAAATAATAACAAACCATCTTTGGTGTCTAAGATATTTGATGTACATTCTGGAACGCACATAATGCCGACAAAGACAGCGGACAACTGCATTCGAGTCCCTTGGGGTAAAGGTATTATTGGATATGTGGCAGAACACGGTGAGAACGTCAACCTTCAACATGCCAACAAGGTAACTTACTTTCTGTGTTAATCGCCCATCCTTATAATCATACATTAGGTTAATAGAACTAAACTAACTATGCAATTGCGTAATACAATCTATTGATTAACATATTTATTTGTTACTCTCATACCCTATTAACCGTTAAAGGAACTTTTCTTTGTTAATCATAAACCCTTATCATACATTAGTTTTAACAGAACTAAACTTTATTTGCAGTTGAATAATATAAACTCCTGGTAACCTTATTTTGTTACTCTTTCTATTACACATTTAATTAACGGATCTATGAAGCTCTTCATTAAAAGAGGGTTTTTCACTTAGTTTTACAAGCAATATTGTACATGAAAGATGATCAAGCTTTTTAAGGCAATTCTTTGAAAGCCTAACTGATAAAAAAAGTAAATATCATTCATCTATTCCAAAAAAATACAAAACAACAACGATGTAATATTTATATTTATGTACTGTAAAAGTTAATATATGTATGTTCATTGCGGGGTAGCTTCTTTATAGCAAATGCAATAAATAAAAATAATTCAAGATAGGTGCATTACTTTATTAACTTTCTACATAAATTTTGCTTTTTGGAGAAATATTCTTTGATCGATGAATAGTCGTTTATTAACTTTATTGCGTCTCTAAATTGAGAATTCTGATCATCAACTATAACACGGCATACTCTTTTATGTAATTTTTGTATTTTTAAAAATAACATAACAATCATCCATGTGGGCTTAATATGATGAGGAATTTATGACCCAACCAACAATATGTATTTAGAAATACAAGTTTAAACAAGTTTGTGAGTATTGAATATTTTAGTATTTAAGTGCAATTGTATGAACTAACACATAATCATAAATGGTGATGTTCACATTCATAATGCTCGTCTCTTCACTATCTTTCTTTCTCTCAATATGTGTTATTATCTTTCTGTCTTGTGTTTGATTCTGTTTTTAATACACTTGATCATATAACATCATGTGTTTTATTCTGTTTTAAAAACACTTGATTATAAACTATAATGTGTTTTATTATAGGAGTTAATTCATTTTTTCTGGTTTTTATGCATGTGTAAAGAATGTCGAATCATGCACAAATCAAATAAAGTCCGAATGACTTTGTGTCAGATTTGTGCGTGATTCGACATTCTTTACACATGCATAAAAATAAAAAATAAATGAATTTAATCTTTATAATTCCAATCCTCATGATTATATTTAATTACAGACTCCTCAAGTGAATGAAAAAAACAAAAACAAAACAAACTATACGCTGCAAAGAAAACGCGTAAGAATACATCACCTCTCTCCTGGTTGACATTTAAATCTATAGATCTAATATCCAATAATATCGCTATTGTTTCCATTATCAGATGAACTCTGTAACATTAGTTGGTTAATTGTAAAATGTCGAACTATTTTGAGGTAAAAAAATTAAACACCCCCTTTTATCTCTCGATTTAGACAAATAAAAAATCAATAATTCCAGGAAATACCCACACAGTGTAGACGTTGACGTCATTGTTTAGTTTTTGTCTACACGATTGTTTTTTAAAAAATGTGTCAATAGCTACGAAGGTCATATGAATCCATGCTCATTGATTGAGAATCCGAATTTGGAACGCTTTACACGACTTTTAAGTGCAAGGTTTGTGTATTTACATTGTCTCACGATCATCTGCTTCTGAATGTAGATCAACATGTTTTGATTTTTTTTTTCCTGTCGAATAAATTGGTTTGTGGAAATTTTTGTCAACAACTAGCATTCACGTTCGGTAAACCAGGCTTGCATTCAATGGTACACTATACATCTCAAATATGAACATTTTATGACCTACTTCATTGTTTCTCAAAACAATTTATGGACTTGATTAATTCACTTGATTATATACCATCATGGCATTGTATTTTATTCTGTTCACATTTTCTTGAATATTTACCAGCATATGTTGTGGTTTTTTTATTCATAAATATGACCCGTATTATAAACCACGTAAGACATAACAGAGCTATAATTCGCAGGAACTATATTTTAGACAAGTCTTTAGATATGGCTCAGCAGTAGAAAGCCCGCTTCCTTTTCTGGAAGACTTTAGTTCGAATCTCATCAACTACCTACACAACGGCACGAGTCAGAAACATCCACTCTTGGTGCTTAACGTTGAAATGATAACCCTAGCATTGGTCTTGACATGTTGTTTCACCACCAACTTCTGAAGTTTTAAATTATTAAATGATATTTAACTATTCAGATTATTCAGATGTTAGTCTTAAAAGTGCCAAAGTCTATTTGTAGCTGGAATCAGAAATCTGTCTTAATCATAACCATTAAAATGTTGTTGTTGTTTTTTTGTTTTGTTTTTTAATTGCTTTTGTAGTGTGATTTTTGTGTATATATTTTCTTGGTGTTATAAATTTACTTTTTTAAGTCAATATGTAGTAATTCATCATCATCGTCATCAAATCATCTATAGTAATCGCATACTTCTGGAAGAGTATTCTCGCAATGTGGATGTTGTTAAATCAGAATCCTGGCGTCTGTATAGTGTGCCTTGGTTTGGTATCATACCATGTGATTACGAGAGAGTATTTGAATATGGCGAACGGTAAATTACTGCCCCAGCGAGACATCGTCGTTGTGTGTCTACAGTTCTGCTGACAACTACGCTAAAACCATACACCACAATTGCACATTTTTACCTTTTAGTTCGATAATTGAAATAACTCTTTAAATGTCATTTTGTCTGTCTGAAACATTTGTAACAATAGTCCACATCAAATATAATATGCTCGTTGATATCTTGCCGGAATAACTGCCGACGGTTGTGTGGTATATACCTTATTGATATGTGTAGAACACTTATATCTCACAGTCTTCCTCGTATTGCTGAAACACAATAGACGTAATATTTTGTTAATAATAATCGTAAATATTGTTCTTTGAGGGATGGCCCACTATGACCCACTTGCACATATAACAGAGTAAATAAATGGACCAACAGTTGGTGATTGAAATTACAATAAAAACTTTAAAAGTACATGTATTTATATTTGTTTAAACCAAATTGTATTTCTGTTCATAATACTTACGTATATGGGGTTTGGTCACACGTTTTTCTGACATCAAAATTGTCCTCTCTTCTTACTTGTTTCTATTGTTCATGAACCTCATGTTGCCTTAGTCAATCATTGCTTGTATTCTTATATACGTGAGAGCTGTTTGCTGTTACCTTTCATAGCGAACATGAGATTTTGAGTATGATAAAACAGCACGAAGGACAAATACATAGAAGTTGGCACAAACCAATAGTAGACATCAGATTAAACGAATATGTCACTTTCTCTTCCGTGATGAAATGATACACTTGTTTATACGCATTGTATTCACATACAAATTGTTTAACACATTGTATTTACATAATGTGCTATGACGTATAAATGTGAGATTTGGGTAAAAAAACATATTTCAACTCTTATTATGTTTGTGTTGCAAATGTCAAATCAATCGGGAACGTTTTTTTCAATCAAGGGGTCATGAGTTTGAATCCCTGTCCGGCCATTGTCACTGGTGTCATGAACCTTGTCCTACAAACATGACTCTCTCGTCTCTAGATAACCAACAACAGAAAGAGTTAAGGTGTGTCTAGTAATGGTTAACCGCCTGGTGGATCCAAGGAACAATGAGATGCACTGAAATGAAATAATGTTGAAAAGGCGCAATGCCCTGTACCATCCCCACTCTCATACAATCAAGCAAAATAAGAACTAAATTTTATTTAATTATTATATCTATTTTGATAAGCTGAACTACAAATTACGATTTAGAATTAATTTGGAATTCGTTGATTCCATTTAATTTTTATCATATTTGTAGAAAACAAAGTTAAGTTATTGGTTTAACATCTGTTTGTACTTGTAACATCATTGGATCTATTCCAAATTACGCATGTACGTTTTTTTGGTGTGTGGAAACTTTTGCATATTTGATTTTTTTTCTGCCATTATTGTATTGAATTGATGACAATAATTGGATTTCTTGCTCGTTATTATGTTTTTTTATTGTAAACACTATTACTGAAAATTGTTAAGAACATGAATAATTCAAATCAAGACGTTAATTCTAAATAACAAATTGCTAATTATTTGTCAGTGACAAAATATGCAGTAAAACCGGATTTGAGAGTTCATTGTTTCATTGTTTCCGTATTTTGTTTTATTATATGTTAAAATTAAGTACTATCAGCAGTCGTTTGCATAATAATATCTCATATTAAATCAATCACTTATGTAAATAGCAATAATACAACCAGAATGAACAAACACAGTTCGAACAAACAAATAAATAATCTGACGAAATTATTAATAATAACTGAATGAAATAGTTTTGCTCAAATGTCTTAATTTAAAAGATTAAGAAAAACAATAACGCTGTAATCAATTTAGTCAACATTGTAGCACTATTTCAGTTGGCTCAATGAGATGGTTATTAACGGTATACCAACACAAAAATTCCTGTAGTTATATTGTTGCATTAACAAAACGTTCAAGGCTCACTATACATGTACACAGATACTAAATAGAATGCAAATTGAAATAAAGAAAACAAACTTGAACAAATAAATATGCAAACTGAACCATAACCTTAATTTTAGAAGAACATCAGCATTTCAGCACATATACATGTATCTGTGTTTATATAAATGTCATATGTATCGTCTTCTGCGATATGCAATAGCCCCAATGGTCTTAACTTCGTCATAATTAATATGTGCAAATATATTTTTATTTCTATCTATTGATGATTTACTCGTAACGTAAACAATATGTCTTATAACTAAAGCAGTGCTATACCATATATCATCGCTTTATATTGAATCCCACGCTATGCATGTAAACATTCTGGTTTGTGTTTCCTTGATATGTTCTATTGTATGTAAACATGACAGTGAAAGTGAAGCAGTTGTGCAGTGGAAAGTTTGTTGGCCAATCAAGCGGCTTCGGTATAATCTTAAAAACACATGACAGTACTGGCCTCAGATTCGCTTGACAGCTCATCTTGAGATTTTGAAATTTTATATTTATTAATCATTGGGGCTGTAACACTGTACCAATGAGTACATATGTGTGATGACTTCAATACAGTGTGATCATTTAATGGGCGAGGAGTAATCATTTAGAGATATTGAGAAAATCTCTACTTGAGATGCTTTATGAATCCAATCTCAGGTTTTATACAGGAAACAGCGATTTATATGATTTCCGATCATTTAGAGATATTGAAAAAATCTCTGTTTGAGATGCTTAATGAAACCAATCTCAGGTTCTATACAGGAAACAGCGATTTATATGATCTCCGATCATTTAGAAATATTGAGAAAATCTCTGCTTGAGATGCTTTATGAAACCAATCTCAGGTTCTATACAGGAAACAGCGATTTATATGATCTCCGATCATTTAGAGATATTGAGAAAATCTCTGCTTGAGATGCTTTATGAAACCAATCTCAGGTTCTATACAGGAAACAGCGATTTATATGATCTCCGATCATTTAGAGATATTGAGAAAATCTCTGCTTGAGATGCTTTATGAAACCAATCTCAGGTTCTATACAGGAAATAGCGATTTATATGATCTCCGATCATTTAGAGATATTGAGAAAATCTCTGCTTGAGATGCTTTATGAAACCAATCTCAGGTTCTATACAGGAAACAGCGATTTATATGATCTCCGATCATGTTGAGATATTGAGAAAATCTCTGCTTGAGATGCTTTATGAAACCAATCTCAGGTTCTATACTGGAAACAGCGATTTATATGATCTCCGATCATTTAGAGATATTGAGAAAATCTCTGTTTGAGATGCTTTGTGAAATGTGATTTGTTGGAGAGGTGCAGTTTAATCTAGTGAAATAAAACGAAAGAAAACGTGTGACTAAACATTTAGTTTTATAATTGTTTATATAAAATACAGCATCATGCAGATGTATATATTTGTTTTAAGCAGGATAAAGTAAAACGCCATTTATGATATCACATAACCCATTTCCACGGACGGGTCATGTCATATTTTATATCAGTTATACCATACACTCGTAAGCGATATTATCCGCCGGAAACACATTTCCCACACCATCATGACGCAGACATAACTATGACAAAGTAAAAATTCTCTGTAAGAGCTATTGCAACGACATCTGCTTCCGTTAAATGATTCATAAACCAACCGCTAAATGTATAATTCCGTTCTGTTTTATCAATGAGACTTTGAAGTATATCATTAATACTGGCCTACGCCGCTGCATTGTCATCACGTCTTTCTGCAACATCAAAAGAAATATCACCCTGAAAGGACCTGAGCAGAATATATATAGAATGAATATTCTCCATGTCAATGTGTATGAAAGATATAACTCAGGAAGTAGAAATGAGATACGTCAAACACAGTAACAATGTCGAAGTCAGAGGACACTATATCATTTCTAACCCCCATGGCATGGTTTGTGTTAAATTGATACAGCATCTGAATTTCGTGATTTAACCTTTGTGCATACTAGATCCATATTTACCAACCATTCTTTGGAATTTACTTCTACTTTAACTTGAAAATCTCGATTTAACTTTAGATATCTAGCTTACGATGACATACAGTCATAAATATTGATCTCAGATAATGGTCTCCTGTGTTGTAAGAATACGGTTTAAAAGATAGTTGAACAGGGAGTATATTTTTAAAAATAAAACTTATAATTGTCATTTATAAATAGAATACGACTGATTTGGAATTTCAAATCTGCCGAAATGTGAACCAAACGATATTTCAAATGTAAACGGGTATTAACTCGAATCGGAATCCTCATTCAAAAAATAAATATCACGTACGTACTACTTTTTCAGATATATCAAAGTCATTAATAACTTGACCAACAAAAAGGATCAAACCTAACTCGAAATAAAGCCACATGACTCGTTAAATATGTCGTTAAAAATTTAAGCGGGATATTAATTTAATCTAGCCAAGACGCGTTGACCATGTTAGGAAATTAATATAGTTACCAATACCGTAATATGGGTCTACCAAGTATACTGAAGCATGCTTTTCTGGAACAATTTTGTGTTTCTTATTATAAAAGTGTGGAAAAGCTGACCTGACTTCAAGTGTTCATGGTATTAAACCAATGAAATATAAATCAGTTTTTCACAGGATTATGTCAACGTAACTTGGTACAAGAACAAAACAGTCCAACATAAGCTGATACTTTATTCCAAGGTTTAAAGTTGTTGAAATTTTGCAAAAGAAATCAATTGTTACAGTTACTGTAGTGGATTATATTTACTATATACCACATAGGATTGTTTTTTTAATCCGGGGCGGAACCAGCGTTTACCGTAGGTTTCATGAAATTTTAGTGCGCAACCTTAATACGTTTGTGTTCTTAAAAGGCATGCTCTGACTATTATATCATTAACTGATCATTAACTGATTTCGGCGTTCTAGAACGTAAATTGTTCCATGGCGTCTCAAGTATCTGTTACCATATCTGTTATTATGTCTTAATTTTACTATGAGAATGCCTCATATTGGAAAGGTTAATGTAAATCTTTATCAAATCTACAAAAAAAAATTTAATGGTTTCTGAGTACGGACGGTGGACGATATTTGCCAGATATTACATTGTTAGACGTTTATTAAGTCTATAACATTTCATTGTATTAATAAAAGTCTGAACAACATCTGAATAAAGCATTACAGGTTATACATATGTCAAGTATTTTATCATAAAGTAGTTCAAACAACCTCTGAATATAAAACCGAATATCAGCTTTATAAAGGTCAGAGCTGACAATTGTCGAGACTAACGTTTACAAAGTCTATTCGTGTAGCCCATCAAGTTTGTCTGCATCTCCTGATGTTTATTACCTGTTTTAACCAAATATATAATTACATTGATATCGTATATGTGTGCAAGGTTATATAAGATATACATCATTGAACTATAGCGGTTTGCGTGATATGAGACCATATATAGAAAAAAGTGTAAGTTCAAAATTTAAATCTTCCGGCGTATCTTTGTTAGCCATGCTTATTTTGATAACATTGCACATAAACGCATTTTATCAACATTTTACACATATGGTTAAGTGACATTCTGTTTTTTGTAACAATAAAGTTATACATCACATATCTGTCTTCATCGATGTAACAATATAGTTTGTGTCATCTGCATTATGTAACATGAGGATTTATGATAGCTCTTTAATTCTAACGGTGTTATATTGGTGCGGTTACTGCGAAGCACATCGACATGCTACCTTGGTTTTTCGTCTTTATATTCTATTGGCTTTGTGAGGCCCTGAGAGGTAAATAGTTAAACGTTTTATCATGTTCAAGCCGTCTTTTGGTAAGCACGATATATCAAGCGTTTATATAGAAAATCATTGGCGTTGTCATTCCTTGCAAAGATTAAAGTTATCGTTAATTAGATAATCAGAACTGATAGCAGCACTGATCAAATCGCCATTTTGGTGCAATTATGTACCAAGTGTTTATGAAATAAGAAGGCACTTGGAACCTTTTCGCCCCAATGGGACGAAATAGTTTAATACCACGAATGGCAATTTTTAAGTTTTAATACCTAGGAATTGTATTTGTCTCTTGATCATTTCTTTAATGTAGCCTATCATTTTAAATTTATTTATATTACCTTGATTGTGAAACAAAGATGTTAAAGCCGGGTCGACCACGCTCAATGTCTACCTGAGTAGAACCAGTACTAAGCAAATGCGGAAAAATGCTCAAGGACCCCATACATAGCCGCGGCGGAGGATCGAACCTTAACCTGTTGCACGACCAAAGACGGTACATATTATGTGTATACATCTTACATATGTTAGTTTTAAATCTAGATATTTGATCACTTGTTAGTTTTAAATCTAGATAAATCTAGATATTTGATCACTTGTTAGTTTTAAATATAGATATTTGATCACTTGTTAGTTTTAAATCTAGATATTTGATCACTTGATGACAATATATAAAAGAGTGTAATAATTATACTTATTGACCAGCTGGTGAGGAGAAAATGTCAACAACGGGATATGTTTAACATTGTTTTTGGTTTTAAACAACATATGTTTTTTTTCTTGTTTCGGATTGTTTTTATTGAATTGTGTCGTGAATAACTTATATTATAATCTATTGGAGGTAGAGAACGTGAATAAGAAAGTAAAATTGCAGGCACAGGTTAAATGGGTCTATTATTGATGCTTCAGCCCTCATGACCCCAAACATTTTTTTAAATATTGTAAGTGTGTGAAACAAGACGAAACTACAAAATTACTTTTATACAATTAACAATATGCATTTTCAACACATTATTGTACATTTTCATATACATTGACACGAATGATGATATGGAAACCCAACATATTTATCACGTGTGAATATACCCACATCTTACATTATTGTCTGTTGATGTTATTGGTTGTTTTCTTGAAATGTTACTGAATCATTTTGTACCCCCTGTATTGGTGTCACCTCTTCCATATTTCTTCCCTTGTTGCGTTTCTATATATCTTCCTATGTTTCGTTTTCACATATCTTGAACTGACAACACTGATGTTGTATTAACTTCCTTTCGAATTCATTTGTAAAAAGTGTCGCTTTCTTAAGTAGTAATCTATTATGACAAAATGTTTAACACAATTAACCAATGTTGAGTTTGTATGATTGTATTTAGTGCTCATAGTTTGCGACGATATATTAGGCGAGATTATATGTCAGAGGTCATGCTTATTTAGCAACGGATTTGAAATTGATAGGTGTTATAAAATGTCCTTTTATCAAAACTTTTTTATTATATTAATCAAATGATTTTGTTTTTACTGTATGAACAAAAGTTACACTCTTTTATTATACAGTGGTTACCGTAGATATACAGCTGAGTTTTAGAAATTGTCTGGTACACTTTAAAACGGAAGTGGCACACCACAAGAGAATTCTACAGAATCAAGATGCTCGCATACATCGCGTTATCACAATGTGAGCATATAACGACGCATAGCTTTTGATACAAGCCTAATATGATGATATTTTTCTATTAAATTTGATGAAGACAATTTTGCACATAATGATTGAAGATTTAATATTTAGCGTCAATTTTATGCAATCAAGGACTAACAGACGATCAGTTAACCTTTTCACTCTTTCCTGGTATCCTGAAAGGTTAACCAGTACGCGAGCAAATCTCATTTCCGCAAGTAACCGACAACTGTTTAACTTGAAAGAGTCTTGAGAGACGAATGATAATGAGACACAATGTCGTATATAACGTAAAATTAGTTTTGCGGCGGCTGCCAATGTTTATTAACTATCCCTAGACAACTTATGTCCAGCAAGGCGGTACTCGTAGTGCTATGGTTATAAGTAATATTTGCGGCTAACGCTAGAGGTAACCGTGGAGTATTCTTATATAAGAAACTATTGCATAAGATAAAAAAAATACCATGGATATTCAGAGAATGTCCTCGTTATGGAAAGCAAATTTATTGTTTCTTAGTTGATTACCAACTGTAATCGTTATAATGCAATTTTCTTTAGTCTTAAAACCAATCCATGGGTATCTTACCAACTTCTAAAAACAAAACTAATACATGTGTTGCCATCAACGAAATTAATGAGTTGGCCTTTGAGACAAATATAATCTAATCTGAGTTGTTACGTTTTAAACGAATCGAGGAACGTATGCAGAATTCCAAAATATCACAAGCCCTTTCAAGTTAAAGTAGAGTCATATTTGTACGTCACGGTTATGAACATAGTTTAATTTACCATTTGCAAACACATATTTTTATATTTTCATTAGAAAATAACCGTGTGACTTCTAAAACAAATTAATTTTTAGTTTTTTAAACGCATTTAAAATCTATACTTTTAAGATAATGCCTTAAAACATATTAACAACTTGTGTAGAAACACTCTAGTAATATATAGTAGTATGATAATCTATATATATATGTTATGCAGATGCCTTGTTGTTATGTCAATGGTTTGCATTGCAGCTAGGCGCGCTCGCCGTAGTCTGATCTGCACATTTATGTCTGGTTATTCACAAATAAATATCCTCATATATATATAACTATATGTAACTAAACATGAAGACGCAAAAAAAAAAACAGGTCCAAGATCCACTGTCAAATATTTTTTTAAAAAAAGAATTACATTTAATAACCTAAAGTTAACTTCTAAAAAAAGTGCAGTATATAAGCGTATTGATTTAAATACCGGAGCACTTAACATTCCACACGAGTAGTTCCAAATTATAAAAATTTAAGCTACAACTAATGTTGACTTTCGTCGAATATTGTTGTAAAGCATGCAAAATAATAAACTAATAGTAATATTTAACAAAACAAATTTCTTCCTTCAATTTATTTCCATTAATGGTATTACCATTGTTGCCTCCCAAAAGCGTTCATTGTAGACACATATCAGATATATAATGTAGCATTTATCAACCATCCTAACATAACCAACCAATCTGCATAAACAGCTGCCGTCTACCAAACAAATATATTGAATTATTTTGTTTTATCTTGACGAGGTTTTAATAATATAAAACGGCTATGGGTGAACGTAATGCAACTCTTTGCAAATGACATTTCAATAATTTGTTTTGCAAAATACGAAGCAGATAAAAAGTTCTTCAACATTCTCTGTAAAAAATTATCATAAATGCAAATTTTGAAATACAATTGTCGGATCCAATTATTGTGTATATATCTATATATTATCTTGTCATACTGCTGCACTGGGAGCTATGGTGTGTCAGTATTTACATAAGTACCACCACAGAAAATGTGTGATATGAGAATAAAATATTTTATTCATAATAACACGTTCAAAGCGGTTTTTCTTTTCAATCAAAGCTAGCTACAGCTGACTGGTGAGCGGTAGACATAGTTTCTGCCGCTCGTACTGAAGTTGCCGTAGTCTCGGCCTCGTGGCCTATAGTGGTTCTACCTAGAACACAAACTTTACTGACTTATTAGGTTGATAATTATACAAGATAATTTACATGGTTTTAGACGTAGGTGAGTGTTAAAGTATTGTTCCGTACTTAATGCTTGTCCTTGGTCGGCAGTGAATGATAGTATTTATTTATATATTTAATGTTCGTGAGTTTAATACAAAAAGGTTGGAAAGGGTTGTAATACAAACTTCGTTATTTAGTAAATACAAACAGAAATGACAAATTTGAAAAAGAATTCATCTTAATATGCCTGTACGGAATATATGTTAAGCGGTGTTTGAGTCATCTGCTAATCATTTAGCTTTATATATAATATGATAAAAAGATTTCATGAAAGGAAATTAGAATCAAATACTTTGATCTGATCACTTAATCGTCATATTCTCTCTCGTTTAAATAGCATATGTTTGAATGTTCATCAATTGTTCATCTATGCATGCATATGTATGTTATGCTATTGCTTGTGATGATGAGCTATGCAATATGCTTAATGCCTAGGTAAACAATTCTATAGTCTGTATTCGGTGAATATGACATAACGAGTTGATTATGTACCTTCGAAAGCGGGAAATTCTATAATTGCATGTCCCGTTAACGTAACAGCTTTGTTTTATTACTTGCCACAGTATAGAGACATTTCAAACAATTATGTGTTTTGTTGAAAATACACCTTGAGCAGTTTCAGATAATGATACAATCTGCTGTTTCGCATAAATTTCCATATTGTGCTTTAGGATAGTACGTTTTGGTTGAGATGTTTATATTAAATAATAATTACCTACATGCATAACATCGCTACTTCCAAGCATCCTACGCCAAATACATTGTAGTATACTGAAAACCAAAAGTTAAGTCAGTAAAAATACACGGGAAATCACTAAGTGTACATTTTACATTTATAGCCGTATGTGTGCTAGGATAAGGCAATGATATTTTGAAGAAGCAGTCTGAAATTGAATTTGAGTTTGTAACAAACAGAATTGGTGATAAAAAAAATATACCAACTTTCATTCCGGTGATATCTACTAGTGATATCCGTCATCCTAAATCGTTCTTGGTGCTACGTTAAGGAAGGTATATTACCGACTTATTAACTTTCAAGAGGGAATGCATGTGCAGTGATGGCATTTTGTGATTTTTTACAAGTTGAACATTCTGTGGTGTAATCTTTCATCATTTACACGGTTTTAATTGTTTAACTAGACATATAGTGCTTTTATTTAACAGAATGCTGTTTTACATAAAGAGGCAATAACTTTCAACAAGAAAAAATCCAAAAATACGTTGAAGTTATTTTACATACCTTGGCAAATATAGTTAAAATTGTAATATTCACTTTATATGTATCTTACATCAAAGGCAAATACTATATGGGCAAAATGGAACATTATTAGAAATATTTTTGAGTAAATTATTATGTTTATTTTTCTTCTTTAGAGCAGCAGATTGAACAATAATAACCATTATACACACATGTACATGTATGTGTTATCAGTTCGTTAAATAACGTTGTTTTAACTAACTAGACACATCATTTGTATGAAAAACTTCTATAACAGCAAGATATGTTGATCGTAAATGAATACGATACACTAAGTAAATAACAGATTGATAACAAATCGATGTGATTGCAGCTCCAGACATTGCAACTATATTGATTTCACGAAATAACAAATGGTTTGACGAAAATAAGGCCTTTTTCGCACTGTAATGCGAGACATTAGAATATTTCGAAACATTTGTCTCGCACCAATCTTGAAGTATATGTTATTCTACAATAAAGGGTTCTCCGACGCCGAGTGATCTTCAACGCATTCACTGTAGCACGAACCTCTCATCGCTGAGGTCGTAGGTTCGAGTTCCGATCTGTCCAAACATTTTATGTGGGAAAGTTTCCCAGCCACTTGCCGATTGACGATGGTTCTACTCAGATTTTGTTCTGAGGTCTTCCACCACCAATAAAATAGGACATATATAACCTGAAATAGTTTGAAAAACTATATTCTACTTTAAACATTATTTGATCAAAGAACGAAGCAGAGAGAACCATCGCTGATTAAACGCTATGTACATCAATATATAAAACGTATATATGGTAATATAATGACTTTGCAACAGCAAGAACGGAGAAAAAAAATGGTCAGTATGGAAAAAAAAGGAGACAATGACGAATAGTCAATGTTTATTGCAAATTGAAACACATATTGTTCATTATTGCTGTATGACCATTATTTATTACCGGCGACATATTGATAAACTTTCTTGGCTTGTTCAGTTAATTATAAATTTGCCAAATATATTAATAGTTTTCGACTTATTAATGTTAAGTCGTTTACAAATGTAATTGTTTATCTAATTGTCTAAAACCAGGAAACACAAGAGTTAAACATAGATTCTATATCATTTTCTAATAAAACAATGATGACGCAGAATTAGATATTTCAGTATGTGTGAATTTATAACTACTTCTTATTGGGTTTCTAAATGGAATTTATAACGAAGAAATTCATCAAAACTACTTATAATGAATTTGTCTCTAAACCACATCCAGTCTCTTATTAAACTGTCTAGAAATAAGAATACTTTATATTTGCTCTAGACATATTTTCTGAGTCATCTTTTGAGACAGATGTACTAAAGTTTTGGCCGATACTTTCCAGAAGTGGTTCAACTTAAGTAGCAATGGCACTGTGGTACACATTCCATGCAAATCAGGAAGAAATATTTTAATTAACTTCTCAAAAACAATCAAAAATATTTGCAAACTTTAAGTAAAAACGCCCAATGAAAGCTTTGAATTGCGTCCAGCTAATTCAGGACAATGCGTCACTCACCAAGCTCAAACTTCGCAGTCTTTTTTAAGACAAGAAACAGTGAAATAGCTTGAACATATATTTTCTTAATTCCTGTACCTTCTTTTTATTCCCTTTGCTGACGAAAGAGCTCTTTCATAGACGCTATGCTTCAAATGTGCCCACGGTACCCGGATTTCTTCAATGTCTCAACAGTATAACAATGGAAGAATATTTGTAAGTCTTTATGTTAGGGAAAGCGCGACTCGTTCGTAAACATGTATCTGTTCAGAGGTGATTACTTTGAAGGTTGTAATGAGAAGTGTTTCAATATTACCTGTATCTGTTAGTTCCAAATACTGGTGGCAGAATAAATTGAAACCCCTTCATCTGTTGATGGCATTAGCCTATTCTTTTTTTTTCATCTTCTATAAGAATATATATACCTTATATTCCTTTAACTGTAAACATTAGTGTAGTACGGCATGGAGTTTAATAGGGTGTACTCATTGTAACGCCCTATTTATGTTTTAAGTAAACGTCAAATAGATTCTTGAATAAAATATTGTATTGTGCCGCTGACGCAGCACCGACGAATCCCCGCCGCCCGAAGTAGCGGTGCTAAAGAACTTTTGTTCTCAGTTTAGTAATAAACTGAGAAAAAGTGTAAATGTGCCGGCAGGGATCATTTACTTTCATCTCGTATAACAATAGATAATGGGTAATTCTGATGTAATACATAACGTTCTTTAGATTTATGCAAATAAATTAACAGATCAGTTACTTTAGCGTCGTATTACAATATACTATGACAGACCAGTTACTTTCGCATCACATAACAGTTTAATATACCAATAAACGTAACATATCAGACATTTCCTCATCGTTTTATTAGAGAAATAATGTGAATAAAGGTTAAATTAAGCATTAATTATTTTATTAAAGATAATTATCATGCACTTTGGTATCGATATCTTGATGGCATTTATCTGGCATTCTAGGCTTCTTCTCAATATGGCCGGACCCTATTAGCTCAGTCAGTTACGCGTCTGACTATCAATCCAGGTGTCGTGAGTTCGAATCCCCCGCCCGGCAACAGTCTCCGTGATGATTGATATACGACATTGTGTCTCATTATCATCCGTCTCTCACCGCTGATTCAAGTGGGAAAGTTATCAGTTACTTGCGGAGATGGGGTGTGCTCAAGTACTGGTTAATCCCAGGAAACAGTGGTTAGGTTAACTGATCGTCTTTTAGCCCTCGATGGAATAAAAATGACGCTAAATATTCAATCAATCAATCAAGTATTTATGTATAAACAGTTTTAAACACTCGAAACATGATTGTATGCTATATGTTTATGTTTGGTGTGAGATGCACGTTTTGATAATAAATGGAGCTGTCTGCGAGACGGCTGCAGATCAATACCCGTGCAATCATTTTAACCTTAGAGTATAATAACTAGGATTTGTTTGTTAACGTTTTACAGAGTCAATACAATTTAAATTTAGTGAGAACATTTTGAAAATGAAAATTGCTTTATTAAGAAGACGCTTTTAACAGATGTTGCGTGCTTTAAATACAAAACCAATAAGCAAATACATTTAAATACTGTTTAAATAGAAAAGAATATATCGGTTTCAGTGAAATGTAATTTTTGTTTCATCTTTGAATGCGCCTTTCAATTTCAGTGGTCATAATTGAACTTTAATTGATATTTTTAACTGAAACCAGCACATTTAATTGATTTAATGATTGACAAAAGTGAAATTTTAACCATTTATAATTTAACTATTTTTAACAATAACTTATTTTTACATACTGACATACGGGTAGAAGTTGAATCTGGAAACGTGTCGCAGAAGTGTTCTTTTATTATTTCAATCAGTTTAAAAAAGTTTGACCATTACCTGAACGTTTACATCAGCTGTAAACTATGCATTTGTATATACATTTTTACACCGTCGATGGTTGGTCGGAATATCGAAGGCAGTCGTTCAGACTTGAAAGGTAAACAAATCAAATGATTCAGCTTGTTGAAGCTTGTTGCGTGTTTCTTTTCTTTCCTGTTTTCCATTACCATTTATTCAACTTTTAAATGTAGCACTTAGACATGCATCGTCTTAAGTCTTCTCTGGAAACCATCATTTAGATAATAGACCGTTGTAGTTGTTTTATTGACTATAGACGACCGCACAAATTGTACCATGCTCGTAACTTTAGCGTGCAGGAACAAAAAAGATGTATTTTCAAAATATGACATAACCATATATTCGTAAAACAATATCCTACACTTAATATAGCCTTCGCGTCAAATATTACAATTTCTTTATGGCATTCATACATTTTATACTTATGGACTGTTGTAAAACGTTAAGATTTAAAACAGTATGTCTATTTTCTTGTATTTTTCCACTGGTATGTGTCTTTTATAGTTTTGCATCTGAATTAATTAATGACCTTGCAAAGTTCTCATGTTACAAATTGGTTAGCAAAGAACACATTATCACAGAACTTTAAGATTAATAGCACAACGGTTTCCATAGAAACTCCGTAGTTACATAGTTACATGAACTGACTACAGGACGTAAACTCGATATACCATGTGTTGAAAAGGCAAATTTTCATTTATTATATACGAATAACTCACTCAGATCAAGTGGTCTTTCTTCCATTGGTAGGGACGTCACACGTGATCAATAAATCATCTATTATTTACCAGATAAATGTAACACTTCTTATTTGTTTTATTTTAAGAGTTTTCTATCTTTATAAAATTAGCTATCTGATCTGTAAGACGCTTAAATCCTGATTTTACGATGGTAATACTATCATGAAAATATTATGTATTATTCCATTTCAGTTTGAATTGTATTGATGTTTAAACAGAATATCATATTCATGACCAATGGTCAAATGACGTACAGTTGAGATAATTAGTGACAACACTACTAACTCGCAAAAAAGACAGCATATATATGAAAGTATTCGGACATGCAAATTTAAAGCTATAGACATAGTTGCTTGGATCAAATTTAACCTCATTTCATTTTATAATTTTGATATGATAGTTGTAAATATGCTGCAGTGAATCTACTTTATATTACAATGTACTAGATTACATTCCAAAGAAAACAACAATGACGTTGGTTCGATAATCTGATTTCTTCTTTTAAGTCTTCAAGCTAAAGTATTTCTTGATAAACTTTGAAAATGTCATTTACTGATTGCATAACTTGGCATTTGAATTGAAATCGTCTGATAACATTGTTTGGACAGCGCGAAACAAATTTAAAATCGGTTACCAATCACGATACAGATTTTAAGTTTTCATCAAAATCAAAATACAACCCAATAAATGTGGATTCTCGGACTCTCGGATACTGTGACTGTAATTGACTAACTTGTAAACAAAATGAATTAAACAACGTGTCTCCAAATGTCTCATGGACTTTAGAATGATCCCTTTGAAAGAAACACAGAATGCAACAAAAATAGACACTCGGTTTTAGCGAGTCTGTTAATGTTATTTATCGAACACAATGTACTAAGTAGAAGGATAGCTACTCTATATGAACCCGTGTCGTTTCACTTGATATATGATACGGATGTGTATCCTTGTAAACAATGAAGTGGGCCATATATTGCAATAAAGGACCAAAATATATGGGCATATCACAAGTTATTGTCCAACATATATTCATAAAATAGGCCGTTTGTACTTTGACTACTATAACGAAGCCCGGACTTTCATATTTGTTACACTTTAAAACAAAACATGCGTTGCCTAAATGACACCGTGTTTTTTTATTCATTGACCAATCAGTGACCTCATACCATTACCCATACATTGTTGATTGTGAGGAATCAGAAAGTATTGTGATACAATGGAAGATATCTACCATTCTGAACACCAAACTAATTACTATCTGTAGTTGTATTAAGATACCGAAGTTTGGTATGTAATAATTGAATATCAGGATAAACAGCCACTCAATCACATAGTGTAAATTACCACTACAAAGCACATTAGATGTTCATGTTGTTACGCGATTACGGTAGAAATGTGTCTAATGGTGTCTTTCAGACGTTTCTCCTGGTGATAATGTTTGCATTTATATTTATTTCAGAAATTTTGTATGACTATAGCATGTGCACACAATTCGTTAAGTAAATATATCACAAGTTAACTATTTTATTCGGTTGAATTCTGTGCTTCCACTAAATCATTTGATCCAATCATTGTTGAAATTCACAACAGTAACCTTACATGTCGTGATATAAAATATGGCAACGGTTTAGACTCAGTATTGTTAGTATTTATGGTCAATAATGAGATTAGTCTGTAGAACGGACCCAGCTCTCCCGATTAAATCCGTTAAATAGCAATGCTGGGAAAGTCACATTTGAGCAAGTTGTTTGGTCATTTGCTACAGGGAAAGTTTAATAGGCGTTCAATTGCTTAGAATTGTTGGACAGGCATAGCATTTCCTGTTTTATGCATCGGTGATTAAAATACCTGATTCGGGAGACATCAAGTTATGGGATAAACTACTAGAGAAGCTTAAAACATATAATATTGCTGAAAATTGAAATATAGCATCAAATTATCATTTAAAACTAAAAAAAAGAAAAAAAATGAGATTAAAATCTCCTATCTAAAATATGATAATTATTTTTTTATCGGAGTGGTGAAGTTGACACGGAATCCCAATTCAAATAAATTTTACCCACAACATGCTTTGCAACATGCACCTCGTCATTCGGACACCTTGACAATCTAAGACAAACTAAATTTAACACTAAATTCAACAAAGATGGACAGCAATTTTGGATCAAATTGAGGTAAAATCACATGACTCATTTAAAACGTTCAAATGCATTGCACGCAGGGATATCATTTTATATTAACCCGTTAATCAGGCCATGTATGCTTAATTAGTATGGTTAATTAGTATGCTGAATAAGTGAATCCCTTGTTTTCAATATACAAGTTTGGTATATACGTTACTGTTACTAATTCTAAAGTTGCATATCACCTCTTATCAGTCATCAACCACTTGGTACTAATCTCTTAGACTATTTGTCATATTGTCTCTGGTTTACAATTGTAGGAATATATCATCGACCTAAGTTAGATTTGAACTTATACTATTGTGGATTGGACATCCCTGGGAGTGTTAGCTACTTCGAGACATCTATTGTGCATAATAATTTTAACAATGGTTATTTTAAAAGAATTACTACTGAAACGTATGCATATATAAACGACATGATATGGTTTAGTGCGTTCATTACTATAGAAAGAGGGGTATCCGAAAGTGAAGGCATTGCTACAAATATACTGAATAATTGAACCTTAGATGTCAACATGGCAAATAAGGTCATCATCCTGGATCGGCCAATGGAAAGCTTGCTATATCCCTCACGTGCAAACAACCATTTTATATCGACATGCCGTCATAAAATTAAACATAACGGTGAAAATAGAAAAGTAGTATCAACAGCCGGTCTTGGCGATATCCTTATGCGCATAGAGTAAAACACAAATATGTTCTGCAAAACCAGTATCGCCAAGGGTGCACTATCCTATGCTTCATTGTCTCAACTTTTTTAAGATTCTTGCAATGTCAATATCAAATCTATTCTCACATTCGACAAAATCTTGACATTTGAAGTGTTACATTATTAGTACCAAATGAGAATTTATATTACGTTTACTTCAATATAATTTTGGTAAACGAAGTTAGTTCGCTGAATGGAAAATAAGGTTTATTATCGTATAAAAAATGACAAATTTTGAGACATTGACATCAGCGGTGAATAGAGCGTAACACAAGGAACCCTGTTACGATTGCTGAACAATCAGTGTTGAAAGGAAACTAATGAAGCTGCGGCCATTGACTTGACATTGACGAACTCAATCCATTTCATGATTGTCTAGTGTTGTAAACCAGTAGACAAAAGGTCCTATCTGAGTTATTAACATTATCCTTTTATGGAAATAAAGGTTTGTATTAAACTTGATGTACTCTCACTGGTATGTATTCAATAGCAGTGCCTCATGATATGTGCCAAAGTGTATTTACGTTGTATCTTATATTCGAGGATGCATGAAGCAAATTTAATTATCATATTTAACAGTAGAAATGAAGTCTCTTTTACAAGTGCGGTTTGTTTAAACTTATTTATTTTATTCTCCGATTGTGAAACAAGTTATTACAACTTTTCAAGTCACTCTCGGAGTTTTCTTGGGTAGAACCTGTACTAAGCATATGCGGGAAAGGCGTCTTGTTCAAGGACACTACCAATAGCCTTTTGAGAGATTCAGTGTATATTTAAACATACATAGAAACAATTGTAATGTGTATTATATAGTGTGCACATTATATTATTATACAAAACGAAAACCGCAAGCAGGCAGTTTTACATGTAACAAGTAATTCATTAATATGACTTAAATGATTTTTAAAAAAAAATGAAAAGTGATAATTCATTACTAGTATTTTATATAAATCAATCATTTCAAATTTCTAGCGAGCCCTAATGACATAAAAACCAAATCTCTTGCATTTTAAGCAGTATTGATGAATCTTTTCAACTCTGATATTCACCGGAAACCTTTTTAGGATAAAAGAAACAGGCGTTACGTCAATCATGACATTTATATGCAGATGCTCGTCTGTCATTTCCTTTGCAAGTTGAACGTCCCTGCTGTGATCTGTTACAAATTGCGAGTAAAAGTCACGTGAAACATTTCACAGGGCATTTTTCTAATTAGCCATACAATCAAGTGAATGCTGAGTCTCTCTATAAAACAAAGAAAGATTAGTAGTCCGCGGAAATGGAGTCCTTTTTGTATCTGAGTGAGACAACACCATTCATAAAACTTATCTACAAAGTGTTTGGGTCGCAGGTGCAATTAATAACTGATTGGATTAAATATAAAGTTGGACTTCCATCGATTTCTTGTCGCATGTGGGCTTAATGCTGGTCCCAGAGTATTTCGTTGGAATATATTTTATATTTTGAACGACAGCTATGACCAAAAGGTGTTCAGATATTGATTATCTGAGAAGATATTAAACAGACAAAAAGCAGTTTTCGCGTCAGTGACACCACCATCGGTCACGCACTAAAAAGGTTAATAATGTATTCTAAAAAACACAAGCTTATACAGTTTTCCTTCAGCCAAAACATACTATAACTTTATATATCAAACCTCAATCTGACTTGTTTAATGTTGATCATTTGGTCAACATTTATAACTAAGTAGATACTTTATTTCCATTATAAATGAAGTTCGTATTTTTTTTAAATGAACAAACTAACTACTGAATACTGGACGTTTTACAAATGTCAAATACTTCATGAACGGACCAAGCTGACGTCCTGCATATTTAGTCATTGTCTGCATGTGCAAGCCAAATTTAGTATTAACAATCGATTCCTGGTAGGTATCATGAAATTGACATTATTCCATAATATTACACACGAAATATTTTACTTCTTGCGAAAATTGGAAAATAGAAAGTCTGGCCCTGGCCCATTTAGATATACAAATAGACATATTCTAAGAAAAAGCCTGCACGACGTAAAATAGGCGCAATCTATTAACATGCATTTGTTTTATCATGTTTCATACGACATTTGTAAATCAACACTAATGGTGCACAGACAGCATTTTGATGCTGTACGACTTTCAAATAACTGTAATCAAAATGGCAACAAATGGCAACATTTTATACTAAAATAAAGATTAAAAAGAACATAATTACAAAAATAAAAACAAATAAGTTATTTGAAAGGTTGGGACATTGAGACAAATTAATCAAACGCACCCAATGTCTTCTTATTTGAAGTCAGCATCAAACATGTTTAACACATGGATTTCAAAATGTAGACCTTTGACTACATTGAAGCGTAGAAACATGATGCCAACAAAGTTTAACTAGAAGATCCAGAGTGCGAGGAAGACGATCAGACAACTGTCTTTGCTAGAATTTATAACAAATCACTTAAACATATGTTTTTGTAATAAAAATAACGGCTTATTGTGCTTTTGGATACCACGAAATATTTTAGACTAAACATGTTCTGTGCATTGATTGTTTTGAAATTAGAAACATTCTCCCGGAAATCGGGTGAAATGAATTTACGACCGAAACGAACACTGGCGATCTGAAAAATAGGCGAAATCTTCACTATTTCCTAAATGTTCTCCCCCTTGTGAGTTCTGTCGATGTAAATATTAAAACGAATTAGCTTAACCACATAAAAACTGGCATAAAATGTCGAAGGAGCTATATTGTATCATATTAAGGTAGTCGCTGCAAATAAAAGATTTGACAATTGTTTAAAACGAATAACCAGACGCGAGAAAGATCACAATCACAATATGTCTGGGTCGTTCTACAAACTATGATTGTGCTAACGTGGTTATCAAAATTGCGAATCTGTCTGGTTTTATAATATATGGTTATCTTTGAAGTTTTATTTCAACAACTCATACATTTAAAATACACATTTTGACTTTAAGTGTTTTAATGTGTGTGATATAACATAATTATATTTGCTGTTTTTACTTTATTTAGCGAGATGAAAATGTGATCAACTAAATGTTATTATTTGAAAGCTTTATGATATTTTAAAGAGAATCTTAAAATATATTTAGTCCTATTTGCGGTCGTAAAAACAAGGAAAAATTAAAACTTTTCCATTAAATTTTCAAAGAACACAGCTACTCCCTCCTAACAAACAAATACATCTGATGCGCCAAACAGCAAATATAACGATGGCACAGTAGCCAGCGAACGTGACAAAATGACTTATACGTTCTGTGTGGACATCCGTTATACATGTATGTCATTTTTTACTGTTTGTTTTATATTAATGTTTTTTGTTTTGTTCTTTTTTTGTTGATGTTTTTGTTTTCTTGTCTTATTACTATTTTTGTGCCTTTGTATAAACACTAGCTTTTACACGTGTCGATAAATCTGAACCACACTACACAGTTACACGGTAAATTCACGGTCTTGTAGTATTCATATCAGGAGAAGCTCTTAAATATGAAAAACGTTTTTTATATAGTTTATACTCCTATAATGACTCCATAAATACATTCACTTTATAAACCATCTTCCTCGCGCAATGACATATTTGTCAATTTGGTAATTCCTATTTCCTTTATGGGCGTTTTAGTGCGTAATATCCCCTTGGTATGTAACATAATGAAACTAGAATGTTGTTTGACAATAAATGTCCATTCATTTATTTAATTATAGAAGTCGTTGGTCGTACATGTACACACAAGCGTGTTTTAACTCATCAAAACCGAGTTTGTTATTTTCTTGGCTGGCTGCGGTCTGTACTTATACGGTACTCTTTCATCTGATAGTATGGAATCGCAACATTATTGTGCGGTTTGAGCGGAATGGTCCCGATCTCTGCAGACCCATTACGGGGTAATATATGGGCCACCTAACAGTAGTTAAAAACAATCGTCATTAAAGACAAGTAGTCGAAGATGAACAAGTCGCTCATCCGTTTGCCAGAAAGTATTATATGAAGTAAATACAACTTGAAATCACAGAACGAAACAAAGGAAGAAAGCAGGCTCGATCTGTTTAGTCTGTTCATGATGCATAAATAAACACGAACCACGTCTCACAGTATTCCGTTATCGAGAAACACTAAATGAGCTCCATGAATACCTCCACCCACACAGATAAAATCAAACCATGGAGTACAGGGTCTTTTTTCGACTGCCGTACATCGCGTAACACTAATAGCATTTATAGAATTTTAGCACAATTTGAACATATAATGCCATATAATAGTTACATGTAAATCTCTTTTTAATAGAAACATTTGAACGAAACAGTAAACTTATAATACTAAAAAGGCTAAGGCCATAATAGATCAATTTCTGGATTATCATACCCGCCCGCCTCCTAATTTTCACGCCTCCTAATATTCATGCCGCCCCGACCCTTTTTATTTTCATAAAAAAAAAAATCTTTTTTCTTTCCTTTTTTTTTATTAAAAAACATCAAAAATTTCAAAACTGAAAATAAAAAACAAAAAATAAATTCCTTTTGCCCTCCCCGTTTTTAAGAGAAATTTGGTTGATATTCAAGCAATTAATTTATAATGGCCTAAGGACGGTATTGATAGTTTACCACCGTAATGACATTAAAAAACCGTACACTGATAAAAAAGTAATAACGCGGTTATTGTGAAGGATATGTCGTGTCCCAGATATGGATTAGATGTTATCACTATAACGAAGAAGCTGATTACAGGTAGATGGTGGTCCGATGATGGTTCATTATACTAAAGTTAATAACCGGGTTTAATTAATTTGGCTTATATTCACGGCGGCTTCAAAGGAGGTTAGAGTTATTTAAGTTTACTTAATTACTGATATAAGATCGTGTTGGTGTAACGAACTTAGTGTATATAGGTGCGTACGTACATGTACGTGGGTCGTTGCGTGATGATATAACCTTTATCTTACCAATGGAAACATACTAAGATATCATAAAAATTCAAGAAAATATGTTTTGTAATGGTTTAAACGTCACCTTGTTCGACACATAATGATTTATTTCTATGGTATCCAATTTTATTTCTAGAGAAATACCTCAGACTGAATCATAGTGTAATCGCCCGTCCTTCAGCAAATAACTGGCAAGCATGCATATTTTGTATTGAGCTACAGTGAACCCAATGCATACCTCGTTTGGTTTAACTTGTACTAGAGCTAATGTTTACAGCTATTTTAGTGCATTTTTATTGTGTCAGGTTTTAAGATAAAAACTACGAATTGATTTTACCATTATTTCTGCTTGAAATAACATTCGTCAACCCTTAATGTCCACATTTATATTTTATTTCAATATTAACAAAAACACGGTTACAGTAGACACTGATTCCATTCTTTTTTTATTATAATTCTAACAATACTTCATAACTTATAAGTACATTTAACATCCATTTGTGATTCGCTGTTGGTATTTGTCCTTCTCTTAAAGCGGTCAAAACACGGTTATTTTCTATTGCTATAAGTGTTCATTATAAGAGCAAAATAACACCCCAGTGAGTTATTGCCTGTTGAGCCTATGTTTAAACAAAGATACGCGTTTTCAAATTATTAATAATCTTTAAACAAATGTTTAGTCGATCCAAAACAATAACAAATGCGTGTCAATTTTTTCGCGTGTGAATCTCATGACCCCCACAGTAGATCCACACTCGCAGATTGTAGGGAGTGCGTGAGAATCTAACGCGACAACGGTAGTAAAATTGTGTTTAACCGTGATTCAATATTGGTGTTTTGTTCTTCTTTTGTAGCGGTAATTTATGCGTCGGTTTATTTAGTCATAAGTACATGTTTAAATTGTAAAATACATAATAATTGGCTAATTGGCATGTTTAACGTATGTTTAAACAAAGACTGACGTTTTCAAATTATAAATAACCTTTAAACAAATATAATTAGTCAATCCAAAACAATGGCAAATCCCTGTGAATTTCGTCATGAGTATCTCATGACCAATGATCCGTGGACTATCGGAAGAGCGTGTGACACTTATGCGACACCGGTTCCTATGTAAAATCGTTTCTACTAGCAATTTGAAATGAGATTCTCCATAAATTCTTTGAATAAACTGGCAGGCAAAGACTTTCCACCACAAATATTGGACCCGAACCCGATCGTCTAGAGAAAATGACAAGAATGAAAATAACGTATAACTATATGGTGTTTGTGTCTGAAACAGTCAATATGTAGAGGTCTGAATAGTGCATTAACGGGAATGTGATATAAATCACAAGACCACATGGACAGATACAATACACCTGACTCATAGACAATGGGGGAATCTGATATAAATCACAAGATCACATGGACAGATACAATATACCTGACTCTTAGATAATAGGGGAATCTGATTGAAATCACAAGACCACATGGACAGATTCAGTACACCTGACTCTTAGAGACTGCGGGAATCTGATATAAATCACAAGATCACATTAATAGATACAGTATACCTGATTTTTAGATACCGGCAATGTGCTTACAAAAGTATATTATAAGAAACTGTACTTGTATTGTCATTGGTACCGATTAACCATTGCTTGTGCAATAATCTTAAATTGATATTTTATCTTTCCTAAACAAATATTTAATATCTAACATATATAATATCTGATATTTTAAATCATTGAACATAGCAATCGGACAGCTTTGCAACATACCATTATTTAAACTAATCCATTGAGATAGTGCATTTAGAAATAGGCTTTCGTTTTAAACGGAGCAAATTTCCATTTTCGAGCATACGTATATTACACTGGTAGAAGATGCTTTGCGTGTACAAATGTATATATACATGTAATAGTCTACACGCTCGCACTCGTGATCGAATTCGTGCCGTGGAGAAACAGATTAGTCGCCGAGTGAAAGAAACTAAACTAGACGAATGTTTTTGAATACTGCTGCTATGAAGTTCATGTTTGATTTATTGCTTTCGGATGTAAATTTTAGAACATGAAATTTCATGTAACTTTTACAATGAAAGGATATAGTAGGATAGACAAATAGCAAAGTTACAAAGGTGGAATGTTTCAATTTCCACAAAGAACTAGGAATAAAGAAACCTTCACACCAATTGCACAAAGAAAAAACGACAAATTTCAGACTAAGAGTTATGGCGGTGATACCCTTCCATAGTATTCTACAATGGAAATTGAAATTGTCATGTGGTATTATCATTTTACTGTCCTGATAGCAATTTACAAGCCGGGGTTAAGTTTAAACACTGTATAGAATAGGAAGAAAGTTTTGCAATAAATTTGATGGCATCGCTCCAACAACTTCACAAATTGTAAGCTATATGAACCTTGTGAACCGGTAGTAAATTGTTAAACAAATGAGATCAATTGTATAAAAAATACAGGTTCATTGTGTAGTTTACTGCTGGACAGAGACTATTAACTGTGTATATCTGTTAAGTTAAAACATATATTATAAATTTTGTCACAAAGAATAAATATGCCAAAAGGATACATATTTATATATAACAAACGCAAATGGATTGCAATTCAGGTTTAAGCACCATTAGCTTACATGTGCATCTGTATCCAATGTCTTTAATATAACAATGCTCACTTTCATAACATAAAGCATTCCAAACTACTGGTATTGAGCGTTTTTAAAAGCCAATCCTTAATGTGTCAACTTTTAAAACAAACAAAATGTAATTGCGCCATTGTTTCCAAAGTCGAAAAAATGTCGCTTTCAACTTTAAATTGTTATACTTAATAATTCATGAGGTATGTTTAAGATACATTCCGATATCAATGATTTTTAGCGTTTGATGAACATACACATGTGTATACTAAAAAGGCAAGTTGAACTGCAAAAAAAACACAATAAGATATCTATACCTATGATAAAAAAGATTACGCAACCAAATAATCTAAAAAAAATAATAAGTAAAATAACGCTTCGCAAATATTAGCATGGTCGATTTTGAACATAAAATGTGCCTTGTCTAGTAAAAAAATCCATTTTACCCGCTGCGACAAAATATCTCAAGGACATCATCATATCAAGTATAACAATCGTATTTTGTAGTACACACACACACACACAAACACACACACACACACACATTGTATCGATTATATTTCTTCTACGTTGTGCTTATCAGTCATACTCGGATAATGGTATGACGTCTTGCATGGAGATCAATTTCAAGTTTAATATGATATATAAAATACTAATCAGTCACACTAACGACGTACAGTATCTGTAGGTGTAATCGGATTGTAGCTGTGTACATTGGTTAAGTAGAGGATCAAGCGAAGGACCATGTAGAGGATCATGTTGCTGTTTCTGAATGAATAATTTATACTTATTTATATTAGCTCGATTTCAAAGTAAGCCCTGAACGTATATAAACTGTTCTCGATTCCGTTTCCTTAGTACAGTCAAACCTGTATTAGTGATCACCACTTTTAAGCAGCCACCTGTCTTAAACAACCATATTTTTAATTCCTATTTCTATGCTTTTATAGTAAATTAACATGTGATAACCAACATCCTGTCTTAAAAGTTGACTGGCTGCTTAAGACTCTTGTTATTAAGATGAAATCATGTCGAGTCCTGGTGACCTCAGATGTGAGCTTCGAATTCTAACATGTTATCCACTGCACTACCGTTGAAATTGTGTAATTATCATTCGATTGCATTGACGGCGTTCTATTAAATTTCAAGTAGAAAACAGTATGAAAAGCTATCAAGTTTTACTTTCAAAAGTGATGATTTGAAGATCAAAAGTCAAAATGGTTATTTGATAATAAAAATTGGTTTGAGGAGCTACAGAAATATGTATTATTATATTAATATTTAACGTTGTAACTGACATTCCTAGTGCTGAATTTCTCTTGGTATCATGAATAAATATTTCACCAACTTTTCACAAACTCCCGGATCCACAAAGTGCCTGATAGTCTTAAATTTACCAGTATCAGGTTTAGCTTGAAATAAATTAAAACTTCCTCTACTTCACCTGGCTATAAAACCTCTTTTAATCTAACTGACTGAGTGTGAACGAATGTGTTTCATGCAGCATCTATGGAATGATTGTATTACGGGGAAAGTGATTTGTAGTATTTTATTCCTTTCATTTATTGTATTTGTATACCATCAGTGCCTTCTTAACACCTTGACACGCGACCTTTTTATCATTGTACTGCACTTTGAAATTTTGTTAAATAGCTCCTATAAACTAATGTATTGTACATTTGTCTTGGAAACATTGATTGCCGCTTTATTTGTAACAGAATAGTCGGACGGCGATACTGCTATTTACATTGTCTCGTCTTATGATGCGGCAACGATGGAAGAGCGAGGATGGAAGTCTCTGTAACTCAAATTTAGGCACTCCCCCTGGCTTCATTTGTTACTGACCGTCAATGGTGGTAACTCATGTTGTGACTTCTTCTCTGTCTATGTACTGTATATATATTAGTTTTATTATTATTACTATCAT
This sequence comes from Panopea generosa, assembly GCA_029582155.1. Classification (NCBI taxonomy): domain Eukaryota; kingdom Metazoa; phylum Mollusca; class Bivalvia; order Adapedonta; family Hiatellidae; genus Panopea; species Panopea generosa. The sequence continues at coordinate 69,990,324 of CM055894.1, read as the reverse complement.
TTTATCACTACTATTATCATTATTATTATTAAAAATATTATCATTATTAATATTATTATTAATATTATTATTATTATTATCATTACCATTATCATTATTGTTATATATGTATAATCAAGATTTCCATGCTGTTTTGATAGCTGTACGATGGGTATATAGTTTCTTATTTAGTTTTATTCTAGATTGTGTCATTTAACGTTTCTCATCAAAACAACAACACTGAATATAACCAGTCCTGTAATGTATGAAAAACGGTGTATGTATGTGCATGTATAATGTTATAAATGGATATGTTGAGTGCACCGAACGAAACTTTTCAGAAAAGAAGAATTAGTTTTATCGAGTCTGTTTACAGGGAAACATATTTTCACGCAGCACTATTTTAAGAAGAAAGTGCTTATACAATTTAAGGCACAATATCATTTACATAGTCACAGTGCTTAATTTCTTTTTGAAAATGGCAATGTATCTGAATATTGACTTCTCACAACTTTTGGTCAATAAATCTTATCGATATTATATGAAAGAAATCAAGTTAATATTTCATTTTTATGTTTTAAGTGTCCCCCCCCCCCCCCACCTCACACACACACCTCAATCCACCCACATTCATAGGTTTAAAAGCTACTTTGATATGTGAGCATATTTAACATCGAATTGTAGACTGCTGTGTACCTCTAAAAAAATAAAAAAAATAACAATACTTTTTCTGGTTAACTAAGAGTAACACTTCTTTATTACCTCGACATCGGCGCCGGGTCTGGCCAGCAGAGCCAGTATCGCGTCGGGTTGGTCATAACAAATATCTGCGGCCATTAATAAACCATCCAGTATGTAGAACAAACACAGCTTTTCCGATTGGGTCCGATAAATAGTAATTGTTACGAGTGCGCTGATCGGTCAGTTTCTTCAGGAAAGTTTCAATGGCATCATAATTAAGTAAACGTTCAATTGCAATGAATTGTGGGACAGAGATACACTTCCCTGCTTTTTATCATTGGTTAATAGGCACGATTCGGGAGATGTTATGTTCTTGGGTAGACTAGTATCCCATCTCTGAATATGCAGATAGCTAGATAGTGACGTGCAGTGATAACTGATAATGGATGTCTGGGGTAGACTGGTATCCCATCTCTGAATATACGGAGAGCTAGATAGTGACGTGCAGCGATAACTGATAATGGATGTCTGGTACTGATTGTGCCAAACAAATCGCAGGAACAATAAACTAAGCGCGTTTATTGCCAATAAATAATTGAAATAATGCTGGAAAAAGCGTAAACCCACATAGAAACAAAAACAAACAATCAATGAAAACCATGACACCATGATGTACATATTCGTATAATACGTTTAAGAGTGAGCATAATTCATAATACTCGATTGTTTGGCGTCATAAATATGATATGATATCCAAATTTCAATAAATAATAAACTAATTTTCTCTTTAGATAATTTAATATTAAGTTTGTTTTATTTGTGCAGTTGTAATAAAATGAAATGGAATATAAATGTTCCGATATATTGCCAGTCTGATATTCACCAAGGCCAGATATACGGCTGATTCGAAATATGAATAGTTGGGTCAAACATGTATAGTTCATTGACAATATACGGCTTAATATGAATAGTTAATTGACGATATACGATCAACCACGAATAGTTCATTGACGATATACGGCTAAATATGAATATTTGATTGACGATATACGGCTAAATATGAATAGTTCATCGACGATAATCGGTCAAATATGATTAGTTCATTGACGATTTACGGCTAAATATGAATAGTTGATTGACGATATACTGCTAAATGTGAATAGTTCATTGACGATATACGGTCAAATATGATTAGTTCATTGACGATTTACGGCTAAATATGAATAGTTGATTGACGATATACTGCTAAATGTGAATAGTTCATTGACGATATACGGCTAAAAATGAATAGTTGATTGACGATATACGGCTAAATATAAAAATTTGCTTGACGACATACGGCTACACATGAATAGTTGATTGATAATATGTGGCTAAATACGAATAGTTCATTGACGATATACAGTGAATTATGAATAGTTAATTGACGATATACCATATCTTATTTACATTTACACATGTGTGTGTGTGTGTGTGTGTGTGTGTGTGTGTGTGTGTGTGTGGCCTGAGTTACGGATGCACACTGACTAGCACACGTTAAACGGTTATAAATACCTCGTTGGCTGTATGATATACACTGGTGCCACTTTTTCTGTATGTATGCATTGTGCTTGTATAGCTATTTCATAAAGTATCTGCGTCTGAGCTGTTGTGACGTTAAACGTATATTTGATTTTGTTTGGTTTAGATATCAAATAGAAATCAAAACACTTTGGTACTGATAGCTGGGCGTAAATGAATATTTATACGCCTTCCAAATTAGATAACTATTATTGTAGCGTTAAGCTTAAAGTAATTTTATGAATGGCATAATATTTTAACCACAATATATATTTTTGTTTGATTTTTTTCATATATATTAATTATATGGGGAAAAAAGAAATTCGTTGAATAAAAAATAGTCCCTATTGCGTATGATCTTTTGGAGTTGATCATGACTACGAGCTTTAATCACGATGACATTAGCGTTGGCATAACTGCTGGCTAAAAACGTAAGATAATTGATCCCCATCCTTTAATTTTAGCTGATTGGGTGACATTTATGGTGGGGGGTATATTTTTTACGTCATAAATTCGAAATTATACGCTGTTTTTCAGCATCAGTTATACTTAATAACAAACCACCTATATAATGAGACAATTTGAAGCTGAAAACTATAATATAATGACAAACGTGCTCGTTAAATTGGCGTATTTCGAGTAAACTGATATTGATTTGACGTGGTTTAATTAGAGATTACCTTAATTTAACATTATAACATCGCATACCGGCGAATGGTTGGCCAATTATCGTCTTTAATTCATTTACAATTAATAGTAAGCATCCGGTCGCATGTTTCTCAGTTCATATTAACGTCATACTTAGAACATTTTAATAGAAATATGAAACTCATATGAAAAGAAATATTCTGTTTAATACCTAATAATATGATTCTTAACAAGCTCTTATGCAAATCAAACAGAATGAAGAGTTACACGTCAAGTTAAACTGCATTATCTAGGCGTAAGTCCATCATTGTTTTTTTTATTTGTTCTTTATTCTATTGAGAATAAACACAGTTTGTATGCTTGTCGTGCATACAGAGCCCCAAAGAACAATGTGAAACTTACATTTTGCTGTCCGTCAACGTTTACATTACAAAATTACGATGAGAAAAAAAGTAGGGCTCATACAACATATAAGAGATTGTATTTCTGTTCAGTGTGTTTACTGCTGACAAAGTGAAGGTAGGCTTTCGGAGTCATTCATTCTTATACCAATTTCCAAGCATATTGTTTTTACACAAATTAAACATGACAATACTTGCATAATGTTCAAAATAGATCAATGATTACATTCAAATAAAAATGAGCTTTAAATAAGGAAAATTCATTTTTAAAGGAGAAGAAACAAGGATTGTGTATTACCTACATTATGCGAATACCCAATAGAAGCATTTCATGTTTCCAAAGGTCGTACTATGCTTTTATCAGAATAAAGAGTTACACGTATAGTTAAACTATCAAATATACCCAGAATGGAGTGTTACACATAAAGTAAGACAATCCAATCCAGGCAAACATTTAGATAATAGAATAATTGCTTGACTTAGTATGGTGTGAACACCACGAGGAGTAAAGTCACAAAAGTCATTTTCAGTGTTAGTCAAATTTAATCATTATTGCATTGAAACCAAATATTTTCATCCATATATTAATATTCAAAAACAGTTAACAATACCATTTATATTTCCATTATTTAAAACAGTGAATGTATAAAAGATAACACACAATTTGGCGTTCATAGCCCTTGCAATGTATGCGTTTCCAGCTTATAAGAAAGATCACACACAAGGTCTTTACACTAATATGTATATAGAACCAAACGTCAATTATATAACACGAACATTAAAGAATTCGTTAAGTAAAGCTCTGAGCTGAAGTTAACGCTTTATGTAAGACCTACTAATAACAAGGTAAAAATGTTAATCCTTTGATCCAAGGAGGCTACATATCTGACAGTACATTAGATAATGGTATGGCAATTTACAGTATGTGTCAAGCTGTTGTCTCAAACAGGAATCCTAAGAATGTTTTGCATGCTCTAAAGACTGAAATAACCGCAGATGTAATTCTCTGATGTTGACAAAAGACAACATATCGACCGAGCACACACACTTTGTTTTATTTGCTTTGACTCCAAGTTTCATTCCTTCAAACACAGCTCTGAATGTACCATTATTAACAAGTTCACCATATGCTGACGATAATGAACAAGATTAATCGGATTATTATGTCACAAATGTTAACGCATTTATCAATAAAACTATTGCAAACTATTATATATCTGCAACACATGAACAACATTGGTCAGGAATGGATGGTCACGTATTGTGTGCTTGATTAAGATTCTTTATCCGCATATTTAGTTTGATTTAGGTTAAGGTCAGAGTAAAGATTAGGGTAAGATTTAGGGTTAGGGTTAAATCAATAAGTTAGAACTAAACAACAAGTAGAGTTTGCTTTTTCACATGATTACTTGAAATAAATTGATTATTTATTGGAATAAGGTAGACAAATGCTATTGTATATCATTGTATATACAGCTGACCGAACCCCTGATAGTCCAATGTCCGTCCTACATACATTGAGCATTTAGTGGATTTATTTTCTGATATGATGCAATGTACTAGCAAACTACCAAAACCATTTGAGAGTCAGAAACTCGGGTATATTTATAAAATAATATAGTCAAGAAATATATTCAAAAGGAAGCAAAAATCTAAAAATATAAACAAGTATTTATAATCTTTTGTCCAAAATGTCTTTTATTATACACAGTAAATTTGGAGTAGTATATTAACAAAATATCAATAAAAGTATTGCAAAATATTATATATCTGCAACATATGAACAAATTTTCTGCATGACAGTTTTTTTTAACTTTAATGTATCATATCTGCCTGTATCTTTTATTTTAAGCCTGAAATTCAAGAATTATATAAAAAGAAATAATTATGTTATCTAGTTAAATATAACCTCAGCGGTGGTGTAGATATAGAGCGTCCGCCTCGCATGCGAAAGGCCGTGGTTAAATACCCGGCCTGGTCATACAAAAGACTAGTACTAGAAAACTTGTTTTGTGCTCATCATTTAAATGATAGTTCTAGATCAGGTAGGCCCTTTGTCAGTATAATGGGTCTGGGTGGGGTGCCATACCACGTGTCTGCAGCATGATACATCTGTGTGGTAGAGCTCAGAATACTGTCTCAAGTAGACACCGTCACAATATGACTGAAACATTCTTGACAGCGACGCTAAACACCATACAATAACTACAATTTAATTCATTTGGTTCGGACACAGATAGCTGGAACACTACACATTGTTCAAACCATTTATCTGGTCCCGCCAAATTTCTATTTAGATTTATATATCCATGTACAAGTATGGTATGATGTTGAACAATACTTGATTCGAACAACCCTTAAGTCGAACTATTTTATCCAGTACCGCCTGGTTCGACCCAACGAAGTTGTACTTTAGTTATATTTGTAAATTGTTTATAAAGATTGATAAGGTCTGAGAGTCAGTATGATTTTAAAAAATGGCAAGATATACTAATCAAGATGAAGCGAATTATGTACATTAAAATATAATGACTTTGAAGACAATAATTGCAGGCGGAACCCTTGTATGAGTCAGCTGAATGTGCTGGTGAACAAACAATCGTTGATGCAGGTTGTATTTTATGTATTATCTTTAAAGTCAAAAGTCAGCTTTGTTTTGTAATGAAATAATTAGAGAAGCGTTGTTTTTTTCCATGCATGTTCATTACAAGCGCTTCTTCATTTGTTTAATCATCTACATTATTTTCTTTTTTTCTCCACATGATTGACATGTGAAAGTTATTTATCCTTCGTTGCTTTATCACAACGTAAACCATTTGCATTTTATGCAGTTTAAATTGCCTTTGTGACAGATTATGTGCACGATTGGGGCTTGGAGTGTTGAGTTTGTTGATTGAATTGCGTCCCCGTGGAAATGTGTCTGCTTCAAGGACTTTATAATTAAATCACAATTACATAAATGTCGATATCCGTTTTATAAAATCAGATTCTGCATCGTAGACTCCAATTATGTACGAGTAAAACCGTACTTTGCAAACATGTTAACGGAGTTTAACCAATAGAAATAAAATGGACATGAATGTTTGCTACTTGAACTGAATTGTATAGTGAATTGATTTAGAAATTGTTTTTTCGTTCATCTTATTGTTTTTGTTCTGTGGGCAAAGGAAATATTTGTAGGTATGATACAAAAAAGGAAACGGTTGATTAAGATATAACTTAGCAGTACCAATGTAGACGTTTATGAGTTGAAGTGATATCACGTTAAATAAACAATGAACAACACGCATATAAAACAAATTAAGTCTATATATAAAACAGTTACTATTATTTATCGTAAACATGTATCCAATACAAACGTTCGTGGGAATGTGTGTATGGGGAAATGAATTGAAAAATTCTATATCGTTTCAATGAAAAGGTGTCGTCACGAATGAAAACAGACTGAAGTGAAAAAAGAAACGCATATCTATGTGTATATGTGTTTTTTTTTAAATGATATATTGTCAGACAAACATCATTAGCAGAATAGAAACTATCATTAATTTTGTTTGATGTAACCCATGAAAACTATTGCATTAAAATGGCGATGCGTTTCATTTTCGTATCAGTATGTTAGTGAATGTCGTGTCCTGTCCCGCTGACATTGTAAATTACGTTACAACGTAGTCTTAGATTAGCACAAAATCCCACGAGGTTTTCCGCTACAATATTCAGCTAAGCATTCCAGAGAACGAATTCATAATTTACATAATACACATCTGTTATATCGTTCAATATCCGGACGAAATCAGCGAGGCATAATGATGACATCTACTTACGGTTTGAACCGAGAAAGACGATTATTTTGTCACATTTACATTAAGACAGAATAATTAAGCTAATACAAGATGAAATGTGCATAGAACATCTCCTTAATGTGAAATCAAATACTTATTTGTGTGTGTTTAACATAGATTTTAAACGAGAACACTATCCAGCCTATCCAATGCAAACGTATTGCAACGTTGCCATTTAACTGCTAGACAACTTTTTGACGGTAAGATAACTAATAATACAGGAGATTCAATAGTGTCGAGTGTCTCCTTTAAAATGATTGCTATACTTATTCATGCGCACCAATTAACCTATAAAGGGGAAGTAACTCCCTCGATATTGCTGTCATTTCTTTTGACAATTTGTTAAGCAGAAAATAAACAGCAATAAAAAAACGAAAAATATTTACAAGCAAAGGTAGTCCGCTATATACACCAGTACATACTTTTAAAAACCACCGGTTCAATTGTACATACAAAACAGTTAGTACGCACAGTCAACTCGTGTAATTGACATTATTTCGGACAGACAATTCATTTCGGATAAGAAAGAAGCAGCGATCTATATATGCTAAGGGCACACAATTTTCATTTGGTTATGACCATTTAAATCTAACATCAGCTATATATTGACATATTGAAATAATTTGTTTAAATAAACGAAAAAAAAATGTATTTATCGCAACAGTGTTTTTTAATAAAAATAAGATAATCATAAAATAGATCTTCATTCCTTAGCTATGTGTTAAAACATTTAAAAACAGTTGTTTAATGTTCATTAAAAATGACCTATGAGAGTGAAAGTAATTTGCACGCATTTGTTGCTACCAATCAACCAATAAACAAAACATTACTATTTTGTATATTTTTAAATAAAAGAAATAGTAAAAAAGTTCTTTCTCTATTGAAATAAAAAATCTAACAAACAACGAAGTATTTGTAAGTTTTTTTCTAAGAAATATATTAGTATACGTAGTAGTTTTTGAGTGGTATATTGACGAAGACGCTATTTGTCTTAACCTACATCATGACTTACTTCATTTCCTTAATTATCGTTATCGTGTTACATGTATCCTCCCCGCGTGTCGCTTGTTACACTATTATAAAATGATACTGTAAATAAAGACCACTATCCATGACTATCCTCTTACATATCTACATGGTATCAAACACAATTAACCCTGCCAAAAGAGGTGTTCTCCTGTATGAGGTACTATACTGTTAATAATCGTGTCTTTTTTCCAAATGCTTTTTGGAACAAATATATATGTGTGTGTGTGTGTGTGTGTGTGTGTGTGTGTGTGTGTGTGTTAACAGAAGGATGCATGATTAAGTGTTCAGACTTGACGTATACAAAGAATCCAACACTGTGCAACGCCTGCAGCTATGTCGATCAGTGACAAAGTGCTTACAGCGTGTATATGTGTAAATGGTGCTGACAAGTGTGATTTCTTTACACTTTGTAGCTTAAATGCATTAAAATCTCCCTGTAAAATTTATATCTAAATTTAGTTTTATGTAAATGTTGCCTTTCTGTCTCATTATTTTAGATAGGAAATTAATTGAATTATGTGAATAGGAGATGAATAGCCTATTTAATTAAACTCAGATCTGCTGAATATGAGGAAAGCGTTGAATAAAATTAGCTCCAAGCGAGAATTAGAAAACTGTCGAAATGCAAATTACATTAAATACAAGATTGATTGTGAAGAATTTTTTTCTGATGCAATTTTAAAACTGAGAAATTCAATATTAATTATGGATTTTTCACTTCCAGATAATTTTCCAAGAAATTTCGACTGAAAAGTACAGATCTGATGTTCATTTAGGTTAAATGGATCAATAGAATACTAGAATAATGCGTGTTCTTACAAAATGTATTCGGTTCGGCATAAAAACGCAACAATTGCTCGACAGTGCCTCAGCATCAGCTAATAAACATGGCAGAAAAAAATCACGTACCCAGTATTCTATGTTACTAAAGACCATCTAGAATGATGAAAGCGAAAGACTAAATGATTTTCCCGACTTATTTTCGTAACTTCAATTTTTTCACTAAGAAGGTCGTAAACTAATGAACGTTAGAAAAACAAGCTCGTGATGTTTATGAAATATTAATGCAGCTTATTTTCAGCATTTTAATTAAATGTGTGATTACCTTTTCTGAGTGTGTGTTGGCATAAATTCGGTTCAAAGTAGTTCGTTTGTTAGACTGTGGTGTAAAAATGTTTGCACATGCATGTGTATAAGAGTTTTCTCGTTTTGGAATTAGTCTTTAGTACGGACCCAGCTCTCCTGATTGGGTTTGTTAAATAGCAATGTTGGGAAGGCTTATTTTGAGCACCTTATCGGTCAGTTGTTTCAGCTAAAAGTTTTATAACGTCAAAGATTAGTAAGTGTTAAACTGCTATGAATTGTTGGACAGGCGTAGAATTCCCTGCTTTTTTACTGGAGTTAATAGAGCTGATTCGGGAGACATGAGGTTTTGGGATAGACTAAAGTACATGTATACACCTATGTTACATTAAAACGCACCACAGTGATAGAATGCAGTACATCTATACACCTATGTTAAATGAAAACGCACCACAGTGATAGAGTTGACTTACTTGGAAATAGAACTGTTTCGGGAGACATGAGGTTTTGGGATAGAATACAGTACATGTATACTCCTATGTTACATGAAAACGCACCACAGTGATAGAGTACAGTACATCTATACACCTATGTTACATGAAAACGCACCACAGTGATAGAGGGGACTTACTTGGAAATAGAGCTGATTCGGGAGACATGAGGTTTTGGGATAGAATACAGTACATGTATACACCTATGTTACATGAAAACGCACCACAGTGATAGAGGGGACTTACTTGGAAATAGAGCTGATTCGGGAGACATGAGGTTTTGGGATAGAATAAAGTACATGTATACACCTATGTTACATGGAAACGCACCACAGTGATAGAGGGGACTTACTTGGAAATAGAGCTGATTCGGGAGACATGAGGTTTTGGGATAGAATTAAAACATGTATACACCTATGTTACATGAAAACGCACCACAGTGATAGAGGGGACATGCTTGGAAATAGAGCTGATTCGGGAGACATGAGGTTTTTGGATGGACTAAAGTCTTCACCCATCTTACATGATAACGCACCACAGTGAAAGAGCTGATTCGGGAGACATGAGGTTTTTGGATGGACTAAAGTCTTCACCCATCTTACATGATAACGCACCACAGTGAAAGAGCTGTTTCGGGAGACATGAGGTTTTGGGATAGAATACAGTACATGTATACTCCTATGTTACATGAAAACGCACCACAGTGATAGAATACAGTACATCTATACACCTATGTTACATGAAAACGCACCACAGTGATAGAGGGGACTTACTTGGAAATAGAGCTGATTCGGGAGACATGAGGTTTTGGGATAGAATACAGTACATGTATACACCTATGTTACATGAAAACGCACCACAGTGATAGAGGGGACTTACTTGGAAATAGAGCTGATTCGGGAGACATGAGGTTTTGGGATAGAATAAAGTACATGTATACACCTATGTTACATGGAAACGCACCACAGTGATAGAGGGGACTTACTTGGAAATAGAGCTGATTCGGGAGACATGAGGTTTTGGGATAGAATTAAAACATGTATACACCTATGTTACATGAAAACGCACCACAGTGATAGAGGGGACATGCTTGGAAATAGAGCTGATTCGGGAGACATGAGGTTTTTGGATGGACTAAAGTCTTCACCCATCTTACATGATAACGCACCACAGTGAAAGAGCTGATTCGGGAGACATGAGGTTTTTGGATGGACTAAAGTCTACACCCATCTAACATGATAACGCACCACAGTGATTTAGGGGACTTACTTGGAAATAGAGCTGATTCGGGAGACATGAGGTTTTGGGATAGAATACAGTACATGTATACACCTATGTTACATAAAAACGCACCACAGTGATAGAGGGGACTTACTTGGAAATAGAGCTGAGTCGGGAGACATGAGGTTTTGGGATAGAATACAGTACATGTATACACCTATGTTACATGAAAACGCACCACAGTGATAGAGGGGACTTACTTGGAAATAGAGCTGATTCGGGAGACATGAGGTTTTGGGATAGAATAAAGTACATGTATACACCTATGTTACATGGAAACGCACCACAGTGATAGAGGGGACTTACTTGGAAATAGAGCTGATTCGGGAGACATGAGGTTTTGGGATAGAATTAAAACATGTATACACCTATGTTACATGAAAACGCACCACAGTGATAGAGGGGACATGCTTGGAAATAGAGCTGATTCGGGAGACATGAGGTTTTTGGATGGACTAAAGTCTTCACCCATCTTACATGATAACGCACCACAGTGAAAGAGCTGATTCGGGAGACATGAGGTTTTTGGATGGACTAAAGTCTACACCCATCTAACATGATAACGCACCACAGTGATTTAGGGGACTTACTTGGAAATAGAGCTGATTCGGGAGACATGAGGTTTTGGGATAGAATACAGTACATGTATACACCTATGTTACATAAAAACGCACCACAGTGATAGAGGGGACTTAAATGGAAATAGAGCTGATTCGGGAGACATGAAGTTTTGGGATAGAATACAGAACATGTATACACCTATGTTACATAAAAACGCACCACAGTGATAGAATACAGTACATGTATACACCTATGTTACATAAAAACGCACCACAGTGATAGAGGGGACTTACTTGGAAATAGAGCTGATTCGGGAGACATGAAGTTTTGGGATAGAATACAGTACATGTATACACCTATGTTACATAAAAACGCACCACAGTGATAGAGGGGACATACTTGGAAATAGAGCTGATTCGGGAGACATGAAGTTTTGGGATAGAATACAGAACATGTATACACCTATGTTACATAAAAACGCACCACAGTGATAGAATACAGTACATGTATACACCTATGTTACATAAAAACGCACCACAGTGATAGAGGGGACTTACTTGGAAATAGAGCTGATTCGGGAGACATGAAGTTTTGGGATAGAATACAGTACATGTATACACCTATGTTACATAAAAGCGCACCACAGTGATAGAGGGGACTTACTTGGAAATAGAGCTGATTCGGGAGACATGAAGTTTTGGGATAGAATACAGTAAATGTATACACCTATGTTACATAAAAACGCACCACAGTGATAGAGGGGACTTACTTAGAAATAGAGCTGATTCGGGAGACATGAGGTTTTGGGATAGAATACAGAACATGTATACACCTATGTTACATGAAAACGCACCACAGTGACAGAGGGGACTTAAATGGAAATAGAAACAGTGACACCAATGCAGGAGGTAGCAAATTATTCAGTAACACCTCAAGTAAACAATCAATAACATCCATATGTATATACACACTTATGCTAAATATGTTGCGTTCTCATATATCTTCTAGTGTTGCGTTCTCCTTATCTTCCAGTATTGCGTATCCATATATCTTCTAGTGTTTCGTTCTCATTATCTTCCAGTATTGCGTATCCATATATCTTCAAGTGTGTGTTGCGTTTTCATATCTCTTGAGTGTATTTAACTTACCTATATTGTTTGATTGATATTTTCAATCAAAAATAAATGTTACATTTTTTCTAAATATCTGGCTAATGGAAACCTTGATTATTTTGCAGTTCTTAAAATTAATCATGATCTTAATAAAACATGAAATATAGAGAAAATAGTATCAAACATTGTTTTGATAAAATAAGAAAACTTTTTCTCATTGACCCTATCAAATGTATATATAAAACTGTTGTCAAGAGCAAACCAGTATATATGTACATATGTCTTAGGGCATTATTTTACCGTCAGCATCCTCTAATAAGATGGATGTATATGCCAGCTGTTACCAGCAGAACCCACGTGCCTAATAAAACAGCATGCAAAGGATTTTAATTAAGTCCATAGAGATGTTCCGGTCGTTAATCAAGCCACATAAATGATTCATCGATTATCACGGACTAGCACATTTACACCTGTGGCACTTGACATTCTCTTAATGTATACTTGTATAACATATGAAACAGTTATGTGATAGATCAGCGGTGCAACTGTTTTGGAATAAGCTCCGATACAGCCAATAAACAAGCTACTAGACAAAGACACGTATCGTTTTATTTTTTATCAGCCAGATCTGTCATTTATGGTGTCTCGTTGGGGTCAGCGCGGCATATTTATTAAATCAAGAAAAATCGAAACAAGAGACTAAATAAAGGTCTCACTACAAAGTTGAATTGTGCTCTTTGTTCTACATAAAATAAGGTATAGGGTTTCCACGGTAAAACATACGTAAAGTACTTTTTCATAGAAGGAATATATCGCCACATTAAAAATTCACAATAACTGGTAGGTTAGCCAGCTTGTTATAAAAAAAAGTCCTCAATAGCTTACAAATACATACATCTGTTAAAATCTTATAAGAGTCTCAATAATGTCTTGTTGCAATATATGCTATGCCATTTTTTGCTCTACTCATATGCAGCAAGAAATCACCACCACTACGAACCCTTTTAAAAATATTTAAAACAAAATTACATTGAGTTCTATTTAAACGCAAGACTTATGATACTGTGGCGAAACAATTATCTTTTAGCACGACTGATGTATTTGACAACATTGTAACTGTTTAAAAGTGCCATTACCATATTGTTTCAATATTGATTCTATGGAATCTATATATAAAAGCACTTATAGCCAATAATTGCAACTGGCAATAGTGTCTGTTAACAAAAACTTCCCAATGTTGTTGATGCTATTTAAGACAGATTGATTTATTATTAGTTCTATCATCATGCATTAATCTGTTTATATAAACAGTTAATCGTTATGTTTTCATATGAAAATTCCTAATATAGAAAGTATGTCACGACTAATCTTTTAAATAAAACGGTGATTAAATTCTCAAATTTCATCAAAATATCTTTTTTACTTAAACATAATTAGATATCTCTACTTAGAGCTTGTTGACACTGCGTATTCAATGTTTCCGCACTATATTTATCCAAAATTAATCTTCTGTTTATGGAAAGGTCTTTATTTCTTGTTTTGAGAATGTTTCCGTCTTTGATGTTTATTTTAGGTTTCCAGTAATAAAACTTACTGAATTAACGTCATAATAAGTTTTTTTTTTCTTTCATAACAAGAATGTATTCCAACATTAAAAAGTACAATTACGCATAGGTTGGACACCATGTTTTAAAGAGGGTGCAGTGAAATCTAAAAGTCCTCAAATGCTCATAATACATGCTTCTGTTACAATCCTATAAAAGTCATTTTTTTAACATCAGTGATGTCTTATTGCAATTATATGCTATGCCTGCTTTTGCTAAACTCATCTGCAGCAAGAAATCACAGCCAGTATGATCCATTTTGAAAATATTTCGAACTTAATTAGATAGGACTTTTTTAAACGTCAGAATAATGTTGCCGTGGGGGAAAAGTGGGCAACTGTGTAGTGATACATTAATAATCAATTACCTTTATCAACACCAACATGTCTCGTTTTTTTCCATTAAACAGCAAAACCTATGTCTCTTATGCTCACTATACATTGCTTAAAGATGGAACAATAACGACATTTTTGACGTCTTATACTTGTACGTGTCATGTACAATGTCCGAAGCTAAAATCAACAACAAAAGCATCAGCAGCAGCAACACATATGTTATTAGTATTAAACAGCAATCCCGTGTTTAATTTATATCCAACTTAAATAACAACAGTTTTGTGAAAACCTGCAAGAAACAAGTTTCATGGGAAATGAACAACAAAATTCCATAAGGCTCACAGGAAGTAATATTTATTAATGTTGAACATGTTTCCAATATAACGATTATAACTGTATAGCTCACACAAAGTCGGTTAAATGTTCTTGTTGAAATACATGTCATTTTTAAATATTGTAAACATGTTATGTCTTTGACTGGCTATATTGAAATTCTCGATTCTATATAGTTATAACTCATATAAAGTATTTACTGTCATTACTTTTAGAATTTATTGACTGTCATTACATTCATAATTTACACCTATAATGTATTTACTGTCATTACTCACACAATATATTTACTGTTATTGCTCACATAGTGTACTTACTGTTATTGCTCACATAATGTATTTACAGTTATTTTTCACATAATGTGTTTACTGTTATTTCCTACATAGTGTATTTACTATTATTTCTCACATAATGTATTTACTGTTATTTCTCACATAGTGTATTTACAGTTATTGCTCACATAATGTATTTACTGTTATTTCTCACATAATGTATTTACTGTTATTTCTCACATAATATATTTACAGTTATTGCTCACATAATGTATTTACTGTTATTTCTCAATTTAAAGTTATTTCTCACATAATGTTTTTAAACGTCCAGTTGTTTTTAATATGATAAAAGAAAAAGTTTAGAAAGTTAAGAAATCTAACATTTGGGCAAACAAACATGCAAAAAAACTCGACAAACCCCGAGACTCGTTCTTTGTATATATAATTCCCGTGTGTAATATTGCCATTTACAGTACGATGTCCTTATAGTATATTCACTACGCCTGATGCTACTAAGGTTGATATTTTTGCTGAGATCTTAAGATCGTCTGCTAACCTTAACGTATGTGTCACGTTGCATGATAAAGCTGTAGCAATATAAGTTTGTTTTTTTTCTGTCTGGCCACAAATATGCAACGTGTTGCGCTAACATCATCCGTGGTGGAGACAGATAAAGGAAATGTAATGTAATGCAATTTACATTCTTGTTATGAGATTGAAGAGCACTTCTGTAAACAGGCTTTACAATGACATTCTCCACAGTTAATGTAATCCACTACTGACATCAGTCAAAAGTTCATTGACACAAATATGTGTATTAAACTGTTTGGTTGATTTTGAACAACATCTCTAATGTGAATTAATGTTTTTAGCGGGACGTTATTGCAAATGCATAGCCGTGTTAATGTTATCATAATCAAGCTTTTAAAATAATTAATCTGATATTATAACATAGTTTTACCTTTCCTGGACAGTTTCATCAACATCTATTGCGATTATGACTTCTTTTTAATGATTCGAAACCTACATACCCCGTACATCAACGCGCAAGAAGGCTATACAAGAAACTGATTTTGTGAATTTACGTAAAGGTGGTTCTATGCTTCAAATCAACGAAAAAAGTAATAATCGTAACAGATTTTGATGACAATTTCCAGGAAAGGTAGAAATATGTTATATATTCAAATAACTTAAGTTTTATGAAAATCGATAAAGAATTAAATATTGTATTGCTGTTTGTCAAGGAGGAGAACATACGTCTCAGGCACCGTTTCAAAATCTGGTTAAGTGATCTTTGGTTACGTGCGTGACATAGGTTCCCACTCTTGTTATCTGAGTGTTTCATTTCTGAAATCTTTCGGTGTATATAGTTATAAAATCGTTATGTAGAATAATATATATTTTGATGATAACGACATATTTGAAATAGAAACAATGTTTGAACGAAACATTTGCCATATCAGATAGACTAAGTGAGAAATAGAATGACGGCTATAAACAGCATGGGTAGCATTGCGACAAATACAACGTTACACCATGAATATGGGGAGGACTAATATTGCCTAATGCTATATACATACGCTCCATGTCTGACCTTTCAATTAATTTTGTACTGTTCTACATATAGAGAAATTCGCTTCTGGAACACTGGATACAGTGCCAATGGTTCTAAAAGTGCTTTGTCCCCATAGCTAGTCCTCTGTTGGTCCAAATATGCAGAAAAAAACATGAGGTTGATAAGGTTGCTTTTTCACAATTTCGATGGTTTTATTTCACCCCATCCTTTTTCGACAATTCTGCCCATTTGTTGCAGTGTATCACTACGCATCTTTAAACTGTTATAGCTTCATCAGACAGTTCTCTATGTCATCCAAACTTGGCAGAAATTATAAAAATGATCAAATGTTCCCATATGCACAAAGAAATATGACATTTTATGCATTTTCAACCAAAAAATTGCCCAACCGCTATACACAGCTCTAATTTCTTAGGCGTTAGAATCTTGCTACCGTCATGTTAGGGAGGTAATTCTTAAGTGAGACCTTAATATGCATGTAGACATCTTATGGTTTCCACTCATTAATGTTTAGTTTCTTTTAAGAGTTATGACACGCGCTAATCGTTGGGAATCATTTTTATTATCTATAGTTGTTGAGTTTTCATGATTGATGCAAGTCATACATCCAGCATCATTACTAGCAACACTTATTTCGCAAAAACAAACCATTTCCTATCATATTTACAATACACACGTTTCTTATATATAACGTTCTCTTTATTGTTTTTAATCGCAACTTAAGTAATTGCATGTCTGTAAACATACCATTTGATGGCTTTTGGGATGTCATAAATTGTCTACCGCTCTTAAAAACGTTTTAAGATGTATTACTTCGCTGTAAGTTTCATGTTTATAGATGCAATCTTTCTGTTAGACAAATAACAAATAGGGAGATATATATATATCGACAGTTTAACATTTTACCAGAATGTTTCTGGAGGCTTCGATCATCACCGTGAGATGGAAAATCCCTCTCAGTGGTATTTCATACGATTTAGCAGTATATCATATAGTCCGATTTGGTGTTCTTATTTCCCTTTAATACTCTCCAGTCGAGGAGTACACGAAGGTCTACTGAATAATAAAAATCGATAATGGCCGACGTTGACGCCATTTATCAGCATATCATATACGTGTTGGCTTCTTGAGAAATGATAGCGAGTGAAAATATATGCAAGTATGGGGACTGTTATGGTAACGTGTAAGATTAAAAAAGACAATAAGAAACATATACTGACACTTAAAATCGGAAACGCCAATCATCTCTGCTCATGCATTTAATTGAATTGGAACACTCGGTTATGTAGGCAGCTATTAGTTTGATTACATGAAATAGTTTTACAAAATCTTGATTGGTTTAATTAAAACATATTTTTATTCATAAGGTATGTACAACATATTCCACAACATACATAGCAAAAGAATTGAAGCGAAAGAAAGTAATAGAATAAATTCTTATAAAGTTTATTTTCTTGTTTACAAAATATCTTTATCTATTTTGAATCATGAGTAGCCATTTTGAAAGCTCTGCTGATATTCGTGTACAAAATATAAAATATTCACAAACTATTACACTTCAAAAGTACACGAGATGTACATGAACATGTAATAATTAATAAGAATACTAAAAATATGTTCGCATTTTATTTTAAATCCGCCTGTTTCTGTCACTTTACAGAAATTTCCGCTATCTGTACGGAGAAATAAAACAAATAACTGTCGGTTCTTTATTCGCTCATCATTTAGATTTTATCCAATGCATATTACTTAAGACAGATCAGCGTTATGTAACTCAATATTAGAAGTGTGTTTTAATAAAAAATGATACCGTGAATTACGAAATTCAATGTATCATTTTCTTAAGCTGCGTCATTAATATGATATCTTTGCAAATATGCCAATAAAAACGTTCGCCATTGTTAACAAATGACGTTGTACAAAAAATAGAACCCGAACATGCGCTGAGTTTACCGACGGTAAATGCAGTTTTCGATACCCGCAAATCTAAATGCATCAACTGTTAAAATCACAAGGATTTTCTTAAGAGTGTTAGATTTTTGTTTACATTTTTTGCAGATTTAAAATTTCAAATCATTCTGTTGTTTTATTTTATAAGGGATGCTTTGATATCATTTGAAAATATTTTCTTATATACTGCATTTGAATGAAAATACCATGTTAATTATATAAATACAATTTGGAGGTTCATAAACGTTAATTTGAACAATATTGACTATAATACAAAGTCAAAGGCGTTCTATTGTGTTTACGCTTTATTTCCGTTTGAGAGCGGGTGAATTCTTTTTTTTTTTTTTTTTTTCGTTTTATTGCTTTCGTTCGGGAATATGTTTGATTAACGTGTTTATATAAATCACATTTTTCCCGATTGAACGTGGGTTGTATTGTTTGCCGTTTGTGGGTGATATTATTTTATACATCAGGTCCATTCCATAAGTTTCGTTTTCACTGCCGAACACATATATTTCTTCTCTTGTAGATAATTAAATACTTAAGAAATGGCGTTTTGTTACCAAAATCAATATAACTTTTGTTTAGTTTCCAAATAACTGACTATTTTTTCAGGAACAGAAATGTTTCCCATTTATTTACAATTGTCACGAGAAGAGAACGTATTTCATATGTAACTTTATGTATTTCTTGAGGTTGATTATTTAAATTATATGTTGAATTGGCTTTAACTGTTTCTTTCAATGACAAAGTAATAGATCAGCGATA
Source organism: Panopea generosa (assembly GCA_029582155.1). Taxonomy (NCBI): domain Eukaryota; kingdom Metazoa; phylum Mollusca; class Bivalvia; order Adapedonta; family Hiatellidae; genus Panopea; species Panopea generosa. The sequence continues at coordinate 69,970,821 of CM055894.1, read as the reverse complement.
TTCTTGCGGTCTTAACGATAATGTCTCAAAACATGAGTGTCATATAAATCTTAAGCTTCCTCAATTCAGACCACAGCGAAATGAATTATATAATATGCTCTTGCGAGTTTTAAATCTAAACATAATAACTGGAATGACAGAAGAAATATCCTTATCAATGTGTAATAATTTTTATCATATTTCCAATATAAGTGTGACTTGAATGGTAATAAAAAACTAATTTCATAAAATATGAAGTTTTCAAACAGATTGTACATTGTAATACATTCGTAGTGCAATATTAATTAGAATCGAAACATGAGCAACAATCTATTTCGACATTTAACTAGCTAGTATTGCTTAGCTGTAAGGAGGGCTTTTGCAGTAGTTCTACTTAAAGAAACTTTATTCTATGGGACGTTAATAATTCTAGATTCACCTTCCATTTGAACGTCTAGACAGCCAGCATGTAAAACGAGAACAAAACGTTGTGCAGGCCCTTATGTACACGGTTTTTGTGTGCAGTGTGGAGTCTAGATTATGAATCATCATTCTTTTTATATGCAAACTTTGTCTGGACATTTTGGGAATTAGTTTTAGAGCTGTGCAAAAGTTATCCACCATTGTCCTTCCGGGAAAACATTTGGCGACTTAACCAGTAAATAATTTAAAGATATTTTATAAGGGAATAAACACCTAGGTTATTAATAACATTTTTATGAATTTTCACTGTGTTCTGTGGAAGAATTATAACAGCCTCTCTTTCCCAGATGAATAAATCGTGTTTAAATATTATATTTACCGATCAGTGCTCGTATTTTGCAAATCATCTGCTTTGCAGACGGGAATTTCCGATGATAATCGTGCATCCAATTGTATATAATCGGCCAAACTCTCATACCTCGGTATAAAGCCTCGAAGACACAAATTTATTTCGCAAAATGATCTAGTTGTGTGTCATATACTCAACGTTTATGAGATTTTGCTTGAAATACACAATCGTGACAAATTGAATAATTAAAAAAAATATTAATATGCATAAAATAAGGTGAGTTTTGTTTAAATGTCATAAAATACAAGTGATAATAAAGAACGGTCGCTAGATTTGTGCAAAGTTATAAATGTATATATTGATAAAAACTATATCCAATTTCGTTGGAACTAGATTTTTTTTTGGATATAAGTAGCTGTAGATGTACTGTAAAAAGCATATTGTTTCTTGTGAAATGGTTCAATGGATTTGAACTCGGTTCGCCCGCACGATAATTCGTGGCTCCAACCGCTGCTGTACGCATGGATAATACCAGGTGATAGCTATACTTATGTTCGTAAACATTCGCGATTCCCGAAATTTTCCGGAATTTTCCGCACGGTCACGATGGTAGTCGAGATCGGATATGCAAAACCGTTGACGTTAATCCGTGGGTCATGTTATTTTCAGATGTTGGTAATAATGGCGAGTTTAAATACATGTGTAAATGATTCATATATGTGTTGTGCACAATATATGATCCAGATATTCACAATTTATGCAAAATATTGCAATTATAATTTTTTTATTAATCATTAAACTGATATAACTGGAAATGCAACTTTAAAACAAATGTTCACGTCAATTATCACTCTATCCATTTAGGTGACAACCAAAGCACATCACTTAATATGTATATGTAGTATGAAAAAAAGCATTTATTTTAAATCTTAACCTTGGACCCGCAGCTAGAGCACACCCTTACATTTCCCCCCATCTAAATTTGAGAACAAACATTTGGTGAAAAAATCGACTGGACTGCGTTCAGTTCAAATAAACGTTTGATAACATAATTTAACATATTTTCCTGGACACTGGCTCAACCTCATATAAGCACGCAGTACGCAACAATTTTAGGAAGCCAGGCATTAAATGTGTTTGCTGTTTAACGGTGCTGAACGCAGTTCAGATGTTACCTTGTTGATGAAATAATAACTTATCGTTATATCAAAAAGAGGCAACAATGTTAATGAGTTTTAGCCCGTTTGCCTTACCGCAGACAAGATAGATTCATTATACCCTATGGACAAGTATTTTGCCAAATTATTTAGAATAAAAATAAAATATAAACATTAAATATATATTTCCATTGATTGAGTCTTTCTTAACATCTTATTAGATATCAAAGATATACGTCAACAATGTCTTCAATGCTCATTTCGCCAGAGTTGGATTGATGTGCGAATGTATGTAGTGGTGAGGGGATTTCCAAATATCTCCACATTTTTTTCATGTATAAGTGTATCTCTTGCCACGGTCCTGCATCGACAGTTCTTTTAAATTTAGATAATACTTAGTAAAGGGTCACTGAAATATATATTCAATGTTTGGTTAACGTTTTGTTATAATTATACATCATACACACAAGTATTCATAAAAACAAACTCAATTTTGAATCATTTATTCATAAAGAAGTTAAACATGTACGTGTAAAGTTAATTATTTCTCGGAGGCAAAATTCATTACTATCTAAATAGCGTTTTCAAAGGAGCTAAGCTGTACGTTTCTTGTTTTACTTGATAATTTATAGTACTCGTTTAGAATATGTTCCCGATAATAAGAAATGTTTGTTGTCATATAGTAATGCATAACTGACATATTGCTTGTTACAGCTCCTTCAAAATGCATTGGTCTCGTAATTCAATTACACCGTAAGTAATTGGATGTCTGATATATAAGGATTCAGTGATGTCGTATAGTGTCTGGCCCAACCTATTGTGAATAGAACGCTGCGTAGTTGCATTTAGTTCGTGGCTATTAATGCAATGTATTGCAGCAATGGAATGTACATATGGAAAGGTCGATATTATATTATTACAGCTCGTTATTTACATGTATGCTATCTTGGCAATGGGAAAGGACGTTATTTCTACTCAGAGTCATTCTGAATTATTTTTCCACCACTAAAAACCGGATACGCCATGATATATGACCTGCCATATGTTGAAAATGACGTTTAGCTCCGCTCATTTTCGGGGGCGGTGCTTTAGCAGCCACGCTCAGAGCTGAAATGATTTTCTTATACCTGTTTTAACAATCGCGTTTCCTTACTATAAACCTAATAACCACCCAATCAGCCCCACCCCAAACAGTAGTTTCATGGTTTTCAACGATAACACATCAATGTGTATAGAGTGTAGCTAAATAGACAATTAGTATATATAATTAAAAATGTATTTAGTATAAAGTGACGTTTATCCGCGGCCTTCGGCTTTCAACAATAACATCATTATGCACAATGCGCAATAATACATATGTACCTACACACGACGTACAGATAGCCGATTGTATATCAACTCAGTGTTTTTATTCAGTATGAACTAATGGTAGTGCCAAAGGTTGAAAGCCAGGGTCACGGTTTATACTCTATTGCACAATTTCATTATATATTTTGGTAAAGGTCGTTGCAGCAGCGAAAATGTCGGCTATTTTCTATTATTTTAAACGTTTGCATTGGAAGAATCAGATAAACATGTTTTATCGAAGCAGCGTACAAACATTCATAACAATTTCCGTTTCACGAATTGAATCAAAGCCTTGCTTTCTGTTTCCTGGCCACTATAAAGTAACTGCATCTGTAGCAAATCTAAGTTCCGATCAGGAAGTAAAATGATCCCTGACTATATATCTATATATCTGACTTAAACGTTTAAACTGTTTTGAGTTTCAAATCATCCTGTCTGTTTTTATACTTCCGCCATTGAAAAATGATGATGGTAAAATTATCCGTGTACGTCTGTTCGTCCATGTTTCGTCCATCTGAGGTAAATAATTGGTTTCCGAACAATAACTTTTAAAGGGGTCTATGTATTCAATCAGTATGTGGTTTGTAGCTGTAAAATGAGTCGTGACCCTTTTATACTTCAAATAATCGGTACAAAAAAGGTTTCCGATCTATAGCGGGGGCATTTATATAAACAGAAACATTTCCAGTTTTGTGTTGTTTTTTTTCTACAAAGGTGGAAATTAAATGTGTTATGTCCAGAGCACTTTGATATTTTACATTTGATAGAAAGTTTGCTACTTCTGAAAATAACATGGAGTTGAGCTTTAAAACTAAGCATTTATCTTGGAACTGAACAAAATATTTGAGTTGAATTGTCATGCATCACATAATAACAACACATATCTCGGAAATTGAACATCCACCTAGTTATTACATAACAGACAAATATACTTTCAAAGGCAGCAAATTCAGCTAACTTTTCTGCCTTATTTGAAAAAAAAGTATCAATCTTGCACAGAACATGTATTTTTTTACCCGGTATCAGAAATACTCACAACGGCGCAAGCTGGTCTTCGTACCTGCATAAATATTAGCCTGACAGGGGAAATAAATATAATATTATTTAGACACGACTTTAAGCTGTTCCAATCAGTTAAATGATGTCGGAGTTAAATGATGTCGGCCCTGAATCGCTGAATAATTTATCCTGATGTGAACTTTAACAACAACAGTTTTAATTGGATCTTCAACAAATTTAAACAGTAGCTATAAATTTCCTTTAGACCAATTCTTGAACTGACAAAATCGAATAATTAATGTTGAAGTTTTGGCCCTTGGCCCGTCGAAATTTGAACTATTTGGCCTTGTATGCACTTTACCATCCATAGTTTTAATTCAATTTTCATCAGTACATAACTTACACAGTTATTATGCATGCATTTTTTTTCAAACATGACTTACTAAATCTGTAAGTCTGAGAAATGGTCATTGTACTATCATCATAAACATGTGCCTTCATTGGCATAGTCTCCTATGCCATATGTGATCGATAAGAGCCACCACGGCCCATTTTATCATTTTGATATGAAGAATAGACAAAACGCATGCCAATAAATTCAAAGCATGATACTCGTTTTTCAATTTAAGAAAAGAAAAAAAACAATTTTATAACAAAATGCTGTATACGAACTTATTTACGTTCGTATTGAAATGGTCACATCTCCTAGACACATAAACTTGTTTTCTGTTGTTAACAATGGTCGTGGAGAAAATCATTTAACTTTATATTTTCCTGAACGTTTTTGGTCAACATCGTTACTTTGTAATATTCAAAGTGGTCAAATATTTGGAGAAAAAATGTTAAAAAAAAGAGCGCAAGCAACCTGTTATCAGTCGCGAAACAAAAGCCAGCAATATAGCTCAGCCGAAAGATATTTCCAAGACAATGAAAGCTCCGGTTCCTTACACTGACATTAAAATCAAATTGAATGATCACCAACGAGACTGTACCGATATCAATAAATTTTTATGCAGATGTAGTAAGACAAGACACAGCTTAGATCCGCTGTGTTGAGGTCGCGGAAGGATTATGGTGCTACTCAGAACTTCTGTCATCAATACGACCGGAACACTTGGTGTCTTTCGTAATGTATTGAAATTGCTTTGATCAACTTTTTATCAAAAGATAAAGTTACATTTGCATTAATGGCTTTATTTAATGTTAAAAGGGTTTTTATTAAAATAGTCCATTAAAATATCTAATGTTTAATTTCTCGAACGTCCAATCACATACCAGAGAATAAATGGAGACTTTTATAAATCATGGTTATTGTATATCAAATGGTAGGCATCTAACTGGAGTGAAAATTGCTAAATTTAACCCGTATAAAAAAAACAACAATATGTTTTCCCATGCTTGTTCATATATAGATCGAGATATATATATATTCAAAAAATTTAAAATGACCACAATGGACAACTACCAACAGTAATGAAAGTTTCTGTTATATGGTTGACTTACTATTTTAAACGTTTTACAATGGGACTTATTGATGTTTTAAAAGTTACAAACAAGTCCAGAGCGTTTCATCTGTAAGTAATGTCTATAATATAAGGTAAGAGATAAGTAATTGAGGGAAGTGTCTGTATCAAGTATTGTCTCTCTAAACATAAAGACACGTTTTTATCTTACAGTCTAGTAATTCAAAATAATCATAACGGCCAACTACCAAAACGTAGGAAAACTTCTGTTATGCCTTTGAATTACAGTGGCAAACGATTTTTATGTGATCTTTTAAAGGTTGTAGACAATTCAGTTCTGGTAGCTGTAAGTAATCACAATGAAGTGATAGACAAATATTTGATGTAGAAGACAGAAGCAATTATTAATTACAATGTAAGCAAACCACTCAGACTGGAGTCCAGACAGCAAATACAATATATTGTTGACGGCATTCGATAAATATAATATAACAAGTGTATTAAAGATGTTTTTGAGGGAAGAAAATTTGAATTTGACCAACGTAAAGGTCGTGTAACATTGTTTGCCTTATCGTGGGTCATTCTGTTATGTGCATGTGCCCAATTAAACGTGTGTGTATTTCTAAACCATAAGTTAATTATTGTAAATTGTTTGTGTTCAAATTTCTTAATTTCGGTAATTACGCGTTTTCGGTATATGTTGAACACGGTGTAAAACGTGGTCACTGGACCTGCATTTTCTACACGGCAACATAAGCTGTGATAATCGGTGTATTCAAATTGAGAAGAATTGCCCACCTTTTAAATAGGAATTGTGTATTGTATTGTGTTAATAACTTTGTATTTTATTCCAGTCATATATGATTTTTATAATCTAGTCAATTAGTTATGCATTTTAATATTTTGATGGACTTTTTATTATAGTGCAGTCATTTTATATCAATATGACATATACACATACTTGGTATTTGTTTTTCCAATTTTATTCCCATACCAAACTAGCTCCTATGATGGTACTGAATAATCAACAAAAAATATTAAGCAAGCACAGACTATATTTTAGCCCTATTCTCAACTATATTTATATGGTAAAATAGTGCAAATGCTTACGATGTTTGACAAATTCGTATGAACATAGCATTATAACATCCATTACGCGCTGTCGTATACCATTGACTTTCGTGAACATAAAACGTGTTTATGGCATTTTCTTTCCTTTTGTTTGAGTTTATGATCATATTCATGGAGACTGGATGCAGCTGTTTGGATAATTGAGATAACATTTAGATAATTGTTTTGACAATAATGTAAAGGCAGTACAGGCTGCATTACCATTCTGCCGTTAGCTTTATATAATTTACATGCATTATTTTGATTTACATCCAAAGAAGACCAGAATGCTACATTTTTGAAGCGCTGAAATTAATTTCCGCCTTCACAGTGTAAAATAAATAAAACGTGTCATTGTTTAAGGTACTAAATCCGTATCATTATCTTCAGCATTGTTCACCATAAAAGTTGAAATGCATTTTCTTTGGCTTTTCTTTGTTCTCATGTTGCTGTTACAGCGTGTGTTAATTACATTAACCACATGTTCCAACGTAACAATTTTCAATTTTATATTCATTATAAAGTGATTCACAAAACTTAATTACAATAAATCGCATTTCTCGCACAACAACAGTACTCCATATATAGGATGAATTTTATGTATGTTTTTGCTGGCTACGTGTCCGTCGAAAGTCATTTTTTTTATACTTTGTACAAACGTTTTCTTATTTCCAAAAGAAGACAAAACATGTATGCGATGTAAACATATATCTATCTGTCCATCTATCTATTTGACATTTGGTTACTATATATTACTGTTACGTGTAGGGAAAACTTTATACTTTTATTTGGCTTTTTTATATAAAATCAACATGTACATAACGGCAATAAACAAGTAGTAATCTATACAAACAGATACCCATTTAAAACAAATGCACCCTCGTAAACTACACAATAACAATGTTAAAACTTCTACTATTCTGAGACAGAAAAATTATTCTGGTAATGTTATATTGATTATTATTCTCAAAATTTATTGTGCAATATGAACTGTAAATACCAAACATCCATGCCATTTGTATTAATTAGAATATGCAGGAAAACATTCGATCAATGTCGAACATTAAAGTCTATGTCAATATCATTTAATGGAGTGATCTCATAAAACACATTGTTACCACTTGATTCTGTCTACTCAGTTAAAGCAGCAACATAATTAGCACTATTCCATAAGACAGCATCATATATATATATATATTTAATTAAAATTTGTATATAGAATTAACAGACAATTATGTAGTTTTGAATAGTCTAAATGTTATTTCTTACTCAAGAACAAATTTCAAGTAAATTGCCTTGATACTTTTTGAGAAAATGCATAAATTTCAGGTTTCTCAAATGAAAGAAATACTATACACATGTGTTTATAGAGTAGTTCATAGAAACATTGTTTCGTAGCGAAACAACAGCACTAAATAATGTTACGTGTTGATAAAACATCGTAAGGTTTATATAGGTTTTCATATCATGGAATTTTGTTATCTGGAATTTCGTTTCTCGGAACTCTCCGTGGCCGAGTCGTCTATGGTTTAAGTCAGGATTAGATACCTCTGTCCTATAAGTATTAGGTTTGAGCCGAGCTTGGTTCAAAGGCTATGTCGTCCTGTTGGGATTTTTCGTTGGTCTTCTTCTTCTTATCTTTTATAAAATTAACCGTTGTACATACGTAATATTAATTATGTTGAAAGCGGGACGATGATACATTGCACAGGGTGTCGGCCTCTCGAAAGTAATACACATTACTTGTTCTTCTCGGGAAACAGACTCAAATGGGATTAATATAATCTCTGAGCTTGCTTCGCAATCGAACTTAAATGACTTTGTATAAACTAAACTTACATTTGCACCATTCGCCTTTCCATACTACGTAAGATGTGGTCTGGTAGCACATCAGATTCAGGGTCGTGGGTTCGATCATCCACAGCGTCCATGAGTGGTATTTTTAAGCAAGACACTTCAGTCGTATACTAAGTACTATTTCAACACTGGAGTTCATCGAACGTTGATTGTCTAAGATATAAAAATTTGTTTCACAATCAATCTAAAACATAAAGGAAACAGACGAATTTGTGTTTATCGGGTGTTAATATAATGCGAATATGCAATGCTAACATGCAAGGAGACACATAAAATTTAACAGATATAAATCATAGTGTTGATAACATTTCCGATGCATGCAATGCATTAATTACGGTACAATGAATATCAATCGGTCCATTTTCAAAGTCACGCCATTTATCTTTCCAGTTGCCTGCTATCAAAAAATAAGTGATAATAATAAGAAAAAATAGAAAAACATTAAGCGATGTATAGTTTTTAAAGTTTTGAGAATAGTCCGGTCAAGGATCGAACGCACAACGTGACATAAATGAGGCTGGCGTTTACCATACGTCTTGTATATCATATCGCCTTCAAGGTTATGTCATGGAGCATTGGTTACTTTTAATGAAAAAATTAGTCTGGAACAAACTGTTAGTCTAGAAAAGCAATATGTAAACAAATATACAATGTATATCGCTGCAAAATTCTTAAACTTATACAACTAATTCATATTTATTTTTTTAAAAATGTACAACAATCAATTATAATTGATTAAACGATCCATTAAAACAGCGAACGCAATCAAAAGACGAAATAAGAAAGAAATTCGGCCTCATTGAATCTGTTTATGAGGGTAGTACAGCATGCAACAACCCACACAGCCTACATCGACCGGAACGTATCGATTTTCAAGCAACAATTACAAAATTCCAATATTCCAAGTAATAACAACACTGGGAGTCAAAGTATTTGGCGATTTTTACGACTTAGTCTACTGTTGTAATAGTCAAACAAATTTATCAAATTTAATCTTCTTAACTCCCACTACACATCACGGCAAATATAATTTTTAATATTTGGCCATGATAAAATAATTGTTAGATTATCATCCCCTCCCGCCCCCTGATTTCCATGCCACCCCGACCATTTTTATTTTCATAAAAAAATAAAAAGCATTAAACGTTTTAAAAATCAAAATCAAAAATCAAAAAAAATTCCTCCCGCCCTCCCCGTTTTTTAAGAAAAATGTTGATGATAATCTAGGAATTAATTTATAATGGATTTATCGGAACCATTTGCACATAGCCGTTGGAGAAATATAGAAACAAATATCAACGCCACAGGCAATGTCGCCATTGTTGTATAAAATACAAAGCATACTTTGATGAAAGGTAATAAGTCAAACATCTAAGTGTCAGTATATGCAAGTCATTTGTTATAAATAACGAGAATATTCCTAGTAGCACATTATTGCTGTCTGGCAATCACTTAAGAGATTTATTCTAATTGGGAATTGATGTTTATGCCTAAATTAACATAAATTTAGAATTAATTGCCACAAAAGAATTTTTATGTCCTCATGCATGGAATCAAAGCTTCAAAGAAACAGTTCAAGGTAAGAAACGTGATTTATGGGTCGCATTTCCTAATATATGTGATAAAATGCAACGTCGGGAAAGAAAAAGATACAGAGAAGAAACCATGTGGATGATTGTATATTACAACTGGGCATCGATTGCAGTGTTTAATTAAGATTCTGAGAAGATACCTACTATACAAATACGATATACAGTATAACAAACACTTACATCAAAAAAGCGTAATTATATTTTATCTTTATATGAGCTGTCAGACAAAAACACGTATCGTGCGAAGGTCAATGAAGGTCACATACTTTAAAGCATGTTGTTTTCCCAGACATTTTAGAAAAGCAATTTTGACAATACACTGCTTCGAATACCATATTATGCTCATATCAAAAGTGTTATCATTAAAGGACACACTAGATTAGGATTTGGATGCATATCCATGTATCAGGCGGATGATGCTTTCCTGCGACATCTGGTTCGTGCGGTCTTTCTCAAACATGAGAAGGCTCAAAACATAGTATTGCATTTGTAACACGGTCACCATGACAAGCGATAGAATTTCCTCGTTATGAATATTGCAATATTGCAAATTCATCGAGATATTGACGTTGACTTGGTGATCAATGTGTGTGCCTCGTTAAAAGCGATAAATGATTTCTTTTCTGTCTTGGCTGACATCACTAGAATAACAGTTCTTACTGTTATTACTGATAACTGCGTTTGCTATGACAGCTATTACTGCTTAGATATGGAAAATGTGCATTATATCTTTTTTAAAAAAAATTATTTATCATATTCCATAGGTTTGTTAGGAACATAACCATGATTATAGTTACACGTTTATAGCAATATAGATAATTGACGTCGACAGTTTGCCCGGCGAGAACTTTTGTTTATTGTGTTTGATAATGCTGAAAAAAAGTTTCTGTTTAAATTTGCATGTCCATTTTGCTCCACCCTATGATCTGTGAGTATTAGTTTAAATATGTCTTGAAATGCACCAGAAGTGTCAATTTTAAGTCTATATTAAAAAAAGTCGGGGTGGTGGGTGGGGGTGAATGCCACCATGCCCCTAGACAGACACACCCAACTTAAGCCAGCTACGCCCTTGTACATATACTGTATAATGATGCATGGAATTCACATTTAGGCATATTTGATGTTAGAATTGTTTGAAATTTGATTAAAAAAAAAATTATGTGTCAAAATATGAACAAACCTTTTCCAAATGAAACATATGCCAGCAGTCTAGTTCAGTCGGTAGAGTCTCGTCAGAGAAACGTCTTGAGTTCGAGTATTGAATGAGCAGTATTTATTCTTGTCCTTTCACAAACGAATTCAACCGAGAACTTCGATTTCTATCTTTAGAAATTTGAAGGCAAATTCCAGATATACGGGAAAACATGACACAATATGTAAATAACTTCTTAGAGAAAAACGTGTGCCGGTTGTCAGTGAAGCTAAATCGATGGAACATGTTTTCAACAAATGAAAGATCCGAAAGGATGACTGCATATTTTTCCGCCCAGTTATATCGCGGCACATAATATAACGTTAGTATATTGTTTACATACAGACAAACCTATCTTTAACAGCCAGTCGAGGGAAGGAACAAAAATGGCATTTTAATACATTTTGTTGCTTAATACAGGCTAACTAAGACAAGTGGTTTCTCAATAGAGATGATCACTTACACAGGTTTTACTGCATATGGACAGTCATATATAGTTTTAAGATAAGTAACAAAACTTGTTATTACTAAAATCATTTGGATTAGGGCCTGGACATTGATACGACATTTAAAGGCAATGGATTGTTTCAGCAGATTACCAACTAACAAGCAAGTATGTATAGTTGGCAGATTATGGGGCATTAACTGCCTTTGATAGAGAGAATGCATATTATTGTAACATGCTACCACGTAAAGTTTTTAAATGTATTAAGATGCATTCTGTGTGTGACACATACAACAGCTACAATGTAACTTTATCGCAGCAAATGGTTTATCCGCCAATCAAAGCTTAAATTTAAATTTTCTATAAGACACAATTTATTACTGAAGGACATTTATACAAAATTTTACATGGATCTGTGGGATTTTCTTACAAATTCCATTTTTAACTTCTTCCCAAGCCATTGATGTAATCATTAATCAACTCAATACTCAAACTATGTTATACATAAATTCATACAGTAACTGCTAAATAAAGCATCAGTAACTTTTGTATTTTAGAGATTGGGCTTATATCATTTTTATTAATATTACATAATGCTTTGATAATGCTTATGTTTTATTTTTACTTACAAGCCTAAGATTATAGCAATAGTTAGTAGTTGAAATTGATCATAGTAGTTGAGAAGCACAGTACACATTACAATACTACCCCGCTCACTAGTGACGCTTAACCGTGCTTTAACAGTGTATGTTGGTCTCGCTTTAAAGAAAAAACCGACAAAATCCGCATTTCTTTATAAATAATTTGGAAGATACTTTATATAAGGTAATGATCAATTCTTAATATTGTTTTTCAGTTACTATATCAGATCTTCAGTGTCAGATCGTTTGTCTTTGGGTATAATTAGGTGATTGGTTTGGTCAACACTCCATTCATGGTCAAATGTTGTTTACCAAGGCTCATAATTAGCATTTACTGAGCGTCGGTTCTACTTAAATTGTAGAAAACAATGAACTCACAATTGATGTATATAACATATACATTAAAATGATTTTGAACACGAAATAAGAATTAATGACAGCCTAAGACGCTGTCTCAGGGCCATCGTATGGCTGAGGTTGTGGGTTCGACCCCCACGCTCAGCCAGAACTCCACAGGGTCATTCTATAGTTTGACTATTACTCCCAAAAAATCAACAATAGTGAATACATTATATACAGTACATATCCTATCGTTATGTGCTGTAATGGGTATAAAATATATTTCGGAAAAATATGAATTAACGTTAATGGTTTTACAAAACGTTAAAGGGTTTCATGCAACGGTTCCATCAAAACTCGTCATATTTAATTGATATAACTTTGAACAGTTAATACAATAGGGAAAATGATGTAGTAGTTTTCATTTTCTCATAATAGTTACCATAGAAACCATGTTTAAACATTGTACAGTTATGTAGGTCAAAGAAACCCGAGCTACATTGCTCTTCTACTGTTTCAAGTTTTTAAACAAAAGAATCACACAAACTTTATAATTAGACTTTTATTTTTATTACGTAACAGTCAAGTAGTGTATATGGTTACATTGGTCAGGTCCCAACTAGTATGAACACCTCTATCGTACAGTGGCTATACAATAACAGATAATTCGGTTTATTGGTGTTAACATGTCCTGGAGTAGACGGCTTGATAGCATTTTGTCTGTATGTTACCACAATAAAGCAATAGACAAATAATATGATCGAAAAGCCAGTAGCAATTATTAATTACTGAGTTAGACAAGGCAGCCAGACTAAAATAAAAGTTGCAAAGCATTGCATAATTGATATACGTCATGCATGCGATGTATTGAATGTAACAAGTATATTATGGAGCCATAAAAGAAATAAAATGTTCGAATTTTACTCGTGGTATTGGTTGCTACTCGATGTTCACAATATTGTTATATATATGGGAATTTCATATGCCCATATCAAACCCGCCATTCTTATTGGTCAAAGTGATTTTAGCCGCTGTTGAGGTTTTTTTTATAGGCATGCCATTTGTTACAAGCGTGTAATTTTCACGACGCTGTAAAAAAACAAAGGGGAGTCATTCTCCACCGTCGTCTGGTGCAAGATGGAATATAAACAGAAGAAAAAACGAAATTTTCTGACAATTAATGACAATTACTTAAAAATTCAGGTGGAAAGTACAAATTCGAAGGCAACAATGAGCTTAACGAAAACATCCATGGACGCTTTAATTGAGTATTCGAAGGAGTGTGAAGTTTGTGATGTGGTAGTAGAAAATTTAAATTCGCCTTATTTTATAACCATTACACATTTGATATAATAATTATGGACTTTGCTTCGGTGAATAAGTAGTTCTATGAACCTGCGAAAAGTCATATTGACCTCGAACAATATCCCTTTTCTCAATTGCATAGAAATACATATTTACCTCTGGGTCAGTCAAAGTCAGTAATTGTATAATATGGTTTGTGCCCATGTGTGTGTAAGAATTTAGATATTAGAATTATCTATCGTGTTATATGATTAAGTTGGTTTAATATCGTTCAAATCACGATTGGTATTATGTTTATGTGTAAAATTTGGTAAATAATTATTTACCTTAGTGTATTTAGATCTGTTTTTCAGTGTATTAGATCCTATATAGTATGTGTCCAGATGAACAATGAATATTACTATAGAGATCAATATCGTTATCATTTTTGAATATTTGTCATGCCGTCAGGTGAATAAATATTGGCTGAAAGAAACTGGCTTTTCCATTAGATCTTCAGATTTTATGAAACTATGCGCTGACTCTCTCCAGTTTTAATTTGATATGTGAAATTGTTTATGCTCATGTATGTGTAAGAATTTTGGTATTACAATTTTTTATGTATGGTTTAGTTGGTATAATAACGTTTAAATCATCATTTACATACATGCATGTTTATGTGCAATTATTAAGTAATTTATTTACTTTTTGTATTTTAGTGTCATTCGATTAACTCCTACACAGTATATGTCTAAAGAAACAATGAATATCAGGATTAATATTGGTCTCTGTTTTGGTTATTTGTTATACCGTCGGTAAATAAAGACTCTCTATATGAAATTAGCTTTTACATCAATATATCATGAAAATAACGAAATAATGCGCAGACACTTTTTAATTTTGATTCGATGTATGAACAATCATTCTTAATGTGTAGTATAAAGTGTAATATAGTTTGTTTACATAACTGATTCAACTCACCAGTTTGGATACATTAAGAACTTTTATTCAGTTAAAGGAGTTTTTTTATAATATTTCAAAGCATAAACTATGTCTCTTTCATGCTGTGGTATTTGTGAGATAATAGTGTTGTGAGGATACTATTATTTACACTGTCCCGTCTTATGATAAACTCTCTCTCATCAAAGTTAAATTTTTATTTACTAAAATACTTTTTTTTTCATTTTACAGTCCGAAACCTTTTATGTTTTACTATACAAAAATATTAATTTCACAGTACCAAAATACTGTTTCGTTTTTCAACATTCGCTGTTTCCTTTAATTACACCAGTAGCTCTTATTTCATTTTACTTGGCAATGAATTCTGTATCCTTAGATTTATATATAAAAATGCAACCTTTTGTAAAATCAGTACAACTTTTCTTTTGTTGGCAGTACCACATATATCATGATTTCTTTATATACAAGTTTCTATGAATGATTAACCCATAAATACTTCTGATAGTAATTTGTAATATGAATAAGAATGTATGAGGTAGGCATTGGTAGGTCCCTTGTCGTCTACTATATGATAGTTTGCAGACGAAAGGTCGCAGCAGCACACCATTTTTCTTACTGTTTATTGCGTTTGTTGAAAAAGTCATACATCAAACATGCCATCAGTGCATCATTAAGCGATATTGCATTTTTGGTTGTGTCGTTATTGAATTCAACAAACTGCGTTTGTATCAGTAGTGTATAGCACAACATTGTTTCTCGCTGGCTAGAGTGATTTGGAAACAGTCCTTTTTAGGGATTCTCTGTGGAAAATTACTCTTTCATTATTATTTCATAACTCACGTAGAGCTTAATATGTCATTCTCGTGTTAAAAAAGCAATGGTATGCAAATAAGTTATAAAAGATATGGGAGAGAGAGAGGGGGGGGGGGGGGGGGGAATTTCAAGTAACTATATCTAATATTTCCAGTGAGCACATACCAATGAACACATTGTTTTATCATCGGACATTTTATAAAATATTGTTTTCAAGATGTTATAATACATTTTTATTCCAGAAATGTCAAATAAACACGATATTAAAGCAGTTATGAAATGATCATGAACTTTCCTTATTTTGTTAACTGTCTACTTTATTTGTATACAAGTATGTCATTGTCAGGAAAAAAATGCTATACGATTAATGTATGGAAGATGCTTTTATAAATTACGTGCATTTTAATACAATTTGAAGAGTGAACGTTTTTTGTTAAACGTTCATGACATATGAACCTGCATTGCATGCAACGACCTAGGTGCACGTGAACCTTTCGGAATGAACTTGTTTTGTAATTGTTTCATGTCAGTGTATACCTCTTAAATTCTAGTTATTAATAATGTATAGTGTTTTCAAAAGTCATAGTTAAAACGGTTACTTACAGATAAATCATGTCTTTATTTGACTACTTTCCAATTTATGGTCGTATATCTGAAATAACGAGCTAAATTTACATGCAGATTTGTTTTTTACTGGCACAATTTGACGTTTGAAACGTTATCACTTTATATGTATGTAGTTTATAATTCACAATGGATATGAATGTATATAAATATTTCGATTTATATACAGTAACTATATAAATATACACTTACCATATTTTCTAGTCGCGTTGTCATTATTTATGCTTCTGTCATGTAATAGAATGCAACAATTTCGAAAAAAAAAATGGAAATATAGGTCATTACTTAGAAAGATAGAAAATAGAATAAATACTTTTTTTATCCAATTTTTAATGGTTACTATAATGTACGTATATCATACTTTTTTCAGTTCTTCTTTTCTCAATTTTATTAAACGATCTTGGCTGAACATACATATAAAGAAGACAAGTTGATACCAAATTTTGATCAACAACTACAGTATTACGTTTTAGTATATTCCTTTATTTTAACGTCCCTGGTATGAAAACGAATCGTCCGTAGGTCGTATGGAATGTACTCAATGTTGTAACTCCTGCAATAAGAAGAATATATTTATATTTAGAACCGTATTGCAGTGCACTAAGATGACTTATTACTGAGTTACACTCACAATGACATGTTATTTGTTGGTGCTTTGCAAGAGCTGATGACCTTAAAGTGTTTTGCGTGTTGTAATCACAAAACAGTTTGAATGAAAAGTCAGCAGCAATTATTAATTACTGTGTTGGCAATGCACCAACATTGATAGCAAAGAGCAAAAGCTTAAGTGAATACGACATGCGATTTATTGAACATAACCCATGTTTCGAGAGATTAAAATGTTTTAATTATATCTATTTCATTGTTTACCTTCTGATGTGATGTTCTTATGAGTGTGTCGTGTGCCAATTTTAGTATTAAAATAATTGTCGTCGATATGATTTAGTTGGTTTATTATCATTTTAAATCACGATTTTCATATATTTATGTGTAATTATTTGGCAAATTATTCACCTTATTATATATTAAAATTATTTGATTGGATCTTACTAAGCATATTTTCAACACAAACAAAGAGTGTCGTAAATGAAAATGGTAGTAATAGTCTTTAAATAACGTCTACAAGTGATAATTTTGGCATTAGATCTTCATTGTTTACTATTTATTTCAGCTCTATTTCGATAAAAGGTCGAAGTTTATTAGAATCATTATCGAATCAGTTTCCTGTTTAGAACCAGTACTATGTGTTGCATTTTGGGAGGCATCGTGTGGAGCTAGGGATCAAACCCGCAACATCTGGCGTGAGCCATAAATGTTCAATCCGCTACACTACCACAATGCTTGTATTACATTACTGGATTTTTTTAAATTTGAACTTGGATGATATTTCAGTTAGCGGAAATGTAAATAAAGTAGTACCTAACACCATGCTATATTTTTTATTTGTACCGATGTAGACCGCAGCGATGTTCTAGTGGTAGAGCGTCTGCTGTGATCCCCGGCCGAGTCATTCCAAATACTTGAAAAAAAATTACTTGCAGCTTCTTCACTCGGTTCTAAGTATTGAGAGGATACCTGTAGTTTTACTAAATATCTAGGCCTTTAATTACTTCTACACTTGAGCGGTTTCAATACGGCATACGTGGCCAAGTTTGGTCAGTCTCTATAACAAAAAGTACTTTGTTTCAAAATATGGCAATTTTTAGAAATCTGAATTCTAAGTTGTCTGTGCTGTAACATTCACTTTAAACATGAACATAAATAAAAAAACAGAACGAATTTATTTTGACCTTTAATACTACAGATTGAACAAACACGTATATGAATTATGATTATTATTATTTGAATACTACGGCGTCTGTTTGTCATATATTTTCTATTTGGGATTATACTTTTTCAAATATCATCGTAACGGTATTCACATATTTGTTGCTAAAAGCCGTATTGTATATTTCATAATGAAGCCTTATACGTCGATGTATTCTACATATGGTTAAATAGCGAAAATGTTAATAAGTCTGTATCATATTCACTCAACGTTGCTAATCTGACACTGCCGTAATAACTGAGTTTCCGGACATGTCAGTTATTAAGAGAGAATGTTTTATGGCATTTTCCTTAACGCTCGTCTATCTTTAAAGTTGCTATCTTTATATGTGCTGTAATTATCATAATTGTTCGGTATATTGATTATGTTCATTCTGCTTTGAATTCCAGTTCTCTTCTTCATTGTAAATTTTCTGTTTTGTGATTAAATGCAATGACAACAAAATGAGGGTTTTCTAATTTATTCTAGCATGTTTTGCTTTATATGATCGTTACTGGATTGTTCTTTCTGGCAGGATCTGGTCGATGACCGTTAAAAAGGTGACTTTTATAGGATTCTGACATATGCATGTATTTATGAGCTTTGGCGGACTTCTTTTTTCAAAGCAATCTCAGGGTGTCACTGTACCCTTTAAAAAAACAACATGGACAACCTACCAGTTATTGTGCATTTTTATGTGGGTTTACATTTATGCTATAAAAAAAACTTCTATTTACAATCATAAACTGTGTGTATCAGCAAATATTAGAGTGAATGTTCTGAAATATACACTTACCCCATTTTCGAGTTACGTTTTTTTTATTGATGCTTCTATCATGTAATCATATGCAACAATTTTGAAAACAATCTAAAAGGTTATATAGGTCAACATTTAATTTTTATTATTTAAAATGAGAATGAAAATATAAAAAGGTTTTTATGCAAATTTTTAATTGTGAGTATATGTACGTATATGATACTTCCTTCTCAATTTTTCTCTTTCAAACTTATCAACGACTTTGGCTGAACAATGTTATACACACATACATGCAAATCCAACAAAATGCATCCCGATTTTATATTAAAAACTACAGTATTAAGTTAAAGTATTTTTGTTTATTTCACTTTCCAGGTTTAAAAAATACTTCGGTAGGTTATACGGAATGTACACAATGGTGTGACTCCTGTGAAAGAAATAATGTATTTATGTATAGAATCTATTGCAGACCACTAAGACAGATTTTACCTGAGCTCTCGGCGTGAAAATCTTGTGACGCAATATAAAGCCACAACGATACGCGTTTGTAACAACCGCCACGTGACTGTTGTTAATTAGTGTTGTAATTATAGAATTCATAGAAAGTCAAAGGATTCCGGAGCCGGATTGTTCTTATACTTTTTAAGTTTTAAGACAAACGAATCACATAGTTTTATACTTAAACGTTTACTTGTTATCATATAATCTTCATTTGGTTTAAAATGATTGCATTGGTCAAGTCCCAAATAGCATGAACATTCCTGTCATACGCTCAAAGACAGATTATTGTGTCTGCCGGTGCTATACAGGAGCAGACGACTTTAAAGTGTTTTGTACGTTGGTAATCACAATACAGTTTAATAGAAAAGCCCACAGCAATTGTTAATTACTGTGTTGGCAATGTGCCAAGACTGAAAATAAATAACAAACGCATAATTTAATACGTCATGCAATTTATTGAACATAACCTGCGTATTGGGAGATTAAAATGTCTGAATTATATCTATTTCATTGTTTACTATTCGCTGTAATGTTCACAAAGTTTGTCTGAAGAAAATGTTAGTATTAAAATGATTATCGTGTATATGATTTAGTTGGTTTAATGTAATTTAAATCGCGATTTACATATGTAAATATGTAATTATATGGCAAATTAATTATCTAATTACATTCTAATATCATCTAATTGGATCTTACGAAGCATATTTCCAACACGAACATTGAATGTCGTAATCGAGTTGGTAGTGCTGGAATGAGATTCACAAAAATAAACTTACGACAAAGTTTGTCGTAAACGTAAACCAACATTTATTCATAATATTTTTTTTATTTTCATCCAAATGAAGCTAAGTTGGCTCAAATCATGCAGAAAATTACATAATTTCTAAAAATACAAACATTTTAAATGTCGGTTTAAATTTGAACGCACAACGGAGAAATTTTTAAATTATTTTGTGACACGCAGTCCCGGTAATTAAATACCGTCTTTATGCAATAATATTGACACTTGATCTTTAGTTTTTACTATTGAATTTAGCTCGATTTCGAAATATTAAAAACCACTCTCGAATTTGCTTCCTGGGTAGAACCAGTACTGAGTGTTATTTTGGCATTATGTTTTATTTTACTTTATTTCAAAATATTATAATTTGTACAAAAATATACAGGTCCTGTATCATTAAAGTAAAATCAATCAAACAAACAATTTTGAAACTGATTTTTACCTGATCATGGTTTCGGCCAAAATCTAGTCTGGCCCCATAACATTGTAGTTCAATCGGTAGTGTGTTTGCCTATCGTGAGTTCGAATCCCCATCGGCTACTTTATTGAGTATACCACTTCCTTTTTAAACCAAAACCCTTTTATCATTTTAAGATAACCTCACTTCCTTTTTTCATTTCATTATATCAAAACCCTCTATTCCTTAGTACGACAGCATTACCATCTGTTTCATTGTAAAATTATGTTTGTATACTGAGGCCAATCTGCAACTTGCTTTAAATGTTTTATTTCACAAAGTATATATTTTGTATCCTAAGATAAATAAATATGCAACATGCTCTAGAAGTTTTACTAGACTTAACATTCATTTTTGTATCCTACAATGAATGAATTTGCAAATTGCTGTAAAACGCTGTAAACGTTTTACTAGACGTTTTTGTATTTTGTGATGAATAAATATTCAAACTGCTGTCGAAGTGTTAATAGCCTAAATATCCTGATATAAATAAATATGCAACGTGCTCTAGAAGATTTACTTGACTAAACACTCATTTCTTTATCCTGCAATAATTAATTATATGCACATTGCTGTAGAAGTTTAATAGACTAAACACTCGTTTTTGTATCCTGCAATGATATATATTGAAATAGTTGTAGAAGTTTTAATAGACTTAACACTCATTTTTTGTATCCTGCAATTAATAGATATGCAAATTGCTGTAGAAGATTTAATAGAAAAATTATACATGTTTGTATCCTGTAGTGAATAGATATGCAAATTGCTGTAGAAGTTTTAATTGACTAAACTCTCATTTTTGTATTCAGCGATGAATAAAAATTCAAATTGATGTAGAAGTTTAACTAGACTAAACACTCATGTTTGTATCCTGCAATGAATAGATATGCAAATTGCTGTAGAAGTTTTACTAGACTAAACATTCATTTTTGTATCCTGCAATGAACAGATATGCAAATTGCTGTAGAAGTTTTACTAAACTAAACACTCATTTTTGTATCCTGCAAAGAATAGATATGCAAATTGCTGTAGAAGTTTTACTAGACTAAACACTCATTTTTGTATTCTGCAATGAAGATATGCAAATTGCTGTAGAAGTTTTAATAGACAAACGCTAATTTTTGTATCCTGCAATGGATAGATAGTAAAATTGCTGTAGAAGTTTTACTAGACTAAACGCTCATTTTTGTATCCTGCAATGAATTCATATGCAAATAGCTGTAGAAGTTTTAATAGACTAAACACTTATTTTTGTATTCTGCGATGAATAAATATGCAAATTGCTGTAGAAGTTTTAATAGACTAAACACTCATTTTAAACACCTCATTGTGTGAGGTAGAAATTGCTAAGGTCCTTGTCGACTGCGATGTGGTTGTTTAGAGACGGTACATTGTGGCAGCAGGCCAATTTTATTTTTTCATTTCACTTCATTGCGTTTGTTGGCAAGTCATACATCAAACATGTCACCAATGCAGAATTAAGTCAGTGATATTTCATTTCGGTCGTGTCGTTATTAATTTCAAGAAACTACGGTCGTATCATAGTGTGTTCCACATCTGTGTCCCTCGCACACTGGAGTGATTTGGTAACTTTCGGTCTTTTGGGACTCTCTGTAGCAAATGACTCGTGCATTATTAATAACGTTACATGACTCATGTAGAGTTTTAGACGCAATTCACATGCCATAAAGGTAATATATGAGGTGTCAAACAAAACCTAATTTTAAAAAACCTGTCGTCAGATGTCAAATTTTCATGGAGATCTTGTAGTGCTTTAAAATGCATACTTAAATATGTAACGTAGTTAGAACTTTCGTATTTGAATTTACAGAAAAAAATAGAATTAATATAAAGTGCCTGACTAATTTTGTCTTTTATTTCCCGTGAACACGTTCTAGGAAACGGTTTGTTTTAGCTTCGAGAATATTTTAAAATATTTTATATCGATATATTATGAAGCATTTCTACATTCATAAATATCTTGGGTATTCATTTGTTTTACACGATATTGTGGTTCATGGCATTTCGTATCTTTAAAGTGTTCAGCAAATAACTTTTAGACATTAATAATAAACAACTTTAAATGTCATAGTTTAATCTGTTACAAAAACAATATAAACGAACAGAAAACATTATTTCAGATGCAATTTGTCTTCTGTTGGCTTCTTTCTCATTTTATATCTGAAATAACGAGCTAGCATTACGTACTGATTCATAATTCAACGGCATAATTGCCTTTGAAAATGTTATTGTATAATTTATATGTACAGAAGGTTTCCAGTGGCAATATCATATGCATGTACTGTATAATCAAATATTAAAGTGAATGTTCGTTCTGAAATATGCACTTACCCTATTTTCTAATCGCGTAGTCTTTATCTTTGTCTCTGCCATGCAAGGGTACGCAACAATGGCAATATAGGTTGTTAATAGTTACTCATTCTGTAAAACTATGACAGAATAACGATATAATGATTCTCCATCCGTTCTTTTTTTTCATCGACAATTGATTCTGCTGGTAAGAATTACTGTAACCAATTTTCACAGATCTTCATTTTGAGTATCAGTTTGAAGTCTAGTTGCGCATATTGTCACTGCTTCCCTGTCCATCGAGTTTAGTGCAGTTATGGTCCTTTATACATTTTAAATAGTGTATATATATGTCACATCGTCTTGTCAGCTTTACTCCTAATCGTCATTCCAATGTTTACCAAACTTGCTAGGGAGCATAAAAAATAAAGACTAGTTACTCATAACTTGTGTTCCGGTATATAAACGTTTGGTTTAGTTTTGTTCCTTTAAACATTTTAAATGGTGTGTATATGTCACATCGTCTTGTCAGCTTTACTCATAATCACCATTCCAATGTTTACCAAACTTGTTAGGGAGCATAAAGTATAAAGACTAGATACACATATCTTGTGTTCCGGTATATAAACGTTTGGTTTAGTGTTGATCCTTTATACATTTTAAATGGTGTGTATATGTCACATTGTCTTGTCAGCTTTACTCCTAATCGCCTTTCCAATGTTTTCCAAACTTGTTAGGGAGCATAAAGTATAAAGACTAGTTACACATATCTTGTGTTCCGGTATATAAACGTTTGGTTTAGTGTTGGTCCTTTATACATTTTAAATGGTGTGTATATATATATGTCACATTGTCTTGTCAGCTTTACATCTAATCGCCATTCCAATGTTAACCAAACTTGCTAGGAAGTATAAAGTATAAAGACTAGTTGCACATATCTTGTGTTCCGGTATATAAACGTTTGATTTAGTTTTGGTTCTTTTAACATCTTTGTACGTATATCATACTTTCCTGTCCGCTACATTCTTCCAAAACGCATAAACCGATTTTCGCTAAATTTGATTTTAGTTCATTTTCTGTTCAAACATTGTGTTACGTACAAACATTCTAATCAGACAACAAATTATATACCAAATTTACTTTGTATACAAACTTCTGTATAATACTAAAGTCTCTATTTAACACACCTGGTATGTAAAGATGCCTGTATATGATACAGAATGTATACAATGGCATGTGAATGTGTTCAAACTTTTTGTAGTAAAATGTTCGATACTAGTATTTGGTCATTAAAGTCATTACGATATGATCACAAAGATTGCCGATATTCTAGTCGCTAAGGTCACCTTTGGCTGTTTACTTTAACACGAATTACACGAATTACACGTGTTAAAATGTGAATCCATCATATGTATGCCGATGAGTTGGTAATTGTAGCGTACTTATAGGCAAATATGTTTCAAACAACTGAAATGAGGGCATAGTCGGTAATAAAACGATGTTTACGGGATATACTTATAGAAAGATGTCAGTTTTAAAACAACATGGTTAATGATGATCAATACAACTTAAAATTGATTGGACCATTCTGAAGTCCTCTACCAATGAAATTTGATATGCCATATGTAACCTAAAATATGTTGAAAATGGCATTAAATCCCATTCAAAAAACAAACTTATGAATTATTTCGCGCGTTGAAATCTGAATCCATCATGAATAAACCAGTAACTGTAGCGTATTTATTGGCAATTACATTGAGAGCATAGCTGCGAATATTACCGAAACTCGCGCTAATAATATCCGCTCTACAGTATGTTACTGACTATACAGTCGGAACTCGTTATCTCGATATCACTTGACAATTTTTGCCTGCCCCAACTTTTCCCCTTCTTTGCTTATATAAATAGATTCCTCTCGAATAATTTATCTCGATATTGTCTGTGTCGATATTCCGAATATCTCGATCCCAGTTTCAGTCCTCATTTGATCATTTCACATAGTTTTATATTGTAACAGACCATCAGGTAAAAACTGCCATATTGTAACGAGTCATTTTATTCAAGGGGATCGAAGTAGGGTATGAATGTGAATTCGATTATAAAAGCATATTTAATGTTAGGCTAGAGCTTGTGGTCGTTAGGGAGGTGCTCTATTCAGTTGCTACGCATAAACAGACACGAAATAGAATCTTCTATCTTCTATTCTTGAACGTATTCTGTGCATGCAAAGGATTCTAGTTTTAGGTTGTATTGCTTAAATACATGTTTGTGATTTCAGGATGAAAGGTATAACGACGAGGTTGACCGAATAACTGGGTACAAGACCGCATCTTTACTATGTATGCCAGTGAGAAATGCTGATGAAGAGGTCGTTGCTGTTGTACAAGTGATAAACAAATCATCTGACAACGCCTTCAGCAAAGAGGACGAAAAGGTAATATACATAAGTTAAATGTCGCTCTATCATGCTAAGTTAAGACACTGTTTCATATATCAGCGTTCAGTAATCTGACGATATGAAAACTTTACCAGTTCGTGTATTGCAATATAGAGATCAAAATACGAATATATGAGACAGGGTAATTGTTATGACTAGAATATAGCAATGTCTAGAAGTTAGGATTACTTCAATGATATAATCGGAAATTGCCTTTTTTAACTGTATTTTAACTTAAATCTCTCATCATTTTCTCTTAAGCTCAGTTATATTACGCGTTGTCTGATTGTTTTGTGAGTAGATCCTATACTACGTGATGTTTACGAGAAACTATGAGACCGAGTCTTCTATCGAATCTGTGACCTCTTACTTGGCGCGTTTTTAAACTACCACCGATAGCAACGGTATTTTTAGACTAAAAGTTTATTTCATTTCATGTGTCCATTCTCCTCCTAAGCCGCATTTAAACTCATCTTCACATGCACATATCTCCACGGTAGGTATGTATTGGACAAATGTCATATACGTCATGTACATAATTAATATACACAATACTACTAACACAATACTCGTGCATACATACAGAAGAAATTACAACATGGGTCGCCTCATTCAAAGTATGGACAGTCAAAAAGGATGCCTCTGGAATGCTTAGACCTGGTGAACGGGTTCACACGAACTTGCTCTTCGCCTGTCGTAATATGATACGACAAAACAGAGTAAACACAATTCCACTCAGATGATTATATCACAAATAACGTAGTATGCATATGTGTATATTGTTAAACTCCGAAATGCCCAGATATGTACACATTACAAGACGCGAGTGATGCAATATGTAGATGTACACATTCAAAGACACAAGTGATGCTAATATGTAGATATATGCATTAAAATATATAAGTGATGATATATGCAGATGTACACGTTAAAAGATACACGTGATGATATATGTAGATGTACACATTAAAAGATACAAGTGATGATATATGTAGATGTATACATTAAAAGATACAAGTGATGATATATGCAGATATACACATTGAACTATACAAGTGATGACATATGCAGATGTACACGTTAAAAGATACACGTGATGATATATGTAGATGTACACGTTAAAAGATACACGTGATGATATATGCAGATGTACACGTTAAAAGATACACGTGATGATATATGTAGATGTACACGTTAAAAGATACACGTGATGATATATGTAGATGTACACATTAAAAGATACAGGTGATGACATATGCAGATGTACACAATAAAAGATACAAGTGATGACATGTGCAGATGTACACGTTAAAAGATACACGTGATGATATATGTATATGTACACGTTAAAAGATACACGTGATGATATATGTAGATATACACATTAAAAGATACACGTGATGACATATGCAGATGTACACATTAAAAGATACAAGTGATAATATATGCAGATGTACACGTTAAAAGATACACGTGATGATATATGTAGATGTACACGTTAAAAGATACACGTGATGATATATGTAGATGTACACATTAAAAGATACAGGTGATGACATATGCAGATGTACACAATAAAAGATACAAGTGATGACATGTGCAGATGTACACATTAAAAAATTCAGGTGATGACATATACATATTAACACATAAATACAAGTGATTATATACATTAAAGGGTACAAGTGATGACAGATACAAGTGATTATATACATTAAAAGATACAAGTGATGATATATGCAGATGTACACATTAAAATATACAAGTGATGACATATGCAGATGTACATATTAAAATATACAAGTGATGATATATGCAGATGTACATATTAAAATATACAAGTGATGATATATGCAGATGTTCATATTAAAATATACAAGTGATGACATATGCAGATGTACACATTAAAAGATACAAGTCATGATATATGCAGATGTACACATTAACATATACAAGTGATGATATATACAGATGTACACATTAAAAGATACAAGTGATGATATATGCAGATGTACACATTAAAAGACAAATGTACACATTAAAAGATACAAGTGATGATATATGCAGATGTACACATTAAAAGATACAAGTGATGATATATGCAGATGTACATATTTAAAGATACAAGTCATGATATATGCAGATGTACACATTAAAAGATACAAGTGATGATATATGCAGATGTTCATATTAAAAGATACAAGTCATGATATATGCAGATGTGCACATTAAAATATAAAAGTGATTATTAACATAGATGTACACATTAAAAGATACAAGTGATGATTTACGTAGATGTACTCGATGACCCAAATCAGCAAGGGAATCATCACTTATTGTAAGACAAGCTGGTGATAACTTAATATACTATTACATCGTTAGCTTTGACTGAGTGTGTTCTGCACCACAATGATCAATACAGATCTCGTAAAATCTGCGTAGTGAACTTAATCAAGCAGGGTTACTGAGGTTTAAACGCAAAATACACTATTTGAAGATCTCATAGATCATTTAGCATGGTTTCTGAGTTAGGTATTGGACAATTATTTTCGTAACAAGTAATTTTGCAATGTATCTGACGTGGTAGTCATTTATTGGGGGACATTTGGGATGCAAACATTGCCAGAAATAACTTGAAACTTGGTTTCTCAGTTAGGTATTGGACAATTATTTTCGTTACTAGTAACTTTGTAATGTATCTGAACTGGTTGTCAATCATTGGGGACTTTTGGAATGCAAACATTACCAGAAATAACTGGATGCGTGCTATGCAAGCGGTTATTTAGTTATGGGAATTATTTCCTAGGGTTACTCAATGCGATAAAAAATAAACAGCTCCGTAAACTAAATCCCAATATATATTAATTCATCTTTATTTTAGCTTGGTCCGGCTTGCACATTTAATAGTGTTCCTGGCTCTCAATCCAAAGGTGGTGAGTTCAAATTTCCGCCCGACCACAGTATAGGTGTTGATTATTTTTAAGCGTTATTTTACGACCATAATTCTCTCACCTTTTAATATGCCCATATGATTTCAAAGGGTCACAAGACCTTTGATAAAATCACTGGCCACCAACTTAAATTAATTTTGAAATATTACTGGAAGAAGGCGTAAATTCCCATACAAACAAAACAATCATCTTTATATAAAGTAATATTTATTTATTCAATTCAGTTCAAATATTTTATTTTATTTTTTAACGTTGTGTTTCCTTTTTTGCACTCAAATTTTTTAATAGATTACATTTTATTTCGTTGAGCTAAATATTTGTATACGAATTAAAACCATATATTGTCACTTCTTGTATGTTCAGATGGTGAACGAACCCATGTGACGAATTCGTATTGAGAACATCTAATTGCATAAGACAAAAAGTTCTTCCTGAAATTTAAGGTTAACAACCGTGTTGAACTTCAACTTAATACATTTCAAAAATGAAAACAAGTTCAAATTGTTTGAAAATAACGGCACTAAAGCATGATCAACAGCAACAAAAAAGTGAAATAGAAATAGAGTACTTTCATGCCATTGGTATTCAATTTAATCATTGATTTTCATTGTCAGAGGCATAGCTGCCGTAGCACAACAAGCCTAGGTTTGCACATTGTTCTTGCAAATGCATCATTATACCTCCTGGAAATGTTCCTAGAACGTAGGACATGCATTTTATGTTTATTTCACCTGAGATTTTGTCTCAAGTGACCTTTTGCAATCGAACTTATGTCCGTCGTCGTCCGTTGAGTGTCGTGACATTCAAAGGACAGTTTAGGCATAATAATATACATTATGATTTTACATAATTTATTGTCATTATACGTTATCATTATACTTTATCATTATACAATATCATTATTCATTATCATTATACAGTATCATTATACAGTATCATTATACATTATCATTATTCATTATCCGTATACAGTACCATTGTACAGTATCATTATACAGTATCATAATACATTATTATTATACATTATCATTATACAGTATCATTGTACATTATCATTATACATTATCATTATACAGTACCATTGTACAGTATCATTATACATTATCATTATACATTATCATAATACATTATTATTATACATTATCATTGTACATTATCATTATACATTATCATTATACAGTATCATTGTACAGTATCATTATACATTATCATTATACATTATACATTATCATAATACATTATCATTGTACAGTATCATTATACATTATCATTATACAGTATCATTGTACAGTATTATTATACAGTATCATTATACATTTTCATTATACATTATCATTATACATTTTCATTATACATTATACATTATCATTATACATTATCATTATACGCACCGTTTATACATACAGAAGAAGTTACCCCTTTGAACTTTTTCGGAAAGCAAATTGCTATTCAGGGACTTAAACCAGGTTAACGTGTGCACATAAGCTTATCCCAAGTAGCCCTATCATAACACGAGATTATGTCCGAAACCGTCAAAAAGCCATTGTCACCCACATATTTATATATGAACTTTACTTACTATCATTATTTTTAAATCAATTGCTGTTCATGCTACTTTGATGGATGTGACCTTTTAATGCTATATCTCCTATTTATTATGTATATTCTTTTCTTTTTATTTATAAAAATAAAGTATCTCGAACAAACCAAGTAACTATAAAACATAAACCAATATATCCCAAATAGAACGGCGTGAGTCATTCATCTCTTGCTCCCAACCGATAGTCTTGTCGTGTTCCTATGTCTAACACGAAAATCATTGTTGTACAATACTACACATCATGCATGTATTACAAATCATGCATGTATTACAAATCATGCAATGCTTACATTTTGATAAAAGGTCAGATGAAAATTACCTGTCGTGACATGATTATGTATATTCGTGTTATGAACAAAATTGTTTCTGACGTTTAATGGCATCGTTGAGTAGAGTATTGGATGGAGGGCTACTGCGATTTCCGTTTGAGGCCGTGTGTGTAAAATTAATTGGTTTCCCATACATCACAATTGTATCTGACTTTTGATAGTTGTAATGGGGGGAAAAATCCGTAAATAAATGTTTCATAGGGATTGCCTCATTTCTGGATTGACCTAGTGGGACTAGGTTTCTTTCATTTAAATCATCTCATTTTATGACGTGATGGCTGGGTTAAAAGAGCGAATGGGTATACCCGTCATTAAACTCTTAGTCTCATACTGCCGTTCAGCTACTTATTGTCCTCTTGGCTTTTAGCACTATGCTGTCGAGAGAGTGTTTCATGAACGTTTGTAAGAACCATATAATATTTACTATATACAATATTTGTGTATGCTGCTGTGACGTTTTTGTCCTTAAGACGCGAGGACACCTGTGGGACATAACTCTACTTTATATGCAGGGATGAAGCATACCATTTATTGATATTTATGGAATGAAATGTAAACAAATAAAATTCTTAAGTCAAAAATATAAACTTATATTCACTTTAAATTGAGCCTTTTAACTTTTGCAGAAAATATAATGCATTTTTTTCCACAAATTTATTCGTATTCGAAATTACTCGTATTCGATTGCTAAGTAAGGTAAGAGCTTCTACGAGTCGCTCTCGAGTCCGCTTCCAGTCTTGAGTATTGTTTTTAAAGGGCCTCTCATACCTAGCCGATAAGGGTCGCCGGAGCTATACCGGAGCACAAATTTGGCGATTTTCGAGGATCGGTACTAGTACGGCAGCGCAACGGTATCACATCACTAAAGAACGGTAGTACATTGTCAGAGCATCGTCAGAGCATTGTCAGAGCATCGGCGAAAAATTTAGCAACGGCAGGCGACGGAAGAAATCTTTGAACACGCTCAAAAATTTCCGCCGTTGCGCTGCCGGAGCGAGGAATGATATTACAACGGCAGTAAAACGGCCGTACTCCAGTATGGCGTCGTTAATGTCGGTAGAGCAACGGTATCGCCCCGTAATGGATCGGCAGCTTTCTCGCCAGAGCTCCGCCGATTTTCTCGCCGTTGTTAATTTTTTACTCCGGTTTAGTCCCAGCGAGCTACATCAGTAGTGTGTGACAAGCCCTTAAGGGGCCATAAGATGGAGAATTGAATCGAAACCAAAACCTCTGGCGTAAGCGACCAGCGCATTATCTATCAACTGTACAACTACTACTGGCGTATGACCATCCCTATAGTAATAACATAAAATTGACCTACAAGTGCTTAAGTTTGCAGATGAATTGGTTGAATGTTTAACGTCATTTTATGCCATCAGGGCTAACAGACGACCCGTTAGTCTTTACTTCTTTGACCCTGGAGCACACCCATCTCCACAAGTAACTGGTAACTTCCCTGCTTGACCCTGGAGCACACCCATCTCCACAAGTAACTGGTAACTTCCCTGCTTGACCCTGGATCACACCCATCTCCACAAGTAACTGGTAACTTCCCTGCTTGACCCTAGAACACACCCACCTCCACAAGTAACTGGTAACTTCACTGCTTGACCCTGGAGCACACCCATCTCCACAAGTAACTGGTAACTTCTCTGCTTGACCCTAGAGCACACCCATCTCCACAAGTAACTGGTAACTTCTCTGCTTGACCCTGGAGCAAACCCATCTCTACAAGTAACTGGTAACTTCTCTGCTTGACCCTGGAGCACACCCATCTCCACAAGTAACTGGTTACTTCACTGCTTGACCCTGGAGCACACCCATCTCCACAAGTAACTGGTAACTTCCCTGCTTGACCCTGGAGCACACCCATCTCCACAAGTAACTGGTAACTTCTCTGCTTGACCCTGGAGCACACCCATCTCCACAAGTAACTGGTAACTTCCCTGCTTGACTCTGGTGCACACCCATCTCCACAAGTAACTGGTAACTTCCCTGCTTGACCCTGGAGCACACCCATCTCCACAAGTAACTGGTAACTTCTCTGCTTGACCCTGGAGCACACCCATCTCCACAAGTAACTGGTAACTTCCCTGCTTGACTCTGGTGCACACCCATCTCCACAAGTAACTGGTAACTTCCCTGCTTGACCCTGGAGCACACCCATCTCCACAAGTAACTGGTTACTTCCCTGCTTGACCCTGGAGCACACCCATCTCCACAAGTAACTGGTTACTTCCGTGCTTGACCCTGGAGCACATCAATCTCCACAAGTAACTGGTAACTTCCCTGCTTGACCCTGGAGCACACCCATCTCCACAAGTAACTGGTAACTTCCCTGCTTGACCCTGGAGCACACCCATCTCCACAAGTAACTGGTAACTTTCCTGCTTGACCCTGGAGCACACCCATCTCCACAAGTAACTGGTAACTTCCCTGCTTGACCCTGGAGCACACCCATCTCCACAAGTAACTGGTAACTTCCCTGCTTGACCCTGGAGCACACCCATCTCCACAAGTAACTGGTTACTTCCCTGCTTGACCCTGGAGCACACCCATCTCCACAAGTAACTTGTAACTTCCCTGCTTGAATCAGCGGTGGGAGACGAGTGACAACGAGATGCAATGTTGTATATCTATTGTCACGAAAACTGTGAATTCGAATTCACGATCCCTGGATTGATAGCCAGACGCATAACTGGTTACTGTGCCAAACAGTTTTTGTGTTAATGTTAATGTATTTAAGTTACGTAACTTATATAAAGAAAGCAAATGATAAATATGAAAGGAACATGCCAACACTATTTTGTGATACATTTGATATCATGCAACCGTCCGTGTTATGCCTAACTAAAATAAATTCCTGATAAATGAAGTCAGCAGTCCTTCTCTGAATATCCTGGAAACATCCTTGCACGATGAGCATATACACAATGACAATCCAAATATAGTCATAATCAGTTTTGTCCTTTTTTGTTGTATTTCGAAAAGAATATTCGATATTTTACTGTATATCTTTAAGCTTTCTATAATTGTTTTGTTTCGCTTTTCATATAAATCACGTTGTATTAAGATATAAAATACGACAGGCTGAGGACCAGGATTATGTTATTAATTTAAACCTTGAAATAATTGACATTTACTATTATTACCTATATTTATAAACGTTCCCGGGAGATCCTGCTCGAAGATATAACATATGTTTCGAATCGATGAGAACTTTGTATTTCATTAAAACCGACAATAGTCTCAATCTGCACTTGAACGTCTCGCACAACAATTAATTTTATACTGCTCTACATATAGAGACATGCACTTCTGGAACACTGGATACATTACTAATGGTTCTTAAGGTGCTTTATTACCATAGATAGTCCTCTGTTGGTCCAATTATGCAGAAAAAAAAACATGGTGTTGACCAGGTTGCTTTTTTAAATTTTCGATGGTTTGATGGCACCCCTTCATTTTTTGACAATTCGGCCCATTTGTTGAAGTGTATCACTAAACATCTTTAAACTGTTATAGCTTCATCAAACAATCTCCAATGTCATCCAAACTTGTCAGAAATCATGAAAATGTTCCAATGTTCCCAATGCATAGGAAATATGACATTTAATGTATTTTTAACAAAAATATGTCGAACCGCTCAACACAGCTCTAATTTCTTGGGCGTAAGAATCTTGCAACCGTCATGTAAGGGAAGTAACTTTAAAGTGAGACATGAAGAGCTTTTCTGACATGTATACGAAGTGTGCTGATAAGCGGAATTTAAGAATATCCTTAACATTTTATATAGCCCATGAATAAAACTTGTATTGACATAAAAAGTAATATATCACTCTTTGCAACTGAAAAAATGTCATATTAATATAACATATATATTGATATATATGTTATGTTTATGCATGTGTAGGCAAGATATGCGTGGTATTTGTTTATCACAATTTTATGTATTATTTTATATATAATACAAAATCACAACACTTATTTATTTTACATCGATTGTAAAACAAGTTATTGCAACTAAGACAAATCATGCTGGAAGTGTTTCTCATTACTAACCATATACAGATAAAGTGTCTTACTCAAGGACACCACACATAGTCGTGGAGGAAGATCGATCAAACCACTCACACCTCCAAATCCTGGATCCGGTGCTCTGCCATTGGACCAGGTACTCCATAAATAAAATTATGGCCAGTTAAAGTTGGAATTCATTTATGTTGAGTAACGGTAGTTTTATTTGAGTAACCAAATATGAGAAAACAAATAAATAATCACGTAGCATAACGTGGCATATGATATAATCACGTAGCATAACGTGGCATATGAAGGACACAATCGACAAAACAGCATGTACACGATACAGAATGAGTATTACAATGCATACAGAAATAGTGATAAAAGGAAATACCGCCTTGGAACGTTCGGTACAAATTGATGCCGCTGGGGAGCTAAACTCTGGTTAAACAGCTTTAAAACCTCGGTCTTCCCCCGTCGTCACATCAAAAGACGAGACAGTGTAAATAAAAATATTTCCTATAGACCATCCTCTCACAAAAATAGCAGCATGCACACGACCAAACTGCAGGCTTAACTTAATTAGGGAAATGGCGCTTTCATTTCGTCTGCTTATAAAGAGACTGTTTATTACATTTGTTTGTGAAGATGCATTAGTAAAGGCGAGCTTACTCTCATATTTATATATTATGTGATTTTAACCCTTAAAAGGCTTTTTAACTCTTTAAACGATCCATTAATAGTTTTGTTACAATTTGTCATGCATATCGATTTATTTACGTACTTACTTACGACCAATTCATACAGCGGCTTTCATCTTTAAATGAATAATGTAATGATATGTTTATGCTTGTTTTAGTAGGTAATAATAAAAGAAACAAAACGTTTAAAGACACACAATTACGTATCCGAGAAATAGGGTGAATCGAAATAGTGTAACTATTGGGCATGCAATGTTCATTAAGCGTTTACGAGCAGCGGAACCAGATTAGTAAATACAAAATAAAGGCAGTAATTGGCTGTTCTTTAACGTCTTATTTCCAAGTTTAGCATTCAAGTCACCTTGTTCGGACGAATTAACGATGTGTATTAGATCAGCACGTCTTCAGATAAGAGCAAGAATGTGCTTGCGGTCTGGCTAATATTCCAAATTAGTTTTATTGACACTCAAGTCACGAGAAGTACCCTTAGATAACCGGAAATGACCTAGATTTCTATTATACTGGGAATATTCTACGTAAAATGGATTTCTTCGATAACAAGTATAAAACTGTAATTTATATTCAGGTTTTTTTTGTTTCATCTGTTTAACTGTTTATAACACGACTCAGTTCATTTTTATGTGAAATATTATGTGCTCCATTAGCGTAGGCTTAGACTATTAAATATATAAACTGGTGTTCATAAAATGTCTACGCATTAAGATGGCTTAGTGAAATAAGCGATCAAATCAATCAAAAAAGGAAGTGAAGATCCGGGAGATTTGTAACGAACTCCATCAATATTACGGCTTCTGTGGGCAGCAATTATACGTTTGACGTTCATAAAGAATCTTCTCGTTTAATATTCCAATTACGCAATATCGTTAGGTTAAATTTTAAAATACTGTTTATTTAACGCCATATTGGTGAATTAATTGGTTGAATCGTTAAATATAAAACATCATTTTATGTCATAGTAAACAAACAAAACAATATGTTACTTTGTCTTATCAATTATTCAAAAGGCGGGACAGTAGTGTATAATGCTGGTCGCTCACACCAGATGTTGCATATTCGATCTCTAGCTCGACCCGATGTCTCTAAAAATAACACTCAGTACAGTTTCTACCCGGAAAACGGAATCGAGAGCGCTTTTTTTAAGCTCTTTTATCGAAGTCGAGCTTAAATAAATGAGTTTAAACTAACGATTGATAGCACCGGTCGATGAAAAACATCAGGCTTGATTATGTATGTGAAACCTTCACGGTGATAAAACAAGTCTTATGCTTTTCACTATCCGATAGTTATGCTTTCAATACTTATATTTACGTTATATTTTCTAGCTGTTATAATATTACTGTTTTTGGAGTGGGTGGTCCATTGGTACAGCGTCGGACCGTGAAATATTTATTTTTCAGCAAAACTTTGTGTATTTTTTTTAAATATACTTTATTCTTTTGAAATATGAATATACATGCTTTAATTTTATTCATATAATAACTCCAAAGACGGTTTAAATTAAGGAAAATGCTCATATTTCAACTTTGGCCTATTTTTTGGCATTTAAATAATCTTTTTATTAAGAAGGCATTCTTGCCACACAAAGATATCTATGCTGATAACTGCCTGGTACACTCTTGATAATATAAGTAAATAGTGTCTTGTAGCAAGAGTACCTTCACCTTTAAAACCATGATACATTTAATTACAACGCCTTAAAATTTAGGGAAATCGCATATTTTCGCTACACTTAAACACTTTAATGATATTGTATTTAACGAAAAATGTACAATTCATAAAACAAAATTAACATTTTCAATTTTTTGGAAAAGTTGACGTTTTTATTTTAATTATCTACTTTAGATAATTAAAAATAAAGCAAATAAGGTTTGATTTTATTGCAATATACAGAGCCATTTTAGGGGTTAATGAAACTCCTCCTTTATAAGGAAAATAAAAAACTGTATTTTTATTATATTTCAGCTTCTGTCAGCATACCTGTCCTATTGCGGAATAGCGATATATAATGCACAGATATTTGAGGCGTATAGCAAGGAGTACGAGCGAAATAAGGTGATTTAATTATATATACATGTATATTTAAACAAAAGTATATGTAAGAATAAAAACAAACACTTGAAGCGTCTTCTTTTTAACGATGTCTTGGCTTTTCGGTATAAACTATGTATTTCAATAACACTATATTTTAGTTCGTGCGCTTACTGCAACAAAAGATTACGGTGACATGTATATTTTAGTATCGATATTGTCTTAAAATTTATTCTTTATATTCTGGAATTTTCATCAAAATGTAATCAAGGGAAATTTTCCAAAGAACTGCAACAATCGTCTTTAGACGTCTTCCATCGATTTTACCACAATTATTTGCCTATGTTATCACGTAATGTGATATATCGATGACACTACACCATTAACTATATCAATATTTGTAAGATGCAATGCTCTTTGAACTTAAAACAACTATTTTGCTACTTTACTGAGATTTCCTGTAGATGTTGTTACAAGTAATGGAGATATATACGTCTGACAAGACGTTATTTTTTTTTAAATCGCACTACCACCAAAACAACACAAACAAAACAAATCCTTAAAATCTTGCCTAAATCTTGCCTAAAATCTTGCTAGTTCGAATCTATATATGCTATGGGAAGCATTGCTCAACGTTGCAAAAGTGCATTACCAAAAGTTAAATCTATCAAAATATAATTGCTAAATTACCAGAATATGGTGCCATCAGTGAGCGTTTGAACACTTTGATTGCCAACTATATCCATCCGCATTCTTTGTTTTAATGTCAACAATGTATAATATAATACATCATACTAATATAACAAATAAGAAAAAACCTGGCCATTTCCGAAACGTTAACTTAGTCTTAGTTAGACGTTCGTAACAAACATCATAAAATGCATTAATTATAATCTGCCTGTTATTTATATAATTATTAGTGACCATTGGAATAATTATTGAAATCGGATTGCGAAATATGAGGCGGTGGACGGAATAGAATTTGTCGCAAATATTACGAACTTCAGTATTGACAATTAAATGGATTTGCGTTCTGAAATGCATTGCCAGATCTGTGCGTATGTGCACCATGGTTAAATATATTTAAGGCAATATATCATAGTTATTTTACGTGATATTTGTCTAGGTTTGGTGATTTGCCTCATGAACATAATTGTTGTTTTATGTTATTATGTCAATTAATCAATAAATAAACACGTTGACTTATATCAGTTTTAATGATTATTGTTTTAGATTTTGGTAATAAAACCATTATTATGACTGTTTAAGTCCTGGTAATGGTTTTCCAATAATTAAATAATAATTTAAGCCAGAATGTACAAATGTGTTGGCTATCTTGAAAGTTTCAGCAGTATTTATTTTAATCAATTGTCAAAGCTAATGCGATTTTCGCATCATATCTGCTAGAACACATTTGTTCTATCATTAATTTCATTCAAGTAGTTGATTGCCATAATCTTATTTGGATTATTTCTGTTCAGTCTCATCTTTGCAATTAATTTCAATTTCATGGAAATTGAATTATGATCTCAAACTTATTAAGTTAATTGTCATTTATTATGTTTTCACTTTTTTTTTCAGTTGAACAGAGATTTTACATTTCTCTATGAAAATAAAATCATCAGAGCTTGGATGCGCTCTCTTACTTGTTAAACTAACACTACATATGCATACGGATATGACATAAACTAACCATTCTTTTCGACGCTGAGAGAAATGAAATTTTAACAACACAAATAATAAACCAATTGTAATTATTTTCGTCGACGTTTCTAATATGAAAGCTAACAAAAATAAATCAAGGTATTAACTAACTGCTCTTTTCAACGTTTGTAAAATGAAAGTTAAGCAAACCACTATGCATAACCTAACTGCTCTGTTCGACATTGGGGAAGTTAAAGTTTAACTAAATAAAAATCATGAATAAACCGCAGTGCTAAACGTTAGTGGTATGAAAGCACGCGTTATTCAGTTACGCTTACTTTCCACAAGTAACCAATGTATCACTTGCGGTTCGGTTTTGTAACATTAAATGTTGAATCTCGTTAAAAAACGCATTTGCTCATGATTTTCAACTTAAACTTAGATTTTTACAGTCGTTGATACTGATCAACGTTAAAATTTGATCAGATGCCAGGGAATGCTTTAACATTTCGTCATAGCCAGGATATCCTACACTGTTTTACCGGCATACTTGAAACTTGGTACATGTTCAAGCATGCTAAGTCTATGATATATGTATAAAGGTGCGGTAATGTCATACTTGAAGCACTGGCGAAGGGTCAGTTCCTGACGTTTAGCATTGGTCATGCTTGGTCAGAGTTCAACGAAAAATCATACAATCATTTGAGAAATAACCATTTGATCAGTTTTCAACGAGGGTAAATCTTTATTGTTACATTCGCCGATGGAGACTTAATGATACAGTTTTGAAAATAAGCACAATAAAGAGACATTTGTATGAGTTTCGTTTTTTTTATTGATCAACATATATCATATAAGTGTTCAAAATCATTCGTGTTAGCTAAACTACTAATGTAAATGGGGTAATGTAATTCTATAAGTTTACAAATGATACATGTATAATTTGTTTCCAAATTGTTATTGTTTTAGCAATAATACATTTTATAGAAAATATTTTACTATATTTTTTAACCCTTTTTGTCTTTGTTTTGTACACAGAGTTTTGATAGTGTCTGTTCAGTGATTTTGCCTTTCATGTGTCATATAATAGCCAAATAGTACGTGGCATTATTATGTTTTTACTTCAATATTTGCTGACGTATTCTTTGATAACTTAATTACTTTGACAGTTTGCATTGTAAAATACAGTATCCTTATAATATGATGTTTTTCCCAAATACATGTGCAATATAAATGAACATTGATTGATAATGTTTGTACCAAACACATGCCATAATCTCCAAGGTAACCCGTATGCTATCGTACTGTATATACATTCCGTGGACATAGCTTAAACACCAGCACAATCTAAACGTATTGTAACTCCAGAGTAAACCGCGAAGCTATGCGTGCATAAAATGCTGAAAACATATTTACATATGCGGCAGACACTGTCAAGCTATCAATCGCTTAAAGGAACCTTGGCATTTTGTATTCAGAAAATTACATTGCAGCAACCTTACTTTTTTTACACATTTAAATTTTAGAAATATTTATTAATATCCCTAAACGCAATAACAACTGTTGTTTTTTGATAATGCGTAGTCGTCACCATTTGTTTCTAAAATTAAAAGTATACCAACATCATATTCCTGACTATATCCTTATTCATCTTTAAAAGAAATTGTATTTTTCTTGCAAACGTTGGAAGCATTTTCACACTCTTATAGACAATTTACAAACCAATATCAAACACAAAAACAACGGTTAACAATAAAGACTGCATTATTTGCAAGTGAAATGTTTCCGAATTGCGTTTAAATGACATTCTTTTTTGTATATTTCAGCTATTGCTAAAGGTTGTTCATGATCTGTTTTGTATATTTCAGCAATTGCTAGTGGTTGTTCATGAACTGTTTTGTATATTTCAGCAATTGCTAGAGGTTGGATCCTATATGTTTTGTGTATTTAAGCTATATTGCTAGAGGTTGTTCATGATCTGTTTTATATATTTCAGCAGCTGCTAGAGCTTGGATCTTATCTGTTTTGTATATTTAAGCAATTGCTAATGGTTGTTCATGATCTGTTTTGTATATTTCAGCAATTGCTAGAGGTTGTTCATGATCTGTTTTGTATATTTCAGCAATTGCTAGAGGTTGTTCATGATCTGTTTGAAGAGCAAACGTCGTTAGAAGATGTTATCCTAAAAATTATGCAAAGAGCACAAATGTTACTCAAGTGCGAAAGGTGTTCGGTTTTGTTGCGAGATCCATCCTCTGAGGTAGGACTGCCAATTTTATATAATTATAAATATATATATATATATATATATATATATATATATATATATATATATATATATTGTTCTGATAGCTTCAGTACTCACTACACAGTTGAATTTTGATCTTTGTTCTATATAAAATAAGGTTTAAATTGACCATGGTAAATATATATTCCACATAGAATTGTTTTAAAGCATATGTTGCATAGAAGGAATGTCTCGC
The DNA here is from genome assembly GCA_029582155.1 of Panopea generosa. Classification (NCBI taxonomy): domain Eukaryota; kingdom Metazoa; phylum Mollusca; class Bivalvia; order Adapedonta; family Hiatellidae; genus Panopea; species Panopea generosa. The sequence continues at coordinate 69,929,420 of CM055894.1, read as the reverse complement.
CACATAAAAAAGCACAATAACCGGTAGGTTGACAGGCTTATCTTAATTTTTAAATATGGTTCAGTGACACACTAAGCTGTTTAAAAAAGATGTCCTCAGATGCTTATAAATATATGTATCTCTTAAATGTCACTTTTTAAAACCAGTGATGTGTATAATGCTAAACCAGCTTTTGCTTTACTCACAACCACTATGAACCATTTTGAAAATATTTCAAACGCAATTATGTAGGATTCAACAATCGTGTTACCGTTGGGACGTTATGTTACGTTACTACAACGTTCAATGGTCTAATCGTTATTGTGTTTTACCAACATACCGAAGTAACAGGTTCGAATCATCTGACCTTTTTTGGTAATTATTAGATAATGCATAAACTCAAAACTAGAACCATCTTCGAGCCGGTGTAGTTTGGATGATGGGCTGTCCCTTATGAACGTCGTTAACTTAATACGAATAATGTTATCGATTTTTTGTTTATTTCCTTTTTTAAAAAGGCCCCAAAAGACAAAAAGTATAAAACTACCAGTATACAGGAAGAAAGAAAGAAAGAAAGAAAGAAAGAAAGAAAGAAATAAGACAATAGTTGTAGTTTTTAATCGTTCCAATGTTTATGGGCACATACGTACTCTTATCATCCCATTCCATCATAATAAATGTCTCAAGTTTGTACAGATATTGCATTTTGATTCAATGCCTTTTTATTGTTCTTTTTCCCAAAGAGAATGTGTGTGTGCGTTTCGTAATTTCAAAGAGAAACTAAACAAAGTTAATGGGTGTATTTATAACGTACGTGTATATATATATATAGCATATATTATCATACGTTATCATTATACGGATCGAAAACATATTTAGTGGCCTGCATAGCATATAATTATGATACTTTTTCGGAGGAAAATATGGAATCTAACTATTAAATAAATTTCCAATTATTTCACTGAATTTCAATAGCAAACATGTAAAATGTGGATCATATTTTAAAATAAATTCCTTTTTAGCTCGCCGGGACGAATGTCCAGGAGAGCTATTGGCATGACCAGGGCGTCGTCGTCGGGTTAAACTTTTGCGTTTAGTTGCGTTTAAGTGTTGGTGTTTGCTTCCAATCTCAATTTTTTGCATGGGTGGTGAGTTTTATCCCATAGGCGAGCTTTGTTGTCTTCTGACAACTCTTGTTTAATTAAGTTTCAAACGGTAAGACATGAATACTATTAAGCCATTGGTCATGAGCTCGAATCCCTGCCCGTCCACTTCATTGGTGAGGATTTTCCATGAACTATATTTAACGAACTCAAAGCTCGCAACTCTAAATATTTGGGAAAGTAGCCAAGCAGTGACTTATATTATACTGTTTAAGCAGTTAGCAGATCCCAGGAAGACAAATAAAAAGAGCTGACCGCCGTTTAACAGCTGAAATAGTGTTCATGTAGAAGGCGGGAAAACACCAACAAACAACAAATGTACTGGTTGTAACTGCTAATAACCCGCGGTAATGCGAATTTCTTACGTCTTCGCAGGCGCATAACTACTAATTAAGGCGTTCTTGAAATGGATGCATTTCGGAAAATTGACTACAGTTAAAGAAACATGATAAATATCACGTTACATCAAACAGATTACCGGTGAGACTCCACAACGGTTTTGTCTTCACGATTAATGTATAATAAGATGTTTTATACGAATTACAGCACAGAGGGAGAAAAATAAGAATGTAGGTTAATGAGATTGGATAAAACGTACGGAAGGACATTAGGTGCTATTAAAATAATATCTTGATCAAAGGTAATGCTGAGCTGCGTGAAAATTATTTATTATTCTTTTGCCTTTGATTTTAGAAAACAATCGTGCGCGTATATTTCGACAAGTATTTATCTACCATACGCAGTGTGCCTGCCTGCCTGCCTGCCTGCCTGCCTGCCTGTCTGTCTGTCTGTCTGTCTGTCTGTCTGTCTGTCTGTCTGTCTGTCTGTCTGTCTGTCTGTCTTTGGTTATGAGCGAGTGTATCAGTTTAGCTCCATAATCAAGATTATACTGATATCCATTGTAAATACATTTATATTTTTACTCGTACTCAAGGATATGGATCTTCGACAAAAATTCCATTCATATGGTTTTACTGATTATTGTACTTCAATGTTACCTCATCATTAACGAAATAAACATTAACTAGAAACGTCAGGCATTCACATTATACATAATTATATCTAGCATGCTTACTGTAGGCCTCAATACACGGTTGGTTTTTGCTCTTCGTTCTTGGATATATACTAGTAATGTGTTATATTCACTAATTAATTATCATGTTTAAGATATTTTAATCGAATTATTGGATCAATGAAGTTGATACATTACTTAGTAAATTTGAAAATATAATAATTTATATGTTTGTAATTAGGCAAAAGGCCTGCATTCATTGGAATTAAGAGGTCATATAAGATGAGTGACTGCCTTTCAAAACATGTAGCGTAAACAGGTCTAAAAATAGAGATGTGAACTTGGTTTATGTATAGCTAATTGTGCATGTGCATGAATAACGTGACTTGTATATGAATAAGCTGTCACTTTCATGTCAACTTGTGGGCAGTAGTTACTTTTAGTTTTGGGATGGGACAGTTTAGTTCTGGAAGCAAGTGAGTTAAGTCTGGGGTTTTATATTGAGGGAATTCGAGAGGCCGGGTGATATGTGGATTAGGAGGTAAGATTGGAATACTGTCTGAACTCTGTTTTGAAACGTGTTTAAGTAGTGACCATTACAATATAAATGAAAGAAAAGATGTAATAATGTAGAATAAATATATATCAAAAGGGAACTGCGTTTTTCTGTGAGTTTGCGTGTGATGTTAGACCAGTAAGGGTTAGGATTTCCACGGTAAAAACGAATCCACATAGAAAAGCGCTTAAGTTATTCTGTTCTATTGCATGAATGTTTCATACAAATGCACACTAACTGGTTGGTTGACCAGCTTGGTTGTTTTAATATTTATGCAGTGACACCACTAAGTTTTTTTGAAGAACGAAGAAGTCCCCACATACTGATCCGTTAAAATCCAAGCAAGGTCACATTTCAAAAATAGTGATATCTGCAGTATAGGTCTCACTTAAGAATTACTTCCCTTACATGACGGTAGCAAGATTATTACGCCGAAGAAATACGAGCTGTCTAAAGCGGTTTGGCATTTTTTTTTTTTTTTTTTATTAAAAATGCACAAAATATCATATTTATTTGTGCATAAGGGGAACATTCGAACATGTTTTGATTTCTGCCAAATTTGAATGACATTGGGAACGGTTTGATGACGATATAACAGTTCAAAGATGCGAAGTGATACACTGCAATAAATGGTCAGAATTGTCAAAAATGAAGGGGAGCCATCAAACCATCGAAATTGTGAAAAAGTAACCTAATCAACCCCATTTTTTTCTGCATAAATGTACCAACAGAGGACTATCTACGGGAACAAAGCACTTTTAGAACCATTGTTAATGTATCTAGTGTTCCAGAAGTGCATGTCTCTATATGTAGAACAGTACAAAAGTAATTGTTGTGTGAGACGTATATATAGCTATGCAAATATTTGCTACATTCATCTTCAACAAGAATCACAGTTCCCCCATCTCCCATACCCTCCTCTATAATACCATTTTGAAAATTATCTCGAAACAAACTACATGTGACTATTTTCTAACGCAAGAATTGTGTTACCATCATTGACAAGGGATGCAACTATGTAGTGAGACGTATAGCTCTATTACTATTGATGTGTTTATATTTATGTTTCAGAAATCATTTGATAAAGTGTTTGATCTAGCTCAGCCTATAAGGAATGGCCACTCGGCAATGAGGTATGTTTCTTCCTCAAATGATAAGTTTAAACCTACAATGGTTTTCCAAGAAAAATAAAATGCATTTTTTTTATCAAGACACCAGTCATGTTTAAACCTACAATGTTTTTTTCAAGAAAAAAAATGTGATTTTGACAAGGTTTTTTTGTTTTCGTTTTTTTTTTTTTTTTTGTGGGGGGGGGTGCGTGGGTGGTGTTTGGTTTTTCCAAACACCAGTCATATTTATATCAATGAGTTGTAATGTCACATTTATTCTATTTAAATAAGCTTCTATGTTTTTTCTCAGTTTTGGAATATGTCATCAGTATAAACATATATATTTATTAGTAATAATCAAAGTTTATTTAATATTAGTGAAATACAAACAAGTGCCATTTGACTATCATGTATTTATTTATTTATTTTGAAATGTCATAAAATACATTTTACTTTTCGTGGAAAAACCGTTGACGCCACATATTTATGTAAAAATTAAACACTTGCATACACATTGCAAGAAGTGCATTTTCCCATTTACGCACATTTTCATATTATTATACCTGTGGTATTCAACATGTCCGTGGTGTTTCTTTCTTCTACACATTGTTCTATTTTATTGTCATACAATATGCGACGCTTGCTTTTCTTAAAGACCGGTTTGACCGGGATTACAAATGTAACGGTAGTCCGATAAAGTTTTTGATTGGTTGATTCAAACAATCGGAATACTTCGGACATTACAACAGTATGTCAAAAGATTACGATGTTTAGATGTTTATTTCTATATTAATTTTTATTTACATATATTTTCTATTTGGTAGACACCTTGTACCGAATAACTGCAATGACTTTAATTTTATCAAAACATAACCTTTGTAGAATGAAATTTGTGGTAGCCAATCAGATCTTAATTCCAGATTCATGTGTTTCTTCTGCACAACTTGTCAAGACGATTGTCTTTTAGAAAAGCAAGCATCGCATATGATCAAGACTATCATAATACTCGTACACACGTGTTTTATTACAGTATCGGTATTGTCTATGTCTTTATGAACACATTTTTCATTTACAATACGTGGTCGTGTTATGTTTTTACTTTTCAAACTTCTTAGACTCTCGAGGTCATGGTGAACATTAATATCGATCCGCCTTCTGTCTTTGAAATAACCATGATTTCTTGTTCTGTTAACGTAAAAAGTACTTTAAATTAATTTTCGTTCCTTGAAAATGTCTAAAGTGAACAAACAAATGAAATATGTTGTTTTTGTGTGTTTTCTTGCGAAAAGAAAAATATGTTGAGAAAGAGCCTTGGTGAGAAAATTGCACATTTACTTTTTTTCAGTGTTTTGGAACATTTTATATTAAAACAGGATCTCAGTCACAAATTAGATAGAGCAAATGTAAATGTTTTTTAAGCAGTAAATATTTAATTTAATACTAATTTACAGTTAACATTTGAAATAAAGAAATAAAATGAAAGGTCCCTTTTAGTTTTTGGTATTAACTTGGTTTAAAAACAACCTCAATATTGACAAAGAATTATATAGAGAAGGAAATGTAACTGATTGATATTTCGTGAATGCTCGTGTAGTCACGCAAAATCTCGCAATTTCTCGTTTTCAACTATATTGACGTCCATTCATCTCAGGAACACAAATCAAAATTCTTACATTGCAGATTGAAATTCTCATCACAAACCATATCATTTCCAGCAATTTGTATTTAAAATTGTTGAAGTACTTCTGATTACAAAATGTGTAAACTGCAGCTAAATAAAACAACAAATTACAAGATATATACTTCAAACCTCAATATCTTTAGTTCAAGACATTTTAAAACATCTCAGGTTACATACAATTTATTTACAAGAAATCAGTTGCATGTAAATCATGAATGGTTAATAATACTTTGTGTGCTATTTTATCAACATCTAGTCAGGAGATACAAGTTTCCTATCCTTCTATATAACTCCTTGACATGGGTAAAGGTTATCATATCACCTTTGTTATTTTTGTTTTATACATTGTATTTATTCAATTGTTTATTTCGTATTAAACACGGTTTTCTCTATATTGTTTGTCGTATGTTATAAATGTTTTTACCGGTTGTTTACCTACGTTATTCTCTTCTGATTAAATGTACTTGTGATCAGTGTATGTTACTGTATAATTTACTCTATGCATCGTTCAGTATTCTATGATTACAATTTTGTTGTGGGTTTGTTTCATTATCCTGTCCTACGTTTTCGACGAAACCTAGCTGGAGACGGGCCACCAACTGTTAATCTGTTCAACCGATCATCCATGATATTTTGTTAAGAAATTCTAAATGTATTCTATCTGATTCGGTTTTTTCTTTTACCATCTATCATGCAATTAAAGACGTCGCCAGCAGTTCTCACAAGCCAGAATGGAAGGTTGCTTACGTAACAGATCACACAGTGCCCCGTGCTGTACGTTTCCAAGGTAACAGGACTATTCTGTGTAGGTGCTAGATCGTGTAAATAAATCAACCTTATTTGTAAATGACAAAATTAGTTTGCCAGTTTGTATGTTACAAGATGTTTAGATAATTTCGAAACGTTAACATTATTTAGTATGAAAGATAGGTATCACTTTTAGAAAAAGAAGTGTTATTTCAGTAAATGTCTTGTATAAAAACGTTTCATACGATGTATGTTTACGTCACATAGTTTTAGTAAACGTCTTTTATAAGAAAGGCCTTATGTGATCTATGTCTACGTCACATAATTTTAGTAAACGTCTTTTATAAGAAACGCCTTATGTGATCTATGTCTACGTCACATAATTCCAGTAAATGTCTTTTATAATAAACGCCTGATGTGATGTTTGTCTACGTCACATAATTTCAGTAAATGTCTTTGATAAGAAACGCTTCATATGATGTATGTCTACGTCACAGTAGAAGAATATTAACCATGATTCTCAATACTTATGAGTTTCATTTGAACATGTTTCAATAGTATTCATAAATATAGCAATACTTATTAATGTTTTTCTTGACAAATTGGTTTTCATGTAGAACGCCATTCTCAACTCATTACACGTTATATGTGTCATATCCAGTATTTTCGGTGGAAGAAAACTACAGTCTGAAAAGAACCACCGTCCTTCCGCTTGTAACTGATAAACTTCCTCAAATAAAGATTTGGATCGAGCGAGCGAGACTCTAACCTACGACCTTAGTGGTGAGAGGTAAGCGATATTGAGACGGCGCCTTGGACCACTTGGCCACGCAGGACGCCGTGTAACAATTAGTGTAAGATAATACATCATTAGTGTCATGTCTATTGCATGCTTAAATAAGTAACATTGATACACAAGCATGGTGAATGGTTTCAAATATAACAAATATGTAGTATGTAGAGTACATATATATATGTGATGTTAACTTTACTATCTATTTAATATTCTCTTAAGTTGAACTATCAATTCATAACGTTTAGTACTACTTCGAAATTATTTAGGAAATATATCTTTATCAGACGAGTTTAAAAATGTACAGTCAAACCTGTCTTAAGCAGCCTGTCGAGGGATGGTGCGAAAGTGGCCTTTTAGGACATGTTGTTGCTTAATACACGTTAATTTGCTCTGAAAGTATAGAAATTGAAATAGCAAATGTGGCGGGTTAAGACAGAGGGTTGCTTACACAGGTTTGAATGAACTTCATTGGCCGAATAGTTAACGACCTAACTGCTATAAACAGCGCTGTTAAATGTATTGGTTTAATTTAATTCTTACCGAATATATCATTTCTTTGCATAATACAAAGTTAAAATGTCATTAAATGTCGAAGGAAATTTTATTTAGATCTACATATTGATAAACAAATGCACTTCATTTATTATATTATATATTTATATAGAAAAACTAGTTTAAATGTCACTGTATATCTTGCTAACATACGATATATTATTGTGTTTAATCATTGCCTGATATATGCATAACATAAGTTTTAATGCATTTTATGTCACTAAGTTTGCATGATTTTTTAAATTTTGTTATCACTTTAGTCTAGTCTGTAGTACGGAACTAGCTCTCCCGATTGGGTCCGTTAAATAACAATGTTGGGAAAGCACGTTGATTGGTCAGATGCCTCAGCTGAAAGTTTGGATGACGTCACAGTTCAGTTTAATTGCTATGAATTGTGGGACAGGCTTAGAATTATTTGCTTTTCCATTGGTGATTAATATACCTGATTCGGGAGATATCAGGTTCTGTGATATAGCAAATTTAGTCAATCGTCTCAAACTTTATTTATACCGTGGTCTCCCTTGCATTGGTCACTGATTACTATTTCATTCTCATCTCTGCTTGACTACTAGTAAAATAAGTTACTATGGACCTTGTTTTGACATGCCAATCAAAATGCTCCTAACAATTGTGCTTTTATCTAAATCTGTCCAAAACAGTTGTCATTTTTTATGTTATGTATAAACGACAAGATCCACGAATCCCGAAAATAGCCCTGAAAATTCAATAACTTGAAACACTATTTTAATGCAAAATTTGATTTCTTTATTATTATTTATACTTTATTCTTTTCAAAAATATAAATTTTGTTTTTCACTTTTACACTGTTCGTTTAATACAAATTCATCAAAATGTACATGTTTAGCTAAAAATGCTTTGAGATCATTAATCCATGACTTTAAAAGTGAACGCATTCTTGCTACCAGACAATATTGATACATATTACTGAGAAAGTACCAGACAACTATCAGAATAAATAGCTTCGTGTGTAAAGAATATCTTCGTAATCAAATATTACTATTTCAAATGCCAACAATAGGGCAAAAAATGGAGAAAATTGTGCATTTTCCTTAATTTTACGCTATTTTGAGTCTTTTATGAATCATAGACAAACATACAATCAAAAGATAAAATATAAATATTTTTTTAAGAATTAAGTATAATTATTTGAAACAAACACATAAAGCTTCGATGAAAAATAATAATTTAAAAGAAATGCATTTTACATGGCCGCCACTGGGGCTTCGTGAACATGGTCCTTTGTACAATACGTGGATTAATTCATATACACGGCTGTTACCATGTTTTATGATCGGCAAGTCTGTTGATTTACTATACAATGTCTAATTTAATCGAAATAAACAAATCAAATGTGTGCCAGATCAGAAATTCTATGACGCAATACACAGCTGTAGAGGTATTACTTGAAATATGTTTATATATATATATATATATATATATATATATATATATATATATATATATATATGTATTAAGTCATTTTAAACAGACATACGCGTAATTAAGTAAAATCTACTTTGTAGGGAAGATTAAAATGTGTTTTCATTCGCCAATGAAATATATATTCATATCGGCAAATCACTTCTATTTTTAATAGTGCGAAGTCCATGCGACCGCTATCGACCATTGAAAAATGGTTAAGAGCAATTCTGTTCAATTCTTTGTAGATCAAAATGTGAAATGTAAAATAGCAGGGTTTGATATTCAATAAGTCAACAGGGCATTTAATGTTTAGGAAGATTACACGTTAGATCATTTAAAGTGTGCGAGTGGTCCGGTGGTAGAGCACCGAACCCATGATCAGAGGATCGTGGGTTCGATTCTCCGTCACGGCTTTGTGTAGTGTCATTTTCCGCACGTACTTAGTACTGGTTCTACCCAGGAAGACTTCGAGCTTGATGTGTAAGAACACTTGTTTCACAATCAAAGTAAAATAAATAATTTAAAGTGCTACAAGTAGTTTATAGTAGTGCATGTGTGTGCCATCTCTCTCTTGCAATATTATCTTGAGTGTGAATATAATTAAGCTTTTATAAACTAATGCATTTATCAGTTAATCTTGGTCTATCGTTAGTTTGATAATACTAACAGTACGTTAAGCAGTTGTGTAAATTATATAAACTATTATCTACAAATATTTAGTGAAATGTTTAGATTAAAGGGACAGAAATATACAGTTACTAGTCTTGTTTAATACTGTACAAGATCCAATTACGTCATTAATTTAATGTTCTGAATACATACTCGGAACATCACATATAACATAATTCACATAATTCACACAATTCAAACTCCTTAATTTAAAGTTTATACATCACATGTTGAGTTTAAGCTTTGAGCATCATATTCCATATAGTCACACTTTATAATTTTACATGTAACTTCATACATCACACTTTGAGTTCAAACACTGAACATCAACAAATCCACACTCTACAATTTTATCTTCATACATCACACATTGAGTTCAAACACTGAACATCAACAAACCCACACTCGACAATATTATCTTCATACATCACACATTGAGATCAAACACTGAACATCAACAAATCCACACTCGACAACTTTAACATCATACCTCACACTTTGAATTCAAACTCTGAACGTCAACATATCAACATTCTACAATTTTAAGTTCATACATCACACTTTGTATCCGGATATTGGCAGGTATATTTTATGATAAATGACAAACTGTGGATTCTAAGTGTATATTATGCCTTTTTGTATTTTGAAATAAATTGACAAAACGTATAAACGCATTTTCTTAATAATTATATCTAAAATGTCATAAACTATGTCCAGATCCGAATTCTAATTTCAATTCAGATATACTGCACTAATTAGACAAAATGAAATGTAGGGCAACATTTACATTTGTGTTGCCGGGATAAATCATATATCAGCAAAAGCGGAAACATATGAAGAAGTTGAGACAGTTATTACACCCAATGGGTCCCCAATTTGAGTGTCGCAGTTAAAAAGCATTCATTTGTTTGGTTTTCAATTCAGTTGATGAAAATATCTATGGCCTTACATTGAGATAAATATATAGCCATATATTCTGCCTATTGTTTTAGGTATTGTACGTATCAAAAATATGAAAATCGTCAATAACACTATTGCGTAGCTTTTTGAAATAGACGGGATTGAGAGTATTTACGCAATATTTAACAAGTTTCATCAATACTTAATAAGTAAACAAAATTAAAAACTATGATTATATACAGTTTCACTTAACATATTGTACATCTTTTAATAAAACGCAATGTGAATATTCGGTTTGACCTTTAATGCTCCGATTCAAACACTATATGATTTTGTTAAAGTCACAGTTTCAAGGATATTCTCTAGAAGTGACTTACGAAAACCGGCTTTCTCTGTGAAATTTAGTTTACAGTGAATAACAAATAAAGCATTAAATTGTTTTCTGCTTCATTCTGAAAATAACAGTTTACTTGTCAATATTCTTTAATGTATAAACATTTATCTAATGCCAAGTTACAATAGAAACAATGCGATAGTGAACATGTCATTTAATACGAAATCTAGCTCTCTGATAGTAATCATGAATAGAGGCATCTTCTGGATTTCTTTTCGCGCGGTTTAAGATCTCACTTCACAGTTGAATTTTTTTTTTTTTATATAAAATAAGGTCTAGAATTTCCACGGCAAAAAATAAAGTTTTTCTCTACTCAGCTGCAGCAAGATATTACAACCACTATGAACTATTTTAAAAATATTTCAAACCAAATAATATAGGACATTTCAAATCGTAAGAATCATGTAACCGTGAGAAAAAAAGCGATTTAATGCTGTAACTTGAATTTCAACAGCACTGTGTGGTCATGACACAGCTTTACATTTATGACCCAAATCATAATTGTGTTTTAGTGTATATACTACCAGTAATTTATTCTAGCTCGATTGCGAAGAAAGCCCAGAGCTTATATGAAAGTCTCACTTAAGAATACCTCCCTTATATGATGATAACAAGATTCTTACGACCAAGAAATTAAAGCTGTGTAAATCGGTTAGGCATTATTTTTGTTGAAAATGGATAATATTGTCATTCTTCTTTGTACATATGAGAACACTGGAACATCGTCATGAGTTCTGCCAAATATGGATGACATTGGGTACTGTTTGATAAAGCTATACCCATTAAAGATGCATAGCGATACTCTGCAACAAATGGGCAGAATTATCAAAAATGGAGGGGTGTAATCAAACTATCAAAACTGTGAAAAAGCAGAGAACTATCACAAAAACATTTAATACAGAGTATAATCATGATAACAATAATACAACATACACATATGATAAGCGGGATGAGCAGCAATAAACAACATTGGTGTATTAAAACTGCCAAAAAAGACGACGTCATTAAAAGTAGTCCAGCCAAATTACTGTCTAACAAATGCAGCAGCATGAACATTTGATTGGCGTAAATAGACCCTTTAAAATAAGCTCATTTCAAAAAGCGCAGTGTAACTGATGCTTAAAAGCATTAAACTGAATTTTGTACATTTCAAGCTTTATAAACGACAACGTATGTAATATCAGAAAAATAACTATTAACTTTTACAGATATTAATGTTAACGACATGATTTTTTCGCTTATTTATTATGACAAACATCTAATTCAGATGGTAGAACAATACTAGTTAAACATATCTAATCATCATATTGTCTTTTGCTTGTTAGTTTTAGGAGCTACATGTTTATCCTTATTGACATAATGACATTCATCAGGGTTTTTTTATTTAGACCGTTTTTTGTATTATTCTGGTATTTTGATAACTTACAATCTAACGGGTTTCATTTTTTTATAAGTTTAAATGTTTTGGGATGTGTTCTTTTTTTCTTTTTTAAACGCAAAAATATAAATTTTAGTATGATTAAAATCGCATAAAAATCTGTAACATAACGTATATGATTATTTACCAGTCAGGACCCGTGCGCTGACCTACAACTAGGAAATAAGATTGCGGAGCTGGTACTGCTGACAGAAGAAACTATCAACATCTCAGACGCTTACTCTGATCCTAGATTTGACAAGGAGGTATGTAAGAGTGTTTATATTTTAGAATGTTATCTGTTTTTCTATTTTTCAGCATTCATCTCCTCTATTAAACCTTGATATTTTTCATTTCCTCTCACGAACACACAAGTGTGAAAGATCATATATTGCGTTACAGTGTGTCGTCAAAAGTGACAAACAAACATTTAATCTATATATTGTAGTTGTATGAAAGGGGGAAATATTGGTGTTTACCGATATATTGAATGGGGCTTAACGCCATTTTTAACACATTTCAGGATATATATGACATATCTAGTTTAAAAGGTGGCAGAAGACCTCAAGATGAATCTGAGTTGAACCACCTTCCTTCCGCTATAATAACTGGCAAACTGTCTCACTAAATGTTTTTTGAGCGCGCAGGACTCGGACTTTTGACCATAGCAGTAAGGTAAGTCATCTTGAGACGGCACCTTAGACCACTCGGCCACGAAGGAGTCTCGAGTTGGTATATACTTGGTATTCGGAGGTCACTTACTTTACACGTGGTTCCTACAATTACATGAACATGAACAGTTTATTCTTTAAGTATAGGTCGAGAGTTATTTGTTACAATTGAATACCACATTTTACTTGATTCAACCCAAAGCACTTATGGTTGACAGTAATTCTATGCTTATGCAATAAGGATTTAATATAAGCATATCAAATTTCACAGAATGTCATTTATAATAGAACATAAGCCTTTTTACAGCATATTTGTGATATTTCACTATTTAATCTACCAGTGTTTTTAGTTTTAAATAGCATTGGGATTTAGTTTTCACCTTGCAATATTTTTTCTAACTTACAACTCGTGAGCAACTACATTACTTTTTAACTTTATCAATCAAAATTTAAGTTTCGCATCCAACTAAATATTACCTTTACGCTAGAGATTTTGCAAGTACAAAACATTAAAATCACCGTTTTGGACATTAATTCCGATATTAATTATTAGTTTACTTTATGAAAATGAGCCTGAGGCTGAGTGACTGCAGCGTTACTGATTGGTTTCAATCAGTCGATTGATGTTTTGTATTGCCAAGGACATTGGTATTTTGTTCTGTAATAATCCTTTTGGTCTGTAATATGTTTTACGTTTATACTGAGTGCAATTAAAGTAAAATGACAACTTTATGGCTTAATGCATTCCATGAAACAGAACGTTTCATAGATGTAATATTATATATTAGTTCAGTCGTGCTCTAGCACTCTGGTATCCTGTAAGTAGGTAAGTTAATTATCGATTTATAGAGGATTACTCAACTGACAAAGTTAAGCTTCATTGAGGTCCTCTTAAAACCGTCCTCTTAAAACACATATATAAAATAACATAGTTATATAAAAAAAATATTTAAGTAATACAATAAAATTAAACTGAAAAACATCAAACTAAAATGATATTTGTCAATAAGTGTTATTTTCATTAATGACAATTTATATTAAAAAATATTTCGCATTTTACAAAAACCAGGACAAAAATGAAACATGGTATATTAAGGTGGGGTTGATTGCAGCTGCATACTTCTTTTTTGACTTTTTTCAATGCGAAAAAGTAAAAAACAACAACATTGAAACGAGTGTTTATGATAAGATTAAACAAAAGTGTGATTTTATTTTTAACTTTGTCTATCTCAGAACCTGATATCTCCCGAATCAGGTCTATTAATCACCAATGAAAAAGCAGGGAATCCCTGTACACATTTTATAGTAGTTGAACGCTTACAAAATATGACGTCATCAAACTTTCTTGTTGAACAACTGACCAATCAACGTGCTAAAACAAATCTATCCTAACATTGCTATTTAACGCACCTTGTCGGAAAGCTGGGTTCGTACTACAGACCATTTTTAACTCGTATTCCAGAAGGATAACGACAATGTTTAACTCAAAATTATTAGTCACAAAAACTACTTTATATTTACTTTATTATGTTAAAGTATTACTGTATTATGTTATGGTACCCAACGGAATACATGTAACAAATGTATATCACAAGATAATGGTGTAATTTTTTAAATATGCACAAAAGATAGTGATATCTTGAACATGTCAATGCAGGCACGCACGTGATAGTGCGCATTACTTAAAAGACATAGTTACTGAACATTTCTCGTGCAAAAATAACGCAATGTGTCAAGATGACCGTTTACACATTTCTTTCAACATCGAACTAACCAGTACAAATACTGTTGTCTATTGCAAGATAAAATGTATAATCAGATGCTTCTACGTATTGCGTTTACACATGTGGAAACTAAATCGTCGAACAAAGTGAAATAATTGTGGAAATTCATGTGATCTCGAAAATACACATAGAAAACGTTGTTTATCTTTTTTTGGGGAATTAACATCATCCCTAAAGCGTTTAGCTTTTTTTTTTAATTTCTATATAAGGTCTTTGTGATGTTAACGTCTTTTTTGTAAAATGGCACATTGTGTCAGTTATTGCGGATGACGGTTATACCATTCAAATCAGAAATCAAACAAAGTCATGCAAAGGTCCCATAAATTCATCAAAGGAGATATTCAGAACACTAGAAGTAGCGAATATTGAATATACACACTCGTTAGAATAAACCATTGATTTGATTGTTTTAGTTATATTAGATAGGTTTATTACACAAATGACTGTCAAACATTCTCATTCAAGCAATCAATTCATAAATCAGTTAATATCGATACCCACAGTTTTGCTTTGGTATCTATTCCACATTTTTATATTATTACTACTTTTTAGCGATAACTTTCGGTAATTTGAATATCAATGATTGAAATATTTAATAGATAATTTAAAAAACACAGATCCAACTGTTTATTGGTACGATGATTCAGGGAAATCCGTAGGACGTCACAGTTCCTTACTTTTGTATTTGGGTTGAACAGAGTTGATTCAGTAGATCTCAGGGATATGGAAATACTGTCAAACAGTTATATGCAAGTCCTGTCTGGATATTACGCAATTATGATAATACGCACACGATATTATATTTCGGTCCATTGATCACATTGTATATAAGTATTATGAACGCCTTGGTGTCAGGATAGTGGTCTTGGTCTTTATTTAGGTCAGTAGTCTATGTCAAATAAAAACTAAAGTTACATTAATAAAAAGGTGTGGTATTTTTATTCACGGATCTAAGAGGGCAAGGTCATCATCTTGATGAGTATTATGTTAACGTACACTTCTAGTTCGAAGGCTTATTTATGTTTGAGAAAGATAATGATAGCGCACAGCAACTAGGGTTATTAAATTTCAGTTACAGTTCAAGAAATCGCATTTATTGTAAGTTTCAGCTTTCTATTAAGTTCAAGAACGCATTCATACTTAAGTTTTAGACATGTCCATTGTAGGATATTAAGGTGACCTAGACATGTAGACTGTTCATAGGATCATAATGTGTATGTTTATATACAAAGGCTCAGCCTAGGTATGAGTTAATCGATATGCTTAACGACAGAATTGTGTAATATTTTGATGTATTTAAAACTATAAGAAATAGATATATTTGTGTAATAACTATGCCAGTTGCATTACAAACGAATCTTAAGCAATGAAAACTGTTCTTTCCGGTTTAATTTATGTCAACAAGCGATAATCCGGAAATATTTCATCTTACATTAACCCAATTATAATTGATATTTTTACAACCATTCATACTACCATTCTTACACTTTGCCGAATCTATTATCAATACACCGATGCAATCCTGAGTTTAGATTGACTAGCGCTGGCGTCTACTTTCCCGAATCCATTAATACACCTATGCAATCCCGAGTTTACACAGGACTAGCGCTGGCGTCTACTTTGGATTCTTATATTAAATAAGCCAACATGTAAATGGGTAATACATCAGCCTTTAATTTATCCATGAGAGTATGTTTACGTGATATACGAGTATTCTACACCGATGAATAAAGTGAGTGAGTTGTGAGTTATTTAAGAATGGCTGGTCAATTGGTAAATTGGTAAATGAATCCAACCTAGCTGTTAAAGATAATAGTCATTCTTAAATTGTTTCACTTTCGCATTTCCTAGATGTCATTTGAAATATATGATTATCGATGCATACATAAACGTCTTAGAAAAAAAAACATACACATGTATCATTCGACTTTTATTTGTATTTTTAATCATCTGTAGTTTATCTGATACTTTGAATGTTCTTCGATCGATATTTTGATCATTTGCATCAGCGGAAAAGTGGTTTTAGAAGGCAAACGTGTTTGTATTGTTACCTATTGTTTTGGTAAGCTACAAATGGCTTTTCTTTTATGTCTACTATTAACCTGAAACGTGTTGAAAATGGCGTGTAACCACAGTCTCGCAAATATTCATATTCAACAGCCAATTGCAATACATTGGTTACTTTATTCTTCCATAAGGTACAATGAATACTGATGAACAAAAACACGATTGCATGTTTTTCATTGTTCAGGTACCATTGTTCTATAAAATGCCACTATAAACGCCTAAACAATTAATTAGAGCTTTTTTTACTAAAGTTTACGTTGCACTTTCGTAAGTTATTGTTAAACGGGAAATTAAACTAAATAAGTCTGTAAGTGAATCCCATAAATACGGGTTAAATACGTCAATAGCACGCAAACACATCTTTTGTTTTCAACTGTAATTATCAACGTAATTGAATGAATCGTATCTTTTTTTTTCAGAAAGACAATGTAAGCGGCTTTCACACCAGATCGATTCTGTGTAAGCCGATCCGAAACAGATATTCTCAAATCATAGGTTGGTTGTTCTTCAACATTAGCATTCAATATTGTTCAATATGTATCTTCACGCTTTAAAGAATAAGATATGTTCTCTCTCTCTCTCTCTCTCTCTCTCTCTCTCTCTCTCTCTCTCTCTTTCCCCTGTCTCTCTCTCCCTCCCTCTTCCCCTCTTTCTCTTTCATTTTCTCTCTCTCTACACATATCAATTATTGTTAACATACATATGTGTTGGTCATTTGATAAAGAAAAATACATAAATTTAAGAGACACGTTACCAACTGCTTTTCTTTCAAAAAATCGAAATCATATATTCGCAGTTACCTTTGTTTCATGCATTATTTTATGAAACATGAGGATTCAACTAAATGCACTACCTAATATCAGGATTCTTTTACAACTAAATCAGAAAATCAATGATACAAGAGATAACATCTGAAATGTCAAGTGGCTTTTATAGAAGCTGAACATTTCATTCTGATTGAAAATAAAACTAATTAGATTTTCATTTCAACCATAAATGTCTTTATCTTGCATGTCAATGGTTTGTTTTTGAACACAGTGCACACATGTCGCAATAAAACTTTGAGATTTTCTATGAATGAAATACTTTACGTTATCATAATATTAGGAAAATATTGTGGCATAACAGACACTCAAATAGGTTGGTTTCTTTTAAATGGATTTTATTCACATGTGTACATATATCTCAATAATTAGTTTTTACTCTTTTAAAGTTCTAAGTCACAAGCAGCTGCATCTTAAACTCACTAACGCCTGTCACAAACTAAGACTTTAGCCTAAGTTATACCCGTCTCCAGCTGACCATACAGTTCTGGTTCTCACACTCCCAAAAAGGCCTCGAGCCCTTTTCCCTGATTGGTCAACTCAATATTACCTGGTTATTGTCAATTTCTTAATTACTAAGTCCATATTAAACATGCCGTTATCTTATCCCCAATACGACCTGTCTTCTTTAAATGGCGATGAGCGATGAGGCTATATATTCTCCATCTTCCACACATATCATTGACATACAGTGACCGTTAATGTTAAAGACTTGTAAACACAAATTTCTAAACTCCACCTTAAAAGATTAAATCAATTCATGATTTTTTATACATTGTACAAATTCTCAACTACAATAATTTTACATGTTGTTTTTTTTAAAGCTGAACATTTCATTCGTATTGCTATAATGTTCCAAATCACATTTTCATTTCTTGAAAATGATGTTCTAAATAACCATAAATGTCTTTATGCAACTTAGCCATGGAATCATTTTTTTGAAATTTTGTATAGACAAAGTACGTTATGATATCATAATATAGGATAAATATATGTACTTATTAGTCATGGTTATGAAATTATAAATGATAAAAATACATCTTGCTCAGTCTAATTCTACATGTACATTATTAATCAATCATATTTTAAACATATCAATATCATTTGCATTCACGACGTTACTCTTTCATTGAACATAATAGAATGTGACATTCATATTCACAGAACGCTAACCTATTCAAAGCTATTTATAGTTTCGGTCCTAATTTTGGATAAAATTAACATTGCTTGAGATTTGCGGTTGGTTATAGCGTCAAACACGTCATCATTTGTTTACTTTTCACTTTATGAAGCAATTGGTAGTGTAAACTTTGCTATTTTGTACATCAACTTTAGTTTAGTTGCAGCTCATAATTCACCTCGTTGTGGGGTACTAAATAGATACGAAACAGGACATGTAGGGGTGAATCGAGTACAATGATGATATAAATATATAAGAAATCAACATAATGTGTTGAATATGCATGAGATATGAACTTGCATAAAACGCAAACTTGCACATTACGTGTTAGTTCTAATTGCATAAACTGTCAACAAATACAATCCATTTCTTAAACGCATGCTGCCTAGTCATATATTTAGAGTGGGCCGCATGGTCCAGTAGTAGAGCATCGAACCCATGACCGTGGGCACGGGGATCAATCCTCCGCCACGGCTAATTGTGGTGTCCTTGAACAAGACACTAGCACGCATATGATAAGTACTGGTTCTAACCAGGAAGACTTTGAGCTTGTTTCACAATCGAAGTAAAATAAATAAGTTTAAACTATATGTTTATCGTTGTCAATGTATATATTTATTAATCAAGTATATTGATAGGCGTTGCGGAAATTGTGAACAGAACGGATGGACTGCCCTTCGACGAACACGATGAGCAACTGTTCGAGGTATGTCAATTCAGGCAATATTAAAGATTAAGAACACCAACACATAAATATATACTAAGAGCAATAAAAGAAGGAGAAAGAAACATAATAAGATATACAGCCAGTATACGGCTTGTTTATTTATTAATGTGATATTCGGGGAATATACTTTTATGTAAATGGATAAATATTGTATTTTTTTGTGGTTAAGTTGAATAAAATAAAATTATTAATTGGGAAAAATGGTTATTTTAGTCAAGTTTTTACTGACTTCAAAGATGATTTTACAAATCCGATTAGACCGCGGCGTGGTCTAGTGGTAGAGCGTCTGCCTCGCATGCGGAAGGTCGTGGGTTCGATCCCCTGCCGGGTCATGCCGAAGACTTTAAAAATGGTACTAGAAGCTTCCTCGCTTGACGCTCAGCATTTAGAGGAGAGTTCTAGGTCTGGTCGGCCCGTTGTCAGTATAATATGACTGGATGGGGTATCATACCATGTGTCTGCGGCATATTCCAGTGTGACAGCGCTCAGAATACTGTCTCAGGTTGACACCGTCGCGATATGACTGAAAAATTGTTGAAAGCGACGCTAAACAACATGCAACAACAACAACAAATCCGATTGCATTTTGGTAGATAATGCACTGCTCACCTATTTTATTCAAATAATCAACAATGTAAATCTTGCTCTATAACCTCCTCTTCTTTGGGCTCTTTTCAAAGACGCCAACTAGTTGTCATTTATTTACTATCCCTTTAGATAATTTAACATTTAATCTGTAATAATGAAACCAGCTTTTGGAAATAAGAATTTTGATAATTCTCTGTTTGTGACGAAGTTGATATCTGTGGTTGTTTTATTTATGATGTAATAAAAAACAACTAATCATAATTATAAAAGCATAAAAAGATACTGAACTTGAATGGCAATGCTTTGATGGAATACCAATACTGATTAGTTATATCTAACAGAAAACCTTTATGTTTGTAAGCCCATTGAGTTTTAATAAACGAAATATACGTTTAACCGAAGTAACTACGTAAAGCATGATTATCCTGAAAATTAACCGAAAATAACATGTACTTCATAATTAGCCTGAAGTTTAACCGAAAATAACCATGTACTCCATGATTAGCCTGGAGTAAATTAATTATTATCAAATGTTTGACTGTAAATATAATGATGTGTGGTTATCAGCCAGATAACAATTTTTGGTGATGATTAAGTATTTCTTACATGTTTTGATAGATGCAACAAGGAATGAAGTGTAATTTCTGTTATGCTAAACATGTCTGTATGTATCTCAACACGTGTCATTACAAATACAGGGTTCAATTTTATTATACTTTTTGCTAACGTCATACTACACTGCTGCAACCCTTTCTAGACACGGTAGCAGGATTCTTGCGTGAAAGAAGAGTCTAATGTACTTTGGTTCGAAATATTTTCAAAATGATTAAAAGGGGTTGTTATAGCTTGCTGCTGCATAGGATTATAGATAAAACTTGCATAGCATATACAACAATACGACACTACCGGTGTTTATAATGACTTTTATAGGATTTTAATAGATGCATGAATTTATGAGCAATTGAGGAGTTTTATGAAAATAACTTCATTGTCTTCAAAATAAGCAACATGGTCAACCCACCAAGTATTATGCATTTTTATGTGTCGATATATTCTTTCTATGGAATACAACATTTTGATAACTGTGAACATTTTTACCGTGGAAATCTAAACTTTTTTTATATAGACATATAGCTAATTGCAACTGTGTAGCATTAAGTGCAAATTATATAAGCATTTCCGTCCATTACAATTCACATACTTTGTAATGGTTAAAACGTACGTTAATGGATTTATTAATATCCTTATTGCACAAAATATCAATAAATAAAACATCAATTTCGAATGTTATAGATAAAACTTATTTGAAGGTGTGTGAGTGTTTTATTGTTTTGAACGATTTTAGATGTGTAATTATATAACGGCGTGTAAATACAAACAATAGTATCTATACGGTAGTGTTTCATTTCTTTTCGGTAAAAATGCATGTAAATCGGTGTGTTATCCTTTCCAGATTTGTATTTCAAGAATTGGTTGACTTTTTTACATACTGTACTATGTGGGTTGTTAAAATAATTAATTTTCTAGATCAAATAACAATATTTAACATGCTCAGTATTGTATGATAATATTTGATATGTTTAACAGAAAATATTAATTGCCGATTACATTAAATCGATTGTCCATCACTGGTGATTTAGTAAATTCTTTATTGATACGGGATGAATCAATTGGCAAAGTCAGTCTTCCACGAGGCCCTGGTGAAATTCGAACGTTTACCGTAATCATTACAACTACCATTACACGTCCATACCTGCTACATGCACTGTCAAAAATTATTTCATAACATTAAATAACATTAGAGTATGATAATTAAAACATAACCATGATTATTCAGTATGAACGTTGCTATAATTTCCATTCTATTTAACGTTTAGGCGTTTACAATATTTTGTGGACTGGGAATCAACAATGCGCAGTTATACGAGGAGGTCGCTCTTTCTGCAGCAAAACAAGCTGTCGCCTTAGAGGTACTGGAGAATATATCACTTGTTTTGTGTATATTGCTTAGATATATCTTATAATGTATTACATATGTTTCAGAGAATGAACATCACATGATATTACATATATATATATTGTATAGCATATATGTAAAGTACAAAATATATCTAGTGTTCTCGTTCATGTATTACCTTCAGTTTGTGTTGTATTTTTTGTATTTATACAAAACTGACCAGCATAACCTAATATATCCAATGTGATAAGTTGTGCTGTGTTTGGTAAACATTAAATATGTAAGATATTGAATTGACAGTCGAAACATGAGGCATAATTATTTAAAGAAAGTGTGTCCGGAAAACCATTTAATGTTTTTGCTCAAAAAGTATCAAGACAATTTCCTTAGAATTTGGACTTGAATAAGAAAGAATATTTAAGATAGCAATGACCAAGTCTGTATAATTAAATTTTATATTAAATGAAATAATTTCATAATAATTATTTAAAAGGGTAGTCAAATCAGTGTTCACAAGCTAGTCAAACTATTTTGACATAGATATTGGAAACATTGGACAAAAGTGGTGGGATAGATGTTCCGTTCAGTATATATAACACGACTACAAACTTAATATAAGCTTTTGAATAGTTTAAAACTCTACTTTAAATCAACCTGCATTAAACAGCCAACTACCTAATGGGTATTTTGCTATTTAACTTCAGTGGTTGCTTAATATATTGACTGTATATATTTTCTAGACGCTGTCGTATCACGCGGGAACAGAATTGGAAGAGGTCAGCAAAATAAAGGTAACTGTAAACAATTGTAAAGCTGTAGAGTCTGCATGCTTACACTTAATTATTTGATAATACGTAAATAAAGAATTACGTCACCTTCGAGAACACTCTCTATCTAAAGATGCGTCCTTCTTTAACGAATAATCTATGAATTGTACCACGTGCGAATAATGGTCAATGCGGTTGGTATGATAATTTCAAATCATTCTCAACGTTATTGATATGACAGTTACAACTCATTGTCAACGTTGTTGGTATGGTAATTACAAATCATTATCAACGTAGTTGGTATGATAATTACAAATCTATCTCAACGTTGTTGGTATGATAGTAACAAATCATTCTCAACGTTGTTGGTATGGTGATTACAAATCGTTGTCAACGTGGTTGGTATGATAATGTCAAGTCATCGTCAACGTGGTTGGTATGATAATTACAGTCATTGTCAACGAGGTTGGTATAATAATTACAAATCATTGTCAACGTGGTTAGTAAAACAAATTCAAATCATTGTCAATCATTGTCAACGCGGTTGGTATGATAATTACAAATCATTGCCAATGTGGTTAGTATAATAACTTCAAATCATTGTCAATCATTTTCAACGTGGTTGGTAAATAATTTCAAATCATTTGCAACGTTGTTGTTATGATTAATTACAAATCATACTCAACGTGGTTGGTATGATAATTACAAATCATTGTCAACGTGGTTGGTATGATATTTACAAATCATTGTCAACGTGGTTGGTATAATACTATCAAATCATTGTCAACGTGGTTGGTATGATAATTACAAATTGTTGCCAACGTGGTTGGTATAATAATGTCAAATTATTGTCAATGTAATTGGTATGATAATTACAAAGTATTGCCAACGTTGCTGGTATGATAGTTACAAAACATTGTCAACGTTGTTGATATGATAATTACAAATCATTGTCAACGTTGTCGGTATAATAATGTCAAATCATTGTCAACGTGGTTGGTATAATAATGTCAAATCATTGTCAACGTGGTTGGTATAATAATTACAAATCATTGTCAACGTGGTTGGTATAATAATGTCAAATCATTGTCAACGTGGTTGGTATACTAATTACAAATCATTGTCAACGTGGTTGATATAGTTATTTCAAATCATTGTCAACATGGTTGGTATAATAATAACAAATCATTGTCAACGTGGTTGATATAGTTATTTCAAATCATTGTCAACATGGTTGGTATAATAATTACAAATCATTGTCAACGTGGTTGATATGGTTATTTCAAATCATTGTCAACATGGTTGGTATAATACTATCAAATCATTGTAACGTGATTGGCATGATAATTACAAATCATTGCCAACGTGGTTGGTATAATAATGTCAAATTATTGTCAACGTAATTGGTATGATAATTACAAAGTATTGCCAACGTTGCTGGTATGATAGTTACAAAACATTGTCAACGTTGTTGATATGATAATTACAAATCATTGTCAACGTGGTTGGTATAATAATGTCAAATTATTGTCAACGTGGTTGGTATGATAATTACAAAGTATTGCCAACGTGGCTGGTATGATAATTACAAATCATTGTCAACGTGGTTGCTATGATAATAACAAATCATTGTCAACGTGGTAGGTATAATAATGTCAAATCATTGTCAACGTGGTTGATATAATAATTACAAAACATTTTCAACGTGGTTGGTATAATAATTACAAATCATTGTCAACGACGTTGGTATAATTAGTTCATATCATTGTCAACGTAGTTGGTATAATAATGTCAAATCATTTCAACGTTGTTGGTATGATAATGTCAAATAATTTCAACGCTGTTGGTATGATAATTTCAGATCATTGTCAACGTTGTTGGTATGATAATGTCTAATCATTGTCAACGTGGTTGGTATAATAATTACAAATCATTGTCAACGTTGTTGGTATGATTAATTACAAATCATTCTCAACGTGGTTGGTATGATTATTACAAATTTTTGCCAAAGTGGTTGCTATGATAATTACAAATCATTCTCAACGTGGTTGGTATGTTACTTACAAATCATTCTCAACGTTTTTGGTATGATTAATTACAAACCATTGTCAACGTGGCTGGTATGATAATTTCAAATATTTGTCAACGTCGTGGTATGATAATTACAAATCATTGTCAACGTTGTTGGTATGATAATTACAAATCATTTTTAACGTGGCTGGTATAATAATTACAAATCATTCTCAACGTGGTTAGTATAATAAAGCCAAATGATTGTCAACGTGGTTGGACAACAAAGAGTGACAGTTGAAATTATTTGTCAATCGATAGCACTCACGAATCTTGGTTAACATGTCGGTCTATTCTTGCAGCAATTTAAAATTATGTAATAACCATAACTAACAGGTTATATATAACATGTGATGCTGAATGGTAGTATAGCTTGAAAACCTCTGTTTGATTCATACAAATATCGGTTCATGTTGCCAAATATATAATATTCCCAAGTTGGGTTCGTGTTGAACCAGAGTAAGACTAGTGATTGTACTTGCCCGTTACTATCTAGATTTTAATAATTCAATTCGATGATAGAATTGATGATTCATTATTCAGTTGTTCATTTATACGTCCTCGGTACATGAAAAGAATAATCTGAAGTGGTTTCGAAAGTGAGTAGTCGACGACAAATAAAAGTATGACAGACAGTTTTTGCTCTCGCATTATGTCTGTACATTTTTTTTTTATTTCCTAATTTAATTTTTATTGCCATGAAGACATGAACGGTTAATTCTGTTTGACATAATTGTATTCCGTAGATAAGTTGACGTGTAAGATATTGATTCTTTTTTCCTATGCAGACTAGAAAGGTGCCAATGGCGATGGAATGGCGTCTTAACGACCTCACGTTTAACGATTTCTCTCTCAATCCTGACGAGATGGTAATTGCTGGTATCCGTATATTTAAGGATCTAGGCCTGATGAAGAGTTGCAAGATAGACAATGATGTAAGTGATAAATTTGTATTTTAGGAGATACATTTTGAACTCGGTTTAACGCTCTTTTTTAAATTCATTACAGTGGTAATATATGACAACGAGTGTTGCTGATAAAAGGTGCCTTCAGATACATTTAAACGCACAGCAGTACTTTCAAAAGTGACTGACAAAACGGTCTCATGTGGTATTTTTGGAACGAGTTGAATTCGAAACTGTGGCATTAGCGGTTTATTTAAAAATAATAAGAATAGTACAAAATAGAAGTTGAAAAAATATATTACTCATAACATTGAGTTTCTAGATTTAACGGTCAGTTTACAATGCACCAAAATCGATAAATTCAATTATGACGTTTGCATTTTGATATTGACAAATAGTATTGTATCAATTGTTTCTTTCAATCAGAACATAGCTTTATTGACCTGACACGAACTGTCAATCAAACAAGTCGATAATTCAATCAGCGATGTATATTTGTTAAAACTCCGCCATTGTCCTTAAAGAAGCTGACGATATCTAAGTAAATATTGTATTTACTTGGACAAACAACACCACGTGGCCTGTGGGCGGAGCGAAAGTTGTTCTCGAGTCGGGTCATTTGAGTACAAATAATTACTATGTAGTATTTGACTACACATTTTCAGCTTGTCTAAGTAAACATGGTAACGTAGTAACCAATATGGATCGCTCGTTGGACTACGTCTTGTTTGACCGTCCATCTCAGGTCAATAACAACATGATACATGGCCTGTATATAATTGTGTTGTATGAATGTTATTATAAAGAGTATCCCTGGACTGCAAGTCGTTACTTTGGAACCTTTATACCAAGTTTCGCCTTCAGTTTACTAGAATCGCCCCTTATTTTGTATATGTGTCTTCAGACTCTATGCAAGTGGCTGCTAACAGTTAAGAAGAATTACAGAAACGTCGCCTACCATAACTGGAGACATGCGTTTAACGTCTGTCAACTAATGTTTGCCACTATGCAGGTATAAGTTCGCATTATTTTGCTTATGTTATTTCTTTTTTTCATGCCACTCGGCAAAAACACGTTTGATTGTTTTATGTTGGCTGTCTTAAGGCAGATACTTACTATATGAGTTTTGACTTAAAACAAGTGTTCACACAGTTTGTATATAAAACTGCTTTTTTCTTCAATATCTCCATTTACAGTACCATTTAGAGAATACGTTAAAAATAAATGTCCTAAAGTGCCAACTTGTTTTTTGACAATATATCTTTAGAAAATATTGAAACAAATTATTGTAGTTTCAGCATAACACACAAATAACTGGCCAGAAATATAGATAAACTAGCTAAAAATATTTGCACAATACTACATAAATTACTGACCGTATCTGCATTGCGTGACCGATGATGAGATATTCAATATGTACGAACGTTATAGCGAGAAGGCGTGTGGCAAAGCACTTTGCAATAATTGATGTAACACCGTCAATGTCTGAAGGTACTTAAGTTCCTCAAATAGTAAAGACAGATATCCTCTACGGGTTTTTGGCATCAATCAAATAATTTCCTACGAAATCAAACTTATCAAACAGCATGGAGAAGACAAGTCTGATATATGAGTTGACTTGCAAGGTGATCAATGTTATGTGAAAACTGACACAGAGAGGCATTTGTTTTAGCAAAATGTAACAATTTTTTATAAAAAAAAACACACACAAAGAAACAGCAATAATTTTACAAAATTGCAATAACAAATATTAACTGGCAAAATAACAATACCAAAGTGGCTATGAGTATTTACATCGTACGATCAATCAAATGACACAGAACATAATATGTTTAATTTCGTATTTAAGTAAACATATTAGGAAGCAGCTACTGCTAGGCATAATAACATCAGAAATTTATTTTGTTTAATTACGCATTACCAAATAATTTTCAAAATGTTTAAAATGAAAAAACATATGTCCAATTAGCTAATAGCGCTCGCAGCGTTCCAAGGACACTGTCGCCACAACATTTTTTCTTGTCTCGGCAATATAAGAAAATATAGGCCAAATGTATAAATTTTGACCAATTAACATGTATGACGCTTAAGAATATAGGAAAGAAAAGGAGTGTCTGCACATATACTAGGCTATTTAATTTCATATTTAAATCGTGTATAGATATACTCGCGTATATGATTTTCAGAAATTAAGTTAGATGAAACTTTGTCATTATTGCCTTGTTTCTCTTTAACTGAATCTTCCTTGTCTAGATTATGTATATTGCCAAGAAAACTAAAACTTTAATTCTGAATGAATGTTAATAATTTTGGCTAGAAGAATTTCATGTATGCGATTTTTTTTAAACTAAATTAAAGTTGTATTTATTTTTAGAAAGCATTATCAGTATTTCAGTCTTATGAATATGGATACATTAAAGGGATTTATCAGGATTTTTCAAAATTTTGAAATTGTCAATAAACTTTTTTTACAATAAATCATGCCTATATATAATCGTTGACCCCGCAATACCAACAGGCAGGATATCTATATAAACATGCTCAATAACATATTGAAAAGGGGTTTCCTAACTTGGGCTACGCGCCTAGAAAAGGCTACAATAGATTTCCCGCTTAAAATTGCAACCTATTTTGTGACGTATTATATGCGTCACGTGATTTCATTTTGATTTCAAATTGACCCGTTTTACAGGTTCACACGTTGAAAAATTGATTTCATCTTAGAAAGAGTCAGAATGACGATGAGACGATGCAGATCTGCATTTAAGTGCTGTCTATTTTTAAAATGGGGATTTCGTTTCAAGTTTACCTCTCCAATTGAAACATCGATTTGGTGACGTTTTGGTTGATTTGATATACTAAATCATTTGGATTGTGTTTATTCATGATAATAAGATGCTTTTTATCTATTTTAAACAAAAATATTTTTTAAAGACATTTATAACGTTTTTGTCTTGATATACTCCCTTTAAACGATTTAACCCACAAACGTGTCCATTTGTTGACCAAAACCAATCATCATTTAATTCATTTTCTGGCATCAATTCCTTACCAAGAAAAATGAGGGGTAGAAGTGATAAATATTTTTTTAGAAAAAGAAAGTCTTGTTTCAACTTTTTAAAAAGTTGTATATGTGTATGATAGTATGTATCAGACTAATTTTAAACTAAAACATAACATTTTTTTTTTCGACGGTATCAAATATAAATATCTTTAAAATAACACCAAAATATTCATCACTTAAGGTAATTTACAAATATTTCTTTTAAATGCGCGACAACCTATGCTTTTCTTAATAAATTCTGAAAATGGTAACATTGGACCAAACTAATAGTACATTACAAAAAGGACTAATTATACCAACATACATTTATGAGCTTTGGTTGAAAAATGGATCGGGTATAACTGATAATCTTTTTGAAGCAAAATTATTTAAACAGAAAAATTAGTTTTCAATGTATTTTGTCAAAGATTATAATATTATTATAATATTTGTTGTCCAATTTTATTAAGCTCCTTATTTTTAAGTTCAGTTTCATATGTCTAATACAATGAATTCTAAATAACCTAAATTTTATAAAAACTAACAAGATTTTAATGAAAATATCACTTTAAAAATGAAAAGGCTAAAAAATGAGCATAGCAAAATATACCGGGTCTTTTTCGTGATCAAATGAATCTTAGATTAAATGTTAAATATGGTTTAATACTAAAATTAAAAAAATCTAAGTACTGTCATTTTTGAACTTATATTCTTTCTTAAGTATCATTCATATTACAATATAGAGTACACCATGACGTATCAGTGATAAACTTATTATTATTATTGTTATATTATTAATTCTATAATTATTATTATTAATATTATTATTAATAATATTATTATTATTATATTATAATTATTATTATATAACTATATTATTATTATTATTTTTATATTATTATTATTATTACTATTACATTATTATTATTATTATTATTATTATTATTATTATTATTATTATTATTATTATTATTACTATATTATTATTATTATTACAATTATTTTATAATTATTATTATTAATATTTTATAATTATTTTTATTATTACTATGTTATTATAATTATTATTATTAGTAGTATATTGTTATCATTATTTGTATTATTATTTTTATTATTGATTTTATTATTTTTATTGTTGTTGTTGTTGTTGTTGTTGTTATACCACATTTGACTGAAACAAGCGCCCTAAACAGTAGACACACATCCGCGTAAATATGTTACTGCGTAAGTTACTTTTAGTATTAACATAAATACCACATTCCTGCGAGGGCGCTATCGAAAATGGCCAACCTCAATAGCGCCCCCACAGGAATGTGATATTTATAAACAAGCACTAGAACAATAATATCAGCTAAAAGTTTATGTCCATCAAATTCTGTTGAAGATGAAATGCATTTTCTTTTGTCATGTGACTTTTACTCGGATTTAAGACGTCCATTTTTCGTTAAAGCCCGAAAATGCAATACTGACTTCGGAACAACGGCAATTAAAGATAAATTCATTTTTATGATGAATTACGTTAATATTCAATGATCCTTTGCTACACCCTAGCAACAAATATTTCGTAGAAGAAAAATATTTCATTATTATTATTTTTTTATCATTTTATTGATTCATAATAATTAGAAGTTATTCTTATTCAAATTTTAACATTTTAAATGCAATCTCATATTGTAAAACTATAGCTTTATCTGTGAATATTCATATATATGTTATTATGTGTGTCTCATAAGTCATTACTGACTGGATGTTATACTGTTTATTGTTTTATAACATGTGACACGTTTATAAAATAAATTATTATCATTATTATTATTTTATTATTATTATTTTATAAGTATGAGTATGCCGTGTTACACACAACTGTCACGTCTTCTTGCAACGGCTTAATTTTCATTCTCAAATAACACCAAAGTTAAGCTGCATGATTTCAAAGACTTAGAAAAAACAACATCCTCACAGTTGGAATGGATGCTGCTGAAGATCAATTATATCTTGGTAAAAGCATTTCATGAAATCACATATTTAGAAATGTCGTGGGTAAGTAAGTAAGGCTTTGCATGTGACACTGGGTGATAAATGTAATGGAAAAAGAAACTCATTTGTAGATTAAACTATTACAAAAAGGCATTATCGATGTAAATTATATATCAAAGTAAACTATTTTATACACATGGGACATAATTACTGAACCATATATTGGACTTTTAAATCTTTTTTATTTAAACCTACGCAGTTTATTTCAGGACTTGTAAATAAATGCAAAATACAGTTTGATTAACGTCTTTGATGACAGCACACGCACTCCAGGATTATACACGTCTGATTATCAATGGTTTTACTTTTTAATTTATCTATATTCAGAGATGTAATACAAAATCCTTATTGACGAAAATAGAATGTTTGGCTCTTGTTGTGGGATGTATATGCCATGATCTAGATCATAGAGGGACCAATAATGCATTTCAACAGAAGTAAGTAAATTTTTTTAATAGTTTAATATTGTGAATAAAAACAAAAAAAGTAATAAAGTAAGCAAATATTTGAAAAAAAATACAGATTTGTTTAAGAGTGTGTCATTTGAGGAAAGAGCAATATAAAGAGATTGAGTACAGCCGAAACATAAACCAAGCTTAATGTCTCACTTACCAATAACCACCTTTAGTCACGGTAACAAGATTCGTGTGCCCATGCATCGGATGGACATTATTTTTGTTATAAAAGCTTAAAATGGTCATATTTCTTTGTACATATTAGAACATTGGAACATTTTCTGGAGTTCTGCCAAGTTTGGATGGCGTTAGGTACAGTTGGTTGAAGGTATAATTGTTTAAAGAAGTGATACATTACATCAAATGACCATTTTTTTCGGTATACGTTTACCAACATAGGACTATATATGGAAGCAAAACAAGTTTTACAACTATTGGCAATGTGTCCAGTGATCTAGAAGTGCATGACTCTATATGTAGAACAGTACAAAATTATTTGGTGTGTGATATGTTAGACTTTCTCAGTTGTGATTTTGTCACTGGTCGTTCAATGGTGGTTTTATCTGTTGACACATTTTGGTATTCTCTGTTGAAGCATCTTGGTATTCTCTTTTGACACATCTTGGTATTCTCTGTTGACACATCTTGGTATTCTCTAATGACACATCTTGGTATTCTCTGTTGACACATTTAAGTATTGTCTACGAACACATTTTGGTATTATACATTGACACATTTTGATAGTCTCTGTTGACACATCTTTGCATTCTTCTTATTTTTATCTGTTCACAAATATTGGTATTTTCTGTTGACATATCTTGTTATGCTCTGTTAAAACAACTTGGTATTCTCTGTTGACACATATTGGTATCCTCTGTTGACACGTCTCCATTTTTCCCTTATGACAAATCTGGTGTTTTCTATTGACAGATCATTTTATGCTATGTTGACACATCTTAGTTTTCTCTATTGATACATCTTGGTATTTCTGTCGATACATCTTATTTTTTTCTCTGTTGACACATCTTGGTATTCTCTGTTAACCCATCTTGTTATGCTATGTTGACATATCTAATTTTTCTTTGTTGACACATCTTTATATTCTCTGTTAGCACATCTTGTTATGCTCTGGTGACACATTTTAGTTTTCCTTGGTGACACAGCTTGGTATTCTATGTTGACACATCTTGTTATACCTTGTTGACACATATTGTTATGCTCTGTTGACACATCCCAGTCTTCAATGTTGACACATCTTAGTTTTCACTGTTGATACATCTAAGTATTCTCTGTTGACATATCTAAGTATTCTCTGTTGACACATTGTCTGTATTATTTTTAAACACCACGATTATAATTATTCAGTAACATACAGAAATAGAAATGCCACTATAACACACTATTATAATTATTCAATAACATACAGAAATAGAAATGCCACTATAACACACTATTATAATTATTCAGTAACATACAGAAATAGAAATGCCACTAAAACACACTATTATAATTATTCAGTAACAAACAGAAATAGAAATGCCACTATAACACACTATTATAATTATTCAATAACATACAGAAATAGAAATGCCACTATAACACACTATTATAATTATTCAATAACATACAGAAATAGAAATGCCACTATAACACACTATTATAATTATTCAGTAACAAACAGAAATAGAAATGCCACTATAACACACTATTATATTTATTCTAGTGTCATGTTTAAAACTATCAGAAGTAGTTTTACAATGAATATTCCGTAAAAGCGACTTTAAGGCAACCAGGAGTATTTTAAGGTTACTGAATATTCCATAAAAAATAAAAATATCGCCATGGTAACCAGAAGCAGTTGAAATGTAAACTAGCTTAATGCAGGCAGCAATTTGATTAATCAATTTAAAAGCACAGAATTGGTTCAAACCGACTTAAAAACACACTGAATGTTATCGGCGAAAATAAACTTAAACTGACACTGTGCTGTGTTTATTACTCAAGTTTCAAACAAGAAACTGCTTGTTTGAGGTGAACCTGCCTAGCGCCATTGCATTTTTACCCAATGTGAAATGTCTCTGTACAACATCTTCACCAGCATCATGAAAGAGCTTTGACGGTTTAAGATTTAATTATTGTAATATTTTTAACATATCGAGACAAAAGCAATTGTTATTGGCAAGGCTGTGTTTGTTTAAACTGTTTCTGTTTGTTTGTATAGGGGTGAGTCATTGCACGTGTTGTTATTGTTGTATATTAGCATGTCTGCAGGACAGATTGCTTGAAATCTCCGGGATTCAAAATAAACAAAGAAAGCATGGCATCCACTGGAGAACTACTTTTCTATTGTATTATTACGCAAAAGAATACACTTTATGAATGGAACTATTTAACTGATGTATGATAACCAATTACTATAAAGAATATTAGGTACTACTGCAACATAGAGCTGTATATATAACCGTTATTGTATACTAATTTATTTTAGCTCGATTGCAACAAAAGCTCAGAGCTTATTCGAACCGCGCTCGAGTCCGCTACCTGGGTAGAATTAGTACTGAGTGTTGTTTTGAGAGGTATCGGGTCGAGCATGGGATCGAACCCACAACTTCTGGTGTGAGCGGACAGCACTCTATATCTTGAATTCAAAAAGAGTATAGATAATATTTATACAGGAATACAAAAGGGAGTGTGCAAATTTCCCTGGAATAAACGTGTCCCATGACTACGTTGACATTTAAACAGTCATATACAAGCGGGCCTCATGGGTTGGCACTTTCTACAGTCTATTTCGAGTTTTGGGGGTCATGCTTGTGAAATGTAAAACGCTTAGAGAGAAAGTAATTCGCTTTTGTATATTTGCTAACAGTTAAGCGATAGATGCATGCCATTTCTATAACATCGGTAGAAAACAACAGAGTATATTTATTTTGAAATTGCAGTTTATACGCAATTAGTCTTGCCGTCTAGTCAAATTATTCAAACATTATGTTGTCATCAAAAAATCCATTAAAACACAGTTGAATGTGGGTAGATATATAACAAAATTTCATTATCTCTAATTAGTTTGTAGATAAGCTGGCATGTGTCATGGTCATATTTTCACATGCTTTATTATGTTAAATGATATTGGCACTCATGAAGCAGACTGTCTCAAAAAACTGAGGTAAGTTCCTTTTGCTGCGAACGACTGTAACTTGATTAAGCAAAATTAGGTTCTCATGCGGTTACATAAACGTCATTTTATTGATGTTTGTTTCAGCTGTACCCGATGGCGGTTTTGCTTCTTACTGTTTTTCGGCACGCAGTGACTAGTGTTTACATTCCCTCTGTTTATAATGTACTTATTACATTGTATAACTCTGACTTTTTTATGTTGTGTTCGTGTTGATGTTTTTGTGGTGGATTTTGCTTCTTAAAGTTACATCTCTAAAACACATTTAGAAAGTTAGTTATACGCAGTTGAACAGAAATAACGAATAAAGAAGAAGACGGTTTATTGGTTGTTTTTTATACCCAATGATTAATAAACTTTGTTTGCGGCTCGTAAACGGAAAATAAACTAGTAAATGAGTAGCTTAAACTTTTTATTTTACTTCGATTGTGAAACAAGTTCTTACAACTCAGACAAATCACGCTCGAAGTAGAACCAGTACAATGCATATGCGGAAAAGGTGTCTTGCACAAGGACAACACACACAGCCGTGGCGGATGATCTAACACACGACCCTCCTATCATGGGTTCGGTGCTCTACCACAAGACCACGCGCTCCACATAAATGAGTGTTGGATGTATTGATCTCTGTGTACGTACGCTAAGGTTCTGAGAACGATTGCTAGTTATTTATATAAAGACTGGCGTTTTTACTCTGATTCATTCTAAGGTATTACCTTGATGCGAAATATAACATGTAACGTTTCAGTAAAAATAGGTTAAACTCGATCAAAAAACAATCATTTCAATTTCAACATTAGTTTAGTTTATACTAATTTATTTTAGCTCGATTGCGATGAAAGCTCAAAGCTTATATGAATCGCTCTCGAGTCCGCTTCCTGGGTAGAACCAGTACTGAGTGCTGTTTTATGAGAGGCATCGGGTCGAGCTGGAGATCGAACCCGCAACCTCTGGCGTGAGAGGCCAACACTCCATCCATTAGACTAACGTCCCGCTTGATTTCAACATTAGGTATAATTATGTACTTTTCTTCTTCAGAACGAGTTCGGCACTAGCCCAGTTATATGGTACAAAGGCCACTCTTGAACACCATCATTTTAACCACGCTATAATGATATTAAACAGTGACGTAAGTACGAGTGTTACTTTTACTATATAGTCCAACAGGGACTATAACTTCGTCTGGCAAAACACAAAAAATGGAATGCAATTTCGTCTCGTCCACAAATTTACTTACTGAAAAAGACATTTGCACTTGACATATTGATTGAGATGATCTTATTTGCATCGTGATGGAAATCTATATAATACTTAAGGAAGGTGTTAGTGATTGTCATGTCATTGTTCGTATGGTCTAAATCACATGCAGAGTAACACAATGTAACGCTTTATTACATTTCCACGTTTCAAGGAAAGATAATTGTTTGACATTTCTTAATACGGGAACCTAAGTTTCAAGAAAAAAAGACTTCATCCACTTCTTATGCCATCAGTTTGAATACATAAACGTTTGACAACAAAGTTTTGATTGCATATCCCACCTCGGGCAATAAATAAACCCATTAAGTCGAATACCAAAATTTTCATTTGTATAAGCGTTCATATCATATTTGGCCTATTTTAGTTCAGTTCATATGTCAACTTTTAACTGCCAGATAATATGGTTAAATATAAGTAAATGAAACAAAAGTCCGCAGCCATAATGACACAAGGGTCTACCTTGTCATTCTTGAATATACATTATGCATGTCAAAGTTTTAAAAGATTGCCTCTTAGGATATATTCAAACTGTTATTTTAAATATATATCCAAGTTAGTTATGTAATGTTTTGCTTGGTTAAAGTCTGATCCAATTTTAAAATTTCATACAAAATTAATATCTTCGTGAATTGATTGAGTGAGGTCGCCACTCATGTTGTTTTTGTTTTTTTCGTTGAAAACATACATTTTATGAATCAGCTTTGATGAAAGAATAAAATTACATATAAATGAAGTTTATATACTATTAAAATATTAAGTAAAATGATTCCCATTAAAATGCTATACATATAATACCCGATTAAATTCTGTCCCAGAACCTGTGATCTCCCGAATCAGGTCTATTAACCACCAATGGAAAAAGCAGGAAATTCTTTGCCTGTCCCACAAGTCATAGCAATTGAACGCTTACTAAACTATGATGTAAATCAAGCTTTTCCTAAAGCAACTGACCAATCAGCGTGCTCGTAACAATTGCTATTGAACGGACCCAATCGGGAGAGCTGGGTTCGTTATACAGACTAGATTAAATGAGCATTTGGAATCACGGAACACGGTCACAAATTAAATTTTCATTTAAACGTGATATCGTCTTTCATTTAAAAATCGCATTGTCTCCGGTGTACATTTCGCAGTAATGGACGATTGGTGTCATTCATTCTCCAGCAAAACAAAATCAACTCGTAGTTTGACCGATATTTCTCTCAATTTGATTTTCGTTTATACGTGTATGTGTGTGTGTTGTATGTTTTGTTTCAAGTTTAACTTGCACAGTCATCGTTATCAAGTTTTGTTTCCTTACAGAGTACCAATATATTCAGCAACTTCAGTTCGGAGGAATATAGTGAACTGATTAAACTGCTCAAGCACTCAATTCTTGCCACCGACTTGTCTCTCCATATACAGTAAGTGAAACAAACAGCAGTCATTAGTCTCTAAATAATAAGTAAGAAACTCAAAGTCAGCAACTCTCTTCATAAACTGTACGTTATTGTATACAGGGAAACCCTTGGTTTTATAGCCAACTCTAAGTCAGGGAAACCGTAGGTACTAGAACAACGTGATGTAAATAAAATATTAAAATGTGAAAAAAATTTAAAAAATGGTTTTATGTTTAGGACACGTGTGGGTTGAAATAATATAAAAGAAAAGGTTAACACAAACAAATGAGCAGGGTGAACGTTTGGTAAGGTCGGCGGAGTAATAGGTTACGGGTGGTATGGTGAGGTATGCAAGTGGAAAAATAATTAAGTCAAGACATAAAGTAAAACTATATATATATATTCATTTGAGTGGTGCGACGAAACTTAAAAAACTATAAAAGTGAAAAAGTTTCTTTTGCTCTATTGAGGTTGTTATATTATCATTTTGCTCATTATTTAAGTACATTACAAAGCGTCTCATGGGTTTATGAAAGACAAATCAAGTTGATGTCAACTATGGGAAGACTAAATTGAATAGTTAGATAAGAAGTCGAGTTATTCTTTTATAAAGATAAGTGAATAAGTGTGTTATACAAAGACGTGTTCTCTACAACACAATATAAATTGAGATTCAGAAATTTTAACATTATTGAAGGCAACCCTGATTAATATGTTGTAATGTTTCCCAGTAGTATAATAATAACGATAAAAATCATCTTATCCTATATTACAGAAGAATATATTTAAAGTCATATACAATGAAAATAATTATGTAGATAAAAGATAGATTATTATATAAATAAATTGAGAATCAGAAGTTTTATGTTATTGAAGACGAACTTGATTAAAATTACAGTTCAATATTTTGTAATATTTCCCAGTGGTATAATAATTATGATAGTAATCTTTTTATCTTCCATTACAGAAGAACATATTTAAATTCATATAAAATGAAAATAATTTTGCAGAGTAAAATTACAGTTAAATGTTATAATGTTATATTTCCCAGTAGTATAAACATAATCGTCTTATCTTCCATTAGAGGATAGCATGATTTGATATTGCATTATATAAGAGATTATAAATATGCACAGAAATTAAAATAAAAATAATAACAGCATTAGACCAAACACACACACTTGCAAACATAAATACACACACACACACACACACACACACACACACACACACACACACACAGTTTATATACACACACCAACAAATATATGCTTAAGCAAATATATTCGCACACGTGACAGTATTCACGTATAAACTTTTTTGTTTTAAACATATATATGTTTGTTAGATAATACATCGTCATTAACGTTCTCTGCAGAGTAACCATTAGCATACACATTGTACGAGTTTCTGTCTAAGACGAAGAATACTTTATTCATTAATAAAAGTACAGACAGTGCCTTTAAACAAACAAACATAATCTCTTTTCTTTGAAACATAGTCGTTAAGTTAATGTGTTCCTCACCAAAAACACTACGTTATTCAAAACAAGTTACTTAATGATAAAGTATCCGCTCCACGAAAAATACATTCAAAGGTACTTACGCCATAATTGTTATTAGTTTTTGAATGTATTTCACCGATTTGTTTAGATTTATTTTATCCGCCTCGATTTTAGAGTGCGGAACAAATGGTTCGCCATGGTGGACGAAGGGAGAATAGATTGGGATGACAAGGAGCTCAAGGAAATATTCCGTAGCATCCTGATGACGACATGTGATATTGGTGCCATAGTAAAACCTTGGGATGTCTCCAGAAAGGTAAAACAGGCCTTGAAATAAAACCTGTTTTCCTTTTCCTAGTCTATCCCAGAACCTGATATCTCCTGATTCAGGTATATTAACCCCAAATGAAGAAGCAGGGAATTATATGTGTGTCCCACAATTCATAGCAATTGAACGCTTACTGAACAGTGACGTCATCCAAACTTTCAGTTGAAACAACTGACCAATCAACGTTCTCAAATGCGGTTTTTCAAACGTTACTATATCAATCCCTTCGAGCATCAATGTGCTTTGTGTATGTGATACACGATTGCACATAGCACCTTAGTGCTCTAAGGGACCGAAACGTTCCTGCATACTTACAATAACGTCATAATGTTCTACTCGGGAAACAGATTCTAAAAAAGTCATAGACTTACTTCTGCATCTGTTTCAATATGTACTCTAAGTTTTGTTCTTTCGATTAATGTTTAACTTATATGTATTAAAATGATGTGCATTTTGAATAAAAACTGTCTAAACTAATGTTCTACTGAATTCATATTATGAAAGTACAGGAGCTGTGGGTGGACGGGATGTAATGTTTACGAAAATTCATCAGCGCTTAAAAATGTAATGAACTAATAAAGGAATAGCAAATTTCAAAAATATCAGCCAAATAACGTAAAGTGATCTGGTGACGGTCGATGTACGTTATTAGTACTGTAGTAACAATAAAAACGTTATTAGTATGACTACAGTGTTGATTTCTTTAATATCCGTAAAGAATATATATACCTTTGTTGGAGCTAAATTTCAAATTATACAGACGACAGATAAAGATTTTATAAGCATTTTTCCGCTTTTTGAACACCCCTCGTATATCTATAAATTACATGTTTCTTAAATCCGGTCAATTGTTTCAGAACCATAGCATATGTTTGCCTGAGTTCAACTGGAAAAGCCATTTAATCATGTACTCTTTCTTTAAGAGTGTAAGTAGGTTATATAGATTGAGATGAAAACAATTTAGAACCAGATAGGAGCTACTAACAAGCCTGGTTGCGTTCGGTGCCGTTAAACAGTAGGCTATCCAAGCCTTTGATATCTCCCGCATTTGGTCTGTAAAAGGCAGGGGAAACTTTGTCAGTCTCACAATTCAAGGTTATTTAATGCTTACTACAGTGTGACGTCATTCAACTTTCCCTGAAGCAAGTAACCAATCAATTAGTCATTTAGCAACTGATTAATTACTCCTGGGCAGAGGAACATTTGATTATATTTTTCTAATTCGTGGGTGTTGAGCTTTTATGATTATTTTTCTCTACTGTGAAAGTAATTAATGAGGGTATCTCCATATAACTTTTAAATTAAATAACAAATAATTGTACAATTCGACTTTCATTACCAACGTTGCTTTTGAAATATAGCTATAGCTCCTACATTTCTAAACGAAGATCTTGAACAATTTCAATCGCGACACTTTTAACCAAATTATTAAAATATCTCCATTACTTGCGTGCAGGTAGCTGATCTCGTCATGACGGAATTCTTCGACCAAGGTGACAAAGAAAGATCGGAGTTGAAAATTCAGCCGCAGGTAAATAGTTAGATGAAAACGATGGGATGGAAAAATTGTCATTTGAAGCATTGATGTTCATAATGAGTGTTTAAATGAGAACTATACCCTCATTTTTAATAGCCACTGGTTATTAGTCATACATGTATGTAGAAATAAAGAAATATGGATATGTACATGTATAATATTTATATATTCGCTAGATAATGATTATGTTAATTACTGTGTCACAAATACCACGTTTAGCATGTTCAATTATTTTTCACATAAAACTCTGAAAACTTCGATTCCTAGCCAACATCCTTAGATAGTTTCCTTAAACATATCTAAATAATACCATGGTAGTTATGTTTATATTTTGTTGTTTATTATCTTCACTAGTTAGATAAGACGGAATAAGTCTCATAAAGTCGCATGGATACTATTTGTTTAAAAGGCATTTGAAGCATACTGCACGCCATCGTCGGATACTCACGAATTATCCATTCCGATACTCTCCATTCATTATGGACGGAGTTTATCGGAATTGACACCGGGAGTATCCGACGATGTCTGCACGCGTATTGACGACATTTACTGTTTTTCCCCAGGCTCACATGGACAGGGAAAAGCAGGACCAACTGCCAGCATTGCAACTAGGATGGATTGACGGGATCTGCAGACCGTTATATACAGTATGTACACGTTTATCAATATTCATGTAATAGTTTGAGCCGGGTCCGGCTAGTTCAGCTGGTGACGCATCCAACTGCCAGTCCAGGGGTGGTGAGGTCGAACCCCTGTCCAGTCAACCTCTGTTATAATTGGCCACGAGTCCCATGGACAAATATTAGGTTCGCTGAACGTGGTTATTTAACTGTATTACTGTTAACCATGACGGAAGATCCCATACAAACAAAACAATACAAAATGACATAATAAGTGTCATTTACATATGCCACTATATAATACATAATACTTATAGTCACAATTAAGCTGTTTATATCCACCATTATAATCATACAGCAAACAGCGCTCCATTATACACAGAATGAAATAAAATATTTTTTGAGATTGTTTAAAGGCTAATTAAACTTCCGAAATTGTCATTTTTGTTATAATTCAATGTTGCTTTTCGATACAATAGCATGTTTATTTGACTACTGAGAAAATTTGCTATAAATTGTTATGAAGGGGTTTTGTTTACAAACGTATGGTTGTCTCCGAGAAACACCTTCGTTAAAAAACGGAGTCTCGAATTGTGTGCGGTCGGTAACTTATGCATGCACAAATCATTTTGAGAGAGTAGCTCAGCATTGTTGTATCGTAAGGGGATGTGTCAAGAAAGTATTAATCGGTTTGGTGCTGGAAAGTTTTTAAACACATCCATTTTATTCTCCAGCGAGCTTATTTATTGCACGTAATCGACGAATCGTTCTTAAAAAAAATTATTTTAGTAACTGTTTACATTTACCATGTCCCCTATATAAGTTATGGTACATGTAAATAGGTTGAAAGGTCAAACATTACCTTTTCAGTCATTATAACCATTGCAAATGTATATAAATATCGACTATTTGCCGCAATGTTCAGTTTGAAATAACTTTCTTTGATTAATTACCTTTACGTTAGGTACATAAATGGCTGACGGATAATTGTTATGAGAAGACTAAATCTTGAGTATTTATATTCACAACCTATATATTTGTCTTGGTTATTTGCCGTTATATTTCATACCTGTATGTCAATCTTGACTATTTTACTCTATATCCTAATATATACATAATTTAAATCCTGGCTATTCACCGCTATATCTAGTATGTTGACGTACATCTTTAAGTGGTTAAGTCGGTGGAGCGTTTGCTCCAAGGCACATAGGCCCTCTGCTCGATTCCCTGTTCAGGCCACGTTTGTGATTTTGAAATACTCATACAGTGGCTTTTTTTTAACAATGAACTATAAAAACATGTAACACTTGTCATGGATGTAAAACCGATATTGCTGTGTGCAGGTAGAGCACTATAATGTACACTTAAAATATATATCATTCAACTTTTAGTGATATTAGAACCAAAACTATGCCCATGCACGGAAACGATGTTGCTCTTAATACTCGAGAGGGTATGTAGCGGTGTGCAGGGATATATTGTAGATATTGAGTATCTTACATCAACGGACTTTACCTTTTCAAACGAAAATAAATCGACTGTTTTTGGACAAATGAACGATCTTGTGACTGAGGTTAATGAGAACACTGTTGTAAATATTTTAATCAGTTTGTAGCATGTGATTTCATTTTACCCACTCTTATAAATGTTATTAACTTACTTATCCAATCAGTGTAGTGTAGAAGCTTATGTTGAGCATGGCAATGCTCACTTTGTTTTATTCAATTACAATTTAAACTAAACTATTTAATTACAGAGTCTTGCAAAGTTCGACATATCTTTCTCTCCGATGTTAGACGGGGTGCTCGCAAACAGGTCTCGGTGGGAGTACCTGGACGCTGAACGATTAAGTAAACAAGCTTCGCGAGAATCATGTGTGTGACATTTTTGGATTCGATTAATCATTGAACACGTGGTAAACAACAACCAGACGACCCTTCAAAGATATTCATATGTGACGTCATTTCCGAATATTTGTTAATCTTTATGTGAAAAGAATTTTTAGTCGAAAAAACAAATCGATTTTAATGAGTTCGTTTAATACATTAATTATTGGATGACGTCATTTGTTAGTATTGCAATTTTAATTTAAATGAGTTCATTAGATTACTAAATTTGTGAATATGTATCATTATTGCAATTTTAAATCATTAAATACAGTGATGATTAGTGGATAGTTGTTACTATTGAAGTGTTAATTACTAGTGGATATTTGTTAATTTTGCAATTTTAATGAGTTCATGTATAATATAACAAGCTGATGATTGATGGGCATTTTGACATTATTAGAAGAGAAGATATTCATCTTGGCTTTAAGAAAAGAGAAGATAGACATACAACATTGTAAATAAATTTTATTTCGTTTTTTTTTATTCCACATACATTTTATATAATTTTTTTCTGCATTTATACACACGTACGCTACTAT
Source organism: Panopea generosa (assembly GCA_029582155.1). Taxonomy (NCBI): domain Eukaryota; kingdom Metazoa; phylum Mollusca; class Bivalvia; order Adapedonta; family Hiatellidae; genus Panopea; species Panopea generosa. Next base: position 69,885,696 of record CM055894.1, on the reverse strand, counting down.
CGTCAACACACTCAAGTTCTGTAAAAAGTTATGTTATAACTAGATGGCGCATTTATAAAGCTTAATTTAGCCCAATGCGAAGATACTTAAACTTAAATAACAGCTCATGCCTTCAAGATCAATGTTTCAATGGTTTAGTTTCTGCATAGATATCAGTTAAATACCAATATAAACTGAAAGGATAAAGAAACTCCGACTGAATTTCAGAGCCACATTTGTAAACTAACGTAAGCGATCTTTATTATTGTAGCTTTTGTATGTAAATGTGTTTCATTGATGAAAAGTGATCATATTGACAAAACCATTAATTACGTACATATTCTAAATTGTAGATATCACCTTCAACAGATTGATGATGTGATTCTCAAATTCACTCGGTGTTTCTTATGTCTTTTAGTATGTTTTAACTGGAACCAATTAATACTATTTTATGTTTCAAGTACAGTACTGTTTGTTTTTATGTGTTATTTACCAATTGTTAAGAAATTAAAATTCTGTCAATGTATTGATATGACTTATTAATAAATAATACCGTTCTAACTTATAAGTTGTTACATTGTTATAGTACTAAACGATACATGTAGCCTACTGGTCTCTTTCAACTTACAAGTCTTGATATCTTAAAAATCATGAATGAAACTTCCCACCTGTTTCTTGATTACTGTGGACGTATTTAGTGATTTAACTGCTAATGTTACTTAGAGCTTGGGGTAGTGTTTTATGTTCACGCATCTTTAAAGAAGCCAAGGAATTATATAGATACACCCGGCAGTGGCGAAATGATTTTTTCTCTAATATTCACATCAATCAATATACATTAAGAAAATTGTAACATATCAGAGCTACATTATTCTCAAACTATTGCGAACTATTTTTACAGTTTTGGAACATGTATGTAAAGGTATTTTATTTATTATTTTGTCAATATGATCATTATTATTTACAAAATCATAATGAAATAAATTTACATTAAACAATTAAAACTGCAATTATCGCTAAGAATAGTTTAATAATGAAGTTCTGAATTTCAGAATATATATATTGTGAACTTTTATAGCGATGGATTTCCTTCCTTGAAATACACTTATACTGTCAGTACCACACACATTAAATATCAAATTAATGGAACACTGGCCTTGGTTTACTAGTCTAGTAATAAATAAGTAATTAATAATTTATACCTGACGGAAATTTACAAGACATGGAATGTATGAAGGAAACTATTCGCTCACTGTATAAATATATAAATCTACCAATTTATACAGAATTGAACGAATGTTGGATTTGAATGAACATTAGAATACAACCTGAAAAACAAATTAAGGCGTATCTGTTTGGAATGCAATATGACGATGACAATGTTTTTTTTATGAAGATGATGATCACAACGGTGATGATAATAATAATAAGATGATGGTGATGACGATGATGAAGATTATGATAATATTGGTTATGATGATCATGATAAGGGGGTGGGGGGAGTAATTACGATGATAACTATGATAATGCTAAGACAACAATAAACTAAATATTAAATTAAAACCAAAAAAATAATTCGGACATCAGTATTGCCGGACAGCATTCAATATAATAGTGTTTTGGAAAAAACAAAACAATATACAACGGGCAATTTCTTTGTAAAACATGATCGAATGCTCATTGAAAGACGATTAAAATAACTATGTACAAATAAATAAAACATCTTTAAATATAAATTGTAAAGCTCAAACATGGACTTCGACCTAAGATTATTTATATTTCGAGTTATAGTATCGGCTCAAAATATAAAAAAATGAAGTCGCAATAAAAGTTATTAAAAAGGGTAATTACTATTTTTTCCTTTCAGAGGCAAGCATATTTTTTCCGATTATTTAACAGTAAACCTAATGTGTTTAAAAAAGTTATTTGAAAAAGAATTTGCAAAAAGGATATGATTTTGAGTTCGAGTCCAAATATCTTATATAAAAGGTTGATAGATATAGCACCAGAAACACATAAATATACTTAACGAATCTTAAAAACGCAAGTATGGCTACCGTATAAAATCTAGATGTGACATGAATGATAAACAAAGACAAAACTGTCTTACCTTATTTTTCAATTTTTTTCCAACAATGCCATCACTTTAAAACACAAGTTTTACATATTAATTGGGATCGACATATGTGAGCCGATCAAAATGATAGCAGATCTGGGATATTAAATATATTCAACATTCCAAAACTTGCGTTTTTAAAGATTTCAGGTATAGTATATGGCAATATTGTAAATAAACCAATTTGATAGTATAGTCTTGATCAACCTTTTTATAAACAACATCTAGTGGAATTACCTTAAACCTGTTTAAAATATATTATATATGTGTTTGGTTCCACAAGCTGTCACCAATAATGATTATTACTGTTGTTCAGGACTTTTTTTTAAATAAACCAACAAATAACGTTTTGATAAAAATCTTTTAAACCTTTCAGCGTTTGTACATTTAGGTCACACAGTTTGAATTTATATGATATGTGGTGGCGGCTCATAATTCTCATATTATTTTCTTGTGGAACCGCTTACGATTTCATAAGAAAAATGAATGTATTAATTCATCCAATTAGTGCAAAAAGGTCTCTAGTGTTTGTGTATATATAAAGGAAGGCAAATTTTAGCACAATACATTATATTTTTGGCAATTGTAGGAAACATAGTTTCATTAGATTCTAATATGAGAATAAATTACTACATGAAAAATAATTTTATGCTTCTGTACTCATATTATGGTTTTATATGGAAGTTATAGTAGAATGTCCTCATATGAGAATAATATAAAAGTAAAACCAAGCTCCATGTGATTATCATCATGACAAACCATAAGACTTTAGTAAGACACATATGCCACTTTGGTATTATGAATATTATATGTGGCTTCAGTCTTTGTACATTGTAAAAACTGTAAGACAGCGTGCATTTTCCAGGATATTTTCCACATCTATGCTAGGATTTAGGTTTTATTTCAGCATACATATTGGGGAAGTTTTTGGTAGCTTTATCCGGTGCTTGATCACAGACACTTGTATGCAGTTCGATAAAAAGTCCTCGTTGATATGACATACATAACCCTGCAATGATAATATGTATAACATTTCACATACATAAATATGTTAATTAAAATACCATGATTATTTATATAATAATATTGCGTGACGAAATACTATTACTACTAGCTTTTGAAATATCATTTTGTTTAAAACCACTCTCACCAATATTGATTCATAACTATGTAACTATTGTAACATCACAGTGCATGCATTGAAAATGATTGAATATGACGATGAGCTATGATGCTCAAGTCGAAAAGATAAAATCTCTGTTCTGTTCTGATAATATATACATTTCTTATTAATAAACAAATCAATAAAACATACATCAATTTTGATAATATTTTGCAAATATCTACATAAAACTTGCTTATTAAGCAGTCTTAATATTTGCTAAACCTACAATTATTTTTAGTTTCATAACCAAATATACCACTGATTTCAAAAATAATTTAAAACGTATATTCTTCCTTAAATGCGTTTATTTTGCAGAAAACTTACTAATCTAATGGTCAATAATTGCACTTTTATTTTAAGCTTGCATCAAATCGGAGATATATCTGAGCAATAAAAGAACATGACAAAAGAAAATATATTTTGTAAAAGCATTGTTTTCTGGTGATGTATTCGGAAACATTTCATCATTTTAAAAGAGAGAATTTATCAGTAGATTACCAGCCATATAATTGCCAGTAGTTATATAACTAAAATAAAGTAAATTGAAAATAATGCATTCATCATAAATAATATTAAATTTTGAAACTACGCCATTCTATTTTTAGATGGAGCCTTCCGTATTAAGGAAGTTTGTGTTTGTAGAATGACAGCAGATTTATCTATTACATAATTATAAATAAACTAGATATCACAGTTAAGTGTGTTATACTACTGTTCGTTCCGAAAGAGTAAATGGGAATGGTTTGGACAGTCAACCAAAATGTCGAGATCGAGTCGTAACTACATTGACTTGTATAAGCAATTTGATTTGCCAACACAGTATCAGAGCGTATTGTTCTAATTTATTTTGATATATCTTGTGTTTATTCTATATTTTTATTTATTAATTTTTGTCGCGAGATGAAAAATAACTAAAAACTACATTCATAATTAGACTGAGGATATTTGAACCTGAGTTTAAGATCGTACTTGTTTTGTTTTTTCAAGATACTGTAGTTCGTAACTGGAAAGGATTACAGTAACTAAATTTTACCTTTTACCTCTACATTTTTTTAGAGCGCGTGGTCCAGTTTTAGAGCATCGAGCTTAGGATCCGAGGATCATGGGTTCGATCATCAACCACGGTTAAGAGTAGTGTCATTGATAAAGATACTTTATCGCCATATGCTTATTACAAAAATTATACACAGGGAAATTTCAAGCATCATTTGTTTAAGTTGTAAGAGCTTGTTTCACAATCGACGTAAAATAAATAAGTTTAAAAGAAAAACATTACCTTGACTCTACGCAGGTCTTCCATTTCCATGGTCCACATTTGGTTGCTACTTCCTGACGGTGTAGTTTGCGATACGTTTGTGTATACGGCTTTAAATAAGTTTTATAGTTGCATTCTCTGTAGTGTAAACAAATACATTAGTTGTCAAACAAAACACATAGCATTCGAGGTAAACAGTCAACACAATAACATGAATAACAACTATACTGTGATATAATATTCGTAATGCAATGCAATGCAAACACAAACACAAACATTGGTGATAATATGGGTCACTATAATGCAACGGTCCGTAAAAAAATACTGGGGAGCTTTGCGGCAACCCTTAGTGTAACAAAATCCCTTAGTGCAACAAAATCTAATTTTGTTACACTAAAGATCATAACCGCAACCCTTGGTGTATCACACATATTTTGCTACATTAAAGGGACAATATGCTTAATATTGTTGTAATATGTAACACAATTTCAGATATCATCTTCTTTATAATATCTTAACATATCATCATGGCAAATTTCACAATTTACAAAACTCATTTACACTAAGGGCTGTGGTTATAACCAACTCTTAGTGTAACAAAACTTGATTTTGTTACTTAGTGCTTTTTGTACATTAAGGGCTTTTGTTACACTAAGGGTTGTGGTTATAACCAACCCTTAGTGTAACAAAACTTGATTTTGTTACTTAGTGTTTTTGTACATTAAGGGTTTTTGTCACACTAAGGGTTGCGGTTATAACCAACTCTTAATGTAACAAAACTTGATTTTGTTTAAATTGGGTTAACGGTGCATCAGACCTCACTCTTCCCCGTGTTGTGACATCATAAAACGAGACAGTGTAGATAAGGTTGCCCCAACAGACTATCATCGTACAAATGCGTCAGTATTTACATATGGATGATGCACAGGACAAATAAAAACATTAAATATTATGTTAAACTGATATATTAGAGAAGGCGTGAATTTCAAGCTTAGTTTTGTGCCGGCTGACACATTGACATCATAAATATAAAGACCACTTTCTGAACGTAGAAAACGCAAATGTGAACAATCATGATATAATTGTCTTTAATGTTGAAATAGATAATTAATGTGAAATTTACTAATACATTTCGGTCAAATATCGTTTATTTGCAATGATTTATAAATCATTAAGCTGGCATACATCTGTGTTTGTGAAATTGATATTGGAAGTAACATTGTGCACAATCTAAAGTTCTGATTTACAGTATGCGCTGATGAAACAATTAGCGTTTTTTTTTATTGTTCAACGGTTTATACAATATTTAAAAGTTTATGTCATTTTAAGGGAGAAAATAATCATATAGTTATGGTGACGTATAAACAATATGAATTTACCTTTTTTCACATCGAGATCCTTTGAAACCTGGTCGACAGCGACATCTCTTGTTTCTACATCTGCCTCCATTAAAACAGTGTGTTTGGCATTTGGTTTTCCGTTTCTGCTTATGACACCAGCGACCTCTATATCCGTCCAAGCATGCGCATGTGTTGTTCTCGGCACATATACCACCATTTTGACATGGTTTCTTACACACAACTGAAATATTAATAAACTGTTTTATCAACTTCACACCACATGTATAGTGTCCAATATTTTAATTAGTAAAAGAACTGTCTACAACTAAACTCAATCGCTAGACTAAGTTTGAGCTCAACTCAATCCGAATCGTAAATGAGAAAGAAGTCAATTACTTGCGGAGGAACATGTTTATTGAAATGGGTCTTAAGACTAATTCAAACAAGCAGGTAATTTTACAATGAATACTAAAATATCAATTATAACTAAGGTTGTAAAGAGATATATTTTAAAACTTACAGTTTTCACATAAAGGACCGCTGTATCTGCGTTTACACTGACATATACCTGGGTATAAACACCTGCCGTTATTTTGGCAAGGTGGATAACATATAGGTTTATGGCATTTGGAACCGCCGTAACCCCGTGGGCATGAACACATGTTAGGGGCTACACAACGGCCGCCATTAAAACACCCTCGCCGGCAAACAGCTGGAAAGAAAGTAACGAAACGTTACATTTAATACAAACGTATGGGGCTTGTTTTGTGCATAAAAATAAGCCAATTTCAAAGTATTATACTATAAACTTTTTCAGCAATGTCTTAGAAAAGTACTTGTTAAATTTATAAATGGCATCCCCGTCCTTATTTCTCTGTACTGATTATACAGTACCTCTATTTAAGTACACACAACCCAACATTGCAATCTACATGCAGCTATCAATTTTCCCACGTTCACATTTTTCACAGGAAATGAGTTCTACATAAGTTCACATTCGTTTTACAAACTTGTGCTTAAGATTAAAGAATTTCTCAAAACAAGTTTCCTGGATCATTGATTCTGCATTTGTTTGATGGATTATCTATCTTCTAAAACGTCTCCCACCTTACCAGTGCCAGACTTTTATCGCCAAATACTAGATTTTTTATTGTTTCCCAATTAATTACTTACGTCTATATGGAGGTTTGCGCAATGTTTTAATGCGCCTTGATTGTATCTTTATCTCTAGGCGGGAATTAATGAATGAAATCTCCAGTATGCCTTCACCAAATGCACTCAAATTAACAAGGAATTTTATTAGTTTTCATCAAACGAAGGTCTATTTTTCCTGTAGTAAACTCGCCAAGTTCTTTGTTTCGTTACTGATTACGTTAGTAACATTTGTGTATAATTACACGTCTTTGTAGAAATGTCTTTGTTATACAGCGTAGGCAGCTTAGATCAGCTAGCTTGTTTATAATACAATATGGCCTCGAGGCTGTATACTGAGCGGAACAACTACCCCGCCACTTTTGTATTTCGTCAAAATATTGAGTAACGTTATTAAAATTTGTATATGACAATTTCGTATTAATTTTACATATGCCTATTAAGACATTTTATACAATTACTCGTGCGCGTCTGTTTGGCACGAAATGCTTTTTTTACACGTGTTTTGATCCTTTTTGAGAAAATATTTGTAAAATGTCGGGTGACGGGTTAGCTGTTCCGTTCAGTATATAACATGTATTCATGCTCAACTCAAAATTCGTTCACAAATAAAGGTAACAATATTTGACTCAGACTCGAATTTGAAAATATTAATGCAGATTCAATGGAGAAAATTACTGTGTTATATTTGTTTTTAGTTGAACATGCAATTTTGAGCTGAGCATGGACAATAGTTTTATAACCCCGGACCATGATGACTTTGTGTTGTTCTATTTCCACGATATCAAAATATATTATATAGCGTAAAACTTACGGATTGAACAATCCCTGCCGGTGTAGCCTTTTAGACATTTACACTTGTCGTGTCGAATACATTTTCCTCCGTTACGACAAGGTAAAAGACATATTGCTGAAGAAAAAATGTTGTTGTAGTGTATTATGTGTCGTTCCAGCAGTTAGAGACAGCTGTTTGATATGCTGACACATTGACGTATCATACCACGAATACATGTTATGATGGCACGGTGCCGATGCCTAGACAGTCATATCACTAGAACATTTCTTTGAACATCGAAGTCTTAATCACGAATGCACACGAAAACATGTTAGGATGGCACAGGGCCGATGCCTAGACAGTCATATCACTGCAACATTTCCTTCAACTTTTTACAAAATACCATTAATGTAACTGTCTTAAGCAGCAGAGGCTGCTATCTTACGGAAGTTAATATCAAAGCTAAAATCATAGCATACATCATTAAATAATTTAAATCAATATCAAATTAAATAAAATATACAAACAGTAAGAAAGTGTATGCTAAATAAAATGACCCTTTGGTATTCTATAAAAATTGGACCACGTTAACACTATAAACAAAAGTTTGACATAAGTCATAGACATAGGCATAGTTGATTCATAAGTGTAGTTCATTTGCACAAAATACAATAAACATTTGCATTTTGCAAACAAATATATGATAACACTCAAATAGAAATGAACAAACAATTTTAGAAAAACAAAATTTAAAATAACTATTTGTGTTTAGTAATATTTATGGATTTAAATTTTCTAAATCAATTCTATTTTTCTTTTAACCCAAAAGCATTTGAAAAGTACTTTGAGATAGTGATGAGTTCATGCTTATCCGATGTGGACATAGTTATGTTAAAACTTAGTGAAGAATTGGATCTCTTATCCAAACATCTTTAAACTATAGAAGTCAAAGATGTTCATATATTAGACATTTAAAACGAAACAGAAACTCATCTTCAATTACACGTACAATTGCTTTATGACACAATAACGGAAAGTTGTAAAAGTATCCGACTATCAAGACCCGTTTATCTCCCGAATCCTTTTTCGATCATTTTGACAGGAGCATCTTAAATCTGTTAATGCCTTCTTCAATTTATATGATAAATCGAAACTTAGATATGACTCAGTATTAAGCAATGGCTTGAAATGTTGATAACGACAGACTTTTGGCTATGATCTGAATATTTCCTTGTCATTTCTGTAAAGTAAACAATCACTAATGCGCTACTTAACATTGTGATGTATTCCCTATCAACATAATTCGAAAGTAAGTATGCTTCAAGACGATAATCAATGTTCATAAACCTTATGATCGATTGTATTGAAAATAGAAAATTTTGGTTTATGTTTATTCTGATTTTAATATTGTATATAAATGAAGTATATTTCCTATCCATGAACATATTGTTTTATATTTTACGTATACTGCACTATATAATTACATCATAGTAATAGTCATGTCATAGTTTAACAGATAGTCCATGCTTATAACTGTATATACTGATAAAAACCTTTAAAGGTGCATATAACAACATCTTTAAGACCTGAGCATAGCCACTCACACCAAGGGTAGCAGGATCGATTTTATCCTCAACAAAATGGGTTCTTTAAAAACAACAATGGTCATACTTAGTAATGGTTCTACCAAGGAAACTATAGCCATGAAAGTTCTGAGTTTACATCACAATCGAACTAAGATAAATTAGTATAAACAGTGTTCAAAACTCACGTTCGCAAGCTGGTGGCATATATCCATAAGGACATGTACAATAGCCTGGCTGTATACATTGCCCGCCATTGCTGCATCTGGGTGAACATATTGCTGCAATAACAAACACTTACGGTTGAATGTGGTACAAATTACGTAATGGAAGCTACAGTGAGTTCAGAGAAACGTTATATTCCTTAAAGAGAGGTAAACGGATGACCAAACAACGGCATTTCCTAGTTGTTTTTCTAACCAGAAATGTTTTTTTTACAAGGTATGATATACATACTAAGATACTTTTTGATCAACCAGACAATAGCTTAGCGAGATCACCAAGACACAAGCCAAACTGTAACAGTATACGTCCAACAAGAGATGCAACATTCAAACGAAATATGCATTGCAACAGCACAAACACAATCAGTACATAGAGTACTCAAAGTTATAAAGCAAATCATACAAACATTCAGGAGAATTTACCAAACAAGAGCATTTTCCAGTTATCTAGCTATTTGGAAAGTGTTTTTCACAAGGTATGATATATATATATATATAAACATAAAAAAAACTTACAAGCATCAGGAGAAGTGATAACATGGGTAGCCACCTAGTAACAGGCAATAGCAAAAGCATCAACCAACTAAAAATGGTTTAATGAACTGCTTGTATATTTTGATTTAAGTAATCCATCCTACATCTTTAAAAGTAAGAAATGATTGATCGATTCAAATATTAAAACGCTACGTAGAGGATGAGAAACATTTTGCATCATGACGATAAAGGGAATTAAGAGTTAATTCAATAAACGGAAATATCTGTATTTTTATATAAGCTCTAAACATGAAATTTGGACTCCAGTGCTGGCTATAACTTTCTAGTTACTCAGTACACTAATTTTTTCCAAAGAATAAGACATTCACAGGACGGATTACTTAACTTTTGTTGACAACAACCATAGTATATAGATCAATCACAGGACGGATACTTAACTTTTGTTGACAACAATCATAGTATATAGATTAATCACAGGACGGATTACTTAACTTTTGTTGACAACAACCATAGTATATAGATCAATCACAGGACGGATAACTTAACTTTTTTTTGACAACAATCATAGCATATAGATCAGTCACAGGACGGATTATTTAACTTTTGTTGACAACAATCACAGTATATATAAGTCACAGGATGGATACTTAACTTGTGTTGACAACAATCACAGTATATAGATCAGCCACAGGACGGATACTTAACTTGTGTTGACAACAATCACAGTATATAGATCAGTCACAGGACAGATAAATTAACTTTTGTTGACAACAATCACAGTATATAGATCAATCACAGGACAGATAACTTAACTTTTGTTGACAACAATCACAGTATACAGATCAATCACAGGACGGATTACTTAACTTTTGTTGACAACAATCATAGTATATATATCAGTCACAGGACAGATACTTAACTTTTATCGACAACAATCACATTATATAGATCAATCACAGGACGGATTACTTAACTTTTGTTGACAACAATCATAGTATATAGATCAGTCACAGGACGGATACTTAACTTTTGTTGACAACAATCACAGTTTATAGATCAGTCACAGATCGGATACTTAACTTTTGTCGACAACACTTATAGTATATATATCAGTCACAGGACGGATACTTAACTTTTGTCGACAACAATCATAGTATATATATCAGTCACAGGACGGATACTTAACTTTTGTCGACAACAATCATAGTATATAGATCAGTCACAGGACGGATACTTAACTTTTGTCGACAACAATCACAGAATATAGATCAATCACAGGACGGATACTTCACTTTTGTTGACAACGATAATAGTATATAGATCAGTCACAGGACGGATTACTTAACTCGTGTTTACAACAGCCGTATTATATAGACCAATCACAGGAAGGATAACTTAACTTGTGCTGACAATAGCCATAGTATTTAAAACAATTTTCTTAACTTGTGTTGACAACAGCCATAGTTTTTAGACCAATCAAAGGACTGATTACTTAACGTGTGCTGACAACAGCATATCTTAATCTTTGACAGAAACAAGCGCACTAAACAATAGATTTTTTTTTCGAGATGCTTATTTAAAGCAACACATCTACGTTTAAACTTTTTTGAAAAGTTTTTCAATTGGGTTGTGAGCACATTTCCCATACATAAATATATAGTCAGTGAGCTGTATATGTGCTAACAAACACTATCCAGAACGCTTTCGAATTATAAAAAAAGATGTCCAAATTATAAAGCGTGACAAACGCTTTATAAATTATTTTTAAATTGCTGAGGATTCCAACTTGGCTTCAAATTGAATTATGCGAGTCGTATTAAAAAACTTCACGTTTTAGTGTGTAGTGTACTTTACCTGCCTTGAAAGTCATTTTGACATTTTTTTTTGACTCGGGTGAGTTACACGCTTGTTTTATAAAGTGTTAGTCACGCATTATAATTTTGGCATCATTTTGTACGGGATTGTGTTTATATGCTCATATATAGCTAATTGTTCGTATGTTTGTATGGGAAATGTGCTCATAACTCAATTAAAAAAAAAAATTTAAAAGTTCAAACGTGGATGTGTTGCTTTAAATTAATCATTATGTTATTTATTTTCAATTTATTAAATTAACCAACCTGTTTCACATGATCTCCCCGTATAACCAGTTGGACACGTGCACACCCCTGGTGCGTAACAACGTCCACCATTTAAACAGTTCGGAAAGCACGTTGCTAAAACGTAAATATTCTACTGTAATATATATTCTCAGAAAATCAATAACAATAAAAATATATTTAAGCAAACAAAGGACAATAATAAGATATTCAGACAAACAGAGGACAATAAAAATATATTCAGAAAAAGCAAAGAACAGTCAAATGATATTGACTAAATATACTGAAAAGCCACTACTTCCCGATCATCTTCGTTTAGTAAAAGATGATACAGGAAGATTCGTTAAAGTGGTACACATTATCGATTAAAAGTCGCTTTCTTGCAAAACATCTAAACGAAGATTTAATATGATGTAATCTTTCAAGATGACATTTATGAAGTATTAAATTACAGTTACAGCTTCAATATGGATATCGCAGAGTTCGTATCAGTCAATCGCTTACACATGTTTTCAGACATACGAGTATTTGTTAAGAGGATGGAATTATAGAGACAAACATTCTTCAGAATAGTGTCATTGTTTAAACTTATTTATTTTACTTCGATTGTGAAACAAGTTTAACAACTTAGGCAAATCACACTCGAAGTTTTCCTGGTTAGAACCAGTAATAAGCACATGCGGAAAGTGTTTTGCTCAAGGACACCACACATAGCCGTGGCGGAGGATCGAACCCACAACCATCCAATCATGGGTTCGGTGCTTTACCACTGGACCAAGCGCTATGTATCATTGTTTTAATTAAAAATAGTAGTGACTTTAGTTTATCCCAGTACCTGATATCTCACGAATAAGGTATATTTACCACCAATGAAAAAGCAAGGAATTCTATGTCTGCCACACAGTTATAGTAATTGAACGTTTACTAAACTGTAACGTCATTCAAACGTTCAGTTGAGGCAACTGACCAATCAATGTGCTCAAATGTGGCATTCCCACCATTGCTATTTTCCGGACCAAACAGGAGGAGCTGGGTCCGTACTACAGACTAGTACATGTATTTACCCGCAGCTCTATAATAGTTATTCACTTACTATGCCGTTATGGTTATCAACTATTTGGTATATTTATATGGATATGCACATATTGTTTTAGTTGGCTAACTGGTTAAGTATCATTTAACTAGTATTCTAAAGTAACATGTGAAAATATATCAACAACTGTAAGTTTGATATTCGTTTTTCATCTTTCGATATGTATGCATGTAGCTCTTCAAGATTAGAGGCTGACAATAATTATTCTAGGGTAAGTTTCAGGTTGAATATTGAAATACGAAATACGAATATCAGGCTAACCTTAGACAGCCAGCTTTATTAAATTTTAGAAATAGCATCCCATTGAAATCTTTATCAAAATATAACTTTTTTCGTTATATTTTTTCAACAATAATATAACTTCTACATATAATTTAACAACTTCAATGTTACAATAATGAAAAATCTACTGATACATGTAATTTAACACTTTCACTCCTACAATAATGCAAATTCTGTTAATAAATTAACAATTACAATGTCAAATAATTCAAATTTTATTTATAATTTAACAACTTCAATGCTACAATGACGCAGACTCTATTACTAATTGAACAACCTCGCTGCTAAAATTATGCAAATTTCATTTCCAATTAACAACTGCACTGCTACAACAATTCAAACTACATTTACATTTTAACAATTTTATTGCTGCATTAATGTAAATTTGTTATAATTTAACAACGTCATAGTTACATGTATACTTAAACTAATTTGTATGTTTGTTAATTGAACGAATAACATTGGTTTAAACCAACATCAATACTACAATAATAAAGTTTCTATTTACAATTTACCAGCTTCACTTCTACAGCTATTCACATTCAAAACATTCACTGCCGCTACAACAATGCAAATTCGGTTTACAATCTAACAGTAATGAACATAATGTGGACACTGCTATAGCTTTACATAATTATCTAAAGATACCAATGCTTGTTGTTTAAGTTATATCAATTTTAAACGGATGTTCAAGTATTGAAAAGTAAGCAGCACAAACTAGTTTAAAAGTATTGCTTTCTTGCTGTAATTAATTTTTGTGACATTTTTACCGACTGCTTGAAACCAGAATTATGTGTTCGTGACTTTAGTGTAATAATGACTTAGTGTCATACCAATGCCACAGGTAGGTCCAGCGAATCCTTGAGGACATAAACAGTTACCGCCCCTGGAACAAGTCCCTCCATTATTACATCCGGGTTTGCACGTTACTGCAAATATAATACACCATTCTTTTATTGAAAATTATCTTGCAAAACTATCGATCAACACTTGCTTCTGTAAACAATATAAATGTATTACTATAGTTATGAAGTTATTAGTATAGAAAATGTGCATAAATAACATGTCAAATATTACAATATTCAATGTCTTTAATTTGTGTTCAGTCTTCATACATTCCTATTCTATATTAGCTCATTTGTATTTAATAATTCTCGATTTATATCGTATATAGTTTCATTTCTATTTTTCATTTTCTCATTTGTATTTAATACATGTAACTACTGAATTGTAATGAATAATTGTTGTTTCTTTTCTATGTTGTTTTATTTATGCTCAAAATGTAGTCATTAAATTGTTGTTGTATTTTTATTGTTTGTTTACATTTACATTTAATTTTTATATTGTAAATTGCCTCATTTGTATTCAATATTTCTTTATTAATGTTCTATCCGCTGCTTTGTATTTTAGTATTTCCATGATCTCTTTGTTACAATGGATTTCAATGATTAATAAAAACAGTATATCCGCTTCCCTGAATTGTACAGGATCCTAAATGTGATAATACAACACGCGATTGTAAGTGCAAATATGTCTATCTGTGAAATTAATCCCATACAAAAGATATGTCGTAAAATTTGACTAATGAAATCCTTTGTAACAACGTAAACAATACATTTATACAAATGAATACAGATGAAAATGACATATACAATACAAATATATCCGACTTAGAATTATAGACATGTACTCGTAAGTTGATATATATGTGAGTAGTATTTAACACAAATAACTTGTTTCCAGTCTTAATGAAATGAAATTATAATACAATTACTAAATATGGAATGTAAATAAACAGTATACAGAAAAGAATGAAAAAACATGTTAGCACAAATGAATAGAAATGAAATATTCTACAATATAAATCGACAATTATTAAATATAAATGTTAAAATGTTGAATGGAAATGTAAAAGAGGAAAAGTATGCAATAGAACAATATAAAATGAATATCAACAATTATAATAAATTAAAAGCAAATGCACATCATTTGACACGCAATAAAATAAAAATAAACAAGTATGAAGATGCGGGGAAAAGATTCTATAAAAGTCATAGTCTTACGTTTGCATCCATTTCAATATGTACTTTTGTTAATGCGATTAATGTTATATGTATTAAAATGCTTTACATTTTTAATAAAATATTGTTTTGCACAACAAACTACACTGCTTCTAGTATGTGTTTAAGATAATATATCACATCTATTCTTTTTACGTACAATGACACCACTTTTCTCGCACCAACTCTGGAATTTAAAATTTTATTTTCAATTCTCAATTCTAGTGAGTAAATTGGAACCGAAACTACACGAACGCCCATCAGGTTAAGAAAAAGGAAAGAGTGAGGTTACTTAACGCGGGACAGTAGTGTAGTGATATAGTATTAGTTGCTCTCGCCAGAGGTTGTGGGTTCGATCCTCGACTCGACCCGATGCTTCGCTATAGAAAACACTCAGTACTGGTTTTACCCAGGTATCGGACTCCACAGCAGTTCATATAAGCTCTGAGATGTTTTCGCAATCGAGCTAAAATGAATTAGTATAAACTAAAAACTTGCTGAAATGCTATAAAGCATGCAGATGACGTCATACCGGAACACGATCGGATAAAGCACCATCTCGTTTCCTCGCTGTTGTACCCGGAGTATACACAGTGGCTGATTATGTCGTTACCACAGTACAGGGTTCGAGTCTGTACACCTCGACCGCAACTCCTACTGCATTGGGACCATTCCGTCCATTCTGCAAGTTCATCTTTCTCTTCAATCGTTGTTAAATCTGCACGGATAACGTGTTGGATACATATAAATGAAGATAAAAGAGGAGCTATATTGGACAGTATACTACT
The DNA here is from genome assembly GCA_029582155.1 of Panopea generosa. Lineage (NCBI taxonomy): Eukaryota > Metazoa > Mollusca > Bivalvia > Adapedonta > Hiatellidae > Panopea > Panopea generosa. The sequence goes on along the minus strand of CM055894.1, from coordinate 69,869,290 downwards.
GATGGCTAAACAAAAATACTACCATCATTATCTTTACGTGTTAAAGTAAAGGCTGAACCAAGGTTTGAGGCTGTGGGTTCCATTTTCCAACATGCATTTCGGTGTGCCATTGAGTAAAACATAATTTGCAAGACACTTCATTCACATGCGTGAACAAAATGTATCCGTATATTCGAACCATACATGAACAACCCTACATGAGTAAGACACTTTACCGGTATACGGTTATTACTATATTTACACAAGAAGTGTCAAAACATAAGCTGTTTCACAATCGATGTAAAATAAATCAGAACTAAACTTTTAAAATCATATTCTCGTGATATAACCAAATACTTCGGTATTCAACAATACTCGTTATGTTAATATTTTATACAATTCATTCTACGTATATTTTGACGATTTTACATAACTGGAAAACTATTTTGAAATACAAACTGTATAATTACAAAGAATTTTGTTTCGAAAAACAGTCCTTAAATAATTCATATAAAGATCTTTGTCTTCTTTAACGTATTTTTCAACTTAATTCAAACAAATTTTGTGATTTTTAATACCTTTCGGTTTATCGGTTGTTGTTTTCCTATGTACTTTAATAGTTGTTTTTTTTGCTCCGAAAATATCTTCATCGATTTCGTTATTTCCTTCATCTTTTATGGCTCTCTCCTGAAATGCCGTACATTATAAACGGTATAAGACAAATAGCTATGTATATTTTCACATTGCTTCATGGTGTTAAAGGGATTATATCAGGATTTTTTAAAATTTTAAAATTGAACAAACACATTTGTTTCTAATATATCACCCTAGATATACTCATTGACCCCGTATTGCCTAAATGATATTTATCTAAACATGCCATTATAAGGGTCCGCAATATAACATGTTGAAAAGGGATTTCCTAACTTGGGCTACGCGCCTAGGTTAGACTAGAACAGATTTCCTGCTTTAAATGGCAACATATTTTGTGACGTTTTAAATAGGTCACGGGATTTCATTTCCATTTCAATTTCACCCTTCATACATGTTTACACGTTATAAAATTTGTTATCTTAGAACGCGTACGAATGACGATATAAAAGATGTAAAGTAGTATATAAATACCGTCTATTTTTAGAATGGGGATTTCGTTTCAAGTTTACCACTCCGACTGAAACATCCATTTTATCACGTTTAAGCGGATTTGATATACCAAACCATTCGAATTTTATTTTTTTTATGATAATGAGATGCTTTTTATCCATTTTAAAATAACAATACCTTTTAAGACATTTATAACATTTTTTCGTGATATATTCCCTTTAAAATGAATATTTAATATTGTCATACATAAAGGGTTATTCTGATGACATACGGTAGCTTCTAATATGAAACACGTTTTGTTTGACAAAATTACTACAGGAGCAGCATGTATTTAATAATATTTGTTAGAAGTATCCATTGGAAACATATTGCACCCTAGAAAAGAAGGTTAAGCAGACGACTAGGTTATATCCAACACCTCTCACGTTCACGCGTACACTAACTAAAGGGATGCGTTCTGCTTTCGAACAATGCCGAATGAGCTCCATGATTCCATGAAAACAGAAATAATAACAACGATTTAACTGATAAATTGAATTATACTGAACAAAATAAAGATGATTTAACAGGTGAAATGAATATACCTGATACATTTCTCACAATATCGACGCAAAGGTTCCTTTAAAATTCAATTCTCTATCACTACTTCAGTATATGGCAGGAACAAATCCACACATGAATTACCTAACATCTTAAATTATATTTCACTTGTGAACTTAAATAAAGTACTGATACAGTCATTCCTATCCTGTCTTAAGCAACCAGTTAGGGAATGAGCAAAAGAGGCATATTAAGAAAGAGTGTTGCTTGATACATATTTATTTCCTCTGAAAGCATATAAATGGAAAATAGCAAATGTGGTTGGCTGCTCTTTCGAGAATATTTGCAGACGTTTAACTATATACAGTGCAATGTAGTAGAATTTCGATATTTCTGTTAATTATAAGACTTAGATCTATGTTATTTGTACAAGCAGTGTGTATTGTTTATCAAGGTACAGTCACCATTTTCAAAAAACTTGGAATAATTAAATAAGGACAATAAAACAAGTTCAAAGAACATTAACTCGTGACGGATTCCAGTTGACTGGCACGGACGAGTTGCATACCTTGATTAATTTACTAAATACTCTTACAACCAGAGTTGTTCAGGTAAATTGTGTTGGTTGTTTTATAATTAATATAAAGATACATAATCAATATCATAATACTACTAAGATGCTTTTTACAAAATATGTGGCAAGGATTCATGGGGCTGTCTAGTTTTTATATATACGATTAAAGCATCAGCACTCACTTTTTATTTTTGTAAAGATTGTTGTGCATTCAAGACAATTTTATAAAATATTTTTTGCCGGGCCCGATTAGCTCAGTCGGTTACGCGTCTGACTATCAATCCAGGGGTCGTGAGTTCGAATCCCCCGCCCGGCAACAGTCTCCGTGATGATTGATATACGACATTGTGTCTCATTATCATTCGTCTCTCACCACTGATTCAAGTGGGAAAGTTATCAGTTACTTGCGGAGACGGTGTGTGCTCGAGTACTGGTTAATCCCAGGAAACAGTGGTTAGGTTAACTGATCGTCTGTTAGCCCTCGATAGCATAAGAATGACGCTAAATATTCAATCAATTAATCAATCAAGACAATTTCTAATGCATTGTCTTGACTCATATGTGTTGTTGCTTTAACCATATTTCACCAATAAATGTACCATCTTATCATTGTCGATAAAAATAGTTTCTATAAATTCTAGAAGAGCACTTTTACAATACCTCCAATACATACATATATATTTTTTGTGTGCTAGTTGATTAAAAAGTCGCTAAAATGTATTAAAAAATCGGGGGAAATGAAGGAATGAAATAATACATTATAATTATGTATAGTTTTGTAATTTCTATACACAGTCTATACCAGGAGAAATTAATATCATCAATTAATATTACTAACGAATTCAATATTATACTAAACACTTTCTGAAGTAATGATACGTTGCTTATCGTTTTTCAGATTATAAGCATGTGTGTGTATTTGGTTTCGCTTATAGAGAATATCAGTCTCTGACACATGTATCTCCCATATCACGTCTCACTTCACAGTTGCGCCCCTTTTTCTTCATGGTAACACGATTCTTACGCTTAAAAAAGTCCTATGTAATTTTGTTTGAAATATTTTCAAACTATCTCATATTGGTTGTGATTTCTTGCTGCAAATCAGTAGAGCAAAAGCTGACATAGCATATACTGCAATAACACATCACTGGTGTTAAACAAGTAACTTTTATCGGATTTTAGCAGATTCATGTATTTATGAGCATTTTACCTCTTTATAAAAACGATATTAGTGTGTCACTGCACTCTCTTAAAAATAACAAGCTGGTCAACCTACCAGTTATTTTACACTTTTATGTGTCGTTACATTCCTGCTATGAAGTCTTAGACTTAAACTCAAGAATCAATTTTGGAAAAGACCCTTAGAGGCAATGATTTAAGGCCTAAATTTGCAAGCATGTAGGGACACCTGATATATATTCAAATACATTCTCACAATTACTCTATCTGTCCTGGTACACTAGATATCTAAGGTTGATATTTGGATTTTCAAGCTCAAGCGTAAGAATATTCTCAAGAATGGTTGGTGAATAAGGCTCCTGTTCTACAGTTTACTTATATAGTTTTACTTACAATGTCATCAAAGTCTGTTGAACATTGGTGCGCAGCCGCAGATGGGTCATCAGTAATCAACAATTGCTCTATTTCGCCCTGTAGAACAACATTTATTAATAAATATATATATACTGAACAAAACAGCTAACCCGCCACCTGACATTGTATGTATCTTACGTGTTATGTATTTTCTCAAAAAGTATCAAAAGTATTTCCTTGAAACTTGGACTTGGATAAGAAAGAGCATTTGGGTCATGTAAAAGCAACACATACTTGTGTGTTAATGTCGCATACACTTTTTTCAACGCTACTCAATATTTTGACTAAGATTATTGGAAATACAAAAGTTGCAGGTTAGCTGTTTCGGTCCGTATACAATTAGAAAATAAGTGATCAACAGGAGATGTAACATTCAAAGGAGACATCCATAGAAATAGTAAAAACATCAAAATAGCAAATGTGGTTGGCCGCTCAATAGAGAATTTTTGTAAAAGTTTAACTATATCAAGTGCAATGTAGTAGAATTTCGATATTTCTGTTAATCATAAGACTTAGATCTATGTTTATTTGTACAAGCAGTGTGTATTGTTTATCAAGCTTCATCACTATTTTCAAAAAACTGGGAATAATTAAATAGGGACAATAAAACAAGCTCCAACTTGTTCAAGAACATTAACTCATGACGGATTCCAGTTGACTGGCACGGACGAGTTGCATACCTTTATTAGTTTACTAAATACCCTTACAACCAGAGTTGTTCAGGTAAATTGTGTTGATTGTTTTATAATTAATATAAAAATACATAATTAACATTATACTACTACTAAGATGCTGGTTATAAAATATGTGGAAAAGATCGATGGGGCTGCCTGGTTTTTATATATACGATTAAATCATCGGCATTCACTTATCTAAGAGTCATTTTGTTTTTTGTAAAGATTGTTTTAATGAATAATTAAACGAAAATGTTACTGGATCACATTTATAACCCATAACAGTATGTTTACATAGTTTTACAAAATGTAATATTTTGAGTCGGAGTCCTATTCTCGGACTTAAATGTTTGATAAATTTAGATCCTGTTGGAGATAGGCAAGATAGCTATAGAACAAAAAGAAGCTTACCTGAAAGGTAGGCCCATATCTGGCGAAATAGGGCCCTAGTGACATCATTAAGTTACTACTTATTCTTGAGTAATCCGATCTATAAAGTTCTTTAACCAAAACTGTTTCACAATCTACATGGAGCTCAACAGTATTTTCAGTCACGGCTACAGCAAATTGGTGCCACGTGTCCGTTATTTCAAATTCAAATTCTGCTGCTTTCTTAACAGGTAGATCTTCGTCGTCATAATACTCAAGTGTCAACGTGCAAGTTACATCTTTTATTGAAAATTTCACAGCTAATTTCTGTTTGCCCATCAAGTCACTGAGAGTGAAGAAATACCCCGAGTAATCATGTATGAATTTGAGTGACATGAGAATGGCAAAGTTTTGAGGTAGATAATCCGGGTATATGTCAGAAAATATTGAAAAAAGTTTTGCACTCTGTGTAACATTGAATGCACCAGGTCTCATGTGAACATGGTATACGCCGAGAGGTAGTTTGTAAACTCCGAGGTAGGAGAGAATGTCATGTGTTTCTGAAATGCAAAAGATAATGGAATTAATTATACAAAAAAGGGTATAAAAATGAAAACAATTACAGATTTAATTAACTATATATCAAATGAGGTTAAATGCAAATATTGTTTTTTGTTCTATGTGAAACTTTGGCATAAAAAAAGATATCCTACAAAAAAATATCTTACTTTGTACGTACGATTGGAACGTGCACAACTTGTGTAGCAAACGTGAGAAACCGTTAAGTAGCAAACTAATTACTATGTTGTTTTTTGAAAGTTTTTTTTACACACAAAAAATCTCCATTCGTATTCTTAATCAAACCTGAGTGTACGTACCTTTGCAAACAAAGTTGTTACACGCTCGTTTATCTACGGAGGCTATATCACATTTTCCTCTGGAAGTCTGACACAGCCGTTTTCTCATTTGGTATCCCCCATTGCACGACCGTGAGCACGATGACCATCCTGACCAATTTTCTAAGTCTGAAAAATATATAATATAAAAAATTATATATATAGTAAAAGGTAACTCTCTTAATCTGAAACATGTGTGATGAAATGTAACTATATAAATATAGGATTTGGATAGGATATTACATGAGTATTCATTTATTACTGAAATTATTAAACTCGTTGGCAAAAATTATATGATGCTCGGCTATATATGTGTGTGTGTGTGTGTGTGTGTGTGTGTGTGTGTGTGTGTGTGTGTGTGAATATTGATTATATATATTTATTCCTGATATGGTATAACAAGACTTGAGTATCTGCGCATAGGTTAGAAACAGAAACAGGACGATGGAAAAAAAACATAAAAACTCCTAGAATAAACAGAAAATGCAGAATATGTAATATCTTGGAGGACGAATTTCATTTTTTATTTGAATGCGGTGCATATAATAACATAAGATATTAGTTTCTAAAACCTTATATTTTAAGAAACCGCAGCATGCACAAGACCATAGAGATATTACAATCTGATAACAAAACTCTGATTAAAAACTTAGCAACATATATACTCAAAGTTTTTGATATCAGAACTACATTCATTTTTGAAAACTAACAACACTCTCCTGTTGTGAAAATTACATAACATGTAGTGATTTAAAGTTGAACTGCAATTCAGACTAAAGCTTATGACAAAAAAACGTATTATTATTATTTGTTTAAGGAATAAGTTTAAAGTATAAAATATGTCTAGTGTATAATAGCATTTTGGGGGATGTTTCTTTACACAGTAATAGGTTTAATATATAGGTAGATCAAGATATTTCATACGATTCGATTGCCATTGATTACGCACATGTTTGTATTATTGTAATTATGTTATCTGTTTGCTCATGGTCATTTGTGACTAATGCATAAATTTATATGAAACTTTGTACGGTTAATTGGGGATGGCCTCGGCCCCAATTGACCTATGACGAGGAAATGAAATATTCTTCTTCTTCTTCTTCTCCTTCTTCTATAATTTTCATCGGTTCATATACGCCAATCGCAATTTGTTAAATGTGTGAGTCAATGTGATGAAGATTTTGGACGGAAATTGAAAAACAAGGTAAGAAAAAGTTGTATTGGTTTATTATTCACGTCATATCTAGATTTGATATATACTATCTATACTTGTGTTATCAAATGTGTTAAGTAAGTATAAATTAAATGTAATACATCTTTCTCTGTCATTGTGTTCATGATGCAGGTTCTCAGACTTGAGTGGTTTCTGTTGGTTTTGATTGGACGGTTTACATGTGGGAATTATTCTATTACATGTGTGTTTAGGTAATATGTACTATTAAATGCCAGCGTTTGTTCTTCCAATCCGAATAAACACTAGGAATTAAAAGCAAATACAATATGACTATACTGATATGGAAGTTATCCTTAAATTGTTATATATCATCTTAAGTATGCGCGCCGTTTAATATATATAACTCTATGAAATAAAGATAGGTTCCAACCAGAAGTTATAAATTAACATAGATAGTATGTTCAGAAGTAGACATAACATTCAGATAGCCGAGTTGTAACAACAGTACAAATATAAGCAATACACAGCCGTTTGAAACGGGAAATGTATAATTGCAGTGATTTATAATCCTTGTTTCTTCTTATTTAAAAATGTATTTTTCTTATTTTAATGCTAATTTTGTGATTTAAATGGCATTATTGGTGCATTTGGAACATTTTTAAAGAATGTACATGTTTGAATTGTGGGTTTAGAAGAAGAAAAAACTATGCTTGGCGATTGGCATGTGAATACATTCTTTCTTTTTGTTAACAGTGTACACACTGAACTGGTAAAAACTCTTGTATGAACATAAGCCCAATTTTTCTAATGATAATTTGGCACAGCAGATACCAACAAACAATAAAATGAAAGTTCTCCTTCTATGATTTGGGTCTTTCTACGAATGACAGGCCTTTAAAAATGTATTATCTACTATAGGAACAAGAAAGAAAATCATTGGTGGGCGTACACCTATAAGCAATACACATACTAATCATTGTTGATACAATAAACGCAGACAGAAGAAAGAAACAGCAAGTGTCACCACTTTGGAACGATCTGCAGTAGTCTAGCCAAGTCCCTGATATCCCTCGAATCACGTCTGTTCATCCCAAATGAAATGATAGGACATTCTATGCCTGTCCTACAATTCATCTATCTAATCACCTCGGCCTTTAATAGACCTCTGACATAATAAGGCGCCATTTTGGAACAACTTTCAGTAACATGATAAAATAAAATGGCAGGCACCTTATGCCACCTTATATACACGTACGTTGAAAATATAAACGTTGGTAAATAAAGACTGATATTTTAAATTTCCTTATAAACATGACCAATGTCGAGTGTATTAATAAAACAATCGATATAATAACGCCATATATTCAACTTAATGACGGATACATAATGTGTTACTTTCACGCGAATGAACACAGTCTTGTAACGCAGGCGAATAGCGTTGGTGTATTCTAGAGCTACACACGAGGTGTATTATACGGAGGATACGGAAATACCCGATATTTGACGATTGACAATTCATAGTACTTCGACGCTTACAAAACGGTAACGTCATTAACTTTTTCCCGAAAGCAACTGACCAATCAACATGCTCAAATACCATTGCGATGTAACGGCCCTAAGTCCGTTCTACAGTCAAGGCCAGTAGAACTGTGAAGCTTAAGGCTACATGTTCTTGTCTTAAATACTGATGCACAGTTGGGTCAAATACCTTTAAATTTATTACAAAACGATACTTATCATCCGCTTAATTTATATTCATAGCAAAAGTGTGTCAAACCTATCACAGATTGCTATCACTTGACATCATATACTGTCAAAGTAGCACATCGTGAATAGAAAATCAATTTTCAAGACATAAATTCCTTTTATAGAGCAATTGATTGCGTCTTGAATCAGTTAACAGCTACTTGTTACCCAATTGACTGTTAAGAAATGCTAAATATATTGCATTTAATAGACATCTTACAAGGCGACCCACATTACTAAAGCAAGGTCATTAGCAAATTTGAAGTAGGTGGTTGTATATTAGCATACGTTTATGACACGGCATATACAATTATTTAAGTGATCAGAAAAATGACCGGTTCGTTGGGAATATATTAGTTATAACAGACTACCTGTTGTTCCATTTATACATGTATAGATCCATTAAGGTAAAATGATTTTAAAGTGTTATTTCTGATTATTAAAGCAATGTTCGTATACATAAATCCTCGTGTCCTCCTTGTGCCGCGTATGTAGTTTCATGCTTATTGCTTAACAAATATTTTAGTATTACTTATTTATATTCATTTCTGTCTTTCTGTCTGCCTTGGCCCTGTCTACATACCTGCCTGCCCGCTCGACCTACCGCCTATCCACCTAAAAGAAAGCCCGCCCGATAGCCCATTCGGTCGCTTGTCTGCTCAATAGCCCACCCGGCAAGTCATCAGTCGGTCGGTCGGTCGGTCAGTCGGTTGGTCGCTCGTCCTGTTATATCGTCAAAATCATGAAAGCTTAAGAAAAACGTTATTCTCTAAAAGTAAATATATATATTGGTTAGGTCGCGTTTAAATGTCTAAGACTGTTTAAAGTATAAGTAGCTCATAAATCGTATCAGGTTACCAGGCTTGATGACATTTTATTTACTTGATGGAATCGACCTGGCTGAACTCTGTCGCTTAATATTCAGTTTTAAATGTGTTTCTTTGCTGGCTGTTTATGCAAATGACATAAATCAGAGGTATCTTGTGCCGACAGTCAATCAAAAGGTGATAAAATGTAGATCTTCAAGTACATCAAGACAATATACCGTCTCTTTTTCTTTAAGTTTAGTGTTTCTTTTTCTTCTTTTCGGTTGAACAGACATGATCTTCTGATATCCCAACATAACTTTTAATATTCAGTATAGGAGCAATTTAGTCAGGCAAGAGCAAAAACGAATTGAGTTCCCAAAGGGTTACCTTACATCACTGTTGATGAACTGAACACGTAAATCCTACTTTCAAAGTTCACAGAAAAGAAAACAGCACACCTTTATTATTGACGATTCTGCCCATTTGTTGCAATGTATCACTACGCATCTGTAAACCGTTATATCTTCATCCAACCGTAGCCAATGTCATCCAAACTTGGCAGAACTTATGCATATTGTCCATTGTTCTCATATATACAAAACACATGACCATTTTAAGCATTTTGAGTTTGCTTACTTCACATAACAAACAATTGGGCATTTTACATTCGGTTTTTGTTTATTTGAGAAACGTTGTAAACATTTTATCAACTTTGTATTCTCGATACAGGTAAGACAGGTATAGTACTCGAACATGAACTGTTTGCCTTCGAAACGGTAAGTACCCTCTTTACCTATACCGTCCAATGATAATCGTGTCCGCTTATCTAGGAACTGTACGAATTGTGCACATTAATTGTAAATGGACGTTAGTACTTTATTCTCGTTAACGTTTATTGGACTCCCATAGAAAGTATTTGCTATTCTATCATTAAATTGGTGTTAAAAATGCGGAGGGGTAGTCCGAACACAACACTCAGCTAATACTATCCAGGAAGCGGACTCAAGAGCAGTTCATATAAGCTTTGATCTTTCTTCGCAATCGAGCTAAAATAAATTACTAGTAGTTTAAACTATTAAGATTTTTAATCTGATCTGCATATGTATTTGATACATTTTAAATGGAATCGACTTTTTCATACTTTCATACTCCTTAACAGGTCCTCCGTGGCCATGTGAGCTAAGGCGCCGTCTCAAGACCACTTACCTCTCACCGCTAAGGTCGTAGGTTCGAGTCAGCTCGCTTCATAAACTTTATGTGAGAAAGATTTCCAGTTGCTTGCAGAAGAACGTAAGTTCTACTCAACTTCATTCTAAGGCCTTAATCCACCAATAAAACTGGTTATGCTGTATATAACCTGAAATGTGTTGAGAATGGAGTAAACTAATTCTTAACTTACAAGTAGTCATATCTATTACTTTATAAGTACTAAATAGTAATAACTGCAACGGTGGTCTAGGAATAGAGCGCCTCGCATGTGGAAGGTTATAAGGTTCGATCCAAGGTCGGGCCATACCAAAAACTTGAAATATGAAATTAGAAGCTTCCTCGATTGGTGCTCAGCATTTAGCAGATAGCTCTAGGTCTGGATTCAATATTATGATAATGTAACTAGGTTGGGTATCATACCATGTGTCTGTGGCATGATACTCCAGTGCGGCAACACTTAGAACAATGTGTCAAGTAGACACAGTAGCGATATAGTTGAAAAACTGTTAAAAGCGACGCTAAACCGCATACAACCAACCAACTTAATACTAGTTGTCATATACTCCGTGCTTCCTTTAAAGGTAACATTCATAAATATCACTGATAAAACGCGGCGTGTAAACGGTGATCGACATTGAAAGACATGACAATAGTGTCAAAATGTGCATCCGCTCTTAACGAGGTATGTAAACACCTTAACCGTATATAAGTATGTAGTTACATTCGTGAGGTCATTGAACACTGATTATGAAATGATCACAGATGCAACAGAGGTTGAAATATTAGAGTTATCTGCATGATAATCTAGGAAGTTGTACCACAATTACACGCAATGTCTCCGTGTCAGCAGGAATTCGGGTTGAACAAACAAAACCTGTCAAAATATCGGTATCACAACAACCCGTTACCGTTATTTTGACGTGTATCACATTGAACACGATATCCGTATTCTCATATGAACAATAATGGCTCAGCTAAATTATAAGATATGTTAGATGTCATATGACACAATATTTCTTTAATAGAGTGTAGGGCCCTAGCCACAAGGAGCCACCTGTAGAATTTGTGGGGGTTCGATTTCTTTTTTAAATTTTAGTTATCTCCAAAATATGAATTACTCTTGGAGCATTATGTCATATCCTTCACACATCATATTTAAGTATCAATACATTATATTACAAAGTCAATAGTCTCGATTACTAAGAGCTGATATGTATTATGATACCAGAGATAAAAATCTATCAATATTTATTCAAGAATATGGTGTAAAACATGGGCAAGTATGTAAAATGCAATTTGTATTACCGATTTGAAAGATTTTAAAATGTCTCGTTTTTGTATATCAGGAAAACGCAGGTCATGTATTTTAGGAGCTATTCTTTCCCGGACACCCCTAGCAAGGAAGGGTTTGTGCCTCTTGGTTTCGTTTATTGCTTCCAAAACATGTTTAAGAGCGTGTCTTGAGGGTGTCTTTGAAGGATACCTGTCAACTATCATCTTCAACCAAATGCAAAGCTCTGGTCCAGTTGTAGAGCTTCGAGCCCATGATCGGAAGGTCGTGAGTTCAATCCCCTGCCACGGCTATGTGTGGTGTCTTTGAAAAAGACACTTCATCAGCATTTATTAAGTACTGGTTACAATACAACATAGGAAGAAAAACTTACAAGTACAACAATTCGAAAACATGTGGACCCCATATATGAGCATTCTAGATTGATGTTAACACTTAAACATATTCAACATACCATAGTATAAGTGTATAGGTGTATATATATATATATATTATATATGTATGTGTATGTTTACAGATGTACACATTTGTTATATGATGTATATATCATATAACTTCACGTTCCATAAGTTTTTATGAAAAACCACAAACATTAATTTCAAATCTGATCTTAAAAATCGCATAAAATTATAAATTGTTTTTTTATATGTAAAAGTTGATGAATATTAATTTAAAAAAAACGTAAACCCAATACAAACAAAATGTATAGCATTGTATTAAAATAACTTTATTATAACTACTATATTATTTTTCCCCAGTATTAACAAGGAATGATATATATCTTTTATGAATCACAAAGGGTATAAAGACAAATTTGTGCAGAATGTTTTCATGAATCATTTAAAACAGTTCGCAATGTGTGTGTGTGTGGTGTGTGTGTGTGGTGTGTGTGTGGTGTGTGTGTGTGTGTGTGTGTGTGTGTGTGTGTGTGTGTGTGTGTGTGTGTGTGTGTGTGTGTGTGAAAACCTATATGGTACATTCTATTTGCGTTTCATGTTTTTACAACATCGATCTTTTATTAATTTCATAGGCAGTAAATCAAAAATATATATATATAAATGCGGAAGATCTGAGGCATGATTCTTTCAAGCATTTTTGCTTTCATAAAATACCCATGGTTAAAATAGAATAAATATTTACATCTACAATGAATTCACTTTTGTAGAGTCAATTTTCATTTCTATGCTTTTTGATGTATTATGAAAGTTTCCTAGTGAACTAGATTTGATAATTCCATTGTTAAATGTAAACAGCAACATGATCAGAAGACAATTATAAAAAAAAAGATAAAAAAAAGGTCAAGAAGAGTTTGTTATTCTTAACTGTATGTTGTTGTGTTGTTGTTTTTTGTTGTTGTTGTTTTTTTGTTGTTTTTTTTTTTTTTTTTTTTTTTTATTCTTTTAACTTTCTAATTATTTAATAATAAAAAAACACACCCACTCAAAATATTGATTTTCTGCATCCAAAATTGACATTAACTTAATAGCACCATATGGTCAAAACCAATGTTATTCACTTTTTAAATAATATAATTAAAATAAGATAGTATCTGTAGAAAATAATCTATTATTTATATATGTAAATACTATAAATGTTGTTAATTGAAATTGTATTAGCTTATTGTAATATCTCATGTATTGGAGAATGAAAAAAAAAGTACTGGTTCTACCCAGGAAGAATTCGAGCGTGATTTGTCTAATGCAACTTTATTCACAATCGGAGTAAAATAAAACTAACCACAATGTCACATACAGTATATATGAAACAAGTTATTTTCTAAAACAAATAAATATTTTGAAACAATCGCTCGTGTTTAATGCTTTGTCATTCACATTGTCATAACATTAAACCAATATGAATAAACAATGAAATAAACAAAATGTATGTTAATAGTTCACATTGTTGCCTTGTCAGAGGAGTTTGACGTGTAATGGAATCAACCATTGACCACACAGGGCGAATGTAGATGAACATTTTACACCATAGAAGAAGACATGCGTGTATCTTGTGACATTCGAACTGCTGGAAAAGATCCAATATATGACAGAAGAACTTATATTATAGAAACATATTTTGTATATAATTTTTAAACACAAACGTACAGACTACGATGTATTACTATTTTATAATATAAGTGTTTTCTTAATTTCATTGGTTTAATTAAGAATATTTTTTTACGACAAGTCGGTTTTTATATATTAAAAAAATTAATTCTAAAACAATATTTATCTATCGTACCGACTAAAGTCGACCGGGGCGGTAGTGTAGTAGGTACCGTGTTAGCCGCTCACGCGAAGTTGCAGGTTCGATCCCCAGCTCGACCCGATGCCTCTCAAAAACAACACTCAGTTCTGGTTCTTCCATTAGAAGTGGATTCTAAATATAACCTTTGAGCTTTCTTCGCAATTTAGCTACAATAATTAGCTTAAACTCAACAGACTAAAGTGGCTTTGTATTTGTTTCATTATTGAATGAGAGTGTTCCGCAAGAGAGAAAGAGAACGAGAATATGAGAATGAGATTTCAGGTAAAACCATAACCCTGGTTAAATTATAATCGGAACATAATGAAAATATCGTTTTCCATAAAGGTTTATTCATCAAGACATTTGTGGCTTCCAAGTCCAAAATACTTGACTTTAACAATACATTTGCTGTCATTGAAAAAGGCATTTATCGAAATCCGTTACTACCTCATCGCATGTTTGAATAACTCATTTAAATCGTGTCTAATTTACAGAAATAAAACACGATTAATCATTATAATCATATATTCAAATAAAATGATTATCACCTACGAAGTGTTAGTAAGAAAGTCGCACAAAGGAATTAATATGTAAAGATCAACCGTTCATATTTCCCCGTTTACCGATCATACAAGTGTTAATAACATATACTGGCTACTAATTAATAATCATTGTAGAATGCCGGAACCCCGGAATGTTGGGAAATGATCCCCTTTTTACACAATTTCACGCTTTTTATGCTTCGGCTCGTCGGTGGCGCCGTCCGATTATTTGCTTAGCCGGATCTTTGTACACATTAAATGAAGTGAGCATTATTGCATTAAATATGCTCTTAATCCACACAATTCAAAGCAAACATATTTTATTAACCTCCTTTCACTCTTCAAACGTCTTCAATGAAATCGACAAGGTGTAGTGAATAGTTTGTTGACAAAAACCTCCGTTTAAGATAGTTAATGGCACTTAGGTGGTGTGAAGTGGACAATAGTTATTCAAAGGACGGAATAGCGACAAAACTGTATGTGTGGGATAGGGAAGTGGTATTTATAAAACGATTATATTATATTAGACAAATGCCTGTGTGATACACTACCATTCACACTTATCAGGTGCTGTTCTATAAAATTGTATTTATATATATATATATATATATATTAGTCACATATATCAAACGGTGATCTTCCATAAATGCTTTTATTACAAATGCCAGTCGCTTATATATTAAACGATGCTGTTCTACAAAATTGTTTTTATTTCAAATACCAGTCACATATATCAAACCGTCCTGTTATACAAAAAGTGCGTGTATTACAAATGCTAGTCACATATATGTATATCAAACGGCACTGTTCTACAAATGATTTTATGACAAATAACAGTCGCATATATTAAACGGTCCTGTCTACTAAATTGCTTTTACTACAAATGCCAGTCCTTTATATTAAACGGTCCCGTTCTCAAAACGAATTATAACAAATAGCAATCGTACATATCAAACGGCACTGTTCAACAAACGCTTTAATACAAAATACAGTCGCATCCATCAAATGGTCCTGTTCTACAAACGCTGTGTGACGGATTCAATTCATATATACATCATACCGCACTGTTCTACAAGTTCTTTAATGACAAAAATCAGCCACATCTTTCAACGGTATTTTATACAAACGCTTGTATGCCACACATTAGTCACAGATTTCAACCTTACTATTATATCAACGCATTTTTCACAAATGTTAGTCACGCATTTTAACCTTACTATTCTATCAACGCATTTTTCACAAATGTAAGTCACGCATTTCAACCTTACTATTCTATCAACGCATTTTTGACAAATGTTAGTCACGCATTTTAACCTTTCTATTCTATCAACGCTTTTTTGACAAATGTTAGTCACACATTTCAATCATACTATTCTATCAACGCGTTTTTACAAATATTAGTCATACATTTTAACCATACTATTCTATCAACGCGTTTTGACAAATGTTAGTCACGCATTCTTACCTTACTATTCTATCAACACATTTTTGACAAATGCTAGTCACACATTTCAACCTAACTATTCTAACAACGCGTTTTTTTAACAAATGTTAGTCATACATTTCAACCTTACTATTCTATCAACGTGTGTTTATGACAAATGTTAGTCATACATTTCAACCTTACTATTCTATCAACGCGTTTTAGACACACATTGGTCACATATTTCAACCATACTATGCTATCAACGCGTTTTTAAACAAATGTTAGTCGCCTATACCAAACGGTACTATTTTAGAAAAAAAGCTTTTTGTGGTATATATGAACCACGCATATAAAATTCCCATCAAATGAGAGAAACCGAGACAAACTGTTCACACAAAGCTCCCGTCAACAGAGGATCTATTTACGCTATTACATACCCAGAAAAGTATATCTTCAGAAATTTGAACTAATACATTTTTATACTTTTTATATATTTGTGTACAATAGGAAGAAAAAGTCAGTGTTGAAGCACGATTTTATCTTTGTAAAAATTAATAGCCTATTTTGTATGTGTATAATATTACTTCCATGTATGTTTAAATATAAACTCCTCATAGAGTCTGTTTTTTTCTATTGTTATGCGTTAATGAAGCCATGTTTATATGTTATCAAACATATCATCGATGTTTATGAATAATTATCATAATAACATAAAGACTTAAAGACGGCAGATATTGGCGTACGGAATATATTAACGAATGTATCATCATCTTCATTTATCCCTGTTATGAACATCAGTTGACAGGCTATACTTATGATTGGTAAGGGCATGTTCAGAAACAACATGAACATATCCGAAGACAATGGTCAGTGTATAGTCAATAACATACACATTTATAGTAGAAGTAGCAGTATAAGTAGAAGTAGTAGTAGTAGTAATAGTAGTGGTAGTAGTAGTAGTAGTAGTAGTAGTAGTAGTAGTAGTAGTAGTAGTAGTAGTAGTAGTAGTAGTAGTAGTAGTAGTAATAGTAGTAGTAGTAGTAGTAGTAGAAGTAGTAGTAGTAGTAGTAGTAGTAGTAGTAGCAGCAGTAGTAGTAGTAGTAATAGTAGAAGAAGTTGTCGTAGTAGCAGTAGTAGTCGTGGTGGTAGTAGTATCAACAGCAGCAGTAACAGCAGAAGTAATATTGCGTTTTCTAAAAGCAAGTGAATGATTTCAGAATAGCCAAACATTCCATGTTTCAATTTAAAATAATCATTTATACGCATAACGCCGATTCAGTGTTGAGCTATTCGTTTCAGTGTAAAGGTAGTCATTTCAGTGAAGAGGTAGTCGTTTCAACGGAGAGGCAGTCGTTTCTGAGGAGAGGTAATCGTTTCTGCGGAGAGGTAGTCGTTTCTGCGGAGAGGTAATCGTTTCTGCGGAGAGGTAATCGTTTCTGCGGAGAGGTAGTCGTTTCTGAGGAGAGGTAGTCGTTTCTGCGGAGAGGTAGTCGTTTCTGAGGAGAGGTAATCATTTCTGCGGAGAGGTAGTCGTTTCTGCGGAGAGGTAGTCGTTTCTGAGGAAATGGTATTCGTTTCAATGGAGAGGTAGTCGTTTCTGCGGAGAGGTAGTCGTTTCTGCGGAGAGGTAGTCGTTTCAGTGCAGAGGTAACCGTTTCTGAGGAGAGGTAGTCGTTTCTGCGGAGAGGTAGTCGTTTCTGAGGAAAGGTAGTCGTCGTTTCTGCGGAGAACGGAGAGGTAGTCGTTTCTGCGGAGAGGTAGTTGTTTCTGTGGAGAGGTAGTCGTTTCAGTGCAGAGGTAGTCGTTTCTGCGGAGAGGTAGTCGTTTCTGCGGAGAGGTAGTCGTTTCTGCGTAGTCGTTTCTGCGGAGAGGTAGTCGTTTCTGCGGAGAGGTAGCCGTTTCTGCGGAGAGGTAGTCGTTTCTGCGGAGAGGTAATCATTTCTGCGGAGAGGTAGTTGTTTCTGCGGTGAAGTAGCCGTTTCTGCGGAGAGTTAGTCGTTTCTGCGGAGAGGTAATCATTTCTGCGGAGAGGTAGTTGTTTCTGCGGAGAGGTAGTCGTTTCTGCGGAGAGGTAGTTGTTTCTGCGGAGAGGTAGTCGTTTCAGTGCAGAGGTAGTCGTTTCTGCGGAGAGGTAGTCGTTTCTGCGGAGAGGTAATCATTTCTGCGGAGAGGTAGTCGTTTCTGCAGAGAGGTAGTCGTTTCTGCGGAGAGGTAGTTGTTTCTGCGGAGAGGTAGTCGTTTCAGTGCAGAGGTAGTCGTTTCTGCGGAGAGGTAGTCGTTTCTGCGGAGAGGTAGTCGTTTCTGTGGAGAGGTAGCCGTTTCAGTATATAAATAGTCGTTTCAGTAGAGAGGTATTCGTTTCAGTGTAAAGGTAATCGTTTCAGGGGAGAGGTAGTCGTTTCAATGGAGAGATAGTCGTTTCAGTGCAGACGCAGTAATTTCAGTGAAGAGGTAGTTGTTTCAGTAGAGAGGTGTTCGTTTTAGTGTAAAGGTAGTCGTTTCAGTGGAGAGGTAGTCGCTTCAATCGAGAGGTAGTCTTTTTGGTGGAGAAGTAGTCGTTTTAGTGTTTAAGCAATCGTTAATGTGCAAAGGCAATCCTTTCAGTGTAGAAGCAAACATTCCACAAAGAAAAGAAATGCTCTTACTTGTTATTGATACAAACATATTTCACGGCTATGCAAAAAAAATCCTTCTAAAATTGGCCATATCACCTAACAATATTGTTTACTTTTTAAGTAAATATATTACTCAAACAGTAACAAATCTTTGATTTATCAGGTAACGTACACTGATTTTGACACATTTAAACCCCTGTTTTGACCCGAAACGTAACTCGACGCTTCTGATAGTATCATTTTGTCATTCATTAACCGCTCTGCGTCGGTATAGTAGTATTCGTTTTCAGGTAGGGCATTAAGGGTGAAAGAATTTTCCTCTTGTGTTGTGGTACATTTTAAGGTTTACAATGTCTGTATTTTCCGTATGTGTAACATCAGACATAATTTAAGCATGTTAATTAAGCTATTGTGTTACACTGAAATATATTTATTAGGGACAATAATAATTTAGAATGCTGATGATTAATGTTGATGATAATGATGATTATGTCTCTACTTATGATGATATTTATGATGAATGTCGATGATAATAATGATGATAATGATGTCAATGGTTATGAGGATGGACAGGAGAAGGAGGACATTGATAATTATGCCAATGTTGATGACGATGATAATGTCAATAATGATGAGAAGGACGACAACGAAACGAAGAAGATTAAGATGTTGATGATGATACTGATGATAAAACTGATGATTATTATGATGATTATGATGATAATGATGATGGCGATGATGATGATGATGATGATGATGATGATGATGATGATGATGATGATGATGATGATGTCGGTGATGATGATGATGATATTGTTGATGATGATGATGATGATGATGATGATGATGATGATGATGATGATGATGATGATGATGATGATGATGATGATGATGATGATTATGATGATAATGATGATGCCGATGAGGAGGAAGAGGAGGAGGACGATTCGCGATTAAGATGATGATGTTTATGGTGATACTGGTAACAAAACTGATGATGGTGATGATGATTATGATGATACTGATAACAAAACTGATGAGGGTGATGATGATACTGTTTATAAGTTTATTGTGTTGAGGAAGAGATTAGTGCAATGCGAGAATTATGTTCAAGATGTTAAATAACTTGATCAAACCTGTGTCACTCTTGTAGTGATGTTTATCTTTATAAAAATAGTAATAATTAAATTGAATATCATTTTATCGAATGTTAAAGTGCGGGCATGTGTATTAATGTCATTTATAAATTGCAAAACATTGATTTTGATAATATGACAGTTAAAAAAAACACAAATGTGAAGCAATCAGTAGCGCACTGTCGTTTAAAATAATAAAGTACACAATAGACCATTACGCGATGCTAACGTATTTAAACGCCTGTTGAACAATGACATTGTATAAACATGCCAGGCTGTTTAAGACTGATGACCAAACAATTGACTGCACGTCACCGCGGCAGGGAGTCACCTTGATGTCGTTCTAATATGTGTACTGCTGGATGAATCAGTGGCTTAATATAAAGTTTAATTATATACTTAAGGAACGTTTAGTAAAGGGAGAGAGGAAAACACATGTATGCATTATTGCTAATGTTAAACCCACATGAGATTATGTGTATGTATCGTCTGTAATACAAATTTGAGGTCGTGATTAATAGAGAACAGTACTGATATCGTGTTTAATATATTTTTCGTTAAAAGATATACCCCGTGTAAATTCCTACATTATTTATTTAAAATATAATAGGTTTAGTCACTTGGCATGTCTGTTTGATGTATACATATATATTATGTTATATAAATGCTGTCCAAACCATAGAGGGCTTCTGGTTTGGACTGGTCTCTCACAACTAGTCCATGTTTTTAAGTATTATTGCAACTCACAACAACATTGCTATTGATTCGTCGATGACTCAGAGTGGGTCGTGCACTTTATCAAGAAGAAGAAGAAGAAGAAGCAGAATGAGAAGGAGAAGAAGATGAAGAAGACGTCGAAGAAGAAAACGAAGAAGAAGACGAAGAAGAAATAGAAAAAGAAGAAGAAAAAGAAGATGAAGAAGAAGAAGATATAGCTCTTATAACCTGCTGCGATGATAAGACTTCTAAGTACGGAAAACTGTACGTAGTCCGCTTGGTGCTTTTTGTTCGCATGGAACTTTTTGTCCGAAGAAAAATCAGAAATACGTTGACTTTTGTCTGCGTGAGGCCTTTTGTCCGTGAAAAAAAATAGAGAAAAGAAGGATTTTATCCACAAGACGCCTTTTGTCCGCAGACAATTTAGTACAATAAAGACTTCTTTCCGCATGCGGACCAAAAGTCGACATGTTTCCGTTTTCAGCGGACAAAAAGCGTTGCAGACAAAAAAGGTCATGCAGATAATGGTATCACAGTTTCACATACGAACATACCACTGATTCATACATCCGCCGATAAATCGATAGATAAAACATACGCGTGCGACGTTCCGGGTATTTGTAGTACGGCTAATACTAGTCAGTGTCGTTCATTATACAATGCACATATCCACAAGACTACACCAGGAAAATAAAAACAAGCATAGTTAATAAACACGCACCTTGTGGTCATAGTTTATCAATGTTTCACACCTGCTATTCTGAGACTTTTATTCATGAAATGCACTTTTCACTCTCAGATAATAGACTTTTTAGAGTCAGATCTTGGTATAGACTTTCCAGAATCATGAAAAGTGATTTTCACTCTCATATCATAGACTTTTCAGAGTCAGATCCTAGTTTAGATTGTTCAGAGTCAGATCCTGATATAGATTGTTCAGAGTCAGATCCTAGTATATATTGTTCAGAGTCAGATCCTGGTATATATTGTTCAGAGTCAGATCCTGGTATATATTGTTCAGAGTCAGATCCTGGTATATATTGTTCAGAGTCAAATCCTGGTATATATTGTTCAGAGTCAGATCCTGGTATATATTGTTCAAAGTCAGATTCTGGTATATATTGTTCAGAGTCAGATTCTGGTATATATTTTCCAGAATCAGATCCTGGTATAGATAGTTCAGAGTCAGATCCTGGTATAGATTGTTCAGAGTCAGATCCTGATATATATTGTTCAGAGTCAGATCCTGGTATAGATTTTCAGAGTCAGATCCTGGTATAGATTGGTTCAGAGTTAGATCTTAGTTTAGATTGTTCAGAGTCAGATCCTGATATAGATTGTTCAAAGTCAGACCCTTATATAGATTGTTCAGAGTCAGATCCTGATATATATTGTTCAGAGTCAGATCCTGGTATAGATTTTTCAGAGTCAGATCCTGATATAGATTGTTCAGAGTCAGATCCTGGTATAGATTTTTCAGAGTCAGATCCTGATATAGATTTTTCAGAGTCAGATCCTGATATATATTGTTCAGAGTCAGATCCTGGTATAGATTGTTCAGAGTCAGATCCTGGTATATATTGTTCAGAGTTAGATCTTAGTTTAGATTGTTCAGAGTCAGACCCTGATATAGATTGTTCAGAGTCAGACCCTGATATATATTGTTCAGAGTCAGATCCTGATATATATTGTTCAGAGTCAGATCCTGATATATATTGTTCAGAGTCAGATCCTGGTATAGATTTTTCAGAGTCAGATCCTGATATATATTGTTCAGAGTCAGATCCTGATATATATTGTTCAGAGTCAGATCCTGGTATAGATTTTTCAGAGTCAGATCCTGATATAGATTTTTCAGAGTCAGATCCTGATATAGATTGTTCAGAGTCAGATCCTGGTATAGATTTTTCAGAGTCAGATCCTGGTATAGATTTTTCAGAGTCAGATCCTGATATAGATTTTTCAGAGTCAGATCCTGATATATATTGTTCAGAGTCAGATCCTGGTATAGATTGTTCAGAGTCAGATCCTGGTATATATTGTTCAGAGTTAGATCTTAGTTTAGATTGTTCAGAGTCAGACCCTGATATAGATTGTTCAGAGTCAGACCCTGATATATATTGTTCAGAGTCAGATCCTGATATATATTGTTCAGAGTCAGATCCTGGTATAGATTGTTCAGAGTCAGATCCTGATATATATTGTTCAGAGTTAGATCTTAGTTTAGATTGTTCAGAGTCAGACCCTGATATAGATTGTTCAAAGTCAGACCCTGATATATATTGTTCAGAGTCAGATCCTGATATAGATTGTTCAGAGTCAGATCCTGGTATAGATTATTCAGAGTCAGATCCTGGTATAGATTTTTCAGAGTCAGATCCTGATATAGATTGTTCAGAGTCAGATCCTGGTATAGATTTTTCAGAGTCAGATCCTGATATAGATTTTTCAGAGTCAGATCCTGATATAGATTGTTCAGAGTCAGATCCTGATGTAGACTTTGTTAAAATATAATTTTCACATTCAAATCCTGGCAGAGAGTTTTCAGAATCAGATCCTGGTGGAGACTTTTAGACTCAGATCCTGGTATAGATTGTTCAGAGTCAGATCCTGGTATAGATTTTTCAGAGTCAGATCCTGATATAGATTGTTCAGAGTCAGATCCTGATGTAGACTTTGTTAAATACAATTTTCACATTCAAATCCTGGCAGAGAGTTTTCAGAATCAGATCCTGGTGGAGACTTTTAGACTCAGATCCTGGTATAGATTGTTCAGAGTCAGATCCTGGTATAGAATTCTGTTCATGTAAACTAACTTCAAACTACTAGTGAAACACTACTAGTGCCTTACCAGTAACACACTAAATTCCAACTCTGTGGATAGTACTATATCCAGTATAAAATATTGCTTGAACGAATGTTTGTTCTAACAGTTTAAGACTATTCTAACGTTTTTTTCATAATGGCTTTGCTACTGTTCGAATCACTTGTTAAAACTTTTCTCAATCTCACAAGAGGTACGTAATTAGTAAATACCTGTCATTCTAGTAACAATGACACTCTAGTAAACGGGACATGTAAAACACAAATGTTTATCTGTTATATATGTATCTGCATGAACAAGAGGATTAATGTCTCGTTGTATTAGATGGTATCCATAGTCAAGGCTTTATATAGAAAAGGAAATACAGCTCAATGAGACGTTATGCACACTCGCGTATTGACGTAAAATCTCGCGAAATCTCGTTTTCAAATATCTGTACTTCCCTTAACCTCAGAAATACAAATCAAAGTAATTTTTGCGCAATGGAATTCTCTACAAAACGATATCATTCCCAGCAAAGTGTATATAAAGTTTTGAAGTACGTGTGATTACAAAATGCGTATACTGCCACTAAAAAATCAAAATAAGCACTTGCTCTTTTACTTGAATGATCAAATTGCCAAATTATCAATTCTTCGTATGCTATTTTATCAACATTTAGAAGATTCGCAAGTTTCATATCCTCTTATCTATATAAGTCCTTGTCATAGTGTATTAAATAAAATGTTAATTTAAGTGTAGCCATTAATTATTTAACCACACCGGTACAAATTGTTCAGTTCAGCATTTAAGAGGTGGATTAAGGACTACAGGACCTGATGTTTAGTTGGGTACGTCATTGCCTACATCGCTTTCAACAGATAAAGTCGTGATTTAAGTGAGAGCGACTCTTTTCGCAATACAGCAATAAAACCGAGATTGAATCATCACATGTAATTTTAGGTTAGAACACTTCAAACAAATTGCTCAGATTTGCGTGAAAATTTGTGTGAAATAACATTATTTCCAGTATTTGCACTATTGCATCATTTAATTTATCTCTAATTAATTTTAGCGAAATTGATAAACGTCAACCACAGTACAATATTTATTATATCTCTTAAAATAAACTATGTTTTTACATTTAAACACTTATTCCTTGTTATAAGATGTCAATTTTTTTTTATCGAACAAAAACACGAGTTATATATTAAATAACGTTAACGCTTTGGTGTTGATTGAATATATAGCGTCATGTTATGCCACCGATGGCTGTTTGATTGTATCCCCTCATGATAATGAGACGCAATGTCGTATATCAACCATCACGCAGATTGTGACCGGGGGGATTTGAACTCACGACCCCTGTATTGATAGTCAGACGGGCTAACGACTGAGCTAATCGGGCCCGTTAATGCTCTTTTGAAATATATGTAATAACACTAGAATATATCGTGTTTGTCTGTATTAAGGGATGCCACACACGGATCATCTTTCTCCTATCAAAGAGTGATGGTGGTCGAAATTAAAAATCAAATAGATAACGCAAGTTTTCTAATTATTTAAGTAAAACTTAAAGGGAGTAACTATATCCGTACAAAAACGCTATAAATGTTTAAAAAATTAAAATAAGGTTTAAAATGAGGGAAAAGCATGTTACAAAATAGTTAGGTTGTTGTGGCCTAATTTAGTAGTGCCAGCTAGTACGTGTCTATTGGAGTGATATAGGCTATATTTAAAGCAGGTAGCGTTGGTTTGTTAAAACGTATCGATAGCCTGATAGGAGTAACGGTTTTAAGATCTTTAAACATATTCATTCTTTGATTAAAGAATAAATCATTTTGATGTTTATTTCATGAAATTCCATTAAGTATTCAGAAAGTGAGAACAATTAAACGGGTTTATTATTTATAAACTAATTTAAATTTACGTTGGGCCTAATAGCGTAAAATCCGCATCGCACCATATCGTACGATATATTGAAAGTTTGTTGATTTATAATTTGCAAGAAATTCATTAAGGTTTATGGAGTGCGTTACTATAAATATCTGACTGTATTATGGAAACACCGTCCAGTCTAGCAGAAACATCTTTCGGAACCGTTATGACAAGAAGGACTGAGCATGTTACTGTTCCATTACATAACGGAAGATGGGTATGTGAATTTTATATTATGTTGTATATGGTTAAGTTATTTAAATCTCTGACAGATATATTTTGTCGTAATCAGATCTAACTAAAGTTGTATAAATTGTTCATATCCATTCCGATGAGAATGTCTGTTATTTAATTTCACATCCGCGGTATTGAGAGTTGTTTTGTTAGAATATAGGCCAAGGAATCTGAGTACGTATTTTGAACTGTTGATACCTTGTTTACGATGAAGTATTGAAATTCACCATGTTAGAATTGATTGATATGTGTAATTAAATTGTGTGGATGCTTATTCTGATATTCACAAAGTGAATAGATACAGAATTGGTCCATGATTGTTTATATAACAAATGAGAAATTAGGTAGAGATATAATTGCTACTTTGGGATTGACGGAGGTCATATATGATATGTTGTTTAAACTACCATGAAACTGCTGATAGTAAGAATTAAATGAACTGTTATCATATATCAAAAAATATACCATGAAACTGTTAGATGATAATAATTGAATGCACTGTTATAATATGTTGATAAATCTACCATGAAACTGTTAGATGGTAAGAATTGAATGCACTGTTATCATATATTGATAAAAATGCCATGAAATTGATAGATGGTAAGTAAAGAACGCCATGTCATTACGTATTGAGTGACTAGTAAATCTGATTTATATATATATATATATATATATATATATATATATATATATATATATATATATATATATATATATATTAGCCGTTTTTAGACGTACGCGAGACATGTGTCCGCTACGTTAACGACGTATCTAGATGTGACAGGAATTCAGGTCGGTGGTAGTACTGTCATATGGACAGCAAACCACATACTCGTTTTATGGACGGCTTGACGATCCTGGCGCCGGAGTACAGTCGGAGATAGTTGGTAGAAGGTGACGTAAACTCGGATAACTCAGTACAGAGTTTAAGGGAAGATAACCCTGTTTATATAGCCATCGCCACGAGGGACGATTGACGCTAAATCTACTTGTGATTAAGAAAGTGTTATTTCCATCATAGGACATTTTAAACCAGCTGTGTTTTTTTGTGGAGTAATTAGTTTTAAATTGTATATATTGTATAATTGTATATTCGTTATTTAATTCATGTAAAATTAAAATTGTAAATTGTAATTTTACTTTGAGTATACTTGTATTCTACCCTCGTGAGTTGTCGGCCCTTGGTCATTTTGCTACAAAGTATCAAATTATAATAAAAATAATTAATGGTTTGGTATATCAAGTCTTCCAAATGTGACAAAATATTCAAAAGGAGTTGCAACCTTGAAACGAAACACTCAAAATGAAAACACATGATTCAATTTAAACGTCACAAAATATGTTACAAATTTAAGTAGGGAAATCTATTTTAGTCAAACCTAAGTGCAAAAACCTCTTTTCAATATATCCATTTGGCATGTTTGAAAAGATATCCGTTTGGCAATACGGTGTCAGTGAGTATATACAGGTATGGTATATTGAAAAAAAAGGTTTTAGCCAAATTTAAAAAAAAAATGAAATATTCTGATATATATCCTGTAAAATACCAATCAAATATGCAGACGGTGTGATATGATATACATGTAGTCTTTAATTCAAAACAAAGCGTTGTTGTTTTAATATTTCAAAAAAGTTTTGAATCAATATCTTATATTAGCAACAGTAAAATAATTATTTTGCATTCCGAACACTTGATTTTAAATGTACTAGATTTCCCCCTCTACAAAACAATGGGGACCCAACCACCACAGCATCATAAGCATGATCATATAAAAACAACAATAAAACATGCATCATATAACAATAAAACATGCATCATATAAAGAAATACAGAAGAAACGACAACAGAGGTCACCGTCTTGGAAAGTTCAGAAGAAAAACAGATGTAGTGGAGCTAAAACAAGGTTAACGGCAGCACCCAACCTCTCTCCTCTCCACTATCGTCACATCATAAAACTAAGCAATGTCCGGTCATCCTTTTCTCTTACAACAACGACAGTATGTGATGTCAAACACAAAAACGCTGTTGGTTATATACTAGTATGTTCTTAATTTATATAGAAAAAATGCCATATGTAGATGTAGTTGACGACTTGAAGAAGACAGAGCAACCAGAGGATAACAACAAGATAAAAGATAGGAAAATATATTATTTCAGCTATATGAACATTTCGCCAAATAGTACACACACCATTTTCTTTAAAGGGTAATAAATGTAACACAGCACAGTGAATTTCTGAATTAAAAAACATTATGTTTTCGTTATAAACTTTAATGTTACAAACTTAGTAGTTTTGGGTAATTAAAACAAGTTAACTTCAAACTTTCAGCACAAAATGTTCGTGAAATACTGAGATAAATGGAATAAAAGTAGTAAAAAAATACACTCTGTCTAAATGGAATTTTTATATCCCATTTGGCATTAGTTTTAAATAGAAAATTACAATTTCCTAGCGGTCAATTTCAATTTGAAACACAAGTTTCCAATTGGACCCTCTTTATTCCAATGGGAAGATTATATCTATAGTTCAAATATTTTAATTGGAATTCTCAAACTGGAATCTCTAATTTCTAATTGGAAAGTTACAAATTCGTTACAAGCAAGTAAATGGTATAATATTACGCGTTCGTACATGGGCGTATGCGTGCGATTGTTTGTGCGTGCAGAGTAGGTGCGTGTGTATGAGTGTGACTGCATGCATGTATCAGATTATTGTTTTTAATACGTTTGCTGCGGTCATATTGTTATTCGATGCACGTGTCTACAAAGCCACGAGAGCTGTTTAAAATGTAATAAAACTATACGCTCTATATTAAAGTCGGCATATTAACTTTTTATTCATAGCATTAGATATATACTAGTATGTATTTTGTACCTTAATTAGACTTTTCTCTTCAATGACATATGTTTGGCCAATAACATATATGTAAATGTCTAATTTACCAAAAAAAAATTTAACTGGGTCATGTTTCATGCCCTTCGTCAGAGCGGCGGTTTATAAAGAAATATACATTTCAGTAGAATTTTGAATCAGAGACAAAAATACTTTTTAACCGAATATAGACTTCCATATTTTTACCAAAACTTATTGATATATTTGGTGAAAATCACCATTGAATCATACATATTTATCGTTATACTATTGTTACAAAGGTATAATATCCTTACAAGCTAGTCTCATGTTTCTCTCATACTTACAGTATGACATACGGTCGTGGTGCCCGACACTCATAATTTAGTTTCAACATTACAGTTTCTTTTATATTCATTTGGAAATATAATCGCCACAGTATACAATAAGTACGTTTTCTTTCTCTTTCGAAATTCAATGCTTTATTAGTAAGTAGATTTTGTATATACGTAAAACGAATATAAACGTGTCAGGTAACACGATACTTAGTATATACGTTAATCACGTTTTGATAAAAATCAGGCACTGTGTTATAAAACTTGTTTCATGCACAACTCAAATTCTTACTCAAACACAATTTCCGGGATGCATTGTATAGTACAGGTACTTGACTCGGTTTCGGCTTCGCATTTGAAAGTATTAATGTTTGTTTAAGTAGAAAGTTCCAGGGCTTTCACACGTACTATGTTATAATGCGTTTATTCATATTTGAGTGGAGCATAAACTCTTGAGTTGGGTGTAGGAACAAAGTTTTATAATCTCGAACGAAGATTATTGAAACTCAAATGTTAAATATATATTATGGGTTTTTCTTCAAAAATGTCAAAAGTAAGACAACATAATATTATGTCCAGCAGGAGCATTCAAAGGACACAGACACCACAGACAAAGGACACAGACATCACAGACAAAGGACACAGACATCACAGACAAAGGGCATAGACACCACAGACAAAGGACACAAATACCACAGACAAAGGGCAGAGACACCACAGACAAAGGACACAAACACCACAGACAAAGGGCACAGACACCACAGACAAAGGACACAGACAACACAGACAAAGGACACAGACAACACAGACAAAGGACACAGACAACACAGACAAAGGACACAGACACCACAGACAAAGGACACAGACAAAAGACACAGACATCACAGACAAAGAAAACAGACACCACAGACAAAGGGCACAAACAAAGGACACAGACACCACAGACAAAGGGCATAAACAAAGGACACAGACACAACAGACAAAGGACACAGACACCACAGACAAAGGATACAGACACCACAACAGCATAAACATGATAGATATATAAAAATAACCGCAATTAGTACAATCAAGGCATCAACATTCGCGCAAAGAGGTATGGGTAAACTGGTACAGTATAACGTTTTTTTTTTATTTAGATATTGGCACAGATGGTGTGTGTCAACCAGAATTGCATGATTAATGTATCTATTAAAGTATCTTCTATGCTTTTATTTCATTTCTTTGCAAGGCTGTATACGTTAGCTGAAAGAAAATGTGTTCATTTAAAGTCAAGATGGCATTGTTGAAATATAATTTTACTCATGTTCACGAATCAAATCAATATTAACGCTATGTGTTACCATAAGAAAATATTACTCCCCGAGTAATACGGTCTGACACTTTATATTAAAGATATTTTTTTTTCTCCAGAATATCGATAGTTTTTTTTTGAAAAAATTGAGTAAACAAATTTAAAAATGTACATGTATATTAATATTTTCTATGATTTTTATTTATATCCTGCTGATAAAATCTGATGAAATTAAAATGTATATAGCACTCTTTATATAACATGACCACATATTTTCGAAAAGGTCTGCCTTCCAATCATTCACCAGAGTCATGGCCCTTTGTAATATAGAAAGGAAATTAAGGGTCCGTATACATAAGCCTTATTATAAGGGTTATCATAATTTTATATTTGCATAATGTCAATGTATAATTTAAAAGTGTTACGTGAACAGTTGTAAAAAAATCAATGTGTACCTTTAACAAAACTGAAAGACAATGGAATAAGATGTAATCTATGACTATGTAATCTTTGACTTTTGACCAAAACCGGAACTCAGTTTTGGGATAGACGCGATTGGATGCTAACACTGGCCCTACAGTACCATCAGTATATTATACATTATCCATACATAGACCATGTGACAATATTTCTTTTAATTCGTGATTAAACAAATTATTCAGCTTTTGGTATTTATTACCAATGATAAAAATCGACGATTTGGAAAATAATTTGTATACGTGATTTAACGTGGCAAAGGTTAATCGTTGTATAACAATAATGAAATACTCTACGTTTGGTTTTAACTACGTTGCACAAAGTGTTGCCTTTTAAGGGATTACTTATGTTTTCAAAATTAAGTTATAAATATTTAGGGATAAATATAGTTATACGTTCAAATGTTTAAACATGGATTTGACAGATGAACGTGAATAAAATATATTTCAACCCTGTTGTTTGTGTCCTTTAACAAATGTTCAATTATAATTGTTGATAAAGCAAATGCAGTCAAACCTGTCTTAAGCAGCCAGTTAAAGGAATGAGTAAACGTGGCCTTTTAAGACAGGTTGTTGCTTAATACAGGTGAATTTGCTCTGAAAGTGTAGAAATGGGAAATATCAAATGTGGCTGCCTAAGACAAGTTAGATCTTGATAGAAGTGACCGCTTACACAGGTTTGACTGTACAGTCCTATCTGTGTAAGCGGTCACCTCTACTAAGCAGCCATTTGTCAAATTTGCTATTTCGAAATACTATGTTTTTAGAGCAAATTTACCTGTATCCCTGGACTGGCTGCTTAAGACAGGTTTGACTATGTTGAAATACATGTAATGGCGAACAATCTTTTCAATTGTCTGATAACTAGTTTTAAATGTATATGAATATAATTCTTGTCACGTCATTTTCCAGTGTGATACCGATAACTATAGTTAACAATCATAAGATGCCGCTGTCAATAATAACTACACATCAGCACAGACATGCGTAGAACAAGCATGTCAAATGTAGTCAATAATATCAGATAAAGAATCCACGGGAAGCACAAAACGCGCCTAAGGTCACAGAACACGTCCATGTAAAGCGGACATCAGGCAATCTTATATTGTCTGTTCATGAGGGGGATGGGATGGGGGGGGGGGAGGGATGAAATATGTACGACCCATACTCCCGCTAGACCGACTGAATCCGTCGTTTTTATCTATACTGAGCTCGATGAGTCCAATATATCAGAAATGTTTACGCATCAATATATAAATACAATGAAGCACAATAAACTACAGTCACTTGCTGAAGGACAGTGGTTCTACTTAAATTCATTATGAGGTCTTCCTTCACCAATAAAACTGGATATAATTGAAACGTATTTGATTGATTTAATTATTTTAGAAAAAATCGCGAACATATAAATTATAAAGTTATATCTTACTCAACTAAAATTTCATTAGAACATGCTTATGTGGCATAGAATATATTCACTTTGCTCTGAATGGTACAGATTCCATATTTAAAGTGTCTTCTATGATTTGCCGCCCCTCGTCATTTGATCGAAAAATAACATCTGTCATCACATTTTGACCATATAAACCATAATTTTAACACAGAACATTTTCTTTTGAAAATTATATAAACGAGTAAATTTTGTTTCTGTTGATGCTCTCAAAATATTGAGATATTTGGGAAATTATTATTTGTATGGATTAATTTTGAGACGCTGTCAAATGACCTATTACTTATCATTGCTGAGGTTGTGGATTCGAGTCCGAGAAACTTCACGTAAAACGGTTTGCCAGTTACTTGCGGCAGGGCGGTGGATCTATTCATAATCGTTCTGATGTCTTCTTCCATTATTAAAACTAGATAAACCATATATAACCTGTTATGTGTTGAAAAAAAAATGCGTTTCATCGAATACATTACTGTCAAAACACGAATCGTTCGCGTTATACAAATCACGTTTATGAAGTTTTTATCTATGGAGAATTTGTTATATAGCCTGTCGCTTTTAAAATGAATTAAGTACGACAAACCGAACGTTTAGATAAACCATCCATCACATTTTAATAATACAAAAGTAAAATGTGATTGCCTCAACGCGAGATTTCATCCTCTGTCAAATACCCTAGGTAATATTTATGCTTTAAACCAAACAATTTTCGCCGTTCACTGGTTTCCTTTATGCATCCCCGCTGTTTTTTTCCAAGGGATTTATGAATATGCGTTTAAATATCTTATTAAAATTCATAAAACTTTTTGGTATGAAATTTTGACTTAAATGTATGCCTTATGTCATTGATAAAATTAAATTCCTGAAGAGAATCTTTTTAGGATGATAAACTGATATAAGTCATGTAATAAATCGTGCACTGCATGGTGGTTCAGCGTAAATTAGACGAAATACTCCTGAGAATACGTCGAGCCATTTAAGAAAGTTAAAAAATAAATCACAGCGTGACATCCGGGACTTTAATCAACTTCAAAGGTTTGGTCTAAACCTAGAGCCGAGTCAATTGGTTACGGAATCGATCATCATTGTAATTATTTGACAAATGTGCTAACCCCTGTCGATATCAATTTAATGTTGTCAGTCATCCCTTTGCGTGTATAACAATAAACGCACTTGAAAACGCACTTAACAAATCTAATACCTCCTCAAATCATCTTTACACATTGAAAAGAATCCGTTTTATGGTAAGAAAGAGCTCTCGAATAGTGAAGTGTCATTCAAAATTAAAACTGGTTATTTCGGTTTTGTGAAGGCTAGCCAGAGGAATGTGAGATGAACTCTCTGCGTTTTCTTCATCTCTACTTTCTCTCTCTTTCTCTCTCCCTCTCTCTCTTCAATTTCTCTTCTGTCTGTCTGTCTGTCTGTCTGTCTGTCTGTCTGTCTGTCTGTCTGTCTGTCTGTCTGTCTGTCTGTCTGTGTGTGTGTCTGTCTGTCTGTCTGTCTGTCTGTCTGTCTGTCTGTCTGTCTGTCTGTCTGTCTGTCTGTCTGTCTGTCTGTCTGTCTGTCTGTCTGTCTGTGTGTCTGTGTGTCTGTCTGTGTGTCTGTGTGTCTGTGTGTCTGTGTGTCTGTCTGTCTGTCTGTCTGTCTGTCTGTCTGTCTGTCTGTCTGTCTGTCTGTCTGTCTGTCTGTCTGTCTGTCTGTCTGTCTGTCTGTCTGTCTGTCTGTCTGTGTATCTGTCCGTCTGTCTGTCTGTCTGTCTGTCGGTCGGTCGGTCGGTCGGTCGGTCGGTCGGTCGGTCGGTCGGTCGGTCGGTCGGTCGGTCGGGCGGTCGGGCGGTCGGTCGGGCGGTCGGTCAGTTCCGCAACAGTCGTCATACATAAATCCCAACACCACATTTCTAAACTTTGAGTCCTTGCATTACATTCATTTTTTCGTGTTTGTGTTTCGCTTTATACTTAAATTTATACAGTAAATATTAATAAGTTTGCCATTCAGATATCAGATACACGTGGTAAAGCTGGATAAGACCAGGTTGGTCTTAACTTGGACGAATCATTGAATTCATACATTGCACTGTGTTTGTTTAAGGGTAATAGAGATACGGCGAATTGTTTATTTTGGAATATCCCACAATATCCTAATCCTTTTTAACATCTAATCGATGTCTTCCTTCGGTAAAACTTATCCTGGATTAGTCATGCATGTAATTGAGCCTACTTTCAAGTTTTTGTTCCGAATTTGGAAAATTTGATTTTCTGTTGTGTTTTTGTTATTTCCTAATCTAAATAAATATTACTAAGAATGCTTGTCAACTGATTGTCATGATCTTCAATGAAATTTCCATATTAGAATTAGGATAAAGAGAATGGTTGGAAAGACATTATTTGTCATCGTAGATACGGGCATGTAAAAGAAAGGTCAACATAGATCGATAGCCTTAGTCAGTGATCGGTGCACATACAGACTATGGTATGTGAGAATACGTGCATTTCAAACTTGTTTGGATGATTAAGTACATAAATGCATTGTCAAATGTATATATAGCGAGTTTGCGAGAGAGCAAATTGTGATTGTGCGAAATATGCCTTGATTCGAAATATAAGGTAATTCCCGAAATGTTTCCCTATACGCTCAGTGGATTTTGGATTCACTTGTACGAACTTCAATGGTTCGAAAAATATATTGTATATAATAAGGCCAAAGTAACTAAATATTTAATATAATTATCATTATTTTTATATTTACTTCCTCCAAGTTAATGAAGAGTATATGAAATGATCATTAAACACACATATTAAACAAAACTACATACATGTAATAAACCACGGAAAGCATAGTCGTAATGTAGGACATGAACTTGAACGTGTTATACACGATAACGACATAGAATACACATCATCAGTTACAAAACCGGGGTACAATTACGAAGCATAAATGTGTTTAATGTATATTGTAAATACGTAATATAATAATGGATGTATAAAATACAATAAACTATATTCAGAGTTTATGTTGAGATGTGCAGACAGTATATTCCAGCTGATGGTGCACGGTACAGCCGTTATAGACAATCATCAACTGATGCGGGACTGCGTGTTATGGTAAACAGGACTTTCTACCAATCTATTCCATTATTCAGTAAAATAATGTCTGCATCACATATACTATGGTAGCCGTGAATGTAGTTAATTTTTGGCATTTCTCAGGTAGACCCGTCAAAACACAAGCATATGAAATGTGCTATACTTATTAAAACGTGTGCGCACTTTATATTCTGGGAAACACATGATGGCAAGTCCTTTCACATGACATTGTTTGCAATATTAATATATTTTTACATTTAGGGTACATAGACTGCAATTAAGATATCTTAATGACATGGAGCTATAATAAATATCAATCATTTTTTATCGTTTATTATAAATGTCGATGTTGCTTTTGATACATAAACTGTTCTTAAACGTTCCTTCATGCTCAGATTTCATTACATTTATTGAATATTAAAAAGAAATGAATTACAATTATAGCATATATATGCAACACATACCATTTGCAATAAATTATATATTCTATAAATTAATGAGTACACAAAACGATAATTTGTTGTAAAAACTTTCCAAATGTGTACTAGAAATGTTTACTAAACGGAAATACTGTATTCAAGTCCAAACTGACACAAACTAAAATATGATTATGCTACACCGTTATCAGATTCATTTTAAGGTGTACATTGTTGGAACACGCGAAATAAAGCTTACATGATTGAGCTATGGACATTGCTGTATCAGGACTTATATACTCAATAGGATAGCAAACCCGCCA
This sequence comes from Panopea generosa, assembly GCA_029582155.1. Taxonomy (NCBI): domain Eukaryota; kingdom Metazoa; phylum Mollusca; class Bivalvia; order Adapedonta; family Hiatellidae; genus Panopea; species Panopea generosa. Next base: position 69,833,451 of record CM055894.1, on the reverse strand, counting down.
CCTGACATTTTCTGTAGTTTCTCAAAAAGTATCAACTGTTCGTGCTGCACGTGTAAAATAAGTATTTCGTGCAAAACAGATGTGCACAAATAATGCATAGAATTTCGCAATCGGCTTATGTTAATTCAACATTTTGACTAATATTGGAAGTACAAGAGTGGCAGCTGACTGTTCCGTTTAGTATACAATAGTTAATGTAATATGTTGTGTCCTTTTTCAATAGTATTTCAGTTGTTTTTTGCTTTGCTGGCACACTGTTTCCTCTACAAACATACACACGTGTGTAGTAAGTAAGCGTTCCCGCGGTGTTTCGTAAGAATGATACGAAATAAAAATGCAATTGTCGGCACATTTCAAGTGGTTTACTGTGGACACAGTTAAAAGAACAATCAGTCGGCTGTTCCAGATCATATCTTAAATAAGTATTGTTTATATATCTAAAACTGCATTTAATTTGACACACAAATATCTCTTTGTTCGAAAGTCTGTATATTTACAATCGGCCGTCTAATGAAACAAGAAATGGAAGAGCAGCTATTGAATTCAAAAATAAATACATATGAGAGTGCGTTGGAAAAATGAAGGAAAAAAACATTACCGTCACAAGGGAGTATTGTTTACTGCATACCTGTCTAAGCAACTTAAGATGAGTCAATATTGTCATAATGCCACTTAACTCCGTCAGCTGACAACGGTGTACAAAGAAGCAAATATTTATAAAAGACAGAGATGATCGATTGTAAATAACGAGTTCATTCCATGTCAATCAAAAAGGTGAAATGTTTTATGAATGCTCTTTTTATGCCAAAACGTGTATGAATGCGGACTTTTTAACGTTGCCTTTGAATAGTACTGACTTTGAATTATTTTTTCAATAAAATGTATTTGTAATGATACTAATTGCAAATTATGCAATCAAAATAAATAAATAAATAAATAAATAATAATAAGGTTACGAAATGCTAGAGACCAATTGGAAGAACTAAAAAAAACATTGTTTTTTATATACATACAGATGAATTATTCTGTTTTTTATTTCATTCTATCTAATGACTAATGACTAATCATGAACTTGTTCTAGTTCTACAGCTACGAGTCTCCCACCTCTGAATATGCAAGTAAGTAGTCAGTGACTTGCAGGAATAAGGTGTCCGTGTACTGGTCAACCGCCTAAAGGACCCGACGAACGACGATTAGGTACGTCGACCGCCGTTAAATAACTGACAAACTTCTGAAAAAGGCGCCAACAACATGCAATCAAATACAAACAAAGTTGCAGTCGTAAGAGAGTTGGCAAATGTAGAAGAAAATGAGTCAGCAGAAGAATCAGTTGTATTACACCATTATGTATTATTCCGCATAATAAAACGGGGTGGGGTCGGGGGGGGGGGGGGCGGGGGGCGGGGGGGGGGGGGGGGTGGGGGGCGGGGGGGGGGGGGGCTGGGGGGGGGTAAGATAAACTTTTGTTTTATCGGCAGGAAAGTTTATCTGGCAGCAACACATAACTTGATGACGTCATTGATCATTGCTTTTGCGTTGACTTAAAGCCCCCGTTTAATCACGTTTTCGACCGTTGATAAACTGTTTATATATATTTATACTTATAAGTAAGTCGAATAGTTTCCATAAAAATACGTTTTTTTTTAATTTCATCAATCAAATATGGAACTATTTTCAGGCGCATTTATAAATCTGTTCTTGTTCTATCTTTTTTTAAAATAAAAATAAAATAAAACACGCAGTTTATGACATGATCAATAGAAAACCTTGTTAGTGCCTGAAGGCCTAACATTTATCAGTTTTGGGCTTTAAAACGGGCCAAGGTTCGTTCTATTTTTTCTTTACCTGTTCTGGTAAATTTTAGACTATCAAATACTAACATGGTATTTTCTATATTTGGGTTGTGACATAGTTTTATACTATTTATATTTCAAAATTAGCATTTTCTAAATAACAACTAACAACAGACCGGCTCACCGTCTGACGAATTAAATGAAATATTCATTTACCAGAAACAAGACTCTTGTTTGTTGAATCTTTACCAAACACCCGGATGTCAAATAAAGCACCTGTATGACAAATATGTTTTAAATGACAAAATTCGTCTAATATATTAAATCTCACTGTATAATATTACAAAAGTAATTATTAAAAGTGTTATGTAATAGCTTTCAAAGCGACAAAGCATCTGCAATAATTGTGATGTATGTGCAGCGATGTACCCTGCATATGAAAAGTAGTAGTAGTAGTTTATTTCATATCCATTAAGCTAAATGCCCATATTGATACATATACAATCAAACCTGTGTTAGCGGTCACCTCTATTAAGCAGCCACTTGTCTTAAGCAGCCACATTTGCTATTTCTATTTCTCATTTCTATGCTCTCAGTGCAAATTAACCTGTATTAAGCAACAACCTGTCTTAAAAGGCCACTTTGTTCCTTCCCTTTAGTGGCTGCTCACGACAGGTTTAACTGTACTAGCATATTTCATGACGAACAGTAAACATAACAATTGTTTATGTTGTCTACAATGTCCATATACTGCTTTATCTATATACGAGTATAATACATATATATGCACCCAAAGATAGTTACACATATTTATACACATATATTTGGAGACGAGAACGATGGTTAAATGCACATTACACATTCTGGTATGCTGATTTTTACAATATCTCAAATACATGTATCGAATTTTGGTAAGTAAAATCAACAATTAAATTGTTTTCACCCATCGTTTAATCAAACAGATGTTATTGCATGTATACGTATTTTAAGCATTGAGACGAGTGTGTATGATAACTGATTGATATATCACCAGCGTTTCATTACCCGAAAGTCAAAAGATAGATTTCATTATTTTGCAATTTATAGAATATTTCCAAAGTAAATGTCAACCTAACCTCACGGAAAGGTTAACAATTTAGTTATTCATATACGAGACATGTGTCATTACAATTTTTCGACGCAAACAGACAATAAATCTAAACTATCACAGACATATAGACGTGTTTCAACTTCCCTAAAGTCGTGATATTTTCCAATACACGAACGAATAAATTAATTAAGACATTCGTGTGAAGGGGTGCAATCGTCACATGTTTATTTTATCTTCTTTTTTTTCCAAGGCGTAATAACGCATGTTTAACAGAACATTACATATAGTTTATTTGACGTATACATCGTACCTCGTCATAAATACAAATATACAACTAATTAATGTCAGTCACGTGAAACAATAATAATGATAAAAAAATAAACACATACTTACATAATATGTATTGTATAACCATTTTAACTAAATTGTAAATCTTATTTTTTTGGCTATGAATCATCATTGACAAATGTTTTTATAAACTATCTATGTGACATAGATATAAGCTTTCTGTCCTTTACAAAAGTTCCATTGCTCAGTCAGACTAGTAAACAAAATAGTACTTCCGATTGAATAGTTGAACATTTGCAAACGGTTAAAGAGGACAATAAGATTATATTCATGTCACATGTTACATTTAGTTTATTATTTAAAACATTAAATATTGGAAATGTTTGCAGTGTTTAACACATCATTAACATGTCCTAAGTTTCGTATAAAAGTAAACTGGTAGATTTATTAAACCAAAACGTGATCTGTAACCAGTACTTATAAAACAAACGCATTTCAAATTGTCAAATATGCAAACTGGCTCCTGTTTTCACCAATATTTACTTACATACTTAAAAAGTTAACTAAGTTTTGACTTGTTATTAATCTATTATATAATCAATACCATTGACCCAATATGCCGTTTTACTGGAACCAGTCTTAAATCATGATCACCTGATTGCCTTTCTTAAATTTAAGTTTTTTAAGTATTTAAGTATATGTTGGTTAAACAGGAGCTGTGTTACTTTAGCAGGACACTGTTTTGCTCTGGTGACAAATAAATGTTCATGAACGCTGCGTATTACACAGATAGCTATGTGACTTATGACCCAATTTTTAAAGATTTTCTTTTTTGCTATTTTTCAAAACTAAAAAATATCAAATCATTTAAGATTATTGAAATGGACATATTTAATGGGCGTGCAATAGATCTACAGTTATCAGAACCAATGTCTAGCTAGTGCTGGTGGTATTTATTGAGTCAAATTCCTTTAGATAACAAATTTACAATTGATCGGCGAGCATGATTTATGTTTCTAAAAAAAATTATCAAGGGTTCTTCAAACTGCTAAAAAATGTAATTTTACTTGCACTTAGACACCACATCTATAAAATGGCAATAAAAATGCAACATTAACCCTGTCAAATGTTGGTTTTTTAACACGTATAATAAATCAAATCGTCTTGTGTGTTCAATATGAATTTAAACACGTCATACTGAAAAGGTTATTGAAACAATTTTGTCAGAGTTAAAGCAATAAATTGATAGCATTTCGATACTTGAACAATAAATGTCTTTTTGATTAGAAATATCTTGTGTGGGGTTTCGTCAGACGCGCTGTGATACATTACATATTCTGGTATAGCGTTACATTAACGCATGTGGATGAAAGAATGATTCAGTTGTTGTGGTCTCATAGTGTCTTTCGAATAAAAATAACAATGGGACAAATATATTGAAATGTTTAACAGGACCCTAAGTTGCTATAAAAACTTTTGAAAAAGAATATTAGATTAATAAAAAAAATGAAACACTTCAACGAATATTCGAAGTCGTTATCTTGTTTAGATATATGTACTGGGATGGTAGTCGTATTTCGTATATGTAGGTAGAGTAGAACTTCGTTGGCTCGAACACGGATGGCTGGAACACCACATATAGCTCGAACCACTTATCTGGTTCCAGCTGAATTTATATTTCGATGTATATACATGTTTGATATTATGTTGAACAATATTTGGCTCGAACAACACTTAACTCGAACTATTTTGCCCAGTCCAATCGGGTTCGAGTTATCGAACTGTATTTCCTCAAGTGTGTCTAAGATAATTATGTACTTTACAGATCTGGGTACGTTGGATCTTCGTCAAAGTCTTTAGCTATGTAAAAAAAATGTCAAATCTATGTTTGTGTGTTGTTGTCTTGGTGTTTTGTTTGTTTGTTTTGTTTTTTCCTATTTACAACAGCAACAGTATATTCATGGCATTAAACATAAACCGGTGTTTAGAGAGTTCCATATATACATGTATCACGACGATTAATCGAAAGGATCCAAAAACAAAATTTTACAGAGACGCACAACATACAGTATACAGGAGAAAGGAAGTGGAATATTTTTAAACAAAGCAAATTATAATTCTTGCATTGTCATTGTCATCGTCAATTAGGATTCCAAATCGATTGTTAGTCTCATCCCAATTAGTATGATTATGAATCAGCAGCTATTGTCTTTGATATATCAGCTACATTTGTAATGTTTAAAAGACTGAATCTGATTTCTTTCTTATAATGAACTATTTGAATTGTAAGGAAAATGTGTTTATTATGCATAACACCCATGTTTATACGATGATTACACGAATATTTTTTTTTCGATTATTTTCAGAGACAGTTTTCAGGACTGCAAGAGTTTCCCCAGTGACGGTTTTATCTACTGACCTTTCCATGACGATGATCCCATGTTTTCTACATGCACGTAGTGTAGCCAACATATTATCATAATTATTATTAATTTTAGCATTATTATTATTTTTATCATTACTATTGTTATTATTATTATTAATCATATTATTATTATTGTTGTTGTCATTTTATTATTATTATTATTATTATTATTATTATTATTATTATTATTATCATTATTATTATTTATCATATTATTATTATTGTTGTTGTCATTTTATTATTATTATTATTATTATTATTATTATTATTATTATTATTACTATTATTATTATTATTATTCAATGTATTGATTTTGTTTATGCTGTTGTGATGGCTGCGACCTTGAAACTACGTCTCCTGTTGGATGTATGTTCTCAGATTTTGTATAACGTTTAATGGCGCCATTGTTAAATGGTTGAACCGTAAGAAATCGTACTAAGAATAAGGCATTACTCCTTCCAAACCAGTACTTAATCATAACACATGTGTTCTTTTAATATCCATCCAAATGAACCAAAGGTTTGCTCAAATCATACAGAAATTATATTATATTATTTTTTAGATAAACAATCATTTTAAACGTCGATCAAACGGATAAATTCTCAATTTGACTTTCGGTGATTTTTATCGTATTTTTTTGTGTAAATTGCAGCCCAGGTTGTTAAATATTTGCGTTTATTTCATTTTTATTGAACTAAGCATGCGATAGTAGATATGGTGCAGGTATGGTACAATGAAAGCAGGCTTTTACTGATACAATTAAAATATGTATATCTTCAGAACCTATCTTATTCTGTGTGCTTTCATACAGATACATTCACGGTATGAACGTGTCGTTTTGTAAGAAATTGATGATGATGCAAAAATAACTGAAGATATTAAATCTGATTATGCACAGGGCCGTAGCCAAAATTTGATTTTACAGGAGACACAATCCTAACTTTGCCAGTGGAATCCGAGGGCATGCTCCCACGAAAAAAAATTAGCTCCTGGCATTTATATCCTTCATTTTCTGATATTTCAAAGACATTTAAGTCGTTCAAATATATAACACAAATTACATTTTATACAATTATTTTAGTTTTAACACGATTTTCTTGAATACACATCCATGGCTTCTTAGACCCGACATAACAGTACATAACAACTCTAAGTAATACGCTGTAAGACAAGTATTTGCTGGGTATTATGATACATTCATACTGAAAATAGTTTATGTTTAGTTTAAACTTATTTATTTTACTTCGATTGTGAAACAAGTTCTTACAACTTAGACAAATCACGCTCGAAGTATTCCTGGTTAGAACCAGTACTAAGCATATGCGGAAAAAGTGTCTTGCTCAAGGACACCACACATAGCCGTGGCGGAGGATCGAACCCTCGACCCTCCGATCATGTATTCGGTGCTCTTCCACTGAACCGGCACCGAACCAATGATCGGAGGGTATAGTATATGTAAAGGATGTGTCATATTTTTGCAAGAGTAATTCATATTTTGGGTATAACTTCATTCTTTTTACAAAAACACTAATAAAAATATGAACTTCCACAAATTCTACAAGAGGCAAGTGCCTCCGTGTGCCTTAGTGCGACTACCGTCCTGATGCGTATGACTTATTCATTAATAAGATATTTCTCATAATATTGTTCCTGTAACGATTTAATGTTGACACTATTCAATTTTCATCATTATCAACATGTTTGTATTGTATGGTGTGTGTAGGAGACCTTATATCACAATACAATTTGTATTTTGTAACATTACAATACTGTTCAGATTCATGAACAACGCCATTATAAAAAAATAGTTATTTTAGCATTTCATCAACATTTCTTAACTATGTTATTCACAAATGTATTTATATTTTTACCTCGGTACATTCAATTCAATACATTTTATTTCATAAATTACCATACAGATACTAAGAGCAAAACTACGTAACTAATTTACTATATAATGTTCCATCATAGTGACAAATTAAATTAATATTTACAATCGTAATATAATATAACATACAGAATATATATTATAAAAAATACGACATACACATGTGGTACGATAAGTTTGCTTTTAACATTCAAGACACCGATAATCGAAATAAAATGACTGCATTATATAATATATAACAATAATTACGTACTTGTCTGACAATGCAGACAAATAAAGTTATTTTTAGATCACTCACAAGCAAATCTGATAAAACAAATGTACGGATCACGCTGACTTGAGTTGTCGGATTTGACACACGGTAGTGTCCCGGTTCGAGGTATTTAACACGAATATGACGTAGATTGCCGTGATATGAACCCAACTAACAGATCTGCCAACACGTCCGAACTAATAACGGCTTGTTTGCGCTCTGTAACGGGTTTATCGTGTAAAAACAAGCGTCTAATCCAGAACAGATGCAAACTATGCTACTTAAAGACAAAATGTGTGAAAACTGAAATAAAGGTACGATGATTGGTTAAGACATATTTCACAACGTACGTCTGTCAAAATTAGTACACTGTGGAATGAACATGCCTGTATCATATCTCAAACCCAGAGGAAAACTCAAAACAATTTTATGCCATATACTTTAATATATTGAAATTTAGCTAGTGTATACATTATTTTAGCATTAATCTATGTTGTCCGCGCCAACAGTATGGATATTTTTTTATTATAAGAACTTTGGCCTGTTTAGGTTGGCCAACCACAGTGATGCATCCAAAGCCAAGCGTAAAGAGTTCATATTGTAATAAGAGAAGGGATAAATCCGAAAGTTCATCATAAGTTTTAATATTTTCTCTTTGACATATTTATGTCTTTTACCTGTTTTTAATTAGTTTTAGAAAATTGCACAAATTACACCTCAAAGTCCTACACTTTCATTGTCCCCGTCAGTGATACAATTTAGAACTGCCTATCATATGAAGTTTTAAATACAAAATGTAAAAAAAATATATATCGCCAGGAGTAGTATAAACCACTTACTTACAAAAAATCATGTTTAATGAACTTTTTTCCCGTCTTACCTTAAAAAAATATAAAGATAAAAGTATTCAAATTGGCAGTATGCAGGCGTGTGTCTTGTAACAAAACTAACACGGAAACTATTAATCTATGAGTTGTCTGGCCCTATTGTTATATTTACAAATAAATATTCCAGAACAAGAGTAGTATCACTGTGTTGACAATTCATATATATAATTGTAAAATACTTTAAATTCGTGTGAACTTTATTTCGCGAATCTGCTCTGATTTGTCCTATTTTATTTATTCTTTGAATAGAGATGAAACTCGCGAATAATAACGAAAATAAAGTTCTCGCTAATAAAAAGTGTTTACAGTATAACATAAAACGTCCCTCGTTCGTTACGTATGTGCTGACATTTAAATCATAAAAGAGTATCTTTTAAAATTAGTATTTTCTAATGGCAACACGAGATTATCGGATAAAAAAATGATAAAAGATATATATACAATTTTTATTCACATTCTATATCGTATATATATTTAATTAGATAAACACTAACGTATACATTTTCTACACATAAAGACGTTATACTCATTATATTATTTCAGCTCGTGAAATAAATGAAATATTTACTGATTAGTTTAAAGAAGATTTAGGAAATGTAGAAAAGAGAGAATTGTATTGGTTGAAACATATCGTATAGCTTTTAAATAACACGCATACTTTGTCTTGGATTTAGGAACGAACACAACCGTTTTTTTCCTTATATTCGTTGCTGCTGAGGATTCATTGTTAATCAACTGTTACTCAACTGTCATTTAACTGTTGTTGTTCGGGTGGGGGAGGGTGCGGGGGTCCGGATTGTGAAAAAACATACGATGTATTTACAAATGATGGAGGCACTGGTCACACCAGACATTTATGCATACTGTGGCCAATTTAATAGATCAGTAACTTAAAACAACGTTTGAATAGATATAATCTGCCATCCATATAGCATTGAGTTACTATTCACATTATTTTAATGCATGCGCTTGAGCTTTATTTTATTTTTGAAAATTTCTACAATACTTTTCCAAATAAGTGATTGTGGAGATCCCGCTAAGATTTGTTCAGATTGACTGTAGTAAGAATAAGAACTTCACTCTTATTGTAACCAGCGATTTGTCACATTGTCCTTCATTAAAGAGAGATGAATTAATACTTCAATTCCATTTAAAACAAGACGGTTGCCGAATTGAAAAGAAATTTATATTATTAAATACTTATCCAAAATTCAGGAAAGCATCGCTATAACACTAAATACGTGATATGCATTATTCATATCTTACTTGCATAACCAGATTGTGGTATAAAACTGATAACATAGCAACCCTCGTGGTATCTCATCTAAATGAAAACACCTCAATGAAAACATTGTGTTAAGATACTAAAAAAAAATACATTTTTTCACAATTTGAATCTGAATATCTTAAAGTGCTCAATTAATGTATATAAAACAGAAAAACTAAAACTCTATTGACGTGTTTAAGAAACAGCTAATGCTATACTTGAAAGATTGAGTGAAGATATTTTGTTATTTATTTCCTTCTCAGTTTGTATCCGTTTCTCAATAAATATTTATATAACAAAACATAATAAAACTAAATCGACGCTAAGATTAATACTATCCGTGACTGACTGACACTCACTTGATAATTAAATCATTAAAACACACATCCATGAGCAAAACAAATAATTGGAAACCACTATTCTTGCCAAATGTGAATTTTATGGAGCAAAAACACCCTGGATGTGCATACTTTACACCTGCTATATAAACACAGTATCCCCCTTGAGACGGGCGATACCATCAAATGGTTGGTATTTAGTGAATCAATTAATGATGCTATCGTCCAATGGTATTTTGTAATTCAATTATTTTCGCTATTGTACAGTTTACGTTTGATAGTATCTTCCCCTAACTTAAAAACTATTACAGATCGTATCTATAAACACGTTAAACGGTTCGATGACAATTTTCATGAATGAATTACACAAACTCTGTCAAAACATTTTTATGGTTCCCATAACATGTGGTCTAGTTCAACGATGGTGTTTTGAGTGTATCTAAGAATGTACACTCGTGTGAGCGTGCGTGCGTGCGTGTGTGACTGTAATGGTAATATTACAAAAAAAATGTCTGTTATTTAAAATGTGTATGATGCAAATATAATATAAAAAAAATAGCAAAATATACATACATGGTTAAATTTAATCTTTTAATGTGCAGGTATGTGTGACTGTACTGCTAGTGGTTACAGAACTTAATCTTTATACAATATGTAATATATATATATATATATATATAGATATATATATAGATAGATATGGTGACAACAGTCAAACTATCAAGCATTTATTAGCACGAGGTTAAGTATTATCTTTGTTTCATGTTGGGTATATTGATATAATTAGCCACTTAACCACGTGTTAACATATCATAATTTAGTGTGATCTATATTATTGGAATATACTAGTGGTTATTTAATCGGTGCCTCTGTTAAGTTTGCAACAAGGTAGATAATATCGTTTTTGTTAAATGATATCTCGTTTTTTGAAAGTGTCATATATTCAGATAAATCCGTATTTAAATGTATAATTATTAGTTGCCAGTAGTTCTCAGTCACATGGTATGAATAACATGTTGTTTAAAACTCAGTATCTGTTAATTAAATGTAATGCTCGGCAATTTTGAAAGTTTCTGTCTAGCTAACTTTTGATGTACTCTAACCCAATGTCCAAGCCGGTAACACTAGCGCATAAAAGTTTTCAATTGTTATGAAATATGCGCATGTATTGACTCTATTTGTATAAATAATGCATGCTGTTTTCTGATTATGCTAGTTTTGTTTTATAAGTTAGTAAATATTTTACCATTTCACTTTTAATTTTGTCCTGTCTTCATAAGTTGTAAATATGTGTTAACTGGCGGTTGTTATATTTAGATAAAAATCATGAAACGGCTTTGAATAGTATCCCTGTCCTTTTCATAATATTGCAACTGTAAGATTCATTATTGTTTAAACATATTTTATTAAATGTTTAACAGTTAACAGAAGTATATGTATACAGACAATTTTGTCAAAAGGGTTTGAACAAAAGATAAACTTGTATATATAAAACATCCAAAAGATGCGAGAGTAACCTAAAACATGTAAAATATGATTATACGGTATGTTACAACTTTTTTCAGATATGTAACGTGTGTGCATGTGCATTTATTTTTGTCATTTTTTATATATGAGAATAACTGTAATAGTTTAAGTAAATGAATTATATCTATCTGTCTATCTATCTTTTTATCATTATATCTATATATCCTCTCTTTTAAGATCTATTTTGGAACACCTCTGTACTGTAAGAACAACGTCGATATACTGACTACATTTATATTTTGTTTATTTGTAGTTATTGTTTGTTTGAGACTAAATAAGATAACATGCCTGTCTTTGGTATAAATTAATAGTTTCCAATAGTTTCTAATAATTTCTAATAATATGTAATAGTTTCTTACCTGATCCAATTTGACTTAAGACTTCTTGTACATTTTTCTCCGTAAATTTGGTAACCGCACCAAATATGTCATCATATTTTGCAGAAAGCCTCTGCTTGTACGTCGTCAAGAACAGAACATAATTTTTGTCATCCATTACATCAGCATAGCACATTTTCCTATCTCCGAAATTGGTCACATTGTAGATGTTTGGCTGGTCCTTGTTTGAAGGTATATTCCGCAGAAGTGTTTTCCCTTTGTAGATGTCAAATAACTTAATTGTGGCAGTGTATGTTTGAGCGTCCGTACGGAATTTCGCTTCCTTGTAAGTTTTTATTACATGTGCCGAAATAACTATGTCGGCTTTGGCAGTTCTGTTATACACTGGCATCGGCATCCATCCATTGAGGAGGTAAATACAAGACAAAACGATTGGGGAAAGTTGAACAATTAGAAAACTTCGCAAGACGACGGTCGTCAAGTTGATATCGTGACTTCGCATTGTTTTATCAAACGCTTTGAAATATCACATGCTTCATCCAGGTATATATATTATATATCTTATTCCCAATAATGTTGTCAACTGGTTCTCTGACTTAAAATTGAATATCAGTGTGATTACATAACTATCAACATGAAATGATGAAATGAAATCTATAATGTTTAAGAAACCATGACATATATCTGCTATTAGCGCCAATACAATTACACAACACAGAAAATAAACATAATTCTTAAGTATTTCCAATGCTTTTTTTCACATATAAAACACCAACATTTTCTGCATTTAAAATAGAAAAATATCAAAATATCTCGCAAAACAGAGAAAACAGTATGGTATTATTGTATAAGTAATATTAAACGCCAGTATTATAAATCATAGCATATCGCAGTAACACAACGTAGGTATTTGCATTATGTTATTTCTTTCTCTCACCGGGTTTTATTTTAACCGTTTATGAAACGTATATCATTGTAACCCGGCCTGTTCCTTTATGTGGTACACACGCCTCATATATATAACCATCGCTCGATATACCCTAGCAGCCTTCAAAACCACAATATCCAGTGTCGGTTACATACAAAATTGTATCGTCTAGGCAACGTCTATGGTAGTATATTTTAATTTTAATGTACAAAATATTAAAATGAAGCGAGGTTCAGACTGGCGATAGTAAATTTCCCGTACTTGTATGTGCTCCTCTTATTTCGCTGGGACGATTACAAAAATGTCCTGAAATTTTGACGGTTGCGCCAATTGAAATATGTATTACGTCTTTATCTTTGGTTTCAGCCAAAAGAAAAGAAGGCTATGTTCCACACACATATATTTCAAAGGCGTTTTCTAAAATATTGTCCGCATAACTAGCATTTTCATTTGCAATATGAGCTCATAGTTTAATTCCTGACGTATTAGTTTCGTAAGTTTCACAAGCTGCGTCAGTACGCTAACATTGCCCAGCTACTTCGGTTGCTACAGCATGTTCGGAAATTGATCACGTATTCGAGTTAAAATATATTGAATTTAAACATCATTCATGTTATGTTGTTGTTGTGATTTTTTTTCACACTGTACATGTCTTTTAAAATGTAATATACTTTGTATTGCACATACCTGATATTTAAAACTTTAATTTTTATATTCCATTATTAAACAACTTGAGTTCGAATTGCAGCTATACATCTCATATTAGACAACAGTTAGTCTCTCTTCTTGAGAAAAAAGTTTCATTTTGAAATACGGATATCATGTATAGATAATGTATGATCATTTCAAACATTCACTAACGCATACCATCCAGATATTTTAAATATTGCATAAATTTCATAATTTCATACCATTGAATCTCGTAAACATCCTCCATTACATCCGTGACTACTAACTATAGTCTTAGATTACCACTAGTTCTCGTTAATTATCAATTAGCAGGCACGTGCCGCCGTATATCATTAATTATAATTATCCGACATCTCTAGATTCCGGCATATCTTCCCGTAATGACTGTTGTCACCGACGTCAAAAGTCTCCACTTGTAAACTGATGTTAGTTTTTATGTTACAAAACCGTATTTTATCGCGCCACTTGAGGGATTCTCAATTGAATGAAAAATCTTCTATCAAAGTGTATAAAGTTTAATGTAGACACTATAAATTGGTGCTCATCCGGAATCAATGATCTGATCGGGTAGTCTAGCGTGTGCCACTCACCTGTGCGGGTACTCCTCCCTCAACTACAGACACGTTCAACGACTCTATTCCTCAGTCGACAAAATATGGACCACTGTGAAATAACCGATAAAGTATATACGGCAATGACTTCTAAAGAAAGATAGGAAATCTGCATATATCTAATACATGTTGATAAAATAGATAAAAAAGAATTAATTAATAATTTGGCAAATTAATCAATTCAGATTTCACAGATAATTGATTGCTTAAGCATAAATTGTAAGCTTTATGTAACCGTATATGTTTTATAATGTTTTAAACATGTAAAATATTGTAGATTAAAGTAAAAAGTTGTTGGTGTTTTAGTTGCAGTATACAAATTTTGTAATCATAAGTGCTTCGATAAATTCAAACACATTTGTTTGGAATGGTCTCATTTTGAAGAGAATTTGTACAAGGAAAATAATTTTGTTTTGTTTTCATTATATAAATGGAATATAGAATAATTGAAAGCAAGACTTCGCGTGATTTTGCGTGAATACGTGAACGTTCATAAAATATGTGCCTGGTAACATTATCCATAATACGGTATACTTAAGTTACACCATAATACGAGTTATATTAATGCAGTTATATTTTATAAATGTAAGTTCCACATATTTCAATTCTCTGTAAAATAGAACAATAATTATCTGATATGTAAAAGATAACAGTTCAAGCCTAAACTCCTATGTTAGTTGTTTAGTGCATTCGCTGGTTCTATTCTAAGCTCTGCAAGTAAACTTCGGGGATATACCAAGACGAAAGTAATATAAAGGATGCATTTAAAATTGTGCATTGAATGTTAGAATGAATACTTGTACAATTGGAGTGTGTGAAGAGCTAGGTATACTTCCATTATATATTTCAAGGTATGTAAGGATCATAAGCTATTGGTGCAAAGTTATTAATACTGATAATATATTTTTAAAAAAAAACTATACGAACAAGGGTTAAGCGACTGTAACAGATGTTGTAAGAACCAGGTATCAAATAGTATGATTATGGATTCATATACGCATTTAAAAATAATCGTTTTGTTTATCCCAAACTCTTCCCACTCGTTTTTAAACAAAAGGTTATCGACAATTTCATTCAACAGTGGTTTGGTTCAGTATAAAAAAAACAGTTCTCGAAACTTTTAAACTTGCCAAAAATAAGTTAAAGTATGAGAATTATCTCGATAAGTTAACCAGTAGTCTAATATTATTTTACACTAGATTAAGACTATCTGTTAATCCTCGAAGAATACAAACTGGAGGGCATGATAGAAATAACATTTCAAAATACGCGAAAGATATCGATTATGTTGCCATCCAAATGATAACGAAGATGAGTTTCACTTCTTGTTTATATGTCCCTGTTTTGACAATTTACGAAAAAAGTATTTAAAAAGATATTACTATCAAAGACCTTTTGTGTTGAAGATTTTAGAATTACTACTATCACCTAATAAAACCATATTATATAAGGTGTTAGGTGGTGTGGATACTTTATGTGACAGTTGGTTATTTCCTGAAGTTCGGTTCTTCAATTTATTACAAATTCAAGGTATAACACCATAATTGGAAACAGTAAATGTTTCTGGAGAAAGGCTGGTGACCTCTGGTCCAAGAGTTCGTTGTGTGCGAAAATAAAACGAGATTAAAAATATAAACTTGGCATTTCATTTGTGTTTATGTGTGTATTGCTGTAATTCCTGCAACATTATTCAACTCATGTGAAAGTTTAAAGCTTTATTTCCTAAGTTACAGAATATTTTTGTATTTTTCAGGGACTATTTTGTCAGAGCGTAATAACAGAGCGGATAACAGAGACAACCTGAACTCGGCCACCAGCTTTTTCATGACAGATTGAATACAGTGAAAAGACGAATGCATATAGTAAAAAAACGAGATGGTGGTGATGGCATTACAGTGGAACAGAAATACTGTTAAATTAGTCTTTTGCATGTATTAAAGTATGCTACATGTGTGGCAACGTTAAACTTGTGACAGAACTCCAAAATTGTAGATTTCCATTTGAAATATACAGGCGAAAAAGTGACTGGTCTGACTCCTTGTGTGGGGTTGGTGACATAATGGCTGTGATAAATAGTTATTGTTTCTACTTATTTAAAGATACATATTCTTCACATTAATTAGTCATTTTTTTTTTTACTTTAGTGACATTATCGATGTTTTTGAAATATTTTGAAAGCATTGTCATTTTTAATTGTGAATTTAGAAAAAAAAGTTTTTTTTGGAAATTGGGGTATGAATACATTTTTTTTAATATCAATTTTCACTTTGTCTACAGTACACCCACTGAACAAAATATTTCTTGAATGAATCATGACCTGTACCTTTTTATGAAATTTTGGCACTGCAAATGTCAGCAAACAATAAACGTTTTTGGTTCTTTCTATAAATGACAACGTTTCATTGCATATAGAAATAAGACGGAACATCTTTGGTGGGCTTGTTCATCAACAACAATTTTAAATTACCATGAGAACCTAGATTTTTCAAGTTTTATAATTGCTTCATGAATATTTTTATATTCAAACATATAAACAACACGTTTTTAAGTATAGACAGACACGTGACATCGCTGTTTAGTATTCATGGAATCAACATTAAGTGTACAATGTAGATTATTTTTTGTATTGTATAGTTTATTAACGTTCATCATAATTATGTACAGTTTTATAACACAGTTTGTAAAAGAAAACAGTATATAGTTTTCAAGTTTTAATAACAAATCGGCAACCTTTGGCCATTTACAAAATATTATTACATGAGATATGGCAAAGACAGAATGTGCAATATAAACAACAAACATATTATAAAGTTATTAAATCACTCAAAGTAGCTTTAAGAATATCGAAGACTTTTTATATAAATTTGGAGACTTTAATTGACAACTGTTTATTCTTGGAAGCCATTATAGAATTAAATTTATTTGATGAGGGTCACGCGCTTGATGGCTTATGTATTTTGTGTTTTATATTGCTGAATTTCCGCATAATTAGTGACTTAAATACGTTATCCAATCGCCATGTAGGTATTGTTTTCAATTCTTCTGTTGACATAGTCGATAACTTAATGTGTCTTTATTGTGTTACAATATATGCATATGACTAATGTGAGAAGTTAACTATCTCACTATGTGATGGAAATAGAATTCCCTGCTTTTTCATTGGTGATAAATATTCGGAGATATCATGTTCTAGGATAGACTAGTGTGCCTTCGTGCGAGATCTTTCGCGTGAGCAAAGCCGGCTTGGAGGAATTTTCACCCATATCTTGTAACTACGGAATTTCCTCGATAATTAATAGTGTCGTGTTTAGTTCATCATAAATTATATAATTCCAATGTGTGTGTTTCAGAAATATCAACCAATTTATTTCGAGCTGGTGATGGGGTGAACCAACAGCTAAAGGAATGCAGTATTTAGTAAAGTGTTTAGTCATTAACAGATTTGTGTTAATG
The DNA here is from genome assembly GCA_029582155.1 of Panopea generosa. Lineage (NCBI taxonomy): Eukaryota > Metazoa > Mollusca > Bivalvia > Adapedonta > Hiatellidae > Panopea > Panopea generosa. Next base: position 69,815,675 of record CM055894.1, on the reverse strand, counting down.
GTGTCATAAATAAATTATATTATTGTTTTATATTACAATAGTTTCTTTATTTGTTACTTAAACATTAAACGTTTTTTCATTACATACATACATTATAGCATACATCAAATATAGTTATCACGTGACACATTTTTTAAAACAACTAATAACTTATGAAACAATATATTTGTATTATTATTTTGTAACACATATAATAGCATCTGCACATCTGTAGTTTCTATTTCAATAAGACGGGTTGGATTTTATAATTTATGAATGAATTTCGTAAGCGGTTCCTTTTTAAATAAATATCTAAAATTCCATATATATATAAAGTCCAGAATCCTACATACTTGACATACGTAGATTAAAATTAATGCTGTGTATATGTATTTTCCCAGTTTTAAAAGTTCTGTAATTCAATTTGATTTCATCAATTCAATAAACTTATAAACGCTGAGCATTTTGTAATAATAAGGTTTTATATACAATTTGCGAATGTCATTGTACAACGTACAGATAAGAATGAAATAAACAAACAGTGTATAGTATCACTGAAATGTATGCATCGCATGTAAATTTGTTGTTTAAGTATTAAACTACTGACGCAAAAGAAAACAAAAATGGCCAAACTAATATGTACATAAGTCACCTGGTTATGATGCAAACATTAAGCATAGATAAATACGAATAACATCAAACCTAGAGTGGATGGCAAGTTTAAGCTTTATACTAACAATGTACAGAAATGTACACAACATCTGTGTATAATCCAATCCAATCAGCTGTAATACCCGCATTAAACTATCGATTTACCCTATTGTCTGGGTCATAAACAAGGCAAGTAACTGCTGACTTAGAGAATTTGAACTTTAAAATATTTAACAAATGTGAAATACGAGGCATCTGTATTTTTTGGCAATAGTGTATTACATTGATTATAACATTTAATATTTGTATAAAATAAAAGGGTCTCTGTATTCCGGTGTGTACGGACAATTTAACCCGACACGATTACACGTTGTCTTGTTGTTTTACAGGCTTATCTTCTGTTTGTTTTCAAACAGAGAGAAATTGTTCTTATCTTAGTCATGGGGGTAGCTTGTAACGCTCAATTAGATGTAATATACCGGGTATAAATACGATGAGGGGGAAATGATAGATAAATCATTCGGATAGCTTCTTGATTGTGGTTTATACAGTCATAGGGTTTTAAAGGGACACACGTTAATTCTGATAAAAAAAAAAGCTTACACTATGTATATAATACTATATAATTATATTTTATATATATATATATATATATATATACTACCCTGGCTACTGTTTCGACTACATTTCACTATTCAAAAACTTAACTTAATTTTGACTGGTTATTTTTACGTATTATATAATGAATACCAATGAATCTAAATTCTTAATCAGCAGCTTTTCTTAGATTTAAGTTTTTTAAGTATTTTAAGTAAATTGATGTTGGTGAAACAGGAGCCTTTTATATATGCAAATCCTTGATTTCGTTTCTATTTTTTGTTCGTACATGTTTGCCATCTATGACAATTTATGTGAAAATTTGAATGCAAAAAAACCACTAAATATTGTAATATAAATCAATCATTTATAAGTAAATTTAATATACTAATATTACACAATAAACGTTCAGTAATATCTCTCGAATAGTGAAAATTTAACAATTTCAGTTATAACATTGATTAATGCTAGTATTTAATTACGTTTGTTGTTGCCGTTGATGTTGTCTTTGAACTTAAACAATGTCATGTAATTGTCCATCTTTAGTTTGCAATCTTGATTAAATGTAAAGTCTTATTATTTTGGGTATATATTAGCATTTATTAACGGTTTTTTTTATTAACATTATAAATTTAACATAACTGTATTGTACCTTTCATTTTAAAAAAATAAATACTATTTATAATATAGTAATGTATTTTATTACTGAAATTAGCGTGGAACCGTTGTGCACGTCATTTTCGTTCGTATAATATCAAACCGACCATCAAAATGTCGATGCTTCTTTGTTAACGCGAAAAACATAAAAAGTAGTCCGGCGCCAGGGGTTTTCACAGAAAATGAAATTGCTTCAAATACATAAACGATAATGAAATTGGATTTATATACAATAAACATTTCATGAAGTTTTAACAATATGAAGGGAAAATAACATGCGCAAGTAATAATTTCAACAAATATCTCCATTTGAATAATATATGTTTAGCGATATAAATATTCATTTCATGTTTGTGAACATGAGTAAAATTGCTTTCATTATTGATTGCAGTGTGTCCCATTTAATGTTTTACATGTTTTATTAGATGGATATTACATTACATAAGGCCGTTCTTCAAAAAAATGTTTGCCGTGCTCCTGCAACCTATACATTCCAAATTGCATATGCTATCCAAACTTTCTTATTTGAAATTAATTTTCTTGTATGATATCAATATATGGTTTAAACCAACAATAAGACAAAAGTCTTTGAGAGTTATTTATTATTCAATACCATTATTGTTCATATTGACCAAGTAAACCTGTTTTGAATAATTCTTATATTATATGATTATTATGCCACTGTATAACATTACCATTTTTGGTCTGTTCATTTTCATCCCCTGAAGAAGATGTATATATTCCGAAAGCGCTCGGTTTTTTTTAAATAAGTTTAACGAATTCAGTATTGTTTGAGTGTATTAAATTAATTAATAAATTAATATAATTAATTAATTTAATTTTGTATAATGGTATAATGGAGCTTGCAATAAAATATTATAAAATTAGTCTTCATTTATCCATAAATTATTCAGACAGGTTTTCTAAAATATGTGTTTAACTCAGAGGCCCAACTAAGACCATTATAATTGATGCTGTTATTTGCGTCATTTTTTCAGTATGATCACGTTAGCGGATACCTTGCATTAACATATACAATGTGAGAGTGAGTGGGTTGGAGGACGGCGTTGATTAGTTTGATGAATACAACTTCAAACATATAACATCGTTTGTATATATACCCAGGAAAACTTCGAGTAAATCGATGTTAGAATAAATAACTTTATGGCATCCAGTTTAGCCTATACCGTGAACTAATATGATATTGACGAATATGCGACTCTGAGTTCTTTCTCAAGACGCTAACGTGATAAACTAAAACCATTCAACCGAGCTCCGATTTGAAGTGAATTGAAAACATGAAATTATTAAGATATGATTTCTTCAGCGTAAGTAATCAAAAGAATCAAATCATTTTGCATAACTCATTTTTTTTTATAATAAATCAGATTTGTATTACTGTCTGCAACTGCGCATATAACCACCGCCACAGGGAACCAATGGAAGTGATAGAATTGGGATGGTAATGAGTAATAACGTACAATATACAGAAACAAATATTACAAGATAAAACGGTTTAATTGAGATTTTGACAGTAATGTGAAAGCTCATCCCTGTGTGCCGTCTTGCCTAATACAATTATTATCATAACTTATAATTTATTAAAAGTGTTTTATCAGTCAATATTAAAGAGGCCCGACCAGGGTGTGTGGAGATCTTTGGGGAACGTTGCCAATTATTTTAAGAGATCTGGGCAAAATCGGCAATTACTTTCATGCATCAAGGGATCAAAGGCCTATTATTAGGGATCTAAGGGGAAATATTTTGGGGAACCATAGTAAATACTTTTGGGGATCTGGGGAACAATAGCGATTACTTTAAGAGATCAAGGGAACAGGGACCCCCACCCTGGGAGGGCCTCACTAGAACTGAACTGGATATAAGATATAGCTATGTAGAATCAGATCTGTTAATTTATTTGATTGAAAACGCAGATAGAGGGTTTGTTATCGGTAGTCATTATAAGATAATTACATTAATTTCGGTTTTAAATGAAAGACGCTCAAAGTGTTATCTTTTAATTATTATAATAAAATCACCATATAAAAATGCCTTTTTAAAATATGTTCGTTTAAAATTGCATTTGAAACCTATCTATTTGCATTGTAACATGACATAGTCATCATTTAGAATGAGTGAATGAATGAATGAATGAATGAATGAGTGAGTGAGTGAGTGAGTGAGTGAGTGAGTGAGTGAGTGAGTGAGTGAGTGAGTGAGTGAGTGAGTGAGTGAGTGAGTGAGTGAGTGAGTGAGTGAATGAATGAATGAATGAATGAATGAATGAATGAATGAATGAATGAATGAATGAATGAATGAATGGGAGTTTACGATGACCAACACATTGTAAGTTATTCGACGCCAACAGGAAGGAATATTCCAGGTTCATTCTACACGTACATAAACAGGTTCATTCTACACGTACATAAATTACATCAACAAATGAATATATGCGAAACGAACCTAAAACCTTGATACCTTGATATGGCAAATTCTAACGTATTACTCAAATTTTTGCTTCTAACGACATACATGAGCCACAGTGATCCTATTCTTTGCATTCATATGGCGCACTGGAACCACTAAGGGGTTGGCAATTTAACAACAATAGTGAACATGACAAAAAATGATAAAATGAACATGAAACCCATTCGGAGGATTCCTACCCGCCTGCAAAGATCAACAGTGATTCCATTCTTACCGGTAACCACACGGGTTGTCAACATTTAGTGAATATATGTGAAATAAATGTTGGCTCGAGCGAACAAAAAATACACATATTAAATAGTTACTTGTGTTACTCATATTAATTCTTGTGTACATACCTCCAAACAACCGTCAAAATGACATTGTCGGTGTTAACTTCAGCGAGTATTTAACAATTCTAACAAATCTGCCGATATATTAAGGGTATGACCCGAATTCTCCGTAAACACATGCATTGCTTATACTTGTTTTTACACCCGAGAATGTGTTCACAAAAGCGTATATGCGATACAGATGTGTCAACAATTGGAGCGACGCTTTAGGGCTTAGCTCGTATTTTCATCTTGGATATGAATACATTCATCGCTTTAAGAGCGTTGTCACAAATTGCCTGCATCAACACCTCAACCGATTTGAATGTCACTTCCAAAAGCACTGCAAGAACGTTAACTGTTTCTGTATAAAAATGATTGGGATAGAATATATTCAAGAAGTGAACCGTCTCCTCGTGTTATCATGGTAAGTTCTTTATTTATATCAAACACACTCACGGCGAGGGCTGATAGTGGTTGATATGTATTGCGTTGTTACATTTTAACTCATCTGAAATAAAACAGGATATGGGATTTATTCTTTTGAAATAAAAAATATCTATACATTATGTATTTTATAATTTTATTCCGATCTATACCGAGATGGACGGGATGCTCCGAAATCGTTACGGAGGATACCGACATCGCACGAAATTTAACGGGTCCATTACGGTCCATCTACTAATAAAAAATAAAAGGTTTGAAATATAGCCCATACATGGAAATTAGAAAAGATATGTGAGAGTATGTGCTGCTACGGTACCTATTAGTCGGTGCCAGAAATATGAAGGTTGATGCATGTTCCAGTAATCCAGGTATATCATTTTTCTTTCATAATTGCGTTCCGTGTTCCCAAGGAATCGTTTTATATTGTTATCAGGTACTAATCGTTATATGCTATATGGAATCTAGACCTCCATTCAAGAGATGTGAAAACGCAACACGGGGAGAGATAGGAAGATGTAACATACAGCACGAGTGTGTGTGTCTATATCCTACAGTAAGTATCGTCTGTTGCTATTATTGGTTGTTTATTTTAGGTGTTACTTACTGAATAATGTGGTACCGTCTGCATTGGTGCTACTTTTTTCATATCCAATTAAGTCCCCTCTAAGACTTGTGTTGCGTTTTATGTTCCTGTTTTGCATTTCCATATCTCTTGAGTGTACATGCATATGTACAAAATTTAATTTATTACTTTTTATTGCAGAACAACATTTAAGTCAGTAAAGTCCACGGTAAGGGTTGGTATGATTTTATTTTAATTCTGTGGGGGTCATTGGGTTACTGATCAGGTTCAACCGTAAGGTACGAACGCGTTGATTGGCAGTCTCAGATGCTGGACGCCCGGGTAGTATAAAGAGAATTGTCGAAATAATTATAGACGTCCCTTTTATAGTGACAACTATCTTACGGTATCAAACGTTATCAAAATCTCTCATTCTGCCTAATTAAACGTTTATACAAACTTCGGGTAGATAGGGTTTCCTCTTCTCTTGTCTGGGTGATTACTGGTTAACTGCGGGACGATAAAGATGTTATTTCAGAAAATTGCTTCTGAGGAGAGTTAACCTTGATTTGAAGTTTTTATTGACGTTTAATTTCTGTATTAACGACCAGTTCACAGTGGGTCCGCAAATGAAGACGTATTTGATGGGCAGTTTTATTTCTCTCTCACAAATTCAAAGAAGCAAGTCGATTAAACAAAATGAAGACGTGTGTAATTGTGTTAAGATTTTATTGTTTTAACAACTAGTCAGCCAGACACATGTTTATAGTGTTTATTTCGTCACAGGTAGTGTCGTCTGACATCAGCGGTGATGTAAACGAGTACGAATTTTCTTTATGAGGTTGCCAGATGGGGACGATTATTTCGGCTTACAAATCCCTGAATCATTCGCTTCACTTTCCAAAACAGTCCATACATGGTTAGTTTACACAATAATTCAACTTTTAATCAAACGGAGTCCATTCTGTAAAGAACAGAATGAGTGTAGAGTGCCGTAGTTGAGCATTGGACCCAAGATCGGAGGGTCCTGAGCTCGATCCCCACCACGGCAATATGTGATGTTCTTTGGCAAAACACGTTGTCCGTATATGCTTCCCATGAATATTTCCAGAGTGATTTGTAAGAATTTGTTTTACATTCGATGTAAAAAAATAATAAAATTAAATAAAAGTTAAATTAAAACATCTAAAATTAAATGCCAAAATAAGATCAGTACATGGATATACAATAGTGTAAATACAGAAAATCAAGACATCAGTTATGTCCCGTTTTCGGGAATATGCTATACAGGTTAGCGACCAACAGCACTTTTTTGCCATATTTTCACTTAACATTATTTCTAAAATGAGCATTCATTGTGCAAATGTGAAATTTAAATACCCAGGTATATATACAGACAATATGTTTTATTCTATTTCGGGAAGGGGCACAACTCTGGTAAATGGTTAAAGGTATTCTAGTTCGTATATTCGTTGTCATCAATGATAAAATAAACGTAACTGAGATTTATTTTTTCAATCAGTTTGCACAGGTATAAGAATAAAATATTAAGTTTTGTATATGATAAGCATCTTCAACTGTTAAATGCTATGGTCCAGTTTAGATTATTCTAAATTATTTAATCTCCATTTGAAGATCAGAGCTTTTATAAATCGCTACTGGGTCAGTTTCCTGAATAGAGCAACTAATGAACGTTGTTTATGAAAGAACATCGGTAACTTTTTTTTTCGTCTTTTTTTTTTAAAAAAAGTCACCAATGATGCAGAAGCAGACGATATTCATGACAAATTGTCGCCTGACACACGAGCATTAACTTACATCCAATTACACACGTAAACGCCGTGAAATGATGCTGAATTCGATACATATCTCGTATCAGCATATTGCATTCTTCGTAAGGTTACCAACTGCACCGAATCACGAATGTTTACTAAAGTACAGAAAGTGTATACATCAGTACGATGACCTCAATGAGTCAATTTACTTAAAATTTAATAAACGGTTTCATGGAGGTATTTCAGCTTCAAAGATAAAACAGATTTTGGAATGTGCTAAATCAATGACCAGTACATATAAGTTAATGTTTAACTTGATTAACAAATACAGTAAATTGCAAGGACTTCATACATATCAGGTTGTCGTTGTTTGGGGTTATCTAGTCTGTAGAACGGACCCGCCGGCTCTCCAGATTGGGGCCGTCACATCAAGTCCTTATATAAGTCCTTGGTCGCATGGAATTAAACTTTGAGAACATTTGAGCAGGTGGTTTTGACCGTTGCTTAAGAGAAAAATTTGAAAGACGTCACAGATGTTAATCTTGATTATATGAGACGCTTGCTTTTCTAAAAGACAAACGTTCCATTGCCAATCGTGAAACATCGGTTTTTTTCCGTATCCTCCGTATAATACACTATTGCGTAGCATAAAGGCCGAGGTGATCAGATTGGTTTCATTGCTGCATCCGGCCTTTATGCTTTGCAATCTGATCACCTCGGCCTTTATGCTTCGCAATAGACCTCTGACATAATAAGGCGCCATTTTTGGAACTACTCTCAGTCGCATGATAAAATAAAATGGCGGGGGCCTTATGCCACCTTTGTGGAAGTTGTGCCAGAGACTTTTATTTACTGTCTGAGAGGAAGAAAAACACGGATGTTTTAAATGTAATTACCATCAACTTCCCTTTCATATCTGTAATTATCAATATAATAACGCCATATATTCAACTTAATGACGGATACATAATGTGTTACTTTACACAGACTTGTAACACAGGCGAATAGCGTTGGTGTATTCTAGAGCTATACATGAGGTGTATTATACGGAGGATACGGAAATACCCGATGTTTCACGATTGATTGCTGCATATGAATTGTGGGACAGGCATGGAATTCCCTGCTATTTCATTGGGGTAGACCAGCTCCGGGAGATATAGACGAAAAATCATCAATACAATAGAAGTCGGCAGTTTTCAAAGTCACGTCGTGTATAATATTATGTTTAAACTAAAAAAAAAAGTTTAATCGGAATCGCGTTCACATTAATGAATAAGGATAAGCTATTGCTCTAATCATGCCCTAGGATCCATAGATGTACTGGAATGCAATCAGTTTCCGGCGGGCACCAGTTTCCGTGATATTGATAATATTGCGGCATGATTGCGTGCTATATTGTTTACATACGACTTAAAATTAAGGCGAGAGAAGGAAACACATTCAAAATATAAACTTATACCGATCAGTTAAGTATTTCATGATTCAATTGTATGACAGCGAGGGGTTGAGCAGTCATTTGCGCATGAGTAGTAAGTTGTGTTGTATGGGGGTTAAACGTTTTCATTGAGTTTATTATTTAGGTAGACTGATATTTAAGATTAAATCTATTAACTTTTAGTTTCTGTTATCATATTAAAACTATGTATTTAAATTTGCCCTTTTATAGCAATGTCAATGACGTAAAAAATACTTGACGGACACTTGTTGATGATTTCTTTTATTTAGGCTCGTAAATATTAAGACTATCCAACAAAAATAAAGAAAAACATTTTGTGTGTTGAAGTAAAACATTTTATAATACTTTGTGAACGTCAATGGAAACGTTTTAGTAGTTAAATATTTCGTGGTATATAATTTCGAATGAGACTTTTAAACCCACTGGCGCATCTATTAAAAAACGGCGCACGGGTCATCAGGTCAAGTCTGTGACCGTACCCACAGCCTCTTACTTGAGCGGTCAACACTCCATCCATGTTGCATTTTTAAATGAATGGTAAGAAAATATATAATACAAGAAGGAATGGTAAAGTTTTAAAATGATTTATTTGGTTTACATATGCTTTTTTAAACTACACAGAGTACCAAGTTTGACAAAAATATGATAAATTGACAAGATGCCACATAAAAAGCAATGAAACATTACATCATTCACACCATCAGTCAGTGCATGCACACATTACAACATCAGTACAGAGTAAGTTTTAACTTTCACCTATATCTTGATGAGTTTCTATAACATTCGACCGTTCCGTTTAATATCATTAATAAAGTGTGTTAATTCATAATAAATAATTGTTGACTTGCATGCTTGTCATGGTCTACATCATTTAAAAATAGTGCAACTGATATTGACAGCAAGCTTAGAAAAAGCATTAAAAACTGTCTGCACAGACACAACAGTAATGTCTATTGTACAAGAGCAAGTTAACAATTGTACCACATTGAGCGTATCAAATATATACTTTCTCATTGAAAGTAAACTTAGTATATGCAAAATGCCTTTCACTTTATCTATTGTATTTAACAAAATGTTTAAGTCACAGAAACAGTCTTTGATTCTGTAGATCATAGTTTCAGAACCTGTTTATAATTCTGTAGATCATAGTTTCAGACCCTGTTTATAATTCTGTAGAACAAAGTTTCACAGCCTGTTTATAATTCTGTAGATCATAGTTTCAGACCCTGTTTATAATTCTGTAGAACAAAGTTTCACAGCCTGTTTATAATTCTGTAGATCATAGTTTCAGAGCCTGCCTATTAGTCTGTTGGTCCTAGTTTCTCTATCTTTGTGTCACACTAAACATTGGGCATCCAATAATGGCTGACATGGCTTCCTTTTTGTCACACTTTTGAGTATTTTAATGTTACTTTTACCATCATACTAAAAATAGTTCAGTCTTAAAAAATAAGTTTTTAAAAACAACTGATGTATTAATTCTGCAAACTTGATTGACTAAACAATATAATAAAAACAAAGGTTCTGCTTCTAAGCGCATATAAACCGATTTAATGTACACTGTACATACCGAGGGGTGAATGCAAAAAAAGGTCTACATGCATATAAATAAAGAATCACTTAGACCTTTTTGGCTTTCACCCCTCGATACCAACATCATAATATCAACACAAGCTCACTCCAAATATTCCTATATATGCCAACAATTTCACACATTCACAACAGTCAGTTTGAGATATCAAAACATAATTTATATATCAGAACGTACTGGTCACAACATGGAACATTTCCAACATTAACAACTAAAACTTGGGGGCAAAGCATTAACATATCATATCATACGCGGCCATCAAAAATCAATCAATGAAACAATCAACCTTAAAAACTTTTAGCAATTTTTGAGATTTACAATATATCAAAAGGCCCTAGTAGGCTTAAATCGCTCTTCTGGCAACAGGTGGACAGACGAAAATTTCAGAGGAAATGTTTTTTTTGTAATCATATCATCAATGCTACATGGCTATTTACGGTAACAAATTTGGTCAACATTCAGTAAAAAATGGGGTAACTATAGCATCTACACAAATATTTGAACATTTGTCCCTATGCAACTCTGTTTAAAACAGCGACTCCTGTGATGTCACCAAATCTGACCCCAGGGTCCCAACTTCAATAAATCTTGAAGGGGAACAACATGCAATATCACATATAAAATATCTGAAGACGAGGGCTTGAACGTTCAGAAAAAAATATTTTTTAAAAGTTATCCTTTAAAATGTGCTTATTACCCATGTAGCAGGAGCATTTGTGGTCAAATCATGCTGGTTAAAGAACTTATCAGAGGTCTTGTGGTTAAAATTCAATGAAAACTGGCGATAATATCACATCGCGAGAAAAAGTTAATGAAAAGACATGGACAATTAATTAACCATGACATAAGCTCTACTGGCCTTTGGCTAGTTGAGCTAAAACTGAATCATTAGTCAATTCAGAACTGCATCAAGGATACAATAAAATAATTCCATGATCACTGGAGTTGCTTTTCTACAGATAAAAATAAATATACAAACAAAAAAGACAAATTCAATGTGATTATAGCAGCAGTTTCTCAGACAAACATGATGGTGACAAAAAATGGTCTAAGAATTCTCCTGTAAAAATCACATTAAAACTATCACAGAAAAAATAAATAACATTTCTTTTTTACAACTCGTAGAAAGTACGTATATCTGCTTGTTCAAGGCTCAGGAATGAAGATGTAAGATGCTAATTTGTAATCATGACTGTGCTATAAAAATGAGTTTTCTCCCTTACCAAAGTCATCATTATAACCAGAATTCAAATACCCGCTGTGTTCAATTCGCAGAAACATTCAATTTGTTTGCAAACATTTGATAACGGAAGTCAACTGAAAATATTCGTGATAAAAGTTTGCTAACAGGACAAGCACCTCTGAGTACTGTTTGCTTGTGTTTAATCATGTGACTTAAAGAAAAAACGGAGGGAGCGACGATAGTCCAATTTCCGTTCACTTTTCGTTCATTCGGTCACTATTTGCATTTAAAAAAAAAAAAGTAAAACGTATGCTGAATGTAGCCCTCATGAATTTGACACATGAAGCTTCTACATGACAAGATATAGAAAAAAATATCAGAATTACGCTTAAATTAATAAAATGGTAAAGAAATCTGTTTGCAAATTAAAAGAGATTCGCGTTGACAGAAGAATTTTTATGAAACGAGACAAAAAACAGATATTCATATACAGATTATGTCAATTTCAAAATACAATGTAGAGTAAATAAATGCGTTTATATGAGAAATATAATATTTGGTGACTTTGAACGAATCCTAGATCCAATGTAATACATGGTTTATACGTGTGATACGGATATTATAAAGAGAATTTGGTGAGGAAACAAAATATTTTCAACATATGTTAAATATGTCTCAAATCAACAATGGTCGGCAATTATGAGTTTTAACTTGAAAATGTTGTAATGTGAAGTAATTGAACACATTTCATAAATTAACAAATTGAGAAGACAAAAACAGTCCTGTGCTTACCAAATTATATTATGGGTACATGATAGAAATTTTCAACATTTTCCAGTTGTAGGTCTGTAATAAATTTTTGCGATGGACAGAAAATGAATATATTTCCCGTACTGAAATGCAAAAATAAATTCATGTAACATAATCAATACCAATCCTTGTAAACAAAAGTTAATGGCTTTAATTTGAAGTATACAGTATGTTATATTCGTACACACACAGTACCCACAATGAAATATATGCATGGTTGCACAGATTGGAAACGGTTGATTTTTTTCTTCACAAAACTGATTATTATACTAAAGATAGCATTCATATTTCATTTTATGACATCCAAAATGAGTACTATTAAAATCATATACTAAAGTATGTAATTTCTCTGAAACTTGTTATTATATATGATAAAAGAAATATTTTCAGTAACATTATAGGTATCATGATCTCAGTATTTCCTAGACTACAGACTTATGTCCCTATTTCACGTTTGATATATGGTACAAAGTTAAATATTTTACAGTACCATTCACAAGAACTGTGTCCAATTGATATTTTCAAAGCATGTTCCTTTTTTCCAAAAGACTATACCTTCAATAAAACTTCAATTATGAAAGATGAAATAAAAAATTATACAACTGCTGAGCGTTAAAAATATTGTAGATAATTTATTTAAAATAGTTTTTGTTTCCAATAGGCTACATAGTGATACAGAAATAATAATTCTTGAGAAGAAACATTGTCTCTCAGAAGTCATTACATATATCAGAAACTTTTATTGTTTACCAGTAAAAATGATAGAACAATAATTAATCACGGTAAATGCTGTATTTTGAAACAGATCATCAATATACATGAGACATTTCCAGTTACCCTTGGCAAGAACAAACCTCGTCTTTCCTATATTTTAACTGTTATGTTGTTTTTCTATAAAGAACAGTTAAGTCAAATAATTGTCAAAGACAAATACACTGTTACAATCTCTACCCAACCCCCGCCCCCATCCCCCCTTCAAATAATCCAACTGTGTTCTCTCTACCCCACCCCTTTCAAATAACCTAACTCTGTTTTCTCTACCCCGCTCCTTTAAAATAACCTAACTCTGTTCTCTATGTAACCCCGCCCCTTTCAAATAACCTAACGTCACCCCGCCCCTTTCAAATAAAAGAAACATATGTCTAACTACACTCACTTTGTTTTACCATTCAATAAATACAATATTGACCACAACTCATATATGACAAGACTCCCTCCATGTCCTTATACATTATATAACAACAGCTCATATAGTAGATAAAACACTTAAGAAGGGTACAAGTCATACATGTATATTACTGAGAATTTCTCCTGGAATAGTAGCAACATTGAAGTCTTGTCATCAACTCGGAAGTTGAAGTATTAACATCCATATTTTGTTGTCATGGATACCAAAAGGTTGCTGTTGTTAAACCGTATACATCTACATATCAGCTTCAACATGACCTTCTTGATCACATACCCAACCCCATATTATGGCTGTAGAAACATATCTATCAAGTCTTTTAACCAACATTTTTTTAAGGATTCAAACACTGACAGTACAACAATCAAAGAGATAAATATCACAGATGAGGCCCCTCGCATTCTGCGGCCAAAGTAAGTCAACCCATTGAATGTCTATGATAACCAATAATTTAGTTTTAAACTTAATTCTAGAAAAAACTAAAACTAAAAATGTACAGAATTAATTTGATACAGCAGTACAGACCCCTGTAACTTCTACATCGAGGATGTGAGAACGGTAATTGGTAACTACACTACATCAATTATCAACTGGCCAAAAGTGAGAATTAAATTACAGATAAATATTATTAATGGACTGTGTTAGTTTTTTTGGTGTTTTTTTTTTTCAGACACATTTTATGTATCTATAATAGTAAAACTAAATATGAAATATCTACGTTGTCATATTACTTGTAACTGATATTTAATTCTTCTATATTACATTATGTATATACCGTAATATTCGGTCTTGAGCCTTTTTCCAAGAACGTGTTTTAATATCAGTCTATGAAACAAAGTCCCCCCGCCCCCCCCAATCTTCAACCTTTGTATCACAAAGAAAATACATATAACTAGCACAACACTATCAAAGGGATTAACATTATCTGATACAATTAGAGCATGCACCCGTCTCTATATATCCATCAGTGAGAGCTTCAGGTTCATGTTCTTCGTCTAGTCCTTGGTAACTACACAAGCATTTCTAAGTACAGAATATTACTGTTTAGTGTTTGAACTAGTATAGTAACAGTTTCTGTGTTTACCATTTACTGATCTAGTGACTAGTCAATCAGTGAAAAACACTGAACCACTAGTGAAGTACACACTACCTGTAGACTGGTGAATCACTTGTCAACTAGTGAAGTACACACTACCTGTAGACTGGTGAATCACTTGTCAACTAGTGAAGTACACACTACCTGTAGACTGGTGAATCACTTGTCAACTAGTGAAGTACACACTACCTGTAGACTGGTGAATCACTTGTCAACTAGTGAAGTGCACACTACAAACAGACTGGTGAATCACCTGTAAACTAGTAAAGAACTGTATTTGTCAGCTGGTGAGGTCAACTAGTTAATTAAATGTAAACAAGTGAAGAACATGTCAACTAGTGAACCACCTGTCCACTAGTGAATCACCTGTCAACTAGTGAGCCACCTGTCAACAAGTTAAGTATCTGTCAACTAGTGAAGTATCTGCAGACTTGTGAAGTACAAACTATCTGTCAAATAGTGAAGGATCTGTCAACTAGTGCAGAACCTGTCAACTTGTAAACCACCTGTTAACCAGTGAATCATCTGTCAACTATTGAACCACCTGTTAACTAGTGAACCACCTGTTAATTAGTGAACCACCAGTCAACTAGTGAACCACCTGTCAACTAGTGAACCACCCGTAAACTAGTGAAGTATCTATAAACTAGCGAAGTTATTGTCAAGTACACACTATCTGTCAATTAGTGAAGAACCTGTCAACTAGTGCAGAACAGTCAGTCTATCATATAAATTGATTAAACTAGTATAGCATCTTTAAATGATTTGCAGATTAAATAGTCTACCTACTTGTACACAGAGGTATTTCACTTTTTCTCTTTGGTTGAAGACCTTGTTTTGATTTACATAATACAATGTAAATTCAGTTATTGATAAATGGAATGAATGGCACGCATATAGAGTCCTTTTGCCTTAAATATTGCTTTAATCACCACATAACAAAAAAATAAAATAAAATGCTTAAGTCCGATTCTAGCCAAACTTTTACAACTGACGAAGTTCCCCATTGCATGAGAATAAATATCATCACTTCATTGGTCTAAAGTAAAAATTACTGCATTCTGATAAGACAGAATCACTTTCTATCACAGCCAATCAGAAATCCATGTTCTGGCTTCTGTCTCCTGATTGGTCAGACCAATCTGCTCCTCAATGTGGATTGACTGAAGCTGTGAAACAGTGAATTTCATTGGACAAGCTGTGTTCAGAGCAAGCAGCTGAATGGTTATATCCTATCACATGATTTGAAGTTTATCACGAACAGTCTGAACCTGGTGGAGACAGAACTTTCCCACTTTCTTTCTGGGCTTGTGCTCGTTTGATGTATAAGTTCAATAATTTTACCTGAAAAGAAAGTTTTAATACATGTTAATTTCTAAATTCTAAATAAATACTTTTATAACATGTTTGGTTCACAAACCTTTACTGTCTGAAAAATCTACAAAACATATTTATATACAGACCGATATGCAACTGTAAAAAACATGTATTCACACATCTCATGAAATCTCATTTTCAATTATCTCAGCTTCCATTTATCTCAAAGACACAAATAAATGATTTTATGCAACCACCCAAGAGAAAGAGCAATACAGACTAATAAAAACTAAAATTATAAAATGTGGCTGTTAAGTGGTTGCTTAATAGAGGTGACCACAAACACAGGTTTGACTTAGTAAACAGTAGGTTACACACCTTCATGATGAAATGTTTAGCATTCAGACATCATGTACAGTTGAAGTAAATTGATAAAAAAAATAACATAACTATGATTGTTAAATTCTTACAATGAAATGTATTAGACCTATATTTATCAACTTTATTTACTCCTCTTATTTTCATGTTTTCACAATACTCTTGTAATATTTGTATTGGCTGTAAACACACACATGCTGTTTTATGCCTGATAAAACATTTGTTGTTTAAATGACTGAAATTTTTTTTTGAAAACTTAACCCTTTACTCCATAGATACGTGTTTTCCCGCACCAATTATAGAAGGCCTTTGAAAACAGTGCAGGAAGAGTTCAGATTGCTGGTGACGAGCAATCTGAACACTTCCTGCACTGTTTTCCACTCTGTCAGTTAATATAAACATAATTCACCCATTGCTGATACATGGTGAATTAATGCTTTCATTTTGGAAGAGTCCAAGAAAATACTTATGGAGCAAAGGGTTAATTGAATTTAAACTCATATACGCAGGCGAGGCCATACTGACATAAGGCCTTACACCGTGAGCTAACAGACGGATCATATACAGTAGTTGACTAAACTCTAAACAACCTGACATTTACCCCCCTTCCCCCAATTCCCCCATAAATGACCCATTTGGTCACTTGGCTACCACTGTATCAGGCATGTTCTCCCTTTTATAACATTATTAATGATTCATTCTTTATAAATATATATAACCAATTCACACTGAGCAAACATCAACAGGCAGACTAGAAATTTAATCAAATGACAGCTTTGCATATAAAACAGTCATCAAATAAAGTAGCCATCCTTTACACGCACCACTGTGGCAGTTTTATCGCATTTTACATCAATTTTCCACCTATCAATATCAAACTTATGAGAAACGATTGAAAGAAAATTGAAATATAATTGTTTCATGATCACTTGACAGGGTAGTTAACCAAAGAGCACAACCATAAAGTTGGTTTAATCATTGAAGCATAGGAGGAATAATGGACGACAATAAAACCTCGGCATTGTATGTTTGCTGTGATGCTACACCATTTAACAGTCTTCAGTAAAAACACATGCATCATAAGGGAAGTCGGATGGAAAATTTGAATCATTTAACATAATCATTTGCATCATTACTTTTTTTAATCAATTTTGTTCAATCATAATGTCCTTCAGATAAATGTTTGCCCCCAGTAATGGTATATACTGTGTAGGACTTACTGTCAGTAATGGTACATACGAATACTGTGTTTGTACCTATTAAGAAAAATGCAGATTCTCAGATTTGTATTGCAGCTTTGAATTGAGTTTCTTTATTTTTGGAATAAAATTAAAATCAATCTAGAGTCGCACAAAAATTGTTCTATTAAATATTTTGATATAAACTAAAAGTTTTGTAATGTCAGGACATCATTGATAGGACAGATGGATGATTTTTTTTATCTCTGTATTAGGATAAAATATATTTTTAGATACACACTAGTAAACTGTTAAGCAGTTTTATAAATGTTATATCAAAGCCTAGATTTAATAAAAAATATCAACTAACCTTGCTACCATTGAGGTCGGAGAGATACTGGCGCATAGCTTCGCCGACCACCATGTATATTGACACCAAACAAAACACACTCCCCTTCCTGACACTGCTCTCACTGTCATCATAGCCCTGGAAAATAAATTGTTACAACCTCAACTTATGAAACTTTGCACATTTACCTGATAGTAGTATCCATTTGCTTCCCATCAAAACTAATCAAAAATATAACAAAGTACACAAAATGACAACATAGTACTCAAAATGACAGAATTAAATATCCTCTGAAAATGAGAATTTAACAGAATGTTCAAATATTATATTTCACTGTGTTTGAAAACAAATGTGTGTGTGCATGCGTGTGTGCATGCGTGTGTGCATGTGTGTTTGCACAGGCATGTTAAAAACAATCACGAGGTATTTTATGGTTTAATTGGAATTTAACATTTTCTTGCATGAGAACAAGATTCAGCAATTTTCTATTTTAGTACTATATAAGAGAGCCAGGCCCGATTAGCTCAGTCGGTTACGCGTCTGACTCAATTCAGGGGTCGTGAGTTTGAATCCCCATCTGGCAACAGTCTCTGTGATGATTGATATACGACATTGTGTTTCATTATTATTCGTCTCTCACCACTGATTCAAGTGGGGGAAGTTTTCAGTTACTTGCAGGGATGGAGTGTGCTCGAGTACTGGTTAACCTTTCAGGATCCCAGGAAACAGTGGCTAGGTTAACTGATCGTCTGTTAGCCCTTGATGACATAAAAATGATGCTAAATATTTAATCAATAGATAAGTGGTTCACTCTGTACCGACCTTCAACAGTCCTGGGATGGCTTCCGGCAAGATGGGTATGAGTTCTGCTGCAGGCATCTGCTCCACAACCTTTGTCTGCATCTTAATGGCTGCAAGATTGATAGGAAACTGTGACGTCTGTATGAGCGGGATCAGGATTCGTATACTCTGGGTCGCTGGGATGTAACTGGCCAATGTCGCAGCACACTCTTCAGCTGCTCTCACAACCTGGAAAAGTACACGAGTAACAATATTACACAGGTCTTCCGTGTGACACATCATCATGTCCTTGCGATGACCTAGCTTTTTCAAAAATGATAGCTAAATTTGAAATTCTAGGGAGGAGTTTGTGGGACCATACACTCAAATATGACAGACAAATACACAAAGATCTCTGTATGTACATCACTTCAGTATTTATAACAGACTGGTAGAGAATACCCGTTGTTTAACAATCACCACTCCTACAAGTTTTCTCTGCCCCTGTAGAGAAAGTTGGGATGTTAAGGAAATAATATGCATTCAAAAAGAGTTGTCAGAAGACAACAAAGCTCGCCTATGGGATAACACTCACTACTCATGCAAAGATTGAGATTGGAAACACCAAAACTTGAACGCAGCTAAACAAAAAATTTAACCTGGATGTCTGCAGACGACATTGACGCCAAAACTTGAGCGCAGCTAAACGCAGTTTAACCTGGGTGTCTACAGACGTTCCGCCAGGTCATGGCAATAGCTCTCCTGGACATTTGTGCAGACGAGCTAAAAAGCCACCATCCATGTATTGTAAATAAGTAACTGATTTATCTTTTACTGTTGTTTACTTCAAGTTTGTTTTCAATGAAGTTTATCAGCATTTCAAACACATTACAGATTATATATGGCATCTTGTTTTACAGTGAAGGAACACAACACATTGCAGATTATATATGGCATCTTGTTTTACAGTGGAGGAAGACCACACATTGCAAATTATATATGGCATATTGTTTTACAGTGAAGGAACACAACACATTACAGATTATATATGGCATCTTGTTTTACAGTGAAGGAACACAACACATTACAGATTATATATGGCATCTTGTTTTACAGTGAAGGAACACAACACATTGCAGATTATATATGGCATCTTGTTTTACAGTGGAGGAAGACCACACATTACAGATTATATATGGCATCTTGTTTTTCAGTGGAGGAAGACAACACATTACAGATTATATATGGCATCTTGTTTTTCAGTGGAGGAAGACAACACATTACAGATTATATATGGCATCTTGTTTTACAGTGGAGGAAGACAACACATTACAGATTATATATGGCATCTTGTTTTTCAGTGGAGGAAGACAACACATTACAGATTATATATGGCATCTTGTTTTACAGTGGAGGAAGACAACACATTACAGATTATATATGGCATCTTGTTTTACAGTGGAGGAAGACCACACATTGCAAATTATATATGGCATATTGTTTTTCAGTGAAGGAACACAACACATTACAGATTATATATGGCATCTTGTTTTACAGTGAAGGAACACAACACATTACAGATTATATATGGCATCTTGTTTTTTAGTGGAGGAAGACAACACATTACAGATTATATATGGCATCTTGTTTTACAGTGGAGGAACACAACCCATTACAGATTATATATGGCATCTTGTTTTTCAGTCGAGGAAGACAACACATTACAGATTATATATGGCATCTTGTTTTACAGTGAAGGAACACAACACATTACAGATTATATATGGCATCTTGTTTTACAGTGGAGGAACACAACCCATTACAGATTATATATGGCATCTTGTTTTTCAGTCGAGGAAGACAACACATTACAGATTATATATGGCATCTTGTTTTACAGTGGAGGAAGACAACACATTACAGATTATATATGGCATCTTGTTTTACAGTGGAGGAAGACCACACATTGCAGATTATATATGGCATCTTGTTTTTCAGTGAAGGAACACAACACATTACAGATTATATATGGCATCTTGTTTTACAGTGAAGGAACACAACACATTACAGATTATATATGGCATCTTGTTTTTCAGTGGAGGAAGACAACACATTACAGATTATATATGGCATCTTGTTTTACAGTGGAGGAAGATCACACATTGCAGATTATATATGGCATCTTGTTTTTCAGTGAAGGAACACAACACATTACAGATTATATATGGCATCTTGTTTTACAGTGAAAGAACACAACACAATACAGATTATATATGGCATCTTGTTTTACAGTGGAGGAAGACAACACATTACAGATTATATATGGCATCTTGTTTTTTTTAGTGGAGGAACACAACACATTACAGATTATATATGGCATCTTGTTTTACAGTGAAGGAACACAACACATTACAGATTATATATGGCATCTTGTTTTTCAGTGGAGGAAGACAACACATTACAGATTATATATGGCATCTTGTTTTACAGTGGAGGAAGACAACACATTGCAGATTATATATTGAATCTTGTTTTACAGTGGAGGAACACAACACATTACAGATTATATATGGCATCTTGTTTTTCAGTGAAGGAACACAACACATTACAGATTATATATGGCATCTTGTTTTACAGTGAAGGAACACAACACATTACAGATTATATATGGCATCTTGTTTTACAGTGAAGGAACACAACACATTACAGATTATATATGGCATCTTGTTTTACAGTGAAGGAACACAACACATTACAGATTATATATGGCATCTTGTTTTACAGTGAAGGAACACAACACATTACAGATTATATATGGCATCTTGTTTTTCAGTGAAGGAACACAACACATTACAGATTATATATGGCATCTTGTTTTACAGTGAAGGAACACAACACATTACAGATTATATATGGCATCTTGTTTTACAGTGAAGGAACACAACACATTACAGATTATATATGGCATCTTGTTTTACAGTGAAGGAACACAACACATTACAGATTATATATGGCATCTTGTTTTACAGTGGAGGAAGACCACACATTGCAGGACACTGGGTATATGTTTTATGGAGGAAGACCACACAATGCAGGACACTGGGTATATGATTTATGGAGGAAGACCTTGGAATCAATCTCAATAAAACCAGGCTCCTGGGTTATAAAACTTTCCATGTTCAACTCAAAATAGGTACTTAAAGACAATTTCAATGATCCACATTTAAACACAAATTAAGCAAGTACAACCACTTGACCCAACCTTGAATTTGAAAGTATTAATGCAGATTTGAGGTAGAAAGTTCCAGGTATTGCCATTCACTTTGTTATAATATATATATATATATATATATATATAATATATAAACCTTTATAATTCTGTCCTTTATATAGCATGTGAGTAGTCATGAATCCTTAACTTAATCCTACTCATATAAAGCTATCACTTCATGTATGTAAATTTATCCACCCTGTCCAGATGTGTTGCATGTAATTCCATAGTATATAAGTCATGGTCGACACCAAATTTATTGGTTTGGCAGAGGCCTTGATATTGTATATATGGTTTGCATTGTAGCTAGGCGCATTCGCTGTAGTCTGGTCTGTACATTTATGTCTTGGTTATTCACAAATAATTATCTCCATATATATATATAGCAAGGAGAAGCCTCAAATTGTTGTTTAAAACAGACAAATACAACACATGTCAGGAGGTGACTATTTAACAAAGCAGATTTAGTAAAAACAAAACAAGTGACGTGAGAAATAAAATTAACATAAATAAAAAAAATTTGTGAGATAAATATTATGTTTATATTAACTCAAAAGTTGTAGTGTTGTTAAGTTAAAAAATGAGCATTAAATGAAGAAAAAACAATCTGACCTAATCATCCTGGCAATAATTATGTGCATGTCCACTTGATGTTTATGAAGTTTGCCAAGTTTAAATTAATACCATGTAAACTGTATTAGGAGAAACTGTGAACTACAGTTACAGAAATACACTCGGGTCCCAAAATAGCATGGTTCCATACAATGTGACACTCGTTATAAAATGTTTTTTTCTATGGTTCCCAAATTAAAAATTGATACTTTCAACCACGATTCATAAAAAAATAACAATTGATTGAAAAATCTAAACTAAATCACAAAGTTACGTTTTTTCTAACCTCATCTGATTTGTGCATCACTTATACCTAATTAATCCAGACTAACATGATGATAACCATTTATGGGTATACACAACATTAATTTCAGTTGATTTACGCTGACAAATAATGGTCTGTTGTAAATTGTCATATTTTTCGCAAATCCAATTGGCCTAATTTTTTTACACTTACCGGAAAAATAGGTGCCAATGGGGAGCTTAATATAGACTTCTCCTTAGGTAGAATCATGTGTTGATCACATGCTAATCATGTGATGTAAAGTGCGTTAAAGATGGCCAACAAAAAATGTTTTTTATTTTTTCTAAATTATTTACGATAGAGGAATATAATTATAAAATAGAAACAATGTAAGTTATCATTTCATGGCAAGTTACACAATAATTATATTGAAAGAAACAAAACAAAAACATTTGCATAAAAGAGTACCACAGATGAGGTCTCACTCCACATTCCACAACTTTCCATAACCACGATATTTATAATGAGGTTCCGTCTATATCGCGGGTATATTCTTTGGCTTCCAGGAACCACGTTGTATTGGGACCCGAGTGAAGTGTAAAGTCAATTAAGGGGCATTAACACATGATGGCCACAATGTTGAGCCCATTGTCGCAATGACCTTGACCTAGGCCTTATGCACGACACATTGTCTGATTATGATGACCATTTGTGGCATGCTATGTGTGACCTTGACCTTTGATTTATGCTAAGCTAAAAAAAATTTTTATGACAGAATGACAGACGGGCATACACTTCAAACACTTTATGCCTTTAGGTCTTCAGCATTTGGTGTATGGAATAAAAAAAACAACAACAACAACAACAACTATTAGTGATGCTCTATTATTTATTGGGTGAAGTTGAAAAATAGTGGAGTCTGTGACATTATGGTGCTCATGTTATCACTAACAAGGAATTGGTGCAATGAAATATGGTGCAACGAAATTAATCAAAACAAAACGCCCTTTTTTAAACCAAATTATTGAAAATGCAACAGTTTTTCTTTATTTATAAAAACCTTGATAGAGTGTAAAGTAACTTCTCGAAATATGAGACAGAAACCAGATTTGCTATAAACAGTAATGGTGATGTTGACCTTTGACCAACAGATCCCCAAATTAATTGGGGTCATCTACTTACCAAGGTAAGGTCCTTGGGCCAAACCTTTCCCAATTTATCAATCAGATATCGATTTTCTATCAATAATCACTGTGACCTTGACCTTTGACCGACCAACCCCAAAGTGAATAGTGGTCATCTTCTTACTAAGACCAACCACCCTGCAAAGTTTGAGAACTACGACTATGTCTTCTGTAATAAAAGTCACTCATAACGCTTTCACTTTTCATCCTAAGTTTTTCATTCAACACATGACAGGACAGTTATATATGGCATATCCTGTTTTATTTGTGGAGTAAAACCTCAACATGAATCTGAGTGGAACCTTCCTCAAGAAACTGGCAATAAAAGACCGAGCCAGGCTCGAATCCACGACCTAAGTAATGAAGGGTAAGTGATTTGGTACCATAAAATTCAACAACCTTGGCATGAAAGCCACATCAAAGTAGTATGTTTTATCCAAGTCGAGGTTAAAACGGTGAGCATTTCATAGTTTGTTATTAGTTTTGCATTTAAAAAAAGTTGTGTGAAATGTAACGTACACCTACCAAACTGTGATCAGAAATGTGATCCCTATCTCTTTGTATATAAGATCTCTGAGAAGCAAAATACAGACATAACGTAAAGTACATACAGGCCAACCACAACATGCTCAACCACAGAAGCACTAAGTGCACATGTACCCTGATTATCATGACATTATATGACATTAAATATATTATATTATCACCCCCTCAATGTAAATTTTTTTTGAGTTTTTTTTTTGGTCTCATGCTTAGTTAAAAAAATGTGCACCACAGAACAACGCATTATCTCTTTACGAGATTAAAAATTACAAGAATCCGCTAATTACTTCTAAAAATATGCCTTGGTACTTTTTAGTGCATTAATTATGTTTTTTTTTTTTTTTTTTTTTTTTTTTTTATTTTTCCATATTAAAATAAAATTGTCCTTTTTCATATCATTTGATTTTTTTGCATACATTTTTACAAAATTTGATAGCTGATTTCAAACTTTTTTATTATATTTACATACTGATAATTAAAATTAAAATGTAATGATATAAAACTTAAAAATATGTGTGAATGACCAAATAACAAAAAATGACAACCAAACAATATATCATCGCCATGTTGTGATTTGATCATCGCTTATCATCTTCTCACCAATAAGCCTTGATTAGAACTATTATAATCTTTACCTCATGGTGGTTTAAAGGATAGTTTCAGTGATTGATTTATGCCAGCATTGACTATTAACAGTTTGTAATAATTAGAGTGATTCAACAAATGCTGACACGCACCAAACACGGAAGCCATTTGCAAACTATGTTACTATCGAGTGATCACATGATCAAGCAACCAAGTGGTTGACAGGTATAAATATACCGCGGTTATTTTATCACATCATTCCTTAATCATGTCTGGAAACAGTAGAAAGAGGAATAGTCTTTATTCCTTTTTTAATATTGCAACACTTATGGCATTGACTTTAAATTAAATTGAAGTGCGATTTTTTATATAGACACCGCTTTTACATCCAGGTTACACGAAAATGGCTGCCAATTTTAGTTTAATTTTTTTGTTTCTTTTTGTATTTATTAATTACATACATATCTAAGTGTATCTGTTGTAACCAAATACACGTTATATCACATTACAATGCAAACAATACCACTTAGAGTCAGACAGCACAATAGGTGTGAATAACCAACTTCAACTTTTCAAAGTAATTATATCTATAACATGGTCCGCGTATAGCACAGTTTCATTTTGTTGAACCCAAGATAAGCGGGACCCGAGTGTATAAACATGAACGGTAAGAGAAGCAACTGGAGTACAAATACTACCGAGATTTCACATCTTGTATATAATTTAAACCAGAAATGTGCCTGTTGACACAAATGGCCCAGCTATCGATTTGAAACTGATTTTTCCCCCCCCCCGAAAATTAAGTAAAAACCTATAAAATTTGACCAACGTAAACAAATATCAAACTTGACCCGTATTTTATAATTATACAGGTACATGAAATATAAATTAAACACATAGACTCCATCAGAGGTTACTGATCGGAAACCACTTTTTACCAGAGGGACAAACAGACAGGCGAACAAACAAACGAATGGGATAACTGGCAATGAACAGAAATGTTTTTTGCAAATATTTTATATTTGCAACATTAATGAAGAAACAAACACAAAAGAAATGTGCAAAGTTTTCCATGGTTGAAATAGCAAAGCTAAAATTTTGATATCATGGACCACAATAGGTACAACACAGAATATTTGATGGGCTAATATAAACATCTAATCTAAACATGGGTTTTATATTCATTCTTGCATGTCAGTGGAAGTGTTTATAATGGCCAAACTATACTGTACATACCTCCTTGGCAGGGTCCTTGTGGGCCTCCAGTATCCGCAGCATGGTCAGTTCTGCATACTCTTCAAACCTCTGTGACTGGTTCCGTAATATCTCCCGTAGTACCCGTAGTGCCAGAGATCTGATGTGTAACTAAAACAGACAGAGAACCAGCTCACTAATATGGCTTACAAGAACTGACAACCCGTACAAACAATATAAATGAGGTTATACAGACGGAAAACCAGGTCACTAATATGTCTTACATGAACACGGAACCAGTATTAACAATATAAATGAGGTTAAAACAGACGGAGAACTAGCTCACTCATATGTATTACAAGAACTGACAACCCCTACAAACAATATAAATGAGGTTAAAACAGACGGAAAACCAGCTCACTAATATGTCTTACATGAACTGGGAACCAGTATAAACAATATAAATGAGGTTAAAACAGACAGAAAACCAGCTCACTCATATGGATTACAACAACTGACAACCCCTACAAATAATATAAATGAGGTTAAAACAGACGGAAAACCAGCTCACTAATATGTCTTACATGAACTGGGAACCAGTATAAACAATATAAATGAGGTTAAAACAGATGAAAAACAAGCTAACTTATATGTCTTACATGAACTGAGAACCAGTATAAACAATATAAATGAGGTTAAAACAAACAGAGAACCAGCTCACTCATACGTATTACAAGAACTGAGAACCGGTACAAACTGTATAACTAAGGTTAGTTACATGATGTATTCTGTTTAATATCATTAAAGTCAAGTGATGGAAAGGTTATTGTTCAGTCAACTGAATGGTTACGTCATCATATTAGGATGTGTACTTTTTTAGTGCATGAAGTTCTTAGCAAGAGATAGATATATATCACACCAACAAAATGGCAAATATTCTTATCTGGTATGTTAGGTAAATCTATATTGTAAAGTTTTACTATATAATTAGCTGATATCATAATAATCATTTATATAAACTGCCTATTGTTGACTTACATCATCATCTCCTAGTGTTTCCAGCAATATGAGAAGTATGCTTTTGAAGTGTTCATCCCACAAACCAAACACACCCTCTCGTGTCAACTTGATTAGAGACAGCATCGTGTTCTTACGCTGCTCATTTCTGAAAGAAATCAAATTCGAACAGATGAATTTAAACATTATCAAAACATTTTCAGACATTAAGGCCATAATAAATCAATTGGAATGATTAGAATATCATTTAAATATACAACATTATCAAGTTAATAGCCATATCAACGTAAGGTAAAAAAATAAAATCAAGAGTTGTCAGAGGACAACAAAGCTCGCCTCTAGGGGTCTAAGTCCAAAAAGGGCCATAACTGTGCCAAAAATGCAATCCAGAGTTATGGTTCCTGTCTCTGTTTGTTCCATTGATGATTGTGAACACACATGCAACGTTTCATTCACATCCAATGAGAGGTTGCATAGATATCTTAAACTTAACCTGGGTGTCCATAGACGACTAAGACCCTGGGGTCATGGCAATAGCTCTCCTTGGACTCCGTCCCGGCGAGCTAATAAAACAACAATTCAAGTCAAGGGTAACTAAAACTTAAAAGTCGCCCTATACTTAGTTTACACTTATTTATTTTACTTTCATTGTGAAACAAGATCTTACAACTCAGACAAATCACACTTGAAATCTTCCTCGGTAGAACCAGTACAAAGCACATGTGGAAAAAGTGTCTTGCTCAAGGACACCACACATAGCCGTAACGAAGGACTGAACCCAGGAACAATCATGGGTTTGGTGCTCTACCACTGGACCATGAGCTCCAAATAACCCATATTATGTCGACTTGGTGTTTTTATTATATCAGATGGACCAATGCTGATCATTAAGTATTGTTGAAAAATAGTCCATGTATACTAGTAAGCCAGTAATGGGGAAACGAGACTTAATGCAGACTTGGCGACTCTTCATGAACAGACTTGATAAACACAAGTATTTTTATTTTCTACTGGATGTGGCTGACAACGTTCTCTACTTCCAAGGGAAGCTGGACCAGGTTAGCTCAGTTGGTAATCTTTTAACTATCAATCCAGAGGTCGCGAGTTAGAATCCCTGCTCGGTCTTAGAATCCCTACCCAGTCACAGTTTCTGTGATTATTGATATAAAACATTGCATCATTTATCTCTCACCACTGATTCAACTGGATAAATTATCAATAATTTGCGGAAATGGGTGTTCTCGAGTACTGGTTAACCTTCCAGGATCCCAGGAAAGAGTGGTTAGGTAAACCGATCGTCTATTAAAATGATGCTAAATATACAAACAACCAATCTAACTTTCAGGGAATTATTTTATCATCAAAAACAATATATTATCATTTATGTGTTATTTCTTACCTTTCATTATGATTGGATAATTCCCTTAATATTTCTGTGATCATGTCTTCTTGATCAAGTCCACCTGAAAAATAGGGTCATCAATACACCATATAAGAATCCTTGTAATCAGCCATTAATAATAATAACTTGATGGTTCAGCACAACACCGCTCTATTTCCTTATCTGTTTACATGTAGATAGAACAGAGATACGCTGAAACCTCACATTGATTTAATTTTGAATTATTCATATAACAGGAGATGTCAGTCTCCAACCAGGCAATAATTTCCGCAAAAATTGAATTCCAAAAAATCTTTATGGGAGACACATGGCATTCCTGATAAATTATCACTAATCACACTTCTTCGAAAAACAACAATCTAATCACTATATAATTATTAAATAAATGTTTAAATAAAAGAAATATATTCATTTTTTATTTAAGCAGTCACTTAATTCCATTTTATACAGTTAAACCTGTGTAAGCGACCCTCTATTAAGCAGCCACTTGTCTTAAGCAGCCTCATTTGCTATTTCCCATGTCTATGCTTTCAGGGAAAATTAACCTGTATTAAGCAACAACCTGTCTTAAAAGGCCACATTTGCTCCTTCCATTGATTGGCTGCTTAAGACAGGTTTGACTGTATTTGGAAAGGGGCATCACTCTATCCATAGTATGACAAAACATGTCTTTCAATTCTATCAATAGTAATAATTGTGTAAGTATTCCCACAGAAAATATCAATATTGTATCAACCTACCATGACGCCACTAGTATTTCTAAATTATCAGGTCTTATATATTAATATTTTATTAATATTAATATTTAGGCATAATGAGATCTTTCAGTTTTCCTAGTGTTTAATATGCTTAAAATTCAACAAAAAATCTATGTGAACATGCCATTACTGAACAAAAAAAAAAAGAAACTTCAGATATATTTAAGCCACATGTAGCTATGATTTTTGTTTTTGAACCCTGTCACATTTAATCAACAATTTCATACTTTTCCCATAAAGTTGAGCCATAATCTTTTCAATACAAATGCACCTTAAAAAAATCCTACAATACATTATAAATAACTTAAACTGTTTTCATATTTTGATATATCTGCACTTAAACATAGCGGAAGTTAAGAGATATTTTTTTGTTCAGTATATATTTTTATTAGTGTTCATAAATGGAAAATCAATGTTTATCAATTATCCCTATGTAATTCCATGTTCAGAAAGAAACTCATGATACAATATTACAGACTTGAGATAAATATTAAACCTTAAATCATCAATTATTTTTAAAGTTTACATTTAAGCTGATTTTAAGATAAATTGTTGTAGACATAAGCAAGAGATTTGGTACATTATGCTCGGTTCATGCAAAAAAATGAAAAACCACTTTATGGAAGATGGGGATCACTGGACGTAGAAGAAGAATGCTTTGCTACACAAATGTTACAGTCAGCCTTCTAATGCAAAGTGTTCAAAAATATGTTTCTGTGTAAAGTGAGCCTTCTTTGATGCAGTAGAAGCATGACCCCATGTTAATGAACCAAAGGTCATATCTATAAAAGTTCAAAGGTCATATCTATAAAAGGTCATACACATCAGAGTAGGCTCAGCCGGGCTAGAGTTTTCATGCTAATTTTCAATCCTGTTGTACAAGGAAAACTAGTAAATATATAAATTATAAAGCAAGAATCTGAACTATGGCACAGCTGGAATAAATTTGTTGTTACTATGGTTATGGATATTAAGATCAAATATCACTGTTATATCAGGTGAGAACAACATTGTAGTGCTTAATTTCCTTGATCAATCTGCAATTAAAGAATTAGAGGGTTGTATAATTAAGATAGCATTGCTGAACCAGTAATGTCAATGGCATATTTTTTTATTGATTCATTAATGTTTTAAGACAACTTAGCTCAGCTGATTTCATTTTGTCCAACAAAAAAAAAAAATAAAAAAATTACTAAGCCTGCAAAATGCTATCAATAAGAAAAAGGCACATGCTCTCTCTTTTTTCTTTTCAATATACTGGCTGAGCTTTCTTAACCCAGCTGTCATGTGAAAGGCAAAAAATGCTGCCACTGCAAAATGAAATATTGGAAAGATCAAAATACGCGACTCTTTATATAAATTTGAGATTTTTCAATCTGTAAAAGTACATGGTCACCATCCTGTAACATACCAAATTAATTCTGCATTTATTCATGTATCAGACATTAAACTATGCATTTTCATCAATCATCAAGTAATATACACACTTGAAAAAAAAAAAAAAGAATTCAGCAATATTATCTTTCACCTGAATGCATGCCTGAATGAGTACGGAACTGAAACAATTAAATTCATGCAGGAAACAGAACAATAACAACTAAAAAGTCATTAGGAGACAGCAACAAAAACTCGTAAAAAGGTGGAGGAGGAGAGAGAGACAGAGAGAGAAAACAATGTGCATACAATTAGTGTAAACAATGTTCGGGAATTTATTTTTTACAAATAAACAAAAGACAACGTTAACTGGTAAAATAGTACAACTGAATTTAAAACAGACAAAGAAGCTTTCAAACAAGCAATAATGGACATAGAAAAAACATCAGTGAAATGACGGCATGAACAATTTGATTCCCCAGGAAGAACTGATCATTTCTGATTTTGACTGAGACTATACACTGCATCTAACACTGCAGGAGTTTATTATATAAATATCTGAGAATAAGGAAATTGAACTGATATACCACATACACTTGAATAAACTCCTCGGGCCCCGATGCATTTTGTTAAAAAACAACTTTGTTAAAGAACAACTTCCAGAAAGGAAAGTGGGAAGGGGGAGCATTTATTCAGGTATATGGTACAACCTTTTCCAGGCTTGTATTCAATTCCTTTAATTGAATTTGATATGCTATATGTATAGTTAATAAAATATTAAATTAAAACTAATTATCAAAGAATCATACTCAAAGGGTTGTGTTTTCACAATTACTTAAACAATTTTACTTATGCATTATTTTTTTTTTTTTTCGTTCTTTCTTTCCATTATTTCAAAGCCCCTGTTTGGGACATAGGAAAATTCGTTTTGATGAAAGGTTATTTCATCGATTGTTACAAATGAAATACAGGAATTTTAATTCTGCTTTGACGAGAAGTAATTTCTATTCTAATGAATCCATGTAAAAGTGTGACAATTTCTTCACATTTTTGACATGCCTGATGACTTACTTGATCAAACAATTTTAGAACCATTCAAATTGTTTATTTTCTTTACCAACTAGTGAAGAGCAGTTTAAATCTCAGTCAAACACCAGATTGTTTTGAATATTTGAATATTTTAAACAATAAATTTCATTATGTACCCTGCAATTAAGACTTAATTAACAACAGAGAAAAAATGGTTGTACCTGTAACTATCTTTTATTAAAATATGTTACAAATCAACATGATAAAGCAAATAAAGTTAAAAAAAAAAAAATAATTTTGAGGACAAAAGTGTGAGAAAGTATAATAATATATTCAAAAGCTTCCATTCTGTACATATGGTGTGTATTGTTAGAGAAGGGAGATAATCCATACCACAATTTCCACTTTCCAAGCCCAGTAATGACCGACACGGTGCTACATAATATGGACGATGCAAACTTAATTAACTTTCAAATAGTATTCACTACCTACATGATAAAACAGAGAGATAACTATGATTGAAATGTTTTACACAGAAATGTTTCATTGAAACCTCAACTTCCTGAAATGATGAGTGATAGTATGCAGTATATATGAGTTGGTTGCTCATGCCAGAGCTTGCTGGTTCAATCCCCAGCTCAACCCGATGTCTCTCAAAACACAACACTTGGTATACTGGTTCTACCCAGGAGGTGGACTTGACAGCAGCTTATATAAGCTTAACGTTTTCTTCGCAATCCAGCTACAACAACTAAGTACAAACTTGCTGAAATCCTATAAGGCTCTTTCATCAAATTTTTTTTTTAAAACATTCCAAACAGTGAGACAAGATAAGAAATGTTATTACAATGATACTGCATGTTGATTCAGAATCAAACAATGTATACCAGGATCAGACTGTATGTAAACTGCAGGTTATCGCAGACTTATCTTGATCCACATTGAGTCTTTATTTAAATATTGTTTGTTTTGAAAGCATTTTTTGGGGGGGTGCTCATTCAAAGTATTCTCGGTCATAATTTTGTGTCCTTTAAAGATTCTCCGATGGATGATAAAAAAAGAGAAGAAAATAATTTATCAAACTACCAACCCACCCGTAACTGATACAGGTTTGAAGTGGCAATTCTTTTAAGGGTGGTTTTATTCTACCCTATCTTGTGATTAAAACAACAAGCTGAGGATTGAACTTCTACATTCTGCATAAAAGGGAGAGAACTTCCAAATAAATAAAGTTAAAATTTTGTGATGCCTACAATGAGCTGTTACGCATAGTGTGAACTGTATTTCACTTGTTATTCCATCTTCCTCAATAAAGAAAATACAGATTGTATGGATGAATACACTATTTCACTGGTTCAAAAACAATTGAATTTAATCTTTATCAAAACAATTATTACTTGAAAAAGCATTAATTCAATATATTACATAGAACAATCAGAGTTGTCTCCCTTATTAAATAAAAAAAATCAAAACATTAAAAAAAAAAACAAGTTTTGAGTACTTGAAAAGTTGAAGACATCAAACATAAATATATTACACAGAACAATCAGAGTTGTCTCCCTTTTTAAATAAATAAACTATATTTACAGAAAAAACAAGTTATAAAATCAATCAGAGTTGCCTCCCTTTTAAATAAAAAAATAGTCAACATCCACAACTGTAACAAATACTAGTTAGTTAATAAGTTATATTAATCTCTTTATATATATAATTACATACATGAAAAAATATAAACAAAACAAAATTAAAAGCTATAAATACTGTCTCCATAGAAACCAGCCAAACAAATAAACAAAATCACTAAGCCATTGATGCTCTAAACGATACTGTATAAATCAATTTTTTGTTAGCAGAGGGGATACGCAAGTTAATGAATAAGAAGGAAGTTATCTAACGCAGTTTTACAATAGTAACCTTTGGGCATTTTCAGTTTCTTTTTTCCTGGATAATAAATAAAAAATGAGTCAATCGCTAACATTGGCACCCTGATTACAAGCTATTTCAAGGTGTTCCTGAAATTAACATGTAAATGTGCAGTTTTTTGTTTTTTTGATAACAATGACCCTCATGTCCCTTTTTTACAACCTCAAAATTCAATAATGAAATTTTTAACAACCAACTAGATGTAAGTCTACAGATGGAACTCTGGCAACTGCACCCAGATACGATGCAGGCCAAATATACAAGACATTCAGCAGCTCAGTAGATATGGTTTTAGTCATAGCTTAAATATCACGAGTTTACACATAATATGTCTGGACAGTAGAGACAATATACAAACATGTAATGACAGTATAAGTTAGACCCTGTTATAGATATCATTGCTATATAGATGGAGAAACACGGAAAGAATTGATCATAAGATTCAGTTGACTCAGATTAATTTAAAGTGTTAACGTAAAGGGCTATAGGAATCTTACATGGATTTGAGGTTCAGATAGAAAATTCAGTCCCATGGGATAACTGTTTTAGTGACAACAAGTCTGTGCACTTCAGTCCTATGGGATAACTGTTTTAGTGGGAACAAGGCTGTGCATTCAGTCCCATTGGATAAATGTTTTAGTGGGAACATGGCTGTGCAATTCAGTCCCATTGGATAACTATTCTAGTGGGAACAAGGCTGTGCAATTCAGTCCCATTGGATAACTATTTAAGTGGGAACAAGGCTGTGCAATTTAGTCCCATTGGATAACTGTTCTAGTGGGAACAAGGCGGTGCATTCAGTCCCATTGGATAACTATTTAAGTGGGAACATGGCTGTGCAATTCAGTCCCATTGGATAACTATTTAAGTGGGAACAAGACTGTGCAATTCAGTCCCATTGGATAATTATTTAAGTGGGAACATGGCTGTGCAATTCAGTCCCATTGGATAACTGTTTTAGTGGGAACAAGGCTGTGCAATTCAGTCCCATTGGATAACTGTTCTAGTGGGAACAAGGCTGTGCATTCAGTCCCATTGGATAACTATTTAAGTGGGAACATGGCTGTGCAATTCAGTCCCATTGGATAACTATTTAAGTGGGAACATGGCTGTGCAATTCAGTCCCATTGGATAACTGTTTTAGTGGGAACAAGGCTGTGCAATTCAGTCATATGGGATAAGTGTTTTAGTGGGAATAAAGCTATGCAGAAAACAGTTATCTCTCAGGACAGATTTTTCTATCTGAATCGAAAAAGCCATGAATGATTCTTTTTACTTGCATACCAAACATATTAAATAATTATCTATATTGAATTCATCATTATTATGACAATAACTTTTAAGATGTAGAATTGTATAATTTATATCTTATGTTTTTATAGATCACATTATAGGTTGTTCCAACGTCACAGTGCCAGAATTTTATCTCAGCTCTAGAATGAGACAGAAATATCTAACCAAGTCGGAAAATTGCAAATATCCTTATAGAGTATGCAAGAATTAATTTGGAACAACTGTTTTTCTGATTACACATCTACATTTAATGTAAGGCCATCCTTAAAAAATAAATTGTTTGTTGTGCTCCTACCTACTCGCTC
This sequence comes from Panopea generosa, assembly GCA_029582155.1. Taxonomy (NCBI): domain Eukaryota; kingdom Metazoa; phylum Mollusca; class Bivalvia; order Adapedonta; family Hiatellidae; genus Panopea; species Panopea generosa. Next base: position 69,780,151 of record CM055894.1, on the reverse strand, counting down.
AAAATTGCAGCTACCCAAACTTTTTTATTGACTTTCAAATCGTTTAATTTTTTTTTTTTTCATGATTTCTGTCCATTTTTTTTTAAAATGACTATGCAAAATTAAAATTTGGCAAAAAAAAAAAAATTAGCTACCTACCTTCCCACATGAAAAATACTAGGTTGGAGCACAGCAATCAAATATTTTTTTAAGGATGGCCTAAGTACAGTAGAACCTCTTTGGCTCGAACACGGATGGCTAGAACACCACATATACATTTGTAGCTCAGACCACTTTTCTGATCCAAGCTTATTCCTATTTCGATGTATACACATTTACATGTTGAATCATACTTGGCTCAAACAACCCTTAACTCGAACTATTTTGTCCAGTCCTGACAGGTTTGAGCCCTTGTTCTACTGTAATTAAGTTTATTTAAAAGTATACATAAATCATCAATAAATGTGTTGCTTAGGTACAACAGTTCTATCATAAAACACAAAAAAGCTACATATGTAGGTGCAACAGGAACACATGAAAGCTGTGACAGAACATAGAAATTATATACAACAGACCACGCTACGCTAACATTGCCCTCAACTAACTGTCACAGAAAACTTTCAACTTGGCACCTATATACTCGGGGCTTGAAATTTCATATAAAAGCTACTCATCCTCCCTTTCCTACATTTTTTATTGACTGCTTAAAATTACAGAAAAGACTCATCCTGACCAATTTTACTTTCATGACGGTGAGCGGACAAGTGGAATATTCCAGCTCTAATACTGACCTTCAGCTGTAAGCTTACTTGGCGCCTATTATAATCTCTCGTATTACAACTCTTAATTATGCATAACCACTGGGTTCCAAATAAATTGCTCATGATTTGTTTGTTTGAATATTTAGTGTTATTTTTATGCCATCAAAGGCTAATAGACAATCTGTTGACCTAAATATTCTTTCCTGTGATTCATGAAGGTTAACCAGTACTTGAGCACATCTATCTCCGCAGGTGAATGTCATATATAAATCATCATGGGTGCTGTGGCTGGGCCGGGATTCAAACTCAAGATCCCTGGATTGATAATCAGATGCCCCAAAATGTTCATGAAATCACGAGAAAGTAAACTGACCACCTGAAATCTACTAAAGAACTAGCAACAAATATTTGTTCACTAGAAATGCAACTGGCACGTAAAACAACATGCCTCAACCATCTGTTGGAGAGTCAGACCTTATTAATACTTAATACTGAATTGACTATCTTTAACTGAAGACTGGTCCCAACACCACACTGAAGAATGTGTATGTCTTATAAAAGCATAAGTCTTGAGTTGCTTAACAGAAACTGAAACAAAGTCATTTGTAACAGTATGCATTTTTTGTTTAGACAATGTTAGTATAGCGTGTCAACACGTAACAAACACAAACTTATCTATCTTGAAAATTACACTGAAATACATCCTACACTGGAATAGAGTTCTGAATTTAAGTCACAAGGAGCTTACCTTCATTGAATGATATTTCATTTTCTGCATCAAACACAGCTTCTGCAAGGGCAGCTCTATTGTAACCATTCAAGGTGCCCTGTAAAGTAAAGTAGTTTTTCTTGTAATTCAGAGCACAGTTCAGAAATTATTTTTAGTTCTGATAAACCTAATTATCTAATAATTATGTGATATCCAAGCATTCTAAATAACAACTGCCTTAAATTTAGGTAACAAATAAATATTACTGCATTATATTGAATTTAGATCAACTAAAAACAATGTAACAGTACCAGGTAATATCAAAATAGCAAATCTGGGACATTCCCTGGCATCCCCGGATTCAGGTCTGTTATACTAAAATGGAAAAGCAGGGAATTCCATGTTTGTCCCACAATTTGTAGTGTGCTATAGCGTTAACCATATTGTCATGTGGTTGGGTGTTTTATTGAAGTCCCCGACCAATAAGAAGGTTTTTGTAAGCCAAGCTGTTCCTAGCGGGGAAAGCTACTACAGTCTATGTATCAATACCATGCCTACTAGAAAAATGTACTATGTCATACTGTAGCATATGATGCAGACAACATGTCACAATACCCCACCCAGTCATTTTGAATTATATGAGCTACCAGTCTTTGGAATCATCCAGCCCGGGATCAAACCCCTGACCTTCAGCATGCGAGGCTGACTCTCAGATTGTTAAATAAAATAGAAGTATCACCTCATCCTGATAATGTGATGGATTATATTGCGGCTTTCTCGTCTCGCCAGCATCTGGGCTGTCATTCCGCAAATCCTGAATACCACTATCTTGTGACGTAAAGTCTTTTCTTTTTTTAACGTCGTCAAACTGATCAAGTTTACTATTGAAACTGAGATTTTGTATGTCCGCAGATGTTTTCTTTATTGAGTTATATATATCCTCGGGATTCATGTTTTCTGTGTCTGCCTCGTCTTTGATATAAGGCCCTCTGCAAGTGAACATACACATGGTTTACATGTAAGTCAATAACAGTATTTAAAATTTAAAATAAATATCTAAAAATGCCAAATTTACCATCTATCAATACACAGTAATAATTTAATTTATGCAAATTTATTAAGCTTGACTGCAATGAAAACTCAAAACTCTACATGTACAAAAACAACAAATTAACATACAGATTAAAAAAAATATATCAACAAATGAATATACAGAATGAACCTAGAACCTTGATACCTGCAAAACTGCAGAGTTTCAGCAAATTCTATCATATTACTCAATTTGTCGCTTCTTATAAAACTTATATGAACCACTCTAAAGTCAGTTTCCTGGGTAGAACCACTACTGAGTGTTGTTGTTTTGAATGGCATCGAAATGAGCTGGGGTTCGAACCAGCAACTTCTGGAGTGAGCGACCAACACTATATTCCCTACACTACCACACAGTTTTATATCTATAACAATAATAAGGGATCACCTACGGTCAAAATGTATAACAAGGCCATTTCTGAATCGTTAGTTTAGGTCTGTGATTTAGATGTGTGAAAACATGTGTGACTACAGCCAAGAGAACCCAACTTTCATAGAACAAGGGTATAAACTTTTGTCAATTAACACATCCCTTCAAGACTTCCTACTGAAGAAGATAAAAACATGAACTCACCTTGAAGGAGGTCTACTCCTGTTCTGTGATGTTTACAGACTGGTCGTGTTTATACAGAGGAAGTTAAAAACATGAACTCACCTTGAAGGAGGTCTACTCCTGTTCTGTGATGTTTACAGACTGGTCGTGTTTATACAGAGGAAGTTAAAAACATGAACTCACCTTGAAGGAGGCCGACTCCTGTTCTGTGATGTTTGCGGACTCGTCGTGTTTCTAGGGGTGAGCACATCAGGTTCATGGGCACCTTTTAAATGGGACTGCAAGATCTTAGTTGCCCCATCCTGTAAACACAATATACAAAAGTAGTCACCAATGTGGGTTTGATGCAATGTAGAACAAAATAAAAGCAATACACTCATTGCAATGTATTAATTAAGATGTTTTAAAGTTATTATTAAAGGCCATTATAAATTAATTGCTAGATTATCATCCATATTTTCTTAAAAAGGAGGAGGAGGGCAGGATGTTATTTTTTATTTCATTAAAAAAAAAAAGAAGAAAAAAAAAGAAAAAAAAAAAAGAAGAAAACATTTATGGCCTAATGTGTGATGAAAGTCAAAGTCGAAATAAAACTTTTACTGCCTTTATAAAATTGTGTGGGGGAAAAAAAAGTATCTATATAGGGTATATAAGGTAAAGCACTACATACACTTAATCTAATTGACTTTCAACATCTTTTTAACACATTACCTGTTACATTTGGATACCAGTTTTATTGGGAGGAATATGTCATATGTGTAAACATGAATCTTAGTAGGACAAAAGGCCCATGGGCCTTAATGGTCACTTGATTATCCTTGATGACATAAAAGATATATGAATCTATTTTTCAACTTTTATAAATGACCAATATGCGTCCATAATTATGCTCTCCATTTGTTTCCCAGTGCTTCCTATAGTAAGATTTTTCATGTTTACCTTGAATTAAACTGTTTTGGCCCCGTCCCCAAGGCCCCAGGGGGATGGGGACCATGCAATTCACAATTTTGATTCAACCTTAGGTACCAAAGCTGCATACAACATTTCATTATGATTGAGCTTACGTTTTTTGAGAAGAAGTCGAAAATGTGAGTTGTTTACGGACACACTATTTTTTTTAGGTCCCAAACCTTAAGACCCAGCCACATGCAATTCACAATCTTTATAAAGGACCTATTTAGGTTCATAATCATTCTCACCATTTGTTTCCAATGCTTCCTATAGTAAGATTTTTCAAGTTAATATTGAATTTGACTGTTTTCGCCCCAGCCCCAAATGCCAAATGTTTACAGGGCGCAAGACGGACGCCGCAGAAAAGGCGATAACAAAAGGTCCCTTGAGACAAAGTCATAGGTGACCTAATAACTGTTCTTAAGCTAGTAACTGGCAAACTTTCTAACACAGAGTGTTTGGACCAAGTTGGGTTGTAACCTCTACCGTTGAGAGGTAAGTGATCTTCAGACAATTCATATTCAAGTATAACATCCATCTCGCTCTTACCTGGAATGTTTTCGGGAGACCAGACAGCATCATGGAGAACTCCGGTGGATTCAGATTGAACAGAGCAAATAACACAGATTGGGCAGCCTGAAACAAACAAGATTTATATACATAGTACCTATACAGATGGCATCTTGCCCACCAGACTGCTGTGTCCTAGTCCCATCTCACCCACACTGACTTGTCTCACATCATAAAATCAGATGTTGAGTCTCTATTCTGATATAACATTTAGCTTTATTTACTAATTTGAACATAATTTTATAGGCCAAAGAAAAAAATAAACAATCTCAAGACTTTAAAAATTGTAGGTAAAACCTAACTGTCAGGTCAAGAAATGTTAAAAAGAATAAGGCTCTATAATGTGGAATCATTGACTCTCGGATGATTATCCATAAAACAACAGATACACTTTCTCTTTTTTTAATGCAGATATGAATTTCCATCTACAAGTATGATAGGTAATTCTAAACAGGCAGTCGGAGTTGGCTAGCTCAGTCTGTAATGTGTATGACTACCAATTCAGGGATATTGATTTGAAATCCACGCCTGGCAACTATCCTCGCCCAGCCACTATCTCTGTGATGACTGGTATACAATATGCGTCTCGTTGTCATTTGTCTCTCATCGCTGATTCAAAGTGAAAGTGTTATAAGTTACGCACAGAGGCAGGTGTGCTCGAGTACTGGTTAAACATTCTGGATCCCAGGAAAGAGTGAGTAAGTTAACTTATCATTTGTTAGCAATCAATTGTGAAAAAATTGGTTCTAAATATTTAAACAAACTCAACAGGCAGAATGTAAGTCCAATTAATCGCAGCATTGGTTTGGTGGTCTGACTTGCATGCACAAGGTTGTGGGTTCAATCCCTGGCCGGCCATACAAAGGACTTGAAAATGGTACTAGAAGCTTCCTCGCTTTGCGCTATGCATTCATAAGAAAGAGAAACTATTTTCCATTTTTTCTCCCGACCTACCTTTCTCACATCCATACTCTTTGGTTCATTGGTCCAGGTAAGAATGCGAGACACAACGAGCCGTGTATCACTGGAGTTGGAGAAGTCGGACGGGTCCATTAAAGGCACAAGGCCAATCAAATAGTTCAACATCACCTGCTTCACCTGGAACACAAGCAACATATATGTACAAAATAACTTTTTCCTTCTTTCCTTTTTATAAAATAAACTAATTTGTTTACAAAGGATTATACTTAAACATGAACAATTAAAGCAGTTTGGCTGTATACATGAAATTAAACATATTTAGAGACTTAGTTTTGCTCAAAATAAATATTTGTACAGTTAAATATTTATTTAGTCATTCACTGTATTCTACCTTTCATTTCAACTGCCTCTTAATCAAATACGGTAGAGACAGGCCTATTTAATGTCAAATAATATAACGTAATATCAGTAAAGGTAATGTGAATAAATAATATTAGATTAAAATGATTCGGAATTTGCTGCAAAATGGTACAGAGACAAACTGCTTTAATCATTCAGAGGAAACAAAATGTCCAAAACTATTGCCTCCTTTGAGGACACAGCCAACCGTATAGCTTATATAACAAGGTCTGTGAGACTCAAAGACAACTTAACATTATTATCAACTACTACTTAACTGTAATTGTAACATATAAGAATTTTATTCTACCATAATCAAGTATTTCCTAACGGAAGGACTGTCAATCAAATACAATTTAAATGGAAGAAAAATGCATCATTTCTTATTAATGTAATAAAAATCTATCAAATGACAAAAAGTATGGCATTAACACATTTTTTACTTTCCATAAAACGCCATCATACTCTGTCCATCTCACTTCAATATTCAAATCATTTCAAAGAAAGATAAAACACATAAATAATTATCTATCAATACAATCTTATATTATAAACTTTTAATCATTAAAAACCTTCTTAACTTCACTGGAAACATTATATCGACTGAAAATCATCTCCATCAAAAACGCACTCGCCTATCACTTATGAATATTCATGTTAGTATACTGTATGGTAATTATGATAAAAATTCCATTCTATAATATTTCTTAGTAAGTTGATAAGAAGATCATGCCGTAAAAGTAATATGTACCATACATATAGTATAAAATACAACATAAGATGCAGTTGATAACTGTATTACATAAGCCCGTGTTACCATAGCGATGAACTCACATGACTGATTGGTATTGAACATGGCTTTAAAGTAGGTCATGTTTCAGGTTAACTTCTGCTTTAATAATTTTCTTAATATCCAACGAATTTTCAACAAAACATAGCGTGGATGCCCCTCAAAAAAAAAAAAAAAAAAGGTGTTATACACAACATAGCTTATTGTCTACGCTCCTGTTTCACCAATGTATTTTAAGTACTTAAAGACTTAAAAAATTCAAACAGAGAAAAGCATACAGTTATTTTAGATTGAAGAATATCAAAGTAACCAGTCAAAAGTAAGTTAAGTTTTTAAGTATTTTAGAAATCTTCGGAAAATGTTTGTGAAATACGAGTCAGATGATAGCTGGCCCCTATTTTACCAACATATTCTTAAATACCTAAAAACTAAGAAATACAGCCAGGTGATCATGATTTTAGACTGATTCCAGAAGAACTGCATAAAAAATAAGGTTTCATTGATGTTTATTATATATTAGATAAATAACCAGTATTTAAGTAAAATATTGGTGAAAATGATTGATTGATTGAATATTTAGCGTCATTTTTATGCCATCGAGGGCTAACAGACGATCAGTTAACCTAACCACTGTTTCTTGAGATTAACCAGTACTCAAGCACACCCCATCTCCACAAGTAACTGATAACTTTCCCACTTGAATCAGTGGTGAGAGGCGAATGATAATTAGACACAATGTCGTATAGCAATCATCAAGGAGACTGTTGCCGGGCGGGGGGATTCAAACTCACGACCCCTTGATGGCGAAAGAGAAGCGAGATATTTTTGCCAAAGACATTGATAAGTCATTAAATATTAAGGAAGTTTTAACAGAAAATTTTACCCATAACAAAATCTATTTTCAGAATTATAAGCCATACACAATACCAAAAAGACAGGTGGGTGTACCACTCTCTGTGTACACTGCATACACAACAATAATCATTCATGTATCATATGGGTTTTTTATCAGGCAACAACAACTTTATCAGTCAATAGCTACAAGTTAATGATAATGTACAGTATCCCATGGCAACAAAAGAAAACAAAGAAAACAATGACAATGAAATTATTTACGAATAAATATAAAATTGAGAATGCTGAAGAAATTTGCAGTTCATATTAGTGATATAAGCTTTCTTGGATATACATTTTGAATGATACTCATTTAAGCAATTGAGTGCATTGAGATCAATTTTTAATCATTTAAACGCATGAAGCTTTGCATTGCACATGTCAGAGAAAGTTCTATTAAGTCCCAGTTGATTTAAAATGAGCAACACGAACATGGCCATTTAGGAAAAACATTGTAAACCAAAAATTATTAGTGAGTACAAATATTGCAAAACAGTATTTCAGCAACACATGTTTGACATATTTCTTAAATGTTGTCCTGGTTTTCTCAGCCAATGAAATTGCTCAGATTTTTCAAAATAGAACATTACAAGTCAAGTTAAAGTTTTTATTTACCCTCGCACTTTGAACTGGTCATTTTGGCAAGCAGAAAGAACATTCCATTTTACATAGAATGGCATGACCATCGGTAGATGTTGACCTACTTCCTCAGCCAATGAAACTGCTCCAAGAATGAGAAAGTAGATTAACATCTAAGCTGGCAAAGGAAAGTCCATCTTTACATGGTGACTGGACCACACACAAAGCACACATGTGTTTTCTACCATTCCAGTAATGAACTGTTTCAATGTGTTTTATTTTGAAATTTTATTATTTTACTGGCAGTCAAGCATTACAACCTGAACCGTGCATGTGAAGTCATCAAGAGCAATTCAGTTGAAATAAACAATATATCTGGAAAACCTTCAGCAATAGTAGAAGCTACAGGAAGGATGAGGGATTCCAATCAAGTGACTGGAGTGTCCAGGCTACAGTGAACAAAATGCTAAAGGGAAGTGCTGAAGAAAATGTATAAACTGAAATAAAGTGCACTCATTGTCGAACCCTACAAGTATATCTTCATGATCATGGAGTTGGAAAATATTACTAGTGGGAATACTAGGGTTTGGTTGAGGAAATCAATTTAGACAATGGCGTTAACTTGAAATAAGTGATCAAATGTGCATGTCATTGAGTGAAATGCTAGAGTTTGAAATGTCTTGTACTTCTTATAAAAAAACAGTTTGTATAATATAGTACCGGTATTCTAATTCAGATTTGAGCAAGTTGCTAGTTTGATTAAGTTGTAATATTTTTGTCTTCGTAAAAAATGGAAATTGAACAAGATTAAGTGACTGGTTCGACTGCTTTTATACAAGGTTATATAGTTTGGATACTGGGATTTTGGGTTGTTTGAGGTTATAGCCGATATAACAGTAACCAGCAAGCATAGAAAGGCACCTGACTGCTTCCCTTCTGTGACAATGTACATATTTCCGATTTATAAATCGAGGCGTGCACTGTGGGATTGCGCAATAAAGCGATTGGGACAAGTCCAATCATTTTTAGGTGCAGTTTGAAACAACAGAAGGATCAGGAATTTGCTGCCTATCTTATCTCAGGGTATACACATCCAGCAATCCGTGTAAAAGGTAACAAGTTATGTACCAAGCCTGCTTTACACGGACTGCTAAATGTGTCACATGACCAACTACAATTATGTGGTAAGAACCATACCTGTCTTTCATGCAGCTTTTGTTGTGACGGCTGTAGTGATGGTGATGGTGGTGGGGTTCATACATTAAATGTACATTAGAAATTCAATGTAAATCAAAATGGTTAAAATGTGACAGGAAAAAAGTGTTGCATAATTAACTGCTTTTTACTATACTTAGAAAAAAATTAACTGATAAAGAGTGTTTGTAAACTACAACAAGTTTATATTGTGCTGCTATTTAAATTTAATAACTTATATATATTATTTCCACGTTGTCTGTTAAACAATTTATTGCGAATTTTTATAACTGTTATTATCCCAACCCAACAAGATCCAAACCAAAGCAATCTCATTTTTTTAAAATGCAGGGAGATAACTCTACCAATGCAACTTTTCAGTGGCACTACTGGATGATCTCCCATCATATCATAAGTAAATGCTGTCCAGGGGTTGTTTCTATTTTTTATCATCTTTATCTTTTTATTTAAGTCAGAAGTTTGAAGGAAACAGAAATGGAATAGCCTACCAAATAATATACTAGTAAAATCCAAATCAAGACAAGAGACGTTCAACTTCAGCCTTAAAACAATTTTCATTCAAATATATTTTTTTTTAATGGGTTTCAATGCCATTTTCAATCTCATTAAAATCAGATCAACTTCAGCTTCAACACTGTATGCACAGTAGATCTGACGGCCAAGCATAGAGGTTCAACCAATCAGAACCATGCTATCAAGATTTTGAAAGTGAAAGTAAAAGTCTAATTTTACAGAAGAAAAATCTATATTTTGCTATATAATGTGCGATTATCACACGGTTACAATTTTTACGATGAAAACATCATTGCTGCGCACATTTGAAACGTAAATGATTTTCAGAAGTTTTTTGAAATCAGGGACGATACTGGGACATTTTTATTTATATAACATAGGACGATCACTATGTCCGATTCCAATAGTTCCAGTTTAAAACTCTTGATTTTAAACTTACTCAAAACATCTTGTAAAAATGTATCGATATCATGCTGTCAATTTCAAAAAACTGCAAATGTAACGATTAATCGGATTGGCTGAATTGTTATGAATATCAATTACATGAAAGGCCAATCTGAGGTGACCTCCTATTCATGGTCATCAGATCTGTGCATAGAGTATTGAAGCTAAAGTTGATCTGATTTTATTGAGATTGTGCCATTTTCAACACATTTCAGGTTATATATGGCATTTTCAGTTTGAGCAGAACCACTGTCCTTCTGCTAGTAACTGACAAACTTTCGAAAATAAAGTTTTTGGAGCGAGCGGGACATGAACCTACGACCTTAGCAGTGTGAGGTAAGTTTTTCTCTGGACAGCATTATTAGTATCCAAACCTGAATCTATCTAGTATGACCTTTTCTTTCCTTTGAATTTCTTTGTCCATTTTTCAGGACATCATTACCATCTGAGGTTGACCAATCTCACATGCTTACTTATAATTAAGTCACAACCTTTATTAATAATCAACCCTTTCAATGTAGCATGCACAGTAAACCATTTTCTAAAATAATGTCTTCCTTATTTTCTCTCCTGGTTCATTTTAGCATGCACCTTGACAAAGAACCTAGATAAATCTCGCTATTCAACACCAGCGTGATCTGTTATAGTATTCATATACGTTAAAAATTCGTTGTACACAAACAGAAGAAGCTGTAAAACAAGAAATCGTTCCCAAACTACAGTCAATATTGTTAGTTATATGTATCTAAAATAATTCATCAAAGTAAACATTTTCCAAAATAAAAATAGAACCTCCCGAAAACTTAAATTTCCTCCAAAACATAAATATTATCTTTACTGTAAAAAATCATGCTGTCTTACTATACAAGCAAACAAAGCAATGCCCGGAATGGCAGACTGGGAAAATAAAATGGTACAATTTCGGACACATGCTAAACTTGGCAAGCAGTAAACGGCAAGATCAGTCGGAAGAGTGGGAAAATAAAATCATTACCTTTGGCTAAAATGCATGCGCAGAAAGAAAAGAATATACCATACGTTATTCCATAGCAATATTAACTGAAACAGTCTGAGGCACAAAACTGGCATTTAAACAGACCTAGGCATAAGACTGGCACACACTGTAGGTCTATCGAGACCCTTCATTTTTGTTATAAAGTCATAGCTTTAGTATTGAGCATAAAACCCAATATACCGAATACAAACAGTCCATTAATGAAGGTCAACTGAAACACTTGGGTGTCAAGTGTTATCACAGTAATAATAATGTAATAATAAGACTTTCCATTTTTTTTTTTTTTTTTTTTTTTTTTCTTGTGTGATGAATATCTTTTATTCCAAGACTTTCCCACTGTACATGTTTGTTGAATTATACTGTCTAAGTGAAAGCTGTGCCTGTCTACATGAACATCACTACTTTTGTTTTATACTTATTTATTTTATCTCGACTGCGAGACAAATTATTATAACTAAGACAAATCATGCTCGAGGGCTCCCTGGAAAGAACCAGTACTGAGTATACATGCGGATAAAGCGTCTTGCTCAAGGACACCACACATAGCCACGGTGGAGGATCGAACCCATTACCTCCAGATCCTGGGTACAATGCTCTACAACTGAACCATGTAATGTGTGATGTATGCCACTTATACAAAAGTATTACCAGCACTCAGTGTATCATTACACACAGACACACGCAGAGACAATGAACACATTAGTAATATCAGTAACACATACATACACACAGAGTATTGAAGCTACCCTGACAACATTCGTGTCCTGTTAGTGCAAAGTTGAGCCAAGTGTCTTTTCATTTCATATACATTTGACACCTCTTTGCACTTATGGGGCGTCTTGTTCCACAATAACCGTGAAATATGATTCATTCTGCCAAGGATTTCAACAGCCTTAATGCCAGAAATTGTGCCTCAAACTTTTGCCACATAAAATGATAAAAAGCTTCAATAACAGCTTGGCTGTGAAGCAATAAATATTTTCCTCTTTTTGCCACAGTTTGTTAGCTCAGAAAGGCCAGAGAAACTCAATGTGGCAAAAAAAGAAATAAAAATGTCAGATAAATACCCCATCCTTATAGATAGACATGTAGCACAATGGACATACATTGGAATAATAAAAAGCTTAACAGTATTGGCATCAATGAATAAGGTATAGAATACAGTCAAACCTGTGTTAAGCAGCCACCTCTGTTTAGCAGTCAACTGCCTTAAGCAGCCACATTTGCTATTTCTTGTTTCTTTTTTTCTTTCTTTTTTTGAATGGTGTTTAATGCAATTTTCAACTTCTTGTTTCTATACTTTAAGAGCAAATAAACCTGTATTAAGCTACTCCCTGTCTTAAAGGGCCACTTTTGCTCCTTCCCTTGATTGGCTGCTTAAGACAGGTTTGACTGTACTGCAACATATTTAAAGGCAGTGTATCAAGAAAATTCTTTTCAAATCTTTAGAAAATTCAAATTATATTTAAAATTAATAGAAAGTATCTAATTACAATCTATGATTAAAATACAAGTGATTTTTAATTTCAAATCTGTCAAAACAGGACAAAAAACGAGTTTGATCCAAGATGTGAAATCGAAAGGAAACTCCGATTCTAAAAACAGACATGACGACTCTTTCTAACATCATCCAAATTCATCATATATGTAACAAATATGATAGATCAAATAGAAATCAAATTGAATTCATGTGGCTCATTCTCATACGTCATGGAAGGTATTGCAATTTAAGCGAGAAAATTATTTCAGTGTAACTTTGGAGAGCAAGCCTTGTTCAGAAAGCTTGTTTCAAAATATAAGTTTGCTATGTTTTATGGATTCCCTTATCCTAAGAAGGGCTCAGTAAGTATATCTAAAGATGTTACATTTGAAAAATATATTTTTGGGCTAATTTTGAAATCTTGAACAAACCTAATATACTGCCTTTAAAAATTAAATGTGTGTGAAAAAACAAACTTTACACAAATCACTTTTTTTTCATATCTAGTGCAATGTAAAATGCATTTTAATTAAAACAAGCCCTTAAACATATCTATGACAATCAACTAGCTGTAGAATGAAATGAATTGAAAGGTCAGGTCAAAAGAATGAGAAACTGTTAAAACTAAATTTTATCTTATTATGAAGTTGAACATTTTTATGAATTCAAGAAAATAAAAATTAAGTTATTTACACAGCTTAAACATGTACCCATCAAAATGTCATAACACAACATTTGGAAAAAAATGACATTTCATAATATCAGAAATAGCTTTGTTCATATACTACATAATTATATTTTCAAAGAAAATTTAAGAAAATTGTTAAATGAGTGTTTTTATCTATTGAATATTGAATAACAACTTATCTACGGCTTCAGGGTGACTATGCCCCACCCCAACCAACCCAGGGGCCAACCCCCACTTGGAACCCCATTCTGAGACAAAAACTTTAAAAAAGCCAACTTAGGCCATTTTCAATACTTAGATAAATAACAATTCATCCAACTGTCCTTTGCTTTGATTTGAATATTTAATAAATACAGTCCCTTGCTTTGATTCTAAGATTCAGTAAATATGGTCCCTTGATTCAATAAATAGTCCTTTGTTACAATTCAAATATTCAATTAATACGATCCCTTACTTTGAGTCTTATATTTGATAAACACTATCCCTTGCTTTGATTCTAATATTCGATAAATACTGTCCCTTGCTTTGATTAAAATATTCAGTAAATACTGTCCTTTGCTTTGAATCAAGGATTTGATACAAATTTTTACACAGCTGCTTTGTAACAAAGGTTAAATAATAAGTTCTCCTATTTTATAATTATAAATAGATTGCTATATCATATCAAAACATAAAAAATTGTTTATTACAAGTGATATTAAAGCATTATTAAAGAACTTCCATGATCTGAAACAAATGACTAAAACACTTGTCCACCGGTTGGTAGGTGGAAGGTTAAAGGTTATAATGAACATGATGAAACATTATTCTGTGACCAACAAATGCATAAACCTAATAAAACAGATGTTCTGATTCTCATCTTAATTGAACCAAACGTCTTCTTGTTTGGCAAAAACGAAGTCAAATTACATTGAGAACTATGTTCTTTAAGCACATTGAGAAAGATATTTGTTAACATTATGTTCAAGTTAAAATTATTACCAAGCTATGGTGGCATAGATCTGCCATTATACAGCAAGGTATCTTTGTTATTACTACATACTAACGTGACTTTGTCGAAAACCAAACACCATTGTTTTTTACAAAGTTACAATGATTTGAATAGCAGGAGTGTGCCATTTCGATACCTTTTGACACAATGCTTTTTCTAAGATTATAAAAAGCAACGGTGGTTTTCTTTGCAAGGTCAAGATATTGATATGACTAAGATATGACAGAAATATACAGTACTTTTCAACAAAAAATAAATCACATCATCATTCAGAAGATGAGAAATCTTAACAAACATTTTATTTTGTTTTCGGTGAGTAGGCAAGAAGACCGAGAGATGGGATAATATGCCAAACAATACAGAAGGAGGAGTGGGTGGGTGTACGGGTGGGCAAACTGACCTTCATACTGGGAGACTGTGTCTGATCTATCATAAATCTCGTGAGAATGTTGAACTGCAGGTCACTTGGGAAATTTTCTCTGCCAAAGAAGAGTGTCGAAACAAAGTTTTAACCATAGATCAAATACAATAAGATATAAACAAACTCAAATAACATTATTTATCATGTTTACATACCAATAATATCAAAAGAATTTGAGTAAGTTGTAAGAACTTGTTTCACAATTGATGTAAATTAAATAAGTTTTTTAACTACATTTTTATATAATATTGCGTAATAACAGTATTGTATTATGCTTTGTGTCCCTTTCGGCAATTGTCCAGTTATATTACGACGGTGTAAGTTATACACAGCACTGCAACCCCTTCCACACTTGCAGTATCATACTGCAAACAGATGGAATGATACCCCAGCTAGATACATTACTTCAATACTACACCTGACCATTACTAGAACTTTCCATTTAACACTGATCGTTAAGCCTGGCAGCCGACAGAACCATAATAAAGTACACATATTTGGTATGATGTGGAGAGGGGTCCAATCTATGACCCCGCGGGTTGTAGAACTGTTATCTCAAAACTCAAACTGTGATCCCAACACAATTTCCAGGATTCACATAAAAACTCAAAACTAAAGTTCAAACACTTGAGTCAACCTCAAATTTGAAAATATTAATGTACATTTATGGTAGAATATTAGAAGTATTACATATATTTTGTTATGAGTGTTTTTTGAGTTGAGCATGAAATCTGAAGTCGAGCATGGAACAAGGTTTTATAACCTTGGATACATAGTATTCTACTGTGAGACAGAATGGGGTCTAACACCATTTACAACATATTTCAGGTTACATATGGCATATCCAGTTTTACTGGTGGAGGAAGACCTCAAACTGATTCAGATTTAGTAGAACCACTATCCTTCTGCAAGTAACTGGAAACTTTCTCATATAAAGTTTTTGGAGTGAGTGAAACTCAAACCTATGACCTTAACAGTGAGAGGTAAGTGATCTCAAGACAGCACCTTAGACCACTCAACCACCGAGGACCTGTTTACTGTGAGACAGACATTATACTAGAATGATATTGGTGCAAAGCATACCAAAGACAACAATAAACCTGGAGGTATGTATGCAGACTTTACATATTGCAATCAATCAATACCAACCAGTGGATGATTCATGTTTTGGTAACTTACCTAGTTGCATCTAGTGCACGCTGAACTTTAGCGAGTATTGAGCCCAAGATATCCGACCCCATCTTGTTAAGTAAACGTGACAACAACACATATAACCAGTCTGTCATATCACGACTGTGGACTGGTATCAGATCTATTAACATTTCTAAAAATAAACTGAAGACCTGAAATTAGAATAAAATGCAAACCTGTCAGTGAAATGTATCAATTATCCATCAAAAAAAATGTTTTCTAATTATTACATGTGTATTAATTATGTTTTCTGACTGTTATATATCTGCACTAATTATGTTTTTTGATTGTCATATATGTGTATAAATTACATTTTCTGATAGCTATATATGTGCAAATAATTTGAAATTAAACATTCACATATTTGGTTCTGAAAAACACAATTTAAGTTAAGAGTTTATAAAACGTTCCAATGATGTGAATGCTCCCGCCATTCAAACAATTATAAAAAGGCATCAACTGTTACCCCATTCCTCCCATGTATCCGTCCATTTGTCCATTCATCTGTCATATTGATTTCTGATGAATGACTTCTGTAAGGGTCTATGTTTTTAATAAGTATTTGGTGTGTAGCTGTATAAGCATAAAATACAGATCAAGTCTGATACATGTCAAGTCTGATACATGTCAAGTCTGATACATGTCAAGTCTGATACAGATCAAGTCTGATACATGTCAAGTCTGATACAGATCAAGTCTGATACATGTCAAGTCTGATACATGTCAAGTCTGATACAGATCAAGTCTGATACATGTCAAGTCAGATACATGTCAAGTCTGATACAGATCAAGTCTGATACATGTCAAATCTGATACATGTCAAGTCTGATACATGTCAAGTCTGTTACATGTCAAGTCTGATACAGATCAAGTCTGATACAGATCAAGTCTGATACATGTCAAGTCTGATACATGTCAAGTCTGATACAGATCAAGTCTGATACATGTCAAGCCTGATACAGATGAAGTCTGACACATGTCAAGTCTGACACATGTCAAGTCTGATACATGTCAAGTCTGATACAGATCAAGTCTGAAACATGCCAAGTCTGAAACATGTCAAGTCTGATACATGTCAAGTCTGTTACATGTTAAGTCTGTTACATGTCAAGTCTGATACAGATCAAGTCTGATACATGTCAAGTCTGATACATGTCAAGTCTGATACAGATCAAGTCTGACACATGTCAAGTCTGATACATGTCAAGACTGATACAGATCAAGTCTGATACATATCAAGTCCGATACATGTCAAGTCTGATACAGATCAAGTCTGATACATGTCAAGTCTGATAAATGTCAAGTCTGATACAGATCAAGTCTGACTCATGTCAAGTCTGTTACAGATCAAGTCTGATACATGTCAAATCTGATACAGATCAAGTCTGATACAGATCAAGTCTGACACATGTCAAGTCTGTTACATGTCAAGTATGAAACATGTTAAGTCTGATACATGTCAAGTCAGATAAATGTCAAGTCTGATACAGATAAAGTCTGATACATGTCAAGACTGATACATGTCAAGTCTGATACATGTCAAGTCTAATACAGATCAAGTCTGATACATGTCAAGTCTGATACAGATCAAGTCTGATACATGTCAAGTCTGATACAGATCAAGTTTGATACATGTCAAGTCTGATACATGTTAAGTCAGATAAATATCAAGTCTGAAACATGTCAGGTCTGATACAGATCAGATCTGATACATATCAAGTCTGATACATGTCAGGTCTGATACATGTCAAGTCTGATACATGTCAATGTCAGTCAAATTTTATACGAATTATTGCTCATTTTAAACTAAATTTTTGGTAAACAAAAGGGGATCCGTGTCCAAACACATTATACAACTATCTACCTATGGTTAAAATTATTTATCCAAGGAAAATGACTATTGACCCAAAGCAGGAAACTATTGACCGAATAGTCATTTTCTGAGGATAAATAATTTTAACCATTGACCGCTAAAAAGGTAGATAGTTGTTTTATCATATTGAATAACAATAAAAAAGGTAAGTCAAGAAGTAAAAGTTTTTCACCTCACGTCATTCATATTTTCACTGCATTTTTTTAACAGAGGTGTGAAAAGTATTTTCTTTCATAGCCTTTGTATGTCTGCTCTCCACTAACCAATTCAACTATTAGAGTTAATTCCTTACGTTCATAATTATATTCTCCGACTTAAAATATTCCAAACTATTCAAAGTACAATGTCACCAGTATTTAACTACATGATGAATCCGCTCTTGATCAAAATAACATCATCAACGCCAATATGTATACAACCCGACATCATTATATAAACATATCAGTTGTGGAAATTGGTTTAATTGTATTTTAGTGTTAAATTTTGTAATTAAGTGTCAGTTTTAATTTATGGAACGTTAAATAAACAGTTGTTTAATTGTTGTTTTATCAAGTAGAGCAAATGGAGTTTGAATGGACTATCAGCATGAGAACAGAAGAACGTTTCGTTTAAACTATTGACTCGGTAACCGGGTGAAATCAGTTTTGACAGAATAAGTGGTTAATAGTTCATATTTGAAAGAATAAGTGGTCAATAATTTTATTTGACCTAATTAGTTTGGGTTTCAACCAATCAGATTGAAGCATTCATGATGATATGTAAGAATTCTAGTTATATTTCAATGAACTGATGTTTATAAACTGACATCCAATTCAACCTGCCATTGAACACGGTTGTTCTGTACAATAAAGGATTATTTCAACAACACAACTTACTTTACTATGGGGATCATGAAACATTCTGGTAAATATTTCAGTAGCCTTCTTCAATTCTATACGCCTGCAAAATAAAACATACGTCTATTAATTATAACTATTGTGTTCATGAGGAAGCCATTTACACAATACCCCCAGTAGGAGGTTAGTTAACTGTTAAAGCCCCAACTACATGTACCATACAAAGAATATGTCTCAATTTTATACATGAATCTAATCATAAACCTTTTTCAAAATTTCACAGTTATAATTTTGCTATTTAGTTTATTTTCAAAATTGTGTTTGTTATTATGCTGTTAGAAAAAACAAGTTTTGTCCCTTTAACCAGAGCTTTATATTTAAACTTTTTTCAAAAGTAGTAATCTTTACTGTGAAGTGGCGGTTAAGTGGTTGGGCTCTGACCCAGTATCGTATGGCCCTCCCCAACCAGAGCCATGTGGTGCATACTTGAATAAGACACTTTATCGCAAATGCCTAGTTTAGTTTCAACTTATGTATTTTACTTTGATTGTGAAACAAGTTTTTACAACTGAGACAAATCACACTCAGTCTTCCAGGGTAGAACCAGTACTAAGCATATGTGGAGAAAGTGTCTTACTCAAGTACACAACACATAGCTGTGGTCCAGGACTGAACCCACCACCCTCCCAGTCATGGGTTTGATGCTCAGCTATTAGACCATGCACTTCACTAGTATGCCTACTGCTGGTTCTACCAAGAAAAGCATTGAACACGATTTGTATGAAGTTGCTTCAAAAATCAATGTAAAGTAAATAAGTTTAATCTAATAATGTAATATCATATCATTTACATTGAATTACATTTTCCTTTTTCATGTAAACCATAATCAAAAAATTATGTTATCATACAAAAGATAAATTGACTTACGTTAAAAATCGGTTTTGTCGCATAAGCTTCTGTAAACTAACAAGGCCTTCCTTTCTGTCCTGGTACGAACTGCTCTGTAGCAAACCAAGAATCTCACCCATATCCTGTAAAACAAAACAACAGTTTCTCGCTACAGTAAAATATAATACATTTTTTTTTCTTTTGAAGATTGCAACAAAAACTTCAAGAAGAAACTCAGCGAGTCATTGAGACTAGCAGTTTTGTACGGGATGACCAATCTCCTGAAACTTTTCATTTTTATCGCTTAAACTTTGTTGCCAGTTAAAACAGTATTTGGAAGCATAAATGAATTATAGAAAACATGAAACAAAATACAGCTCTGTTTAAAGCTAGAAAGTTACTTCAGCTGTGATTAAAGCTAGAAAGTTACTTCAGCTGTGATAAAAGCTAGATAAGTACTTCAGCTATGATTAAAGCTAGAAAATTACTTCAGCTATGAATAAACTAAGAAAGTTACTTCAACTGTGATTCAAGCTAAAAAGTTACTTCAACTCTGATTAAAGCTAGAAAGTTACTTCAGCTATGATTAAAGCTAGAAAGTTACTTCAGCTGATTAAAGCTGGAAAGTTACTTCAACTGTGATACAGGCTAGAAAGTTACTTCAACTGTGATTCAAACTAGAAAGTTACTTAAGCTATGATTAAAGCTAGATAATTACTTCAACTGTGATTCAAGCTAGAAAGTTACTTCAGCTATGATTAAAGCTGAAAGTTTCTTCAACTGTGATTCAAGCAAGAAAGTTACTTCAGCTATGATTAAAGCTGGAAAGTTACTTCAACTGTGATTCAAGCTAGAAAGTTACTTAAGCTATGATTAAAGCTAGAAAATTACTTCAGCTATGATTCAAGCTAGAAAGTTACTTAAGCTATGATTAAAGCTAGAAAGTTACTTCAGCTATGATAAAATCTAGAAAATTACTTTTGCTATGATTTTGGGATAAAGCACAGCTATATTGAGAAGCAATATTTTCAAATTACAGAATGTTTGTTTGAAATAGAAAAAAAATTTATTCATGCAAATTATTTCAAATGTGTTATAATATAAACAAGTGTAAACAGTATCCACATTTTTTTCAAAATACCATCTGAATACAATTCAATTTTCTAAATAAATGATATAAATAGCACTGGTTGTAACTGCAAAACAAAGTAACAGGTGTGTGTATTAAATGAATGATATGACTTGACTAGCTCTGGTTCTAAAAGCAAATAAAAGCACTAGGTGTGTAGCATGTACATGGTCTTCTTAAAATCTAGACTATCATGGTTGTATCAATTTTTCTACATGTACCTCTGCACATTGGACCTGACACAGGTTGTCAATCGAAGGTTAATTCAATAAGCCATCAATGTTGTTTCATTTCTCATAGACAAGTGAACATTACATTGCATTGTATTTACTTGGACAAACAATGCCGCGTGACAAGTGAGCGGTGGGATAATTGTTCTCGCGTTAAGTCTATTGTATTGTACGTGTTGAGGGTTACTTTTAACAATCTTTTAGCCAAATCACAGCTGATTATCATAAATGCCAACACATTGAAATATCATGCTACAAATACATAGTATGATACTCCCACCCAGCCCTAATATACTGACACAATAGAAAAATATATTATGGACATTGTATTATGTAATTTTTAAAAATGTTGCATGTGAATAATCAGACACTACAATAATATTATTCTAATTAGGTAGGCTTATGAATATTCATTAAAGCCAGGCTATCAGTACTTTGAATATTAATGAAGTCCATCTATACATAAATCAGGCAATACAATTCAAAGTAGAGTATAACAATTATTTGTATGTTTGTGAAGGTTCCAACCATTATACGTCAATACAAAACTAATGGGTAAAATATTTAAACATTAAATATTGGGTCATAATAATTTAATTGCTAGATTATCATCCCCGCCCGCCCCCTAATTTTCATGCTGCCCCGACCCTTTTTATATTCATAAAAAAAAAAAAAAAAATTAAAAAATTATTATTAAAAAACTTCAAAAATTTTAAAAATAAAAATAAAAAATAAAATCCTCCCGACCTCCCTGTTTTTTTAAGAAAAATTTGGATGATAATCTAGCAATTAACTTATAATGGCCTTATGGACGTAACTGGGTTACTGGGTTATATTGGATCAGATTTTTTTCATACTGGCCCAGTATGTGTCATAATATGAAATAATAATTTTTGAAGAATTAGAATTAACTGAAAGTGAGACAGACAGATATACGTCACCTAAATACAACAAATCTGATGCTACCTTAATAAATCACACAAAATATAGTGCAGTGCTCACAATATCCTAACACACTGGCACATGTGCAATGGCTCTTTAGCTCATGTAAAAAAAATATTTACTTTTTTCAGTGTTGAACAGTCATGCGTGCAAATAGACGATTTTGAAAAAAAAAATTCTACCCACAACATATTAATGATAAACTTCCATCATTATTAATAATCATCAAGGCTATTTTTTAAACAGATAGAAAGGCATATTTTGGACATGCTTCCATTTTTATTTGCATATTGATGATTATGTAGAAATGTTTGAAGCTGGTAAACTTTAAACATATTTATAAATTGTAAAGAAAATTTTGACAAGTAACAAAGTTACTAACCAGAAAACAAAGTCACTGACCAGAAAACGAAAGTTATTGACCAGAGACAAATTTGAAACAGTGTTTTGACCAGCTTCCACATACTGTAATCAGGCGTAAAATAATTTAAAATGAACCTGTTATTGATAAAATGGCTATTTTTAACAACTTTAAAAGTCAGATTTTTCAACAAACCTTTAATTTGCATTATTCAATCATATTGCCCACACTATTTCAACTGAACATGTTTCGATGATAAAATGCATAAAACACAACTTAAATTGACCAACATGTAGGACACACATCAGGACCCAAACCAGAGAAATCTGCCAGTTTCAAATTGTAATACTGCATAAATCATTTACTGCAAAAATTATTTATAATACTGCATACATTATTTATAATACTGCCTAAATTATTTGTTATACTGCAGAAATTATTTGTAATACTGCAGAAATTATTTAAAATACTGCATAAATCATTTGTAATACTGCATAAATTATTTGAACCAACTGTATTCAATGTTTCAGGATAATCAGATAACATTTGTTTTTGTTGTTATTAATTCAAATTTTGGCAAGTAAGGTGTAACTGTTCATGGTTTCCATTAGGCCTAGATTAATTTTTAGATTCTTATCCTCGCCTGTACCCATTTTATTTTTTACTCGCCCAACATAATTGATTGTTAAATTTTGGGAAGCATAATTTACCGTGTTTCAGTTTCTGAAAAATAAAATTGCACATCCCAACCCCACCCCACTCTCTATTGGATGAAAATATAGAAATAAATTTATTATGGTCTTAATTGTTGAACCAATAGCGTAAAGGACTAATATATTTCCTCTCCGAACAATAAATATTGACAGAACCTAAATTTCATCCTCCACTTCCTCCAAACAATTAATTTTAAAACAAGTATTGACACTTTTCAAATTGCAATTATCACTTTCCTAGACTCCCCGTAATACCCAAAAACGGAAAAATATCTGTTTGCAACTAAAATAATACACAAAAACAAGTAACACGCTTTTTGGCAAACATACAAACTGTGCATAGTGCGTTCTTAAAGGAGTATAAAACTGGCAGATTCCTCTAATGACAAAAGTGTGTAACTGTCACCATCCTGCCCTCCAATGCATACCTTACTTATAAGATCCTGTAACAACATTATAGTCTTATTAACAACGCTGCCATACATATACGGTGCTCTTGCACCTCGTGTCAAGCTTCATTTATCTTCATTTAATTTAAATATTAACTGAGCATATAAAAATCAGATGTTTGTGAATATCTTCAATTAGAAGGGAGAAATTCTCATCGTAAAATTTGAATGGTACAACAAAATGCAGTAAAAGGAAAATAAAATCATAAAATTTTGTACAATCTCAAGTTTTCTGGATATCAAATTTAAACATAGTTATATCAATTCATGGAGAAGCATTATGCTTCCAGTCTTTCTTGCTTTTATTGTTCACCAATGTTTTGTTAACACATTGTATACACAGTCAAACCTGTGTAAGCAGCCACCTCTACTAAGCAGTCACTTGTTTTTAGCAGCCACATTTGCTATTCCAATTTGCTATTCTATGCTTTCAGAGCAAATTGATCTGTATTAAGCAACAACCTGTCTTAAGAGGTCACTTTAGCTCCTTCCAATTATTGGCTGCTTAAGACAGGTTTGACTGTATAATATTCAGAAATAAAATATGTTTATAAACTATATCAATTAACGAAAAAACACTCCATTTTGATATTGACAAGTCCGATGTAATGCTGTGAGTAAGGAAATCCCACCCAAAGACTAAACATACATGCAAAGAATGAAACTCTGCTGAGTTCTTGCTCATATCTTGGCCCTAGGGATGGAATTCCTTACACAAAACCTATAATACATTATAGTTTATGACCTCATTTTCTCATTCAGTAAGATATGGTACATCTTGCATTTATCACAGAAACGAGTAAATAGAACTAGATTTTACATCAGAATAATGCTATATAATGTTGGTTACGGCTTTTTTACATCCATGCCAGACAAATGAGTACAAATAAGGTTATCTCCAGCCCCTGCCCCCCCCCCCCCCCCCCACCACCCAACCCTTCCCACAATAAGATAAGCACAACGAAGGAAGCTCTGTGGAACTGATTGCATATATCTTGGTCTGAGAGTTGGATAGAGAAATATTGAGATGGAAAACACTAGATAACTGGCGTATATACATTACACAGATGAACGTGCAGCTATGGGTACAGAACAATGTATTTAAATGAAGCTTTATTCATCAATAGCATGATATTGAAAATGTCCGAGCCCTGTGTGTGTGTATAAACTAGCCGTTACTCTCAATCCGTCTCTAAACAAACATATGATAAACAGGGAGGGAAAGGATTGTATCTGTTTCAAATCTGGAGTATGCTGATCTGTGCGTTTAAAACTGAGCAATATTCTTGTAAAAATGGTATGTAGATACAGTGTGGGTGGGGGTACAATAGAACATGTGCCTACCTTCCTTTTTGCCTAGTTTTAAATATCATAACAGAATTATTTTGAATTTCAAATTACAGAGGACAGTGACATATCTCTAAAGTTCTTACTAAATGACAACACAATTTTGTTTGAAAATGTTTTGTTTTTTTGTTAAAGGTTTCATGCTCTGTTTTTAATCAATTTATAATGAAATCAGTTATTTTAAATGTCAAGTGTCAACCACCAGTCAACTCTTTAGGTAGGTAATATCTTTAATATAAACTAACAGTGATTTATAATGGTTTTGATCAGTGGCCAGGAATCCAGATATTCAAAAACAACCCCCCCCCCCCTTTTCTGTGATGCAAGTAAACATTAATGTGGTCACTGATCTGACATTTTCTTTTCAAAATGTGTATTAATGACCTGCTGAACCTAAGTAGGGGGTGGTACATGATTGTGAAATATTGTCAATTTTCTTTTTAGAATGGGATTTAAAGCCATTTTCAACACATTTCAGGTTATATATGGCATATCCAGTTTTATTGGTGGAGAAAGACCTCAGAATGAATCTGAGTAGAACCACCGTCCTTCCGCAAGTAGCCGGCTAACTATCTCATTTAAATTTTTTTGAACAAGTGGAACTAAAACCTACAACCTTAATGGTGAGAGGTAAGTGACCTTAAGACGACGCCTTAGACTGCAAAGGACCCCTACTATACATGTGAAATATTACTGATTGATTGATTGATTGATTGTAGCATCATTTTTATGCAATTGAGGGCTAACAGACGATCAGTTAACCTAACCACTGTTTCCTGGGATCCTGGAAGATTAACCAGCCAGTACTTGAGCACAGCCCAAACATTACTGACACAATGTGGACAGGAACTTGGCTTCCGTTTCACCAACATTTACTCATACACTTAAAAACTTAAATCTTAAAACTTAAAAACAGCCAGGTGATCATGATTTTAGACTGGTTCCAGTAAACCTAAATATGGTTTCATTGATATTGATTATATAATAGATAAATAATCAGTCAAAACTTAGTTAATTAGTATTACGAAAAATGTTGTTGAAACGGCAGCCAGGTCATGTCTGCTTTCGTGTTAATGTGGTGTCAACACATACTGGTCTGGCTAAGAAAACATCAGCTCATTAGGGTTGTGTTCTGAGCACCATTAAACAGGAAAACACGTTTAATGCCTGGTGCCCTAAAATTATCAGGTACTGCATGCTAATATGACACCGAGCCAGTGTCGAGAAAAAATATTTTAGCTAATGCTATCAAACGTTGTGACATTATTGTATTCAGGTTTAATACTCTTGTGTTATGCAGATTTTATTGACAAAGTAAAGGTGTCATTAAAGATCAAGTTTAAAGACTGAGACTTGATAAGGGTCAACATGCATCACAAATGCATGTCACTGCTTTAACAGAAGACAGCTAGCTCATTCCAGGTCTAAAATACAAGAACTTGTAAATGCTTGATTAATTCCTTTTGTTTTTAGATACAAAGAAATAGATGGTGCAGTTTTGAAATGTTCCATTCCATAAATGAGTTGCTAGGATGTTTACACTAGAAACTAGAAACACAGGTACATAAATTCTGTGTTAATGCCGAGAGAATGCACAACGGCAGCATCTAAATGTCATTACATGTGTTATAAAACAATCAATTAAAACTCCTTTTTTTTGGTTTAGTTTTCACAAAACTTGGTTTACAATCATTCTTTTCTATAGCAGTCCGAGCTATAAAGATCATTTGATAAAGCTATAATAAATTAATTACAAGATTTTCATTCCCGCATACCCCTTTTAGAAATTTCTTTATCTTTCTTTTCTCCATTTTATGGCTTATACATTTCCGTTTTAAATATCTGAATAATCAAAAAAAAAATTAAAAAAAATAACAAAACTGTACCCCCCAGCCCTATTTGAATCCCAACCCCTATTTTCAAACAAATTTGGAGGGAAAAAATCTAGGAATTGATTTATTATGGCCTAATTAGACATTTTGACTGCTATTATGCATTATGGCATAACACACACACACACGGAGTATGGGTATGATGAGAAGGTAAAGTGTGTATCACTATACGACACTTGGTACCTTTGTAGAAGGCGTAGAACCACGCCGTGACAATCTCTCGGGGTCGGACGCCTTAAGGAAGCATATGGAAAAATAGAGAGGTATCATAATTACTCTAATAAACAATTCTTCCTCTATTTCAAATATTTTTTTATTACGAGTTAAGCGAAGCGAAGCTGTCAACAATTTATCAAAAATGCGCCAGTTAAAAAGCATTCATAATTTTGGATTTTCTATAACTTATATTTCCAGTATTCAATCTTGTAAAGCAGTTAAAACACAAAAATGAGCACAATAATAAGTTCTGGGATCAATTTAAATAAAAAAATAGCACTTAAAAAAAAATGCATCAAGAAGCATTTTAATGACAGACTGATTGTAGTCATTATTATTCTTTATACGTATACATCATAATTTCTACCCCCCTTCCCCTAAAACAAATAATTGCCTCCCTTGATTTACACACCTCGGATGTTTTGCTGTATGAACTGAAAGACCTTTCTGAACACACGCTGGATGTTTCACTGGCATTATCGTCAGAGTCGTAGCTCTCGTAACGTTTTCTTGAGGGCTGACACTGAAATGAAAAAAAAAAAAAGTTTTTATTATACTTTTGAACAAGACGAAAACACAACTTAATAAAACTATGTTATACCAATGTATTTTAGCTCGATTGCAATATAAACTCAGAGATACTATATAAATCGCTGCTGGATCCATTTCCTGGCAGAACCAGTAGTGAGTTTTGTTTTTGCAAGGCCATTAGGTCAAGCCTGGTATCAAACCAGCATAAACGGCCAAAATTATCCAATGTACTACCACCCGCTTGAACATATTAACCTTACGTTCATGATCAATTTTACTTCACAATATTTCAAGTTGTTGTTGTATGGTGTTTAGTGTCACTTTCAACAATTATTCAGTCATATCGGGACGGTGTCTACTTCAGACAGAATTCTTAGCGCTGCCACACTGGAGTATCATGCCACAGACATAATTATGGTATGATACCCTACCCAGTCCCATTATACTGACACTGGGCCAACCAGACCTAGAACTATCAGAAGTCTTTGATATGACCGGCCAGGGATCGAACCCACAACCTTTTGCATGCAAGGTTGACACTCTATCACTAGACCAATATTTCAAGAAATACAGGTGGAATAATTACAGGTGGAATAAATACAGATGGAATAAATACAGATGGAATAATTACAGGTGGAATAAATACCGATGGAATAAATACAGGTGGAATAAATACAGGTAAGAGTATATGTAAATACCAGGGCATCTGCCAGCAACTCCTCTACATCCTGCCCTGGCTTCAGTGTACGGACAGCCGTCGCACCGCCCTTTGTTGATGACTTACTACCACTAGCCCTCCTTTCACGACCGGGCAAACCTGAAAAATAAGATGGGACAATCAACACCTGATAAATAACACCTGATGAGTATATGAAAAGGAAGGATCATTCACAAAAGATCTAATACTCATCCAAATGAATTGATTGATTGATTGATTGAATATTTAGCGTCATTTCTATGCCATCGAGGGCTAACAGACAATCAGTTAACCTAACCACTGTTTCCTGGGATTAACCAGTACTCGAGCACAACCCGTCTCCACAATTAACTGATAACTTTCCCACTTGAACCAGTGGTGAGAGATGAATGATAATGAGAGGCAATGTGGTATATCAATCATCACGGACTCTGTTGCCGGGCGGGGGATTCGAACTCATGAACCCTGGATTGATAGTCAGACACGTAACCGACTGAGCTAATCAGGCCTGGCTCATCCAAATGGAACAAAAATAGTTTTAAATCATGCAGATAATAAATTTTTTTTTTTTGGAAACTCTCATCGTTTTATATTATTGGCATTCAAATTTTGAACATATAACCAGGAATTATGAATTTTCATCTTTTTTATTTTTTGTAAAACACAGTTCCATTGGCATGGTATTAAAAATAGACATATGAAGTATTATGGCAAAATAGAAATTTCGTATTTTCTAACTTGTTACATCAATACCTAACAGTAGTATGACAAGAGATAATACCATTTGAAGTACCATTATTATTATTTTTTTTAATTATGTTATAATAATTTTTTATAATATTAAATTAATTCCAAACAGACAGACATAAGTTATTGATCCACGAATTGTTACATTGGCCCCCAGACTTGGGTTAATATCACTTATTACCCCTGGATTGATAGTCAGATGTGTTACTGACAGAGCTAACCAGACCTGGCTTTTCCTTAATAAAGAAAAGTACTATAATATATATTTAATCCATAAGAAAAGCAATCACGCTCATGGTATGATATAATGCAACATTCACATTTCATTACACATGAAGTAGTAAGATAAAAATAAACTGTCATTACCGTAACCCGAGGACTGCCCATAGCCAGATGAATGGCCGTAACCCGAGGACTGACCATAGCCTGAAGACTTGACCGACCTTGACGGACTGCTGTCTCGACTTGTACCAGTACTTCTGGGGTTACTTGATGCTTTTCTAGGACGACTAGGGGTAAGGGGGGCTGTGTGCCCCGTGGTATGTGTGATATAACTGTGACGTGGGGTTGGCGAGCTGGAGCGACTGCTGGCTATAAAATGCATGTAAACAAAAGCTATAATAAACACGAACATGTCTGTTTTGGGGAAAGTAGGCAAGTTTATAAATACACTCAATGATTTCACTGCTGTCATTTGACTGAGAAAAAAATGGACAAGATTTATGAAATAAACGGTTAAAACACCGTCCGCTCATCATGACATGAACGTCCATAAATTATGATAACATGAACATGAGAAACACCCACAAATAAATTAAAAATATAACTAAAAAAATACATAACATTGCATTCATCAATATAATTGATTTCGATTTCTTTTTTTTTTTCTCCATGGCTTTCTTTTTCTTTAAATATCTAATGAACATGATTGTTTTAATGTGGTAATTCATCATACAAAATTAGTGTTAGTCAGACAGTATGTTATCACAACACAATGTTAGCCACTCTGGGCGTCTCTGGTTAACCACTTGGTGAGTACTACACACGGTGAAGAACTAGTACAATGGTAGTGATAATTATAAACAAGTGACATAATGGGGAGGTGATATACAGTCAAACCTGTTTTAGTGGCCACCTCTGGCAAGAAACCTGTTTTAGTGGCCATCTCTGGCAAGAAACCACTTTTCTTAAACAGCCACAATCATATTCTATTTACCAGCTTTACAGTTTCAGTTTTAAACCACCTATATTGAGCAGCCAACTGCCTTAAGGGGCCAGTTTTTCTCTTTCCCTTGAGTGGCTGCTTAAGACAGGTTTGACTGTAAACTAGTGAGGTAAGAGAGGAGACAAGTTTTAAGTTAAACTACATACATCCTATTTACCATTTTTAGTAATTTTTAAACATACTGTGAAGACTGAATGCAGTCGATGTCAATTTGAAATTAATTGCTTTAATGCGCAATTAACTAGATTTGTATAAATAAATTATTTAAAGTAATGGTAGGTCAATTCAACAGATTTTTTTTAAATAGGTTTTTTGTGTTGTCAAATTTTGATAAAACAATATATCAATTCAAGATTTTATATTTACTGTTGAAATTTTCTTATTGGTTGCTCGATATAGAAGATGCATGCTCTATAAAGAAAGAAAGATTATTCAAATCATTTGCACCAAAACGCATTTTGAGACAAAATACTAATCTCTAGAACATTTGTTCTGAACCAATCTGATTCTTAAATTATTTTAAATGATACATGCCATTTTAAATAGAATAACATTCCGCTTAAAATTAACATCGCAATGACCAGAATAGTAGATTTCCTCTGTCTGCAGAAATAGTCATTGCTTTGCAGAAGACAAATTAACTAATGTAGTAAATAGTACATGATATTATGCAAATGAAATTCTTGTGTTGGTTTTTTTTTTTCATATAAATTCAATAAACTGTAGTTGATGGCCTTGTAATCTGTATACTTGGGGAGAAAATACAAGCATGCAATTTAAGCAATATCAAGGCGTCACAAATTGGTAAGGCACTACAATCACACTACCAAACAAGCGTTCTGCAGCGTAGAATAAAAAGACGATTAAACTTGTATCATTTGCCATTAAATAGCATGCAACTGTTTTGCAAGCATGTTCTCAGTTGAAATGAAAAAACATGTTATTTAAACTAATAAAATGTTAACTACCGTTATATCTTTAAAACATTAATTCCAAAACCATTGGTAGGTATATGCAAAACAACACCAAAAATAAAAAGAATCCAGGCCAAACTGTTGGAATTATTTTAAGAGTTACTCCCCTTGTTCCCGGTTTCGGGGAATATACTCACGTTGGGATTGTGAAGTTCCTAACCGTGTTCGATTACGGCTCGTGTGATCGACTTGGGGTGAAACACGACTGGATGAATATGATGAGGGGACGACATGAGATTTCTGTCGGGCTGTAAAATAAGTGGAGTGAGCCGTGCATGTAAGGGGGATAAATATGAACGAATAACTGTATTGGCATGCACAACAAGAGTTATCTTTTCTTACAGCATTATTCATCGAGCGACAATTAAAAGAAATTTATTTCAAAGATTTTTTTTTGTCTCGATGAATATTAAGAATGGCTTTTCTTATGAAATTGTGTTTATATCAAAATGACTACAAATTAAGCCAGGAGAGCAGAATTTAAGAAACACAATGTCAGTGTAAAAATATTTCAATTATTTTTTTTATCCTTATTCTCTTTTATTTGATAATAGTACTATAAAGCATGCACTAATTATGGGAGAAATAATTATATTTATAAATACATGTCAAGATGATATTTTACGAAGCATCAATCACTGAAGCAACATTTTACTTATACTTAAAAGCAAATAAAATATTTAAAAAAATTAAAACAAAAATATGATCATGTAATTAATGAAAAGATAAAATTAAACAGGGGTAAGATATAAGGAACACTGCAGGGAATTGCTCTGTAGCAGAGCAAAAATGTTTCTGCGTAGATCTGAATTGGACTGAAGTATGCTTATGTGTATTCATCGCAGTTAACAACTTAAGGTTAATTTGGGAGGGGCAACAGTGATCATGGGCATCTTTATGTAATAGTTAAAGTGAGTGACATGTGCTGTACAGATATCAAGGGGGAGAACCCATGTCACGTACACCGCTAAATATGGTTTCGTGACGTAGGCTCCCACCCTTATGTTTAATGTGAGGTGCGTAACAATAAAACTGGAAAAACATAACTGGAAAACAACAAATGTTTGTGAAGATTATACTTGATTGTTCGGATGGTGTCATAATTATAGAGTGATTGTGTTTTTCTACATGATTGTGTTCTTTTTAATACAAATTAATTAAAAGATTATTTTCGACATATTATTAGTTAGATAATTAATTTTATTGGTTAAGGATGAAGCATAAAGTTATTAATTAATTAATCAATTAGATCTATTATGTATGTCTGTGCAATGGCATTTTACTACTTAAAATGAAATGTACATTTTTTTAATATATGCCCAATCTTTCAACACTAGTCAAATATTTATGAAATATGTACATTATTTAAAAAAAGAAATGTATTCAGTCGAAAAAAAAAAAAGGTTATAAATGGACAAAACTGATAACACTACCAGTCTGATGTATATAAACGATATTGTAACAATTTTTTTTATACTCCTCTACTTGA
This sequence comes from Panopea generosa, assembly GCA_029582155.1. Taxonomy (NCBI): domain Eukaryota; kingdom Metazoa; phylum Mollusca; class Bivalvia; order Adapedonta; family Hiatellidae; genus Panopea; species Panopea generosa. Next base: position 69,747,459 of record CM055894.1, on the reverse strand, counting down.
AGCAAGCGACTAGCTCATTATGCCATACCAACAATATATAAAACTTGTAAGACTTGCCAAGTTGAGACATTAACATGGTGACTGGGTTTTGTATATACAGTACACTGGAGTAACAAGCTATTACAGTATTCACTGGCCTATATAAAAATTATTTTCAAAGCCTTTCATCTGTGAACCTTATGTCACTTGTTGTTTGTTTAAGGAGTCAGTATCATTTATGATGAAGTTATCTGGTTATTTGACACATTTATGAACTTTATGACATCAATACAGAACAAGATTTTATCGTTCATTATTATGCAACTGAGTTTAAAAATTCATTTTTCCCCACTCTTTTTGTCACCTTATGCTAATGGATATCATTTTTAATATATTTAGTTCCACGCTCTACGTAGCCTATTTTATTAATGTATTTTTTTTTTTTTTTTTTTTCCCCCTGAAAGTAGATTAGTCATTAAATTTTTTGTACTTGAGTTTTAAAGTCTGAACCAGAGTTAAATGGGTTTTTTTTAAAGAAATAAATGCAATTAATCTTTTATCTTTTTTAAACTTTCAAGAGAAGTCACCGAGTACATTTCAAGTAAAATGAAATGTATCATTTATATCACATACGTGGTCCATGATATGTTACAAGGCAACACTGAACTCATCATCAAAGTATATAATGCTATTACCATCGACATCATCAAGGTCTTCAGTTTCCTCAATGAATTCTTTTTCTAAATCCGCCACTCTAGGAATCTCTACCACATATGGAAATATTGCAAAATGAACTGATTTTGATTTTGTATTTGGAGATATCACTTGATTTTTGTTTTCATCAGTTCTTGAAGACAAACTTCCACTTTTATAACCTGAAAACTCAGTTCGAAATCCCTGACTAAAATCAGTTAGTGTATTGCACAGATCATCCAGCGAATTTGGATTCTCAACGTTAATACTCTTTGAACTGACTAAGACTGGAGACTGGATGTTTTTTTTAGACCAAAACGACAATGAATCAGATGGACTTCTGTATGAATTATCCGAATCAATCACAGAATCGCCATCACTACTTGTAGTTCTTGCAGTCGAATCAGAATGAGTATATGTTTGTGTATTATAATTATTGTTCAAAGTTGCTTCATATACTTCTTCAAAGTCATCAAACACATCGTCCAAGTCACCCAGCCCTTCATCATAGTCTTCATCTATATCAGCCACACTGTGACCATTCACAGCTCTTTTCTTCAAGATTCCCACAAGTGCTTTCTCTTTATTTTCAAACTGATAAAAACCATCTCCATTATCACAGCTAGTTTTTCCATTATTGTTGACATCATCAACACAAACAGTTTTAAATCCAGAAATACAATTTCCATCCTGATCATGGCTTTTAAAATGCTTTGTCAGACCACCATTAAGACCCAGACCACTGAAATCTTGGTTATCCAGTTGATATGTTCTTATAGAATCTGAGAGATCCCCGAGAGTTTTCCAAGAGTGAACTGTGGTTCCTGCCATCTTTTCTTCCCTTAGAAAGTCACTGTGGCACCAAATAGTTTAGATACCACTATAAAACACAAACTCACACCATAGACTGATATACAAAAGTATACGTATATCTCAAATGGTCCCAAATGAAATACATGTAGTATGGTGGTAAGAGAAAAAACAAAGCACAATCTGATAATTTGTTACATGTGTTAACCCATCAGAGCAGCTTACGTGACTCATATCTTAACAACAGTAACTGCATTTCCAATAATTTAGTTCAAAATTTATATCTGCCTCTTCATGAGTTACTACAAAGAACTTCAGACCAATTAAGTCCCTATCATTCACATCATCAGGCAGTCCTCAACATTTGATAATCCAAACACAGAACAAGTTAACAAATCTGTAACCAAACATATAATGGACAGTTTGCAAAAAAACACAAAAACCCTCTTCAACATAAATCTTAATCCTGTCAATTACAACACCAGCAATTACTGACCATTTTGGCATGACCATGATCATTGACCCCTACCAGCATGATGATTGACCCATGCATTACTCTCTACCTACATATTTAACAGTATCTTTCATAAACACTTGTCACACTATCAGTTTTATATACATATATATAAACTGCAAAAACCCTCAAGACCTTTTTCAATGTTAATCTTTCAGTCCAGCATAACATTTCAAGAAATTAAACTGACCATTTCATGCCAAGATTGGTGTACTGTTAATCCAGCAAGCACAGATTAATTCCTTTCATATCACCTCAGTATAACTTAATTACATAACAGGTAAAAAAAATCCAATACATATCCCTGAAGAACCATGGTTGACTTTTTCATCTTAATTCCCCCACCTTTATTGTGTTACCACATTTTTGTTAGATTGTTATCAAGGGCAGGTTATCAATGGACAAATGACCTGTAAAATAATCAAGCCTTCGTAGGTTACACCCTCTCAAACACTGGTAAGCAGATACCAGCAACAATATAATCTATTGTTGAAATGGAAATCAAGACTTGGTTCAATTCTAATTTAAATATTTGATACATATTAATCATAATTAGAATTGGGTTCACTGTATTTTTCTTACTCAGCTTTTCTACAATAATTATAATGTTGCAGAATCTTATAGATTGTAAACTTGTCAACAATATAAATTTTTTTTTTTTTAATGGGGTTTTACGCCATTTTCAACACATTTCAAGACTTAGTGATATATGGCATATCCAGTTTTATTGATGGAGGAAGACCTCAGACTGAGTCAGACTGAGTAGAACCACCATCCTTCCACAATATAAGAACACTGAGCAGGAGGGAAGAAGTTAATTGTGTTTAATATTATTTTTCCAACACAGAATTTACATACGACATCCTGATGAATGGCGGAGAAAGACCTCAAACTTGATCTGAGCAGAACCACTGTTCTTCCACAAGTAACTGCAACTTTCTAAAAGTCCATGGACAGTAATTTGAATGTCAAAAATATTGATTGAATTTTTAGCATAATTTTTATGCAATCAAGGACTAACAGATTATCATTTAACCTAACCGCTCTTTCCTGTTATCTTGAAAGGTTAACCAGTACTTGAGCACACCCATCATCGCTAGTAACTGACAACTTTTTCACTTGAATCTGTTGTGAGAGACAAATGACAATGAGACGCAATGTTGCATATCAATCATCACAGTGAATGTGGCCAGGCAGGGAATCCAACTCACGACCCCAGGGTTGCTAGTCAGATGTGCTACCAACTGAGTTACAAGGCCCATCTTAATGTCAAAAAGACCCTAATGCTAAAATTGTACTTGTTTGCCATTTTTTGTACAAATGTTTTACATACTGATAAACTTAAAATTCATGAAATTTTATGAAACTGAAATATCATTTTGTACATGTATACATTAATGAAGAAAGAATAGTAACTACAGCCTAGCTCCATGGGTGGCATTAGAGTACTGACAGGAATTAAACAAGCTTGGCATAACACTAACAAATAATGTAGTAAAGATTGCCAAATCATAGGTGTAAAGGATCAATGGGAGCGTATTCTACACATTTCCATTTAATAAGTTTAAAGATATAGCCGACTATTGCAGATATTTTTTTTTTTTTTTGAAAATTGAAAACTTAATTAATTTTACAATCCATTTAATATATATTTTATTATTACTCTATTTTTTATTTTTTTTATCTTTTTCATTATTATTGAAAGATAACAATAATATCAGTGACAAATAATTTAGTAAAAATGCTGAAAAATTTCTACACATCGCCTTATTAAACATATAACCAGATATGGATGACTATTTCTTTTCAAAATCAAATACTTAATTAATTTTTTGTCAATGTATTTAACTACTACTGCTCTGAAGTGTATCAGAAGTATTTTAATACCTGCCGGCATAGTTTACAATCTCAAAGTTCAAATCTCCAAACAGCGTCTTTTGATCATTTTTGAAGATTTACTTTGACACTGTTATCAATACATTATCTCGCACTTCTATTTTTCAATCGCTTTAAAAGATGTTCAAATGATATACAAATAACAGTATTGAAGACAGTTAATTCATTCTGAAAGAAAATCGACCTGTTCAACTTAAGTTTGAACATTATTAGCACTGCTGGTGACAGGACAGCTAGACTAGCCAGTGATTACTTTATCCATTCATCACAAAGGCAGCAATCTTTCTTCTAAAGCGCCAACGAGAGTAATGACCTAATATTTTGAATTTGAATAGGGTGGAGAGATATCTGATAGGGGTTTTAAGACTTTCCTCTAGAAATATTTTCATTGGAAATTATCAATTACATATCAATGTTTATATCATCAAAGCTTTTACACAATTTTTTTTTTAAGAAACAAAAATAATATTATTAAGAAGTTTACAGATAAATGCAGCATAGTGATATTTTTACCGGATGAGATGAAGTGAAGTCCATCAATGTCCAACAGATATTATCTTGTCAAATATTAATTAAATCTAATTGTAAAAACACCAATTTGAAGAAAAAAAATAATTGTCACAGAATTATAAAAAAACACAAAAAGCACAACACTGAAAAAAACACAGTAAAATAATACAGCAGAAAGGTAGAAAAATAATCAAAACTCAAATAAATAACGGTAAGAGTCGGACGGCAGACAAACCGCCTCCAGTGACCCCTTTGTTATAATCCTAGATGGAGACACATAGTCCACTTTGGGGATGGGCAGCAGTACGTTAGGTGATATATTGTTAGACAATATTGTACCTTAATCTTCAGGTGTCCCTTTATTCTAATAAATCTACCACATCTCTAAGTTTCCAAATAACCTGAAGAAATGTTACCAGTCTTACAGTTAAAGGAAGAAAGTGTATGGGATATTTCTGATATGGCATGCAGTCAGGGCCGTTATTTGACTGTTTATAGGGACTGAAATTCGACCCTTTTCCCCCTGACTTTACAAGAAAGAATTCCTCATTCCAATTAAAATGATGCGAAAATTCCTCCCTTGGAGGGCCCTGGGCCTTTCCCCCAAAGTAAAGGGAGGACCCTGGCAGCGATAACAACCATCACCCTGTGCATAATTCTGACATCAAGTCACCCTGAGTGACAGACACCCGTTTGTCAACCCATTCCAACTAACAAAATCAGAAACAAACTGTATACATCTGTAACAAAAACCTGGCATACAAACTGCTGTTGTTTGACCATTAACATCGCTTAACTTTATAGCATTCTTCATCAAATAGCCATTCAACTTAAATTCCACTTTCTCCGCGAAATCTGAGCAACCGGAGTTAATCACGGTGCATGTACAATCTATTTACATTTACCAAATACTTTCCCATTCACTGCAAAAACATTTACGATGTTCACAGAGAAATGTACAGGTTGCGCTGTTACTATAGCACCATTAGGTATGTTAATGTATACAGCCAGAGTGACAGGTCGGGACATCGATGTGACATCACTGTGACCCAACTAACATCTGTTTTTTTCTCATTAACGTACAGAATATACAGCATACTATATATTATACATGCATAATTATCAGCAGACTATTAATTACCCGAGTCATAACAACTAACAGCCACTCACACCTGTCTAATTTACGGCGCCCCCAGGGGACAGAATAGATTTGTACAGAATGCTGTGACCCTGGTCCAAATCAATCTTAATTTAAGTATATACCAGGATCTAGTTTCAGTCACCAATATTAAACTTGGCCAGGTACAGAATCTAGTTTAAGTCACCAATATTAAACTTGGCCAGGTACAGAATCTAGTTTAAGTCACCAATATTAAACTTGGCCAGGTACAGAATCTAGTTTAAGTCACCAATATTAAACTTGGCCAGGTACAGAATCTAGTTTAAGTCACCAATATTAAACTTGGCCAGGTACAGAATCTAGTTTAAGTCACCAATATTAAACATAGCCAGGTACAGAATCTAGTTTAAGTTACCATATTAAACTTAGCCAGGTACAGAATCTATTAATACATGGAGGTTATTGGACACAGCAGACCTCCGATTCATTATCAGAACTTTCACTTTAATTTCAATAATCCATCCAACACCTATATAAAAGACCTTTACCACCATAAGCACTGATAAGGCTGACATGTCTTTTACTGTAACAGTATTATGCAGCCAATTTAATTGCCTTAAAAACAAGAAAGGTAATCTACTAATTGAATGTTTCACTTGCCAGACCATGTCCCATGGGTGTCTGTGCCAATACACTTACAATGTAAGCAATAAAATAGATTCCAGCCACCGAGGTATCAAACCAGACGGTGTCAAACAGTTCTACATAGCGACTACCATGATGAATAAACAAGTCAGGTTATAAAGTGTCAAACCTGTCTTTAAAGCAGACAGCCATGGGAAAGAGCAAAACTGGCCTTTATGGTTGGTTGCTGCTAGATACAGGTTAATTGGCTCTGAAAGCATAGAAATGGGAAAACAGCAAATGTGGCTGCTTAGGACAAGTGGCTGTTAAATAGAGGTGACAGCTTACACTTGACTGTACAGTAGGAAGGGTTTTTCTCTTTCTGGAAAGAATAATATGTTCTGAAAGGCTGCAGTGTGCATACTCACAATTATTGAACCCCATTCTTCATAACTCAGATATTTTCTACTATTTCAACTGACAATTGCTTCATATTATCTGATCAATTAATTCTAAAATCTCGAAAAATGTCTGTTGGACATGTATTTTTTAAACAACAAGATCTTTTCGTTTTAAATATTACAGCTGACTGATTTGGTATAGTTTTAAACGCCTAAAATAAATTCCATAAAGCATGAAAATCTTATCTATACAATAACTGAACACATTTCAAATAAACATTGAAAAATCTCCATAAACATCAAAATACACAGTAAAATCCAGCCATAATCCAAATAGACATTAAAACAATCACCAGTCATTCAAAATGCACAATAAAATCTCCATAAACAACCTGATTAATATTTCAATATATGAACAAAAATATTAAAATCCACGATAAAGCACCATGGAATAAAAATCCTTTCATCTCATACTTCTCCAAACTCCTATCCAAATAGCAAAATCACCAAATCATTTTTTTTTCATTTATCCATTTCTGTAAATACAATTTACCGATACTGTACATTACACATCACAGATGTAGGTAGACAAATCACACTAATCACCATATACATGTGAACCTATTGTGCCAGGTAATAATTTACTATTCGTACAATCGTAGTCACGGTGTGAGTTTGTGTGCTACCACTAAACATCCCCGCAGTGTCAATAATCCCTCAATTTGGTGAACTTCATCAAAACATTGTAGACTTCAAAACGCTGTGTCACCCAGGCGATAAAATCAGCATGTTAAATACTGCTGTCAAACAATCGCAGCTGTCCAATTTTGTGTACTTTATTTATCTATGTATCCTACACTAATAGTCCGGCAGCTCAATTTGACGTAGTTTTGGCCAAATAAAATTGAATGTGACTTTAAATTAAGGGGCCAGTCAAAAGAAAACATGAAAAAGTGGTCGTTTAAGTGGTAACGGTCTCATGACAAACACAAAACATTGCCATTTTGTAAGTTTATGGTTTTCATATCATATTAAGTACAACAATTGAAGACGCTTTCATCATTTTTTGGTTCGCTGATTCTGAAATAATGTTAAAACTACTAGTCCTCCTTTTGAAGCAAACATTTATCACAAATAAATTAACCTTTGCTTTTTTGTATAAACAGTTCATAATGTCATCTTGAAGACTACACTGTTCTTGACTTTTACTGTGATCTTTATGTCATTATAGCACAGTGGCTACGATCTTTATGTCATTATAACACAGAGATCATGATCTTGATGTCATTATGGTACAGAGACTATGATCTTGATGTCATTATGGTACAGAGACTATGATCTTTATGTCGTTAAAGTACAGAGACTGTGATCTTTATGTCATTATTTATGTCATTATAGTACATAGACTATGATCTTTTTGTCATTAAAGTACAGAGACTGTGATCTTTATGTCATTATAGTACATAGACAAAGATCTTTATGTCATTATAGCTCAGCGGCTATGATCTTTATGTCATTATAGTACAGAGATTATGATCTTTATGTCATTATGGTACAGAGATTATGATCTTTATTTCATTATGGTACAGAGACTGTGATCTGTATGTCATTATAGCACAGTGGCTATGATCTTTATGTCGTTAAAGTACAGAGACTGTGATCTTTATGTCATTATAGTACATAGACAAAGATCTTTATGTCATTATGGTACAGAGATTATGATCTTTATTTCATTATGGTACAGAGACTATGATCTTTATGTCTTTATAGTACAGAGACTGTGATCTGTATGTCATTATAGCACAGTGGCTATGATCTTTATGTCATTATAGTATAGAGACTATGATCTTTATGTCTTTATAGTACAGAGACTGTGATCTGTATGTCATTATAGCACAGTGGCTATGATCTTTATGTCATTAAAGCACAATGACTATGAACTTTATAGTACAGAGACGCTGATCTTTATGTTATTATAGCACAGTGGCTATGTTTTTTATTTCATTATAGTACAGAAACTTTGATCTATATGTCATTATGGTACAGTAACTATGATCTATATGTCATTATGGTACATATACTATGATCTATATGTCATTATGGTACAGATACTATGATCTATATGTCATTATGGTACAGAGACTTTGATCTATATGTCATTATGGTACAGATACTATGATCTATATGTCATTATGGTACAGAGACTTTGATCTATATGATCTATATGTCATTATGGTACAGAGACTGTGATGTATATGTCATTATGGTACAGTGACTGTGATCTTTATGTAATTATAGTACAGATACTATGATCTATATGTCATTATGGTACAGAGACTTTGATCTATATGTCATAATGGTACAGATACTATGATCTATAGGTCATTATGGTACAGAGACTTTGATTTATATGTCATTATGGTACAGTAACTGTGATCTATATGTCATTGTGGTACAGTGACTGTGATCTTTATGTAATAATGGTACAGATACTATAATTTATATGTCATTATGGTACAGATACTATGATCTATATGTCATTATGGTACAGATACTATGATTTATATGTCATTATGGTACAGGTACTATGATTTATATGTCATTATGGTAAAGAGACTTTGATCTATATGTCATTATGGTACAGATACTATGATCTATATGTCATTATGGTACATATACTATGATTTATATGTCATTATGGTACAGATACTATGATCTATATGTCATTATGGTACAGATACTATGATCTATATGTCATTATGGTACAGATACTATGATTTATATGTCATTATGGTACAGATACTATGATCTATATGTCATTATGGTACAGATACTATGATCTATATGTCATTATGGTACATATACTTTGATCTATATGTCATTATGGTACAGATACTATGATCTATATGTCATTATGGTACAGATACTATGATTTATATGTCATTATGGTACAGATACTATGATTTATATGTCATTATGGTACAGATACTCTGATCTATATGTCATTATGGTACAGATACTATGATCTATATGTCATTATGGTACTGTAACTATGATCTATATGTCATTATGGTACAGTGACTGTGATCTTTATGTCATTATGGTACAGATACTATGATGTATATGTCATTATGGTACAGTAACTATGATGTATATGTCATCATGGTACAGTGACTATGATCTTTATGTCATTATGGTACAGATACTATGATGTATATGTCATTATGGTACAGTGACTGTGATACTTGTGTTATTACATGATACAGTGCCAGTCTTTTACAGTTATTTTTCTTTATTTCTGTTAATTTTTCTTTATTGATATATTTCTGGAAAGGTTTAATTTTAAAAAAAAAATAATTGCTTAGACTTTTCCACAGATTTTTTTACCATCACATTATCATGAAGAAAAGGTGTAAAATATGAACTGACTGAGATGCAAACAATGCCCACTCTAATCATTCTGATGGACTAATATAGGTCAAATGGCAGTGTTTACATATAGTGTCCTATTTTATGGATATCAATACGTCATAATTTTTGTTTTGCAAATTTTTAATGAAGTTTTAAGATGGGATCAAGGTCTTTTACAAGGTTGTCGTACGTAATAAATTGGTAATTCGAAAATCTTAAAAAAAAAAAAAATTAGACGTACACAAGTTTTTAGTCATGTTCCCGTTAAAACTACTGACAGGAGGTAAGTACAAAAAGTTTCTTTAACATCACTTTTAGCACTCGAGGCGTTAAAACTGCACATGTGACCTCAACTATAGGGCTATATATCACCCAACTGTCATATTATACCAGGAAGATCTGACAGTTCAAACAGAAGATGGACAGAATTGTAAGGCAATAACCCCAACAACACTCTCACTTCATTCCCACTTGACCCTGAATACTGAACTTATCTTCAAACGGTAAATCTGTTCAACAAGTGACCGCTTTTTTTTAACACCCACCTCCCACCTCAGTCAAAATTAAAACCTCTATACAAAGGCTTTATCTCTGTAGATAAGACGTAACTAAATACATATAAACTTCAGGATTTCATTGCAAACATAAATATGACATTTATATATATGAAAACCAAGCATTGAGTCAAGTTGAATATATCCTAATGTAACGTTTCAACACTGGTTTCTTCTTCAAAGTAAAACTCAAGAGAGAGAGAAATACTAAGTGACAGATTAGAAAATAATTGTCTTAAGTAGGTAATACCAGTTATGTGTATAGACACAAGCGTATTACACTGTGTACGTTACCGTGTACATTTCCGTATTGTTTCGGCATAAGTTGCCCACCCATGAACATGCCTTATCTTCAAACCTTCAACAAAACAACTACCGATCTCATCGTACGCGGACAATTCAATTATGACAACCAAAAGCAATCAATCATTCAAACTGCATACAGACTTATCTATCAATTGACAGCCTATGACCATTTCAGAACAATTATGTGTCTTCAATTTATCTAGTCTATTTTTTTAATGTATTTATGTACGTTCTTATCTTCTCCCTTCCATTGACATCTCTTGCCTATACACAAGTTTAACTGAATGATCAGAAATGCTATTCCTTATGTCTGTGTTGCACTGTTATATCATTAACAACTGTACATCGAAATATCATGAGACCACCTGATATCTACAAAAACTATCAATCTATTAGTAATAGATACAAGTTTTGAAGAAAGACAGATATATTTATTTGACATCTTTATAAGAGGGCTGGATTAGGGCAATAAAAATACGCAACTGTATGGGTTGTTCGGTACTTCACAATGACACTGTAAATTAGTTTTAAGTGGCTCGAAAGTCAAATTTAAATTAATATTGCATGAATAAAGCATTCCATTCAAATATTGAGTTTTATTGCAATTAAATTGAAACTGGTTGACTTGTGATTCAAATTTTTCCCTTAGCCTAAGTATACTGGTAGTCAGTATAATTGTCTATTTCTTTCTATTAAACATTAAAACACAGGTATACATGTAGCTTGAATTGTGACAGCTAAGCAATATAACAAAACAAAAAATTAACTATTAAAGCAAAAATAAAATGAGAGTGCAATTTTATGTTTGCTATTTATTTTGGTGTCATTACAAAACAATTTGTATAAATATTAAGCTTAAACAAATCAGATTTGTCTACCTTTACAGAAAGTATTAAGAATAGTTCCCACAAGAATCAGACAACTCAAGGGAGACAACTCTTCTGGTCTTGTTAAAGTGTCACATGAATTGGGGAAATACACATTAAGACCAAATAATAAAATTTTAATGGAGATATGTTTTTGAACATAACATAATTATTTTGGGGGAAGGGGTAGTCAGATTTGTTTAACCTATTAATACAACTCTGTGTATGTGTGCGTGTGTTTTACTATTATGCCTGTAGCACTATGTATACCGGTTTAGGAGGAAAGCTTCAATTTATACTTGTTTGTTAAGAAGAATCAATGGAAATCAAATCTGATAAAAGCGTAGATAATACCTGAAATATGATAAAAACAAAGGAAGGCAACTTTTGGGGACTTAAGAATGCCATATACTATGACATTTTTTCTATCAAATAATGTAATTTCATTTAATAAAGAATAATAATTTAACTTTTCTTATACAGCTTCCTCCCTGAGAAAGTGGTTTGAATGAAATTTCATTTAATTATCACATAATTTCAATACAGGAAGTGTTTGGAGGACACCATGGTAGATTGGACATTGTTTCAGTTGTGTTTCTTCTATACATAATAATATATCATTATTATTATACTAAATTATTATTTTTATAAAACATGTAACTAAGAATTAAACATCATGTTAATATATACATATATATCTATACAAGTACAGGAGGTGACCAGTATATATCTGGTAGTTTGTACTACTTCTACAGGATATACAAGTCCCATCACCAGTATGTCTCAACTATATACATGTATATAACCCAGATACCTCGTCCCCAGTCTCCCTCCGTACCACCATGGTTAGGTGACAACCACTAGCAGCCATTTTGTTTTATTTAGTTGTTACGATTTTTTGTTGTTGTTTCTTTGGAAGAGGGAGGGGGGCTATTGTATTTTTCGGTGCGTTTTTTTTGTTGTTTTTTTCTTTTTTGTTGTTGATATGGTAGTTGGGGACATTTCATAACCAGCAATATACAGAACACTGTCAGATGGAACATGCTGATGTTTGTAAAGAGATGGAGGATTTTACACCAAGCAATATACACTACACTGTACATTGAAGCTTTGTTTAAAAATGTTATTGTATTTTTGTGTGTGTGTTGTAATTTTTGTTTATTGTATTTGTGTGTGTGTGTGTGTGTGTGTGTGTTGTAATTTTTGTTTATTTTATTTCTGTGTGTGTGTTGTAATTTTTGTTTACTGTAATTTTGTGAGAATATTTTTAATGATGTGTGGTGAAGGTATATTTCTTAAGGACTTTAATGCTAAGTCATACTGACATTTAATACCTAGTTATATTCTGTACCCTGCTCAAACAGTATGTATGTGTACAATGGTCAAGCTGCAATGTGGGAAATAAGGATGGGCAGTGTTTATGCCAATGGTATATTTCACATCTATATTACAGCAGCTATGCCTATTTGAAGTACACTTATATCTCCTGCAATTTTCAAAGACATCGCACAACCAGTAATGTAAAATGCCAAACTCATAGTTTGGGACAGACACAATTTATCTGAACTACCTTTTTTTACGTAGCATTGGACTTTCTGCAAAATCACATACTGATCATGTAAATAAAAATGTATCAGTTTTAAGTCCCTGTATAGTATATTATTTGAATGAAAGGACAGATATCAGTTGCGTTTGTTTGTAGAGTGGGCAGGTTAAGGGGTCTAAAACATGTTTTAAAGACAAACCAATGAAATTGCTCATGTGTCACTACAATTCAGGTCAAATCTATCGTTCTAAAGGTGTTAACGAAGAACGATTTTTTTTCAACATTTTTTCTTTCAAATCTTTGAAATTCTGACCATTAACAATGTGAAATACTATTTTTAACTGAAATGACATAATAAAAACTAAAAATCGTGCCTCTGCGTCACAATTACTAATTAAATAGGAAAATCAACCAAAAATAAAATATCTCAAAAGAACAAAACATAAGACTGTTTCATTTTCTTCTTAATAATATCATTAATAAGTGGCTTTCAACTGTTGCATTGTCTTTAATAGCAACTCAACCTAAACTGGAGCAATGGCACAATGAGCAAAAAAATATCTAAAAAGAATGCTTTGTCTCTAAAAACACTCATTTCCCTAAACAGTTCTAAGATTATGCTGAAATAAACAAGAAATTAAATAAGACAGCCTTTGACCTTTGCATGGGGAAAAACCGGATCCATTTGTTTGTGAGGGAGTTGGTAAGTAATATTTGGTGCTTACGTAGAGATTGTGTTGATCCATTAGACATTCTGGCGGCAAGTAAAGTTGAAGACGACCGCCGCCGTGGCATAGTCGATGTTGCTCCCTGAGCAATATCGACAGCGCTATTTGAGCGCATCATTCCGTAATTCCCAGAATAACCATTTCTCGTGGACGAAGTGCGATCAGTACGATCATTAAATGTTTCTAGATCTGTAATGAGTTTAAATGTACAAAAGTAGACTGTGTATAGCGCCTCTTTTTGTTAATAAAACATAATCATCAGCATGCTGCGTCAATAGCAGTAGGTAGAAACATGCCAGAAGTTTACTGCATATGTCATCAGTAGCAAACTACAACAGTCATCTGCAGCAAACAGCACATTGTTGTCTGCAGCAAACTACAATGTCATCTGCAGCAAACTACAATGTCGTCTCCAGCAAATTACAAATGCCATCTGCAGCAAACAGCATATGCCGTCTGCAGCCTATATATTTGATGTAGGCTGGAAACTACACACGTTGACTTATGAAAATCTAAACATGCCATTGACAGCAAACCAGCTAATGCCAACTGCTCATGCATCCTTTCTGTGGTAAATCTTAAACAAAAGTTATGAACCCATATGTCGTCTGCAGGTGCTATAGCAGAAAAAAAAAATAGATACCCAAAAAGTCTTATGGGTTGACGATGATGACAGCTATACACAGTCTGGAGTGAGTTCTAGTTTGTAATGGCAGTAAAACACTACATGGTTATTTATATTGTGTAGTGAGGCAGGGGAGGGGGATCAGTTAGTATTTGGTACTGCTATTGACATACTGTGTCTGTTATACGTGGACAGTTAACGGTATATAGATACACGACTATAGTAGAATGATGATGATGATGACAGTAACTGGCAAAATGCGACAAGAAAATGAAACATGATTGGTGGATGTTATATTGATGAATACAAACAATGGAATGAATGATAAAGTGGACATCTTCATTCCAATCTGAAGCTTCAGTATTTGCAATAAAGGTGTCCACACAATGATGTAAATGGTAAATGACAATTGAAAAAACAACAACGGCCAGACGCCCAAACTACCACTTTGGTAAATGTGAAGTCGTATCTAAATATGAACTCTTGAATGCCAATCATACAGTTGAAGTTTTATAACAGCAATGAGATAACAGTATATAATCTTCAACATGTCACATCAATTAAGACAAACAAACTCATTTAATTAGAATTCATGTTTAACGAGTTTAGCACAAAATTATCACATCTACGTATCAAAAGAGATGGGAGATAAAACAGTTTTTGCTGGGTATCTTTGTGAGCTGTCTGACCATCTTTGTGTGAATGTTGAACTACAAAAATGGATGAAAAACCAAACAAAGCCAATTCACTGCAGCGCAGATGATCACATGACATGATGAGGTCACATGACAATGGTCACATGATGATCACATGGTGCATCACATGACACATGACTGCAGCTTACCTTCATTTGGACCATCTATATCGTCATTATCCAAGTCTGATTTGGGAAAAACACAACAAAAATACAGGTTTTCAAAACAGTATCAATGCAAACATAGTACCTCTACAAGCAAGGGCTATACAATTATGTTAATGTTTTATAATAATAGTATCAAACAAGACTGCAAAAGGGCATTATTTCATATAAAATAAAACAAGCATCCCAGTGCCACAAAATATTAGGGACTGTTGTTTTGTTAAAATATAATTGCTTTTATTTACAGGTAAGGCAAAAAGAGTAATTTCATCGTACATCAATGTACTGCATATATTATAACTAAAACGCATTGTATTTATGGGCCCTTCTCAGCTATTTGGAAATAGTAATGGCCGTCACTTTTTAAATTGTATTTTCTATTAGAAATAAGATAAATAAAAAACTATGTTTTAAATTTGTTGTTTGTTAATTCCTCAGATAGAAAAAACAATATCTTGACTCAATTCTCAGAAAATGGATCAAATTTGTATTTGAAACTTGAAATGTCAAGGAATATCCGTCATCCATTTTGGCTGGAAAATGAGGGGAATTCAATCATGGCCAAATTTTCCCCGTTTAATCTATACGACAACAGTAAGTCATTTGCTAACATTTAAATGAAATAATACTTGTAACTATTCACTATAACAATTAAATGAATATGTTACAATTGATAAAAAAAACTTGTTAGAAATTGATGCATACGCCTATTACGGCATCCGTCAAAACAAGAAGAGTTGTCGGCATTAAAAAAAATATATTAATCATGTTGTGATGATCAAAGAACATCCACATGTTTGGAAAACATATTTCCATCGTAGGTTTTAAAATAACACACTTTGTATATAACAATGACAAAGCTGTAAAATTCAAATTTTATTCGGGAATCGAAATGTCCGTCAATTCCGTAATTGGCGTATGCCGAGTCACGAATCCACTAGAACGATCTAGGGGACTTTTTTATCGGGAGTTAAAATTTGCCTGAGACCGTTTTATGTGTACTACGTCATCGATACCAGTGCAGATTTTACATAAAACAAAAATATGGAGGTAAGTTTGATGTCTGTCAACCGCTCAGCCAAGTAATGGGCGTCACAGAAAAATTGAATCATTGTTTTATCATCCCAACACAATACTTGTGTATAATTCGAAGTAACCATAGCAGTGTTCATGGATTAGAGAGATGACACACGGACACACGAGAGTATTCTCCTTACTTTCAGGAGTATTTTAGAAAAGTCGAGATCGGCAATTACAGTTTGACAGAACTTGTTTGTACGGACATTTTTATTGACAGACATTTATCTGAGAAGTAATTGCCGTTCATGCTTTATTCATATTTATTTCATTTTTGATGCTGACTCGATTGAATAAGACTTTTAATGATGATGACTTGGCTGTAGCTGTTGGCCTCTTACATTTAAAGTGTGTGCAGAATATATAAGAGAAAATATTTTGATTTTTTATTCGGAAATTATGCTTTGACGATATATGCGTGATAGACTAAATCTGTTAGTATTTTGTCAAGAATAATGTCCTTCATCAAATATATGTCAATCATAATTTCCATCACATGCATGAGGCGTTTTATTTGTATTTTTCAATTAAAATTTTATGTAGCCTTTAAAAACATTAAGAAAATATAAACTTTATTCATTATTTTTGGAGCAAGAGACTAACTTCCAACTGTCAACACTTAACTATCAAATAGTAGTTTGGCAGTTATTTTGACCAGACTGTCTTGTCAAAAGTAATTTTCCAAATACAGAAATGTAATTTGTGATTAGAATTTTAAAGCAAGCATCAGTGTCATCTTTCAAGTGATTGTTTTTTCTTGGAATATTAATTGTTAATAGAGTTTTACAATTTAAAATTGGCTTAGCATAAATAATAACAATGTTTGTACTGTTTTCGTGATGGAAATTATGTTTGACATGGTTTAAAAATAGTTCATTATGTCCAACACATCCAATACTGTTACAGAATAATTTCAATATAAACAAAAATGTTAAACCCTATACTGCTTACACATATCTCCCTACCACAAACTTGTGGAGAATGCTGCCACCCCCACCCCCGGTGCAGAAGGCTTTTGAAATAGGTGAAGGACCAGTTTTAATCATAGTAATAAGAAATCATCACATGCCCTACACTGTTTTTTCTTCTATCACGATAAATATGAAAAACATATGAAAATTGCATGTAATTTCTATGTTGGACTTTGAAGTACCATTTTAAATGCCAGTTATTCGGTAAAAGGTACAACAAAAGCTAAATGGTACATTTATTTTGCAGAATATCAATGATCTCTGTGCACCTATAACAAAGGAACCAAAACCTATTAGCAGTAATAGTAATAACTTGACATAAACTCCTGCTGAAAGACCAAAAAGGTAAAATAATTAAATCAATTAATTTAGTAGACTACTATATAATTATATGAGCAGTCTTGCGAGAAAAAAGGACGCGGTCAGACATTTATGACTTGCGTACAACCAGATTAACCTTAACTTTCGTACAGTGTAGTCAATATTGTTTGCTATTTCATCAGTGAATGATTTTATTAATTAAAATTTTAAATCAATATTTGTAAACAGCATAGAGGATCAGGCTATGCAGAAACCTAGTCTGATCTGGGTCAACATTGGTCACAAAAGTCTGAATTTTTCTCAAGATAAAGATCTACACTATTAAACATAGAGTTCTGTATAAAATGAAATTATAGCTTTTGCTTGGAGACTTTTTAGTTGTTTTATAAGAATCAAGCTTTCACATACACATATTAACAACTTACACATATAATTTCTGATATATATAACAATAGAGGTATGTCTTATATTTAAAACATGCATTTGATGTCATCAGGTATCCAGAACAAAGGAAGAATGATCCTGTTTTCAAAGAAAAAGAAAGGCTGAGAAAGAAGATTGATTGGCGCCAAAGAACGAAAAAGCATAATTTGTTAACTTAGCGTCCGTTCATCACACCAAACTCTCAACTAACCTGTCTAGTCTCACAGAGATTGACCCACTCTCGACTGACCCGTCTAATGGACCAGCGAATGAAGATTCAATCTTGATGAACATGTCTCCAGCTGTGACTGATGACCCACCCACTACTGTACTATCACAGTTACCTGATCATCAAGCTGACCTGAGGTCAGTATCTATACACCAATGTATTTCATCAAAGCAAGCTTTCAATAGAACTTACTCACTGGTTCATTTAAGTAGTACTACTGCAGTCAACCATGTAAAAAATCCATGTTGCTAGGTTGTTTAGTGTCTGAATGTATTGAAATGATACTCACCATGATGGTAAATAAAACAAAATTTCTTTGCAAAAACATTAACAAGTTCTGTACTGATACGCTATTGTAAAAAAGAGTTAAATTTTCTTGTAAATAATTTATAAATTTATAATTTCTAAACAATTTGTTATATATTTTTCAGTTTGTCTCACCACCTAATGATGAACTGGCTGACATGGGATATGGGTCCAGTTTTACAGTCGAGGGCAGGCTGGATGTTTGAACAAAAACTTCTTTTTGTCTCCAATTTTGATATTGTGCACCATCTTGATCAACCAGCCTTGTTACAGATTGGCTCAAGATCTTATTATTTTTTTCTTTTTGTAGTGTCCATAATTATTTAAAGACTCATTAAACTTCCTAAACGGTTGTTTTTAGTTTTAATGCAAGTCAGTTTTAATCTTCACAATAATATAATACATGTTTATTTGATTACTGAGACTTTGCAAATGGAAAAATAAATATAAAGCATATTATTAGCTAGTACATAATTATGAACGGGTTTTGTTTACAAATTAATGTTCGTCTCTTTTCGATAAATACATTGAACAGAAAACGAGGAGTTACTAATTTTGGAACGCCTCGGTTGGTAATATATGATCACTTCATTTCAGAGAAAAACATAGTATGGTGAACTGTAGGGGATGCAGTTAAAAATTCAAATAACCGTCTGCAGTTTGAAAGTTTTTAAGAACATCCCCTTTGTTCCCCTTGGTGTATTAATGAACTGGAACCCACAAGCTAATTTATTGCATGTTAGCAACGAATCAACCATATAGAATTAAAAATAAATTTGCGCTTTTAATAACTGAACTTAACAAACACAATATTGACTATGATAAAGTGATTTGTGACGTAGTGTCGCGTGTGATAGTATCATGCGTATATACAAGGGAGGATCCTAAGTACGAGTTACCAGACCAAAATACATAATGTTAGTGAAGCCATAACTCCAAACTTGTTAATGTACCCCTTATATAACGGTCTTAATGTTATTAATCTACACACTACCACTGCAGTATTCATTTGTGTACTTCCGAACACTAGGGGCGGCACAGTCGGAAAGAACCGAGTCATTACTGTATAACAAAAGTTTAAGGAGGCTTTAATATATAGTATACTTAACTAAATTCTTGATTTAAAACTGTGTGCATATTTGAACATTCACTGTCACTTATAAATGTGTTTTGGGTAAAAGTTCCTTGCTTAGTATGATACTGAATTTTGTATAATCTACTTTTAAAATATTCAAATGTTTATGACAAACAGATGTTAAAAACAAAAAATAATGCCATCTTAACGTTCCATTTATATTTTGCAGCTATATCTTTAATTATTATCAACTTATAATAACTATTTGAATTGATTATAGCTTTAATTGATTATAGCGTTTGTGTCCTTTATTGTGTTTTACCCAAGTGCAAATCATTCAGATTGGATGTATGTACATGTTTCAATAAAAATCAATAAAAAATGTTTGCCTTAATTGTGTGTTTAATTAGATGAGTAAAATTTGAGAATAGTCCACTTAAATGCATATGGAGTCACAGGTAAAGTTAACTTCTTTACCACTTGATAAACCACTTTAGGGGTATTCAAATAATATTATTTATTACAAATGATATTGGAGTAATAGGCGTCACTTTTTTTTGGTTGTCAAAATGTCAACAGTAATGTCCGTACATAAAAGTGTCTATATAATTATTAAATGTCACTTTAACTCTAAAATATAATATGAAAGACATTTGAAGAAATCTGATTGACTTGTCCATAACAAGATTTTCTATGGGAAAGAGGATCTGCTTAAAGGAAAAAAAGAAATGCAGCCAGGAATAAAAGTAATAGGCGTCACTATTTTTAACTGTACTACAGAAAAAAAAAGAAACTTTTTCTTAATGGTAGTTGTTTCCAGTGTATGAAAACCTGTTAAATGAATTACTTAACAGTTACTTAATAGTGATTTTGGCAGGAAAAAACTGTTTAAAATGAAAATTAGATTTGTCAAGATAATAGGCGTCACTTTGTGGTGTCTTTACTGAAAACACTAAAAAGTTGTTAAATAAGCCCTACGCTATCTTTTTATTATCAGTTTAAGCATTTATGATGTATCTATAAGTGTCATGAACTGAAATTAAGTGGTTTTACCCATATCTAAAATTTGAGAGATAATTTCCTAATAGCTGAGAAGGGCCCTTATACAAAATGTGTATAATATCTTTGTGAGATATCATTTATGTTTTTGTACACATCTGTGCTTATAAAGCATGATATATAAAATAACCGATCCCTTTGAGGTGTTCATACATATTTGTACATGTAACACATTTTTATATAAAATATGAGACCTATTTGATATTTTTGTACGTAAAATGCATTTTTATACAAAAAGTGATTTATATTTCATGTTTTTGAACACATCTGTATTTATAATACTTGCTTAAGATATCTTTCATGATTTTGTACACATCAGTTCTTCGAGAGCAACCTATCAACACTGCGGACATGTTAATTAACACGATGGTCGACTATTCAACATTTCTAGCTTAATTGTCTTCCAACTACTTTAACCTCCTATTGTCATTCCAGCAACACTAGTTACATGCCATGCATTCAATTAATACAGTAACTCTGCCAGTTTTACTTCAGTTCATAAACAAGACATACTGCAAAGAGGAGAGAGAGATCACAGCATTACAGAAGACCATGCACAGGTCAAGCATAATACAAGACCTAGACTATTTGGAAAAGTCACCAACACTCCAAACCCCTTACAACATTGTAAAACAATCATACATCTCTATATTAGCGCTGTGTACCAGAATAACATAGGCAGATACAAAACTTCAGTTGGGGAATGGGTTTACCAAATTATATTTTTTACAAAAATGATGTGGTTTTATAACAGTTAGAAATATAAAATCTCTGTTGACAGGACTTGGACCCCTCGTTCGTTTACAGGTTCAACAAGTGGCTAGTGTTTAAAATTAATTTTGCTATTTGCTATCATACTGAAGTTACACGATTATAAACTATTCCATTAGCCACTTTACAAGGTTGCCAAGGTAACCAAGGAAACCAACCAAATATGGTAATGTTTTTCTGCTATAGCCACAGAGGAATAATGTTCTAAAACTAGTTTTGTTGTTAATAAGGCCCCCCTGCCCACCTCCCATTAGAAAAAAAATTTGTTTGCCCTCCTGACTAATTACACCATTTTGGGGTTGGCATATACTAGGGCAGTTTTTGTTTTTTTTAACCCTTTACACCATAACCATTTTCATGGACTCTTCCAAATTGAAAGCATTAATTCACCATGTATCAGCAATGGGTGAATTATGTTTATATTAACTAACAGAGTGGAAAACAGTGCAGGAAGTGTTCAGATTGCTCGTTACAAGCAATCTGAACTCTTCCTGCACTGTTTTCAAAGGCCTTCTGTGGTTGGTGTGAGAAAATGCGTATCTATGGAGTAAAGGGTTAATCAATGAAAGATTTTTTTACTGTTCCTAAAATATACGTAATATGAATAGGCAGAGAAAGAATATGCAATGATCAAGAACATTTTGAATGATAATGTCTATAATGGGATAATGAATACTGACATAATGTCAGCTTAATCGTTCTGGCAGGTTTTTTATTACAAAGGGTCTGGAGTGTGGATGTGGACATACTAGTTGATCTGAAGTGTTTAAATGTGTATAAAATACAAGGAACTCGAAACATGAGAGAAACACAATTCAAAAGTCAAGTTTATAGTCTCCTTTAAAAGGATAGAGAATTCCAGTTCTCTCCTATACCAAGTACATGATTTTTCTTTTATATATTTTTATATATAATCATACATCATAAATAAAATTGCCCAGTTCCTTATATCTTATACACAAGAAATATATGTTTTTAACGACCTTTGTAGAAAGCATTTTGCGAGGTAAGATTTGATGGTCAGGGATTGACATCAGTAATTCTGATATAACCATCCGTGTTGAAAAACATATTTATAAACCAATATAACTTTAATGAAACAAACTTTATACCATTAAACCAAATTGACCAAACACTAGCCCCACCTATTCATTTCAAACCACAATTGTAGATAGATTAGATTGATTGATTGATTGAATAGCTAGTGTCATTTATGCCATTGATTGCTGACAGACAATCAGTAAACTTTACCACTCTTTCCTGGGATCCTAGAAGGTTACCCAGTACTCAAGCATACCTATCTCCGAAGTAAATGACAATCAGCAGCGAGAGAGAGGAATGGCAATGAGATGCAATGTCATATAGCAATCAACACGGAGACTGGCTGAGTGGGGATTCAAACTCATATCCTCTGGATCGACAGTCAGACTTGCTTCTGACTGAGCTAATCAGACCCAGCCCCATTGTAGCATAATGTTGATGTCAAAACCTGAGCCACACAGACGGTAGAGTAGACAAAGCTGATATGGAAGCAAGTCAAATTACGTCCTTGAAACAAGTGATTGTACAGAAACAAATGATGTCCCTGCAATAAAACACAATGTAGATAAAGGATATATCATTATATTGTGGCTGGACCACCAATATACAATACCACACACCAAAATTTATAATATACCAAAATTAAGTCAGATAAATCAGAATTTCTTGCACAAATTATTTTTGAAATTTGTTTGGATTTGTTTTTAAAGAGTTGAATGTTGAATCTTAGAAACAATTAACTTTTGAAGAATATTTCAAAAAGATATATTTATTATAAGTCCCGATTTAAAACAAAAAATAAATCTTATTCCAGAATTTTGTCTGAACAGATTGTCACAAGTTTGCAAACTATAAAAAGCATAGAGATCCAACAAAGTGACAATATGAAATTTCAGAAGAGTAAAATGTTTTTTTGCAGAAATAATTAGCAAAAGAGTCCTTAAGATAAGTGAAATATATATCCATACATAATGATATACAAACATAAATGAAGGGTTGAGATAAGTGATATAGATATAAATGAAGGGTTGAGATAAGTGATATATAGATATAAATGAAGGGTTGAGATAAGTGATATCCTTATAAATTAATGGTTGAGATAAGTGACATACATATAAATGAATGGTTAAGATAAGTGATACCCATATAAATGAATGGTTCAGATAAGTGATATCCTTATAAATTAATGGTTGAGATAAGTGACATACATATAAATGAATGTTTAAGATAAGTGATACCCATATAAATGAAGGGTTCAGATAAGTGATATCCATATAAATGAAAGGTTCAGATAAGTGATATCCTTATAAATTAATGGTTGAGATAAGTGACAAACAAAAGTGAATGGTTGAGATAAGTGATATCAATATAAATCAATGGATGAGATAAGTGATATTAATATAAATGTATGGTCGAGATATGTTATATACATATAAATGAAGGGTTGAGATAAGTAAGTGACATATATAAATATATATAAGAAAAACATATTGAGACAAATGAAATACAAAATAAATAGCTGAAATAATTGGCCAACGTGGAAATGAATGGCTGAGATAAGAAAAATACAAATAAATAAATGGCTGACAAAAGTGACAACCATATAGACAGTGTCTTGAGATGAGTGAAATACAACTGGATGGATGGTTAAGAACAGTGAAATACATATAAATAGATGTGGTATGTATATATAAAGGTATTGCTTCAAGAATATTGCAATAGAAAATGCAGTAAGTGCAAATGAAAGGTGAAAGTTGGACAGTCAGAAAAGATAATTATCTATTGTACTGCAACAATATTTTTTCAGTAACATCACGATGGTGTCTTCTTGAGATAGTATTATAAATGCTGCCACACTGAAGTATCCATGCCTGAGACACATGACAAGATACCCCACCCAGTTGTATTATACACTGGGCCAAAGTCCTTGAACATTCCTCAAAATGACAAGCATTAAAATAAGGAAACTGCTAGTTTTTCATGTCTCGTATAACCTGGCTGGGGAACTAACCCTCAACCAACTTTATGTGATGCCAGTATTTTATCATAAAGTCATTAATGATAAAAACTTTTCAAATTGAAATGTAGTGGCTTCCCCCCCAAAAAATAATATATAATATAATAGAATAATAATAAAATGATCATTGAATGAGTGATACAACAAACTAATACATTCTATTTCTTTAAAGGTGCTTTTGTGCTTATAGTTCAGATAAAGTTAAGGTCACACCTTTAGACCAGCTTTTAGAGAATTTGGAGAGATGATATCTTCCTGCAGTACAATATTAAACAAAGTATTTTATCAATATTTAAATTTTCTGCATCATATAAAATTTTTGCATTATTCATTACATTTTTTAAATTATTTTTTTTTCTCTGAAAATTGTATTTGACTGGTATCTAAACAGTGTTTTTAAAGAAAACAACATTAAACATTACGCAGTAATATTACCATTACCTCACACCTGGTTAGAACAACATTTTTTCAAGGTAAATATTTGATTTTAAATAACTTTACATATTAAATTAATACTACACATTTCAGTCATTTATACTAAATTAGGCCACATCAGAAACTCCGACACCATTTATGTCCCTATATCGGCATAGAAAGTACATACCTCCACCTGTGTCACTTCTAGCTGAACGGAATCTCTGATGACTTTTTTTACCAACACGCCTGAAAATAGAAATTTGAGTAAATAACAATCTAATTGGATAACCAGATGCCAGTACAGCAAAATGACCACACATTGAATCTGTTTGAACAAATACAAATATTTTAAACTTAGACAAAAGATAACACACACAATAAAAAGGAGGGCAGTGAATAACATGTGTTGGCCCCTCACGCCAGTGGTTGTGGGGTCGATCCCTAGCTCAACTTGATGCCTCTCAAAAAACAATGCTCAGTACTGGTTCTACCCAGGAAGTGGACTCAACAGGTGTTCATATAAGCTCTGAGCTTTCTTTGCAATCAAGCCAAAATAAATTAGTATTAACTAATATTAAGTTAACTCCATTAATGTATTGATTGACAGTGGACTTTCATATTGCATAAGGCTAATCACCAACTCTGTCTATCTTATCTAAATATGATCTTATCTAAATATGGTTTGTAGTGTTATGTCTATATTTGCTTCTCTGTCATACAATCTGGATTTGGACACCAGCCCAGTTGATATCTTTGTCATTCGTCTCCCACTGCTGATTCAAGTGGGAAAGTTATCAGTTACTTGCGGAGATGGGTGTGCTCAAGTACTAGTTAACTTTCCAGGATTCAATGAAAGAATGGTTAGGTTAACTGATCAGCTGTTAGCCCTCGAAAGCATAAAAATTACACTAACTATTGAAACAAACTTATACAGTTGCTTACAAAATGTGTAACATGTTCTTTGTTGAATACTGAAACTTGCTTATCAGTTCTATCAGTTCTATTCCCCAAGATAGCAGTGTAAAGTTTAGACAAACAGGTCTACAAAAAGTCATACAGCTGAAAATGTTCAGTACAGCCATTGAAAAACTAATGGGATCTTCCAACATATCATAGAAAAGAAATTTGAAAAATGTGATCTGACCCATACTGTAGGGGTTTACAAATCAGGCTGAATTCTCAAAATAATTTACGATAGACACTATGTTTAAATTTTTATCAACATTTGAAATGATTATATTTTCAAAAAATAAATCATTTTCTGAATGATTTTACTCAATCTTGGGTTCATTTGGATGAATATTAAAATTATTATGAATAATTGTTGACTTGCATTTATGACGATTTTAGTCGTAGTTTTATTTTATGAAACAGTCAGCTAAGAACTTAAGGAGCCAGTGTTTCAGCAAAGCCAATGTCAAGACTATGCATAAATAGCCTCTAATAACCCATTTAATTGTTAAGACTTAACAGTTTACTGTTTAACTGAACAAATTATACTGTTTCCATGATTACCAAACACTCATACAAATCGCCTATCCAACTTACCCAAGGGTACTAGACTCGTAGCCCCTGTCCTGACTAGCTGAGCGTGCACGTATTCTCCCTGCAGCCAACTTCTCCCCGCTGTTGATCGAGTTACTACTTGACGAGTTACTCAGTTCTCCCTGCAGTGCCTTCTGTTTGGCAGAGTCAAGGTTGTTCAACAAGGCATCTGCCTGACTCTTAAAATGTTCCGCAAAACCCCAGAAGGACCTGCGGGCAAAAGTAGCAACATGTGTAACCATACACTCTACACATTTAAAAATTTCTTAACAAGTAATTTGATCAACATAAACAATTTCAGTGACAGTACATCTTGTATACAAGTACCTGTCGCTCTTTTTTGTCAAGTATTGTTTACTTTTGTTTGTTTGTCTTTTTGGTTACAAGAAACCTTGGTAAATATAATACATGCATATATCTCGTTTCAATGCCCATAAATTACCTCAATGCACTCGTTTACATTACATTTAGATTTTTTTTTTTTCCATATCATTTTTAAAGCTAAATATAGCAAATGAACCTGTTCCGCATCTACAAGTTCATACTGATTGTAAACTGAATAAACATGTGGTATACAGGTGTAACATAAACATTATATCCAGTATAAAAGTGGGAACTGATTACACATTAAATATTGGAGTTAAAACACACACAAATCTTTATCTTTTTTTAATTGACCCAACGCGTGCTCTCAATCAAACAAATTGATATTCCAATCAGCAATCAATATTGGTTGCTACAATGCCATTTTCCTTAGACAAACAAAACTATGTATAGTAAACACTACATTTTATAAACGTGGCCAGTGGGTAATTAATTACTCTGTAATTGACCCAACACAAGAATTCCCTACAGAGTAACTTTAAATAGAAAATGTCTCAAAATAACTTAAATGTTTTATGAATTTAGAACCATTGCCCTAGTTATGATTTGGGGTCGCACAGACACTAACAAGTTTAAGTATTACACCAGCACTTACTTTCTAGCGAAGGATCTTGCCTCTGAGTCTGCGTCACTGATCCCCTTTCGTATGGCCTCTTGCAATATGGCTATATGTTTTTCTAGTATATGGGTGGGCCACGTGTGTAGCAACTGATTTAAAAACTCATAAGAAAATCTGAAAGAAATGAAAACAAAAATATAGCATAATTGAACAGCCATTATATTTATCCATTAATTATTTCTACAATATATTATAAAAATTTTAAATAGATTCTTCCATGATTAAAGCAATAAGCTGAAACGTCGGTATTAAATTTTAACTAACGTTTTTTTATGTGTTGTGTTTTTTTAACTGTATTATTACAATATATTATATAATAAGTATTGAATGAATGCTGCCGTGTCCCTACAGTACCATTTTTTACCATTAAAGCATTATATATCAAACAGTTTTGAAGCAATATGGCAAATTCAAGTGATTGTCCAAAGATTATTTTGTTATGTAATTAGTGAGTAACTAGTATGAATAATTAATGCCAGTGCACATGGGCGCACATCTTTTTTTTTTTTTTAACATGTTTATGTTTATATACCTTATCGCAAGGAATAATGAAGTAATATCACAGTTATAATGTCAAGTCTTGATTTGTAACTCAACAAGTATTGTATGCCAGAGGTTGTAGGTTGGATCCTCAGTCTGACCTGATGCCTCTCAAGGAAAACAACACTCAGTACTGGTTTGATCAAGGAAGTGATTCATATAAGCTATAACCTTTCTTCACAATCATGCTAATATAAATTAGTATAAAGTAACTGTGATAATGAGCAACTTAACCCTTTACTTCATATAGACACCTTTCGACACCTCTAATACAGAAGGCTTTTCAATTATTGGGTTAATTATGTATATATTAACTGACAGAGTGGAAAACAGTGCAGGAAGTGTTCAGATTGCTCGTCACGAGCAATCTGAACTCTTCCTGCACTGTTTTCAAAGGTCTTCTGTGATTGGTATCTATGGAGTAAAGGGTTAATGAAGCAATGAGTGAATTGTAAAAACAATGCATCTAAAGAGAAGACATGTTATTTTACCTTCTAATTATACTGGCCTTTGATGACATGTTATTGGTGATAATAGGAATGAGTCTGGATGAAAATGTATTCTGAAAATAGACAAAAGAGCAAAATTGTCACTGAAAATACACAAATGAGCAAATTGGTATATGAATGGCCGTGTGTCGGCTTCTCTAAAAGATTATTTGCTTTATTTAAATTGCATAATCAGAAGACTGCGATAGTCATAATATGAAATATCTACCTAAACTATAATATTTTACCATGACTTTTCCTAGAATGCTAAGGTAATAGGTAAAAATCCCTCATGATTTTTTCAGAATTTCCTTAAAACTTTCTTGACTTTGAAAAATAAACTTTTAAAGAACATTCATTTGGTAAACCTGTTTTTGTTTTTCAGTTGATTTTTTTTTTTTTTGGAATGGGTTTTAACACCATTCCCAAGACATTTCAGGTTACTGTATATGGCATATCCAGTTTTATTGGTAGAACACCATTCCCAAGACAATTCAAGTCACTCCATATGGCATATTCAGTTTTATTGATATAAGAACACCATTCCCAAGACATTTTAGGTTACTGTATATGGCATATCCAGTATTATTGGTAGAACACCATTACCAAGACAATTCAGGTCACTCCATATTGCATATCCAGTTTTATTGGTATAAGAACACCATTCCCAAGACATTTCAGGTTACTCTATATGGCATATCCAGTTTTATTGGTAGAACACCATTCCAAAGACAGTTACTCTATATGGCATATCCAGTTTAATTGGTAGAAGATGACCTCAGAAAAAATCTGTAAAATCTTAATCCTTCCGCAAGTAACTGGCAAAGTTTTTACAGCGAGTGGGCCTGAACCTTCGACCATAGCCTTGAGAGGTAAATGACTTTGAGACGGCACCTTAGACCACTCGGCCAAGGAGGACCCCTTATTTGCTTAATCTGTAAGAATGTGTGATTATAATAGAAGCTTACCTGTAAGATGAATCGTATACAGACGTTACCGGATGTGGCCATAATTTTGGCACTGTTTGGAATGAGATTAAATAAAGCAGGTAACAATGTCTCTGCCCCGTGGTCGAATTTTGATCCAAGGCATTGTGAATAATATCTGAAATTAAATGAAAACATGGCATATAACACTGTCTTGTATTGTGATGCAGTTTAGCATTGCTTCTAATGATTTTTCTCTCATAATATGACATTGATGGCTTGGATCAATTAACCCGATGCAAAAATGACTATCGCTCCACCCACATGGCATTGTTTGTCCATGTATATACCATGTAGCGTTTACATAAATATCATTTGTTTGTCTAAGGTAAATGGCAGTGAAGCTACCAATATCAATCGCTCATTGGACTAGCGACTTTGATTGACATCCAGCATCAGGTCATTATTATAATTGATTGATTGAATATTTAGCATCATTTTTATGCCATCGAGGGCTAACAGACGATCAGTTAAGCTAGCCACTGTTTCCTTGGATTAACCAGTACTCGAGCACACCCTGTCTCCACAAGTAACTGATAACTTTCCCACTGGAATCAGTGGTGAGAGACGAATGCTAATGAGACACAATGTCGTATATCAATCATCACGGAGACTGTTACCGGGCGGGGTATTCAAAATCACGACCCCTCCATTGATAGTCAGACGCGTAACCGACTGAGCTAATGGGGCCCGGCGTCAATATTATAAGCGCTGATTAACTGAAGTATTTGGTTGTCTACAAACGGCACCTCAACTCATCAAATTATATCAACACCAGGCCGAGCAGTCATGCAAGATTATGTTTAACATTAGGAAAAACGGGAACTTACTATTTTGAAATAAAACTCAGCTATTTCATTTATATATATATATATATATAAATTACGGTTAAAAAATACTACGAAAATTTTATAAACATTGAAACATTGAACTCTTATACCAGCCTATGAAGTAACAAAGGTATATCATAAAGACATGGATATTGATCTAGGTATACATTTTGCACAAAATGTGGAGAGCGTGGTCCAGCAGAAAAGTATCCAGCCCACCATTGGAGGGTCAAGGGTTTGATCCTCCACCTCTTTCACCACAACTCTGTCAAGTGTCCTTGAGCAAGACACTTTATCCACATATACTTAGTACTGGTATTACCCAGGAAGACTGTGTGCAAGATTAGTTCAAGTTCTGCTCATTACATAGTTAAATGTGAATATATAGATGTGATAGATGTACTTACGCTACAGTAATGCAGCCCTCTCGTACAACTTGAGACCGCAAGTCCTTGACGGAGTTCATGAATGCCGGCTCCAGCATACGTAGAAAGGGAAAAAAATCATCGTAATCTGCTCCACCAGCAATTAACACTCCTCGCAAATTTTTCAACTGAAATTGAGAGAAAAATTTTAACAGAGGTACAAAATCTTCCATTCTTTACAGTGGGTCAAGTTCATTACTTCTTAGAAAATCAGAACTACCAGTTATCTCATATTACACTCACAACTCAAGAGTCCATAACTGTTTTAGCAGGAACCAGTTACCATGACAACAGTTATGCCAAAGGACGGGATTTTCTATTTGAACAAAAAAATCATGAACGATTCTTTTTCCAGCTTACCAAATTATTTTAATTTAATATCTTAATATTTTTTGCTATAATCATTTTAAAGATGCCAAATCAGATAATGTACGTCATTCTTCACGTTGCATCAGTCAGTTCCATAGCCACAGCTCAAAAGTTTTATCTGGGCTCTTGGTTGTGATAGAAATTTCTTGCAAACTGAGCAAGGATTCTGCATGTTTTTACCGGGTATGAAATTTTAATCCTACTCCCTCTCTACACATTCATCCTACCCTAGTGTGGCATTGGAACAATCTATTATGTGACGTATCAAAATATGACATTATCTTTATCTTATCTGACGTCTAAAAATAATAATACAAATTAAGTATCCAATGTGTTTGGTATTCTGTCCCTTGGGATAATTATTCTGTCCCTTAGGATAACTATTCTGTCCCTTGGAATAACTATTTTCAATCCTGCCGAAACAAGATGGAATTTTCTATCCACACCTCCAGCCCATGTAAGATTCTTAGAATATCACACCAGTAAAATTCAGTCATATTATATCATATTCTTTTTGTTTCATCATAGTCAGTTCCAACAACACAGCTCAAAAGTTTCATCTGGGTTCTAGGTAACGACTAATCAATTAAAATCAATAACTAAGCGAAAATACTTTGAAATTAAAATAATTGATTATAATGGAAAATGTTGTTTTTTAGTTCATTTGGTTTGTAATGTGATAATAGGAAACCTTGTATTACTAACATACTGTATTAGAAGAACTATAATAAAGGACATGAATATTAAGAATACATACAGACTGTATTAGAATAACTACAATAAACATGATTTATGTGTATATTATAAGACCTTAAAGTCTATAAATAGACTAACAAAATAAAAAAGGGAGCCTAAATAACTACTACTCAACCAATTATACAATCTTAGATCAAAGTTTAGAATTGTTCAAACTAGCAATATTAAACGATAAATTTGTGATGAATGCAAGCATTTTAAGTTCTTCATTGTAAAATTTTATTTCCGATTATAATCGATAACTAGTCCACTTCATACATCTAATAATATCCAATAATTGATTTTCAAATATTTCCAATTGTCCATCACCAGTTCTAAGTTGAGACAGAAATATCTTACACCATTAAAATTCCGATATGCAAGATTATTCAGTGAAATATTGCGAGTTTCATATCATTGTGCGTGTGTACTGTTATTACTGAGCGTATCAAAGTGACAGCCGACTTTTTCTTTAAATTTCCATGTGAAAATAGTTGACAAACTATCATATAATAAATTTCCTTTATCTGAGCAATACTGCTTCAACACTATACTCTGTTCTCCAGTCACGGAACACTTACCGCTTCTGTGCGTTTCTCCCAAGCTATGTTCGTATCACCTAAGGTGTCTTTGCACTTGTTTAAATATTCCGTCAGGTCACGTGACGAGAATATCTGAAATGGACATTCGCAGGTTTTCAACATTTTGGAATTCAACAAAATTATGCAAATGAGAATGATAATTCAAACAAATTCTCTAACCAAGCAGCCTTCAGAGATACCTGAATTATCAGAAAAGTTTGGTAACATGCCAAAACCGGAGCTGCCAAAATTTAACGTAAAGGTCTAATGGTAATGTGTTTTTGTTTTAGAAACAATAATTAAACACAAGATTGTTTGTAACACACTTCAATATGGTTTGTTACATAGATAGTAAGAAATATGATTTTCTGCTTGTTCTCAATTACATCTCTTTACATGTTATGTATAATCATTTTTGTTCTCATGCATCTGATTTTGTATGTAAATGTATTTGTAAATACATACGTTGAATTGATCACTAGATGTGTTTTAATATGTATACATAAAATTATGTGAATAAAGATACATAGGGAAGACTGTCACCTCAACAAGTCATTATTATTACTATTGCAGGGCCTGGTAGTGCATCTGACTATCAATCCAGTGGTCGTGCATTCTAATCCCCACCCGGTCACACTCTCTGTGATGACTGATATACGACATTGTGTCACATTATCATTAGTCTCCTCTCATTGTTGATTTAAGAGAAAAGTTATCAGTTACTTGTAGAGATGGGTGTGCTCAAGTACTGGTTAACCTTCCAGGATCCCAGAAAAAGAGTTAGTTATGTTAACTAATCGCTTGTTAGCCGTCGATGGCATCAAAACAATGTCAAATATTCAAACAAAAATTATCATTATTACCCATACCTGTACTTTTGAGACATCCTCGAATGATTTAATGAAGAATTCTTCATCAACTGCCCCGGCAGCGGAAGACGAAGACCCTGGAAGTAGACAAGAAGATAAACATATAATACACAATGGAGAATACATCTGATATTCACTTACGCCAGTTAATACGTAAATGTCTTCAACATACAAACAGCTTGAGGTCCACAATTATATCTGTTCATTTCAGTTGCATTCCCTTAGGCTGCAGCCCACATTACACATTCAAGATCCTTCAGGACCCATGTATGCAGAGTGGGCCACAATTAAAATATTATTTGTATGCCCTTCCAACTCATACCATTTAGGGTTGGGTAGGTAGGTAAGTAGGTTAAATTTTTTTTCTGTAATCCATCAGAAAATCTTTTTAAGGACATTGTATTGACTGTGAATATTTTTAATGAACACTGAAAAAATGTTTTTTTTATTGCATTTTTAAAAAAAAAAAATATTATTTTTGGACCTCAAACATTTGGCAGGATTATTTTGGGTCAGATGGAAGTGGTATACAAACAATATTTTTATTTAGGACCTGTTATAATTATGTACTTGCTTAACTTTCCAAAGCAACTATAAACATATTGACAGGACTATCACCTTATATAGATCAAGTACATGCCATAAAATAGGTATTGTGAAGATTATATATTTTTTATAATGATCAAATGCATTGACAGTATAGAATATACCATGTATACAGCAGTTAATATACAATTACTGTGTATAGCTGTTATAATGTTTTAAAAATGGTACATTTACTTACGTTTTCAGTTATACAATACAAGATATATTTATATCTAAAATTCAAGCTTCAAGAAAATAAATAAAAAAAAAACTAACATTAAAACATAACAATTGATTTTAGGGACAAGAACTGTATTTGGCAGATTATAAAATACAAAATATTAGAAGACTGTTGAATCTTTTGTTTTACAATTAAAACACTATTTCAGTTTAGATATAAAAAATATTCAGGATGAAAATTTTGTTTCAAAGATATCATGTATCAAAAGTCTTTCTTATATTCACAACCATTCATTTTCAAAAATATATATACAGTTAAACCTGTGTAAGTGGCCACCTTTTTAAGCAACTTTTATTTCCCATTTCTATGCATACAGAGTAAAAATAACCTTTATTAAGCAACAATCGGTCTTAAAAGGCCACTTTTACTCCTTCCCTTGACTGGCTGCTTAAGACAGGTTTGGCTCTGTATTATGTAAACATGTATACAAGACATGCCTGGAATGTGGCGACATAATATTTATTCAGTTTGAGATTTTCTATCATATCTTGAGAATGTACATATCTCAGGTCTAAATATCTCTAGCCCACAATATCTATACACTTTACAGTATCACTGTAAACACTTGAAACAATCATTTTCTTGTGAATTCCTTCCCAATTAATTTGTATTAAATCTCCATAAGAGCTATTTTCTACATTAGAATAATGTAGGTATCTAGTTTATGTTAAGAACACAGATATCAGTATGCTGAAGCTATGTGATCTATCAGTGCAGTCTACTGTTACAACTGTTTCTTATTGTTGAAACAAAAACTTGACAATATACGTGGACCAGAACTTCTCCATTTCACACCATCAGTTCACTTTCAAGTCAACAAAATCATCTTTTTTTGTGTTTTTTTTTAATATACTAATTTATTTAGAACTGACTGCAAATAACCTAAGAGCTTTTGCGCATCACTCTCGAGTTTGCTTCCTGGGTAGAACCAGTACTTGGGATGTCATTCTTGAGAGGCCAATAGGTTAAGCCTGGAATTGAACCCGTGACCTCTGGTACCAGAACAGCCATCACTATCTATCCATTACACCATCATCTCACTTTTGTTTTTAAATTGCAGCCTCATTATGATAAAAATTAGAAACTTCAAAAAAGAGGGATTACATGCAAATTTAACAAAGTTTAAAATCTTGAAGTTTAACTATACAGCATATAAAGTCAAGTTCATATAAAACAACATTTAAAAAAGGGGATAAAAGGGGATAGACCACAAAACGTATACTGCTCAAATAACCATTGTTTACGTAACATTTAATAGCTATCAACTATGCACTATGAAAAACAAAGGTGGAGGTAGTTGTTTATACAGAAAAGGTGGACAATTTTGTGCCCGTGTGTTTGTGTTTGTTGGTGTGGGTGCGGGTATGACACCTTTTCTACAGAAAGCTAGCTATGGGTCATTTGAAGCAAAGCTGTTATGCAGTATTGTGAACCATAATTTCTTAATCTTAATAGCTGAAATATTTTTTATTTCTCAGATGAAATGAATGATAATGTTTTCAATGTATTTACACAAGTACTCAGTAGAACACCAAATAAATATCCTACACCCATTTGCAAAATGCATTGCCCCAGGGGCATGTATTCAAAGGTACATAGTATGCTCACTATTTTGATTATTTCGAGAATAGAAATCCATTTCATAAATATGTAAATGTGCATATACCGTAACCATCCTATAACGGACACAGTCTTTAAATAATTTCACCCAATTTTTCAGTAAAAGATTACACACTGTTTTACCTTTTTTAATAATAAGATTAAATCTATTTATTTTTAATTCACCAGTCAAAGACAGGAATGTAAGTCAAAGTCACCCTAGAACATAACTAAACAGATTAAGCGTGGTATACACCTATAATCCATTTCAAGTATTATTATACAGTTACGGTTTCTTGCACATTCTCACTTCTGTATTTATTAACGCTAATTTATGAGAGTGCCCAATTCAGAAATTTGCAGTTGTCCTGAGCCATTAAAACAAAATAATTATGGTATGCATACTATTTATACAGATGAAAATGCTTTGAGCTCCTCTCTGTGTACATTCTACATTTTGGCAATAATGAACTATTATATAAAAATTCTTTGAGCTCTATATCCAATGTTTTAACAATGACAAACTTTCTGATAAAAGATCCTTTCAGCTCAACGTCCGCCACCAAGTCCTGACATTTGACTTCCACCATATACTACCACATTCTCCACTCCCACTATAACCAGCATCTACACTACACCTCCATACCCAGTATGCAAGTCAACAAAACAGGATTCTCTTCCTGCCTCTTGTAGCATTTCTTGTTGCATTCTTTTCCTAGATATTTATCAATTTTAATTCAAGAATAATTATTCGGTAAAAAGTTATACCAGAATTCCTTTATTGTTCATTCTGAATTCAGCTGAAAGTGATAGAGTGCTAATATTGTCATATTAACCGCTAATCTAAAGTAGAAAATGCGATTATACGTGCATAGGAGGACAGGACGTGACATGAGGTAATACACTTATCAATGTGATTCCTTTATAGCCCGGGCCATCATCGGATACTCATGGGTGTCAATTACGATACTTTCCGTCCGTCACCCGTGGGAAATTAAGCTAGCTCTGCATTGTTTTATTTGAACAGAACAGAACAAAATACAGCTAGCGTTAACAATGTCTTACCAAAATAGCGGCGTATGCATGAAACTAGCGTTGTGATTGGTTAACATTCCCTTCATGAAATCGTGAAGGAACCAATCATATGGTTGCATCGTGTCTATCTAGAAATGATGCAAAGCTGGTATAATAATTCTCACGCGTGATAAATGGAGAGTATTGGAATGGATTACGCATGGGTATGGATGATGAGCCCGGGCTAATCTCACTGACAAATCTCTCTCCTCCTGGGTACAGTAACATTGTTTTATGTCGAAATAAAAAGCAGATGATTCAATGGTGTCTTTTACATACTTCAGTTTTGATTACAACTTCATTATGTTTATACTACATTTCTTGGAAAAGTTGCAAGGATAAATAAAAACACAACACTATCTTCAGGATATCAACTAATGATAGAAGAATACGAGGATATGAAATAATGATAGAATAATACTTGTTTTATTGGGAACCCAGCTATGAGGTAACAACCATTTTTAGCTACGAAAATGATATACCATATACCCACATATAAATGCCCCTACATTATTAATTATTATATGGAAAATAAAATGATTTGCCACTCCGGATGTTGGTCTTTAATCATTAAGTTTAAACGTTTTAAAGATGAATAACGGGTCCCCCTTGACCGAGTGGTGTAAGGTGCTGTCATCTTGTGACCACTTTACTCTTACCGCTAAGGTCGTGGGTATGAGCCCAATTCAGTCCAAAATAATTTATGTGAGAAAGTTCCTGGAGGAAGGATGTGATTTAACTTGGATTCATTAAACCTGTCTTGTGGTTGCATTAAATAATATTCAAAAAAAGAAAAGTTAGATACAATAATTTTATTGCCTTATTACTGACAGCAAGTTAATGGCATTTCTTACCCAAATAAACACCCACCCTCCTTTTGGAAAAAAGCATTCCTTCTGCGGTGGGGGTGCATTTATTCACGAGTATACAGTAAAAATATTCTCACAAATTTCTTTTGAAATAAGTTGCATACAAATTATGATAACGAAGTGCACATTACTGATATGCAATGTTTACTGTCTAGTCTATCCCCAGTACAATAACCCTCTAATATGATGGGGGGGTTTTGAATATCATTTGAGGGAAGGTGTATAGTAATCTATATACACATATCTAGATCTACAGACGTTGCTCAAACAAAAACAAACTTTGATTTAAAAAAAATGAGAATAATCTGCCATTTGTGCACTTTTCTATTCCTGATCTAATGAGAGAAAAAAATGGAATGAAATATCTACTTTAGAAAAAACAAAAAATGAACCACTACACAGTCATACAATAATGTAACCACAATGGGATACAGACAAGACTGTACTAGATTTGGAATTATTGCAATGTTGTACCTGACAAACAGAGTGTTGGGTGGTATTGCGAGGCAAGAAATGTAACAAATGCTGCAAAAAGCTGTTTTAATTTATTTCCAAACACTAATTATGCTCTCCTAAAACTGTCTTTGAATTAAAAAGAAACTCGAATGAATACTTGTGAAACTACAAAACCGCATTAGGAGAGCTGCTGATAACATAGCACACTGTGAAATTTACTTCCAGCATAACACAGCAAAATATCATTTCTCATCAAACCCATGATATGCAAATGGGTACTTTGAATTCAAACTTTCTAAACTAATCATATAATATAGTAAAATATCGTAAGATAAAATCATTTATTTTCTTTACTTCTATTCGTAAGAAATATCTTCAGTTTACAACATAAAACGAATATTGAATACTGAGAAATTCTTCCTCGATCGTTATAATTGTCAAACATAATATTAGGCCATAACAAATTAACTTCTAGATTTTCGAATTCAGGTGCAATTTTCATTTACTTTTTTAGTGGCATGAAATTAGAAAAAACAGTATAAGGATCAAAAGGTTTAAATCAAATGCAGCACTGTTGAATAATTACCATTCTGGTTAACAAAAAAGAAAAAAAAAAAGTTTTTCAGGGTGAGGAAAAAAACGGGGGCAGGCGGGAATGAAAAACTAGGAATTAATTTATTATGGCCTTATTACATTAAATTTATATGATAGCGAGCTGTGTTTTACTGGAAAGGTGAGCTATGACAGGTGGTGATACTAAGTTACCTGATTCTGATGCTTTTCGTCTAAATGAAAGCCGTGCCGCTAGAGAGACGAATAATCAATTTATAGTCACTTTAATGTTAGATCAACACATTATATAACTCTCCAAAGGGAAGTAACTCTGTGTTCACAAATCAGCAGGATTATGTATACTGGCCTTTAGAACAGTATCATCAGAAAACAGTATATAATGAAGGGAGAAAAAATATATACTAATAAACCAATAACTGATATTTTAATTGGTATTTCAGATAATCTAAAATCACTATTGCAAGTGATGCTATGCTTATGATTAGTAACACTGAAACAAATATTGTACTATAGAAGTCAAAAAAAAATTTAAAATTGATATGTATCTAATTTTATGACAGTCCAAGAGCTCATGTAGAGCTTATGTTATTGTCTTGCCAACTCCAAAATAAAATTTACTTACTTACCACTGACTATTACCAATTTTCACAAAATAGAAAACAATTACAGGAAAACTTTCATATTCAAAAACTACATAGATTGGTTCATTAATTTGAGGATTAAATAAGGGGGGAAAAATAACACAAATTAGTTGACCTTCCTGTTTGCAGTAGGGATCGCACAGAAAATTAAAATTATTATCTAGTTGAAACTTATTAATCATACTACAAGGAAAGTTTTAAGAAGAGTTACACCATTTTCTCATTATTATTTTTTTAAACAGGATTATAAGTAAGCAAATCAAACAAGCAAATAAATCCTCCTATATCAACACATACCTGGTTAAATAAATACGGGTAAAGATTACGATGTTTCACACATCAAATCAGTTATAAGAGATAAATATAAAGGTTTCCTTCACCAATACATACTAAATACTATAAGTCTCGCCTAACTTATAAGTTTCATTGGGAACCAACACGGACAAAAAGAAAGGTATCAATTTGAAACAAACAAATTACTTGTACAAATTACTGACTTTTCTTAACCCTTTACTTCATATAGACACCTTTTGACACCTCTAATATTGAAAGCATTAATTCACCACATATCAGCAATGGATGAATTATGTTTATATTAACTGACAGAGTGGAAAACAGTGCAGGAAGTGTTCAGATTGCTCGTTACGAGCAATCTGAACTCTTCCTGCACTGTTTTCAAAAGCCTTCTGTGATTGGTGCAGGAAAACGTGTATCTATGGAGTAAAGGGTTAAAGAATTTATTTAACCCTTTACTCCATATAGACGCCTTTTGACACCTCTAATATAGATGCCTTTGCACACCTAATTTTGAATTATTGGGTGAATTATGTTTATATCAACACTGACAGAGTGGAAAACAGTGCAGGAAGTGCTCAGATTGCTCGTCACGAGCAATCTGAATTCTTCCTGCACTGTTTTCAAAGGCCTTCTGTGATTGGTGTGGCAAAACGCATATCTATAGAGTAAAGGGCTAAACTAGAGAAGGTAATAAAAACAAGTTATATTAAAAACAGAGATAGTATTTAGATTCTGACAATCTGTATTTCCTTCTATAAAGTTGATGCCACATATTACTTATGTTAGTTACCTGTGGTAGATGAAGACTTTGTGAGTCCAAGTCCCTTCCTTCCAGATACTGTGCTGGCGGAACCTGTTGAACTCGCCGAACTGGGCACTCGCTTGGCGTGTGGCACTTTAGTGGACAGTGGACGGGCAAAGTCTGTCTCGTCATCACTCCTGTCACCGCGGCCTGGACCTGAAGTTAGAAAATAATCATTTGTTTGAATATTTAGTGTCATTTTTATGCCATCGAGGACTAACAGAACCAAACAACTCTTTCCCTGGGATCCTAAATGGTTACACCGTACTAGAGTACACCTATCTTTGCCAGTAACTTAACACAATAATATATTACAACTTGAATTAGTCAAAGAAACTAGTAAAACAGAGCTAGATCTTACAATGGAATAACGACGTCAATATATATCTTTTTTCAATCACCTAAGACAAGTCATCCTTACACACCACACAACCACAATAACCCGTCTGGTATTTGATATAAAACATGTTAGCTGAAACCATCTGTAGGAACTGTAAGTCTTACGTCACAAGCATCTGTCTCAAATACATTCTCAACAACTTGTTCAATGTTGCCAAGATGTCTTGTTGCTTTCTGACAACTCACACATTTGGCTCTTGAACAAAAACAATTAAATATAAAATTCATAATAAACAACAATGAACTTACTTCAAGAACAAATCTTGAAATAAGGTAAACAATCAACCCAGATAAGCAAGTAAATCCCTAGATTTCTATATTTTATTTTAAAACAACAATAACAACATTCAACACTTGCCTCGGAAGCTTTGGCTTCTCAGGACCATTGTCATCAATATAACGATTACTGAATAACAATATCAACACGGACACTATTATGTTTATATTAACAAGGACACTATTCCTGTAAATATGTTTGCATTAACACAGACACTTTTCAATATAAGTATTTTTGCATCAACACGGACACTCTTCCATAAAAGTATTTTTGCATCAACACGGACACTATTATGTTTATATCAACAAGAACACTATTCCTGTAAATATGTTTGCATCAACACGGACACCACTATTCCTGTCAATATGTTTGCATCAACACGGACACTATTCCTGTCAATATGTTAGCATCAACACAAACACTATTCCTGTCAATGTGTTTTGACCTCAACTTAGTACACACACGCAAAAATGTATGACACAAGTACAAATAATCCAAGCATCACAGAAGGATATCACTGATGAAAATCTCCCGATCGAAAATTCTTCAATTGATCGGACTGCACTAAACACAGGTATTCTACACTTCTGATTATTAACAAACATCTGTAACAGAATGAGAACACACAAGTCTATTGATCTGTGCCTGCATAGTCTATGTTAAATAATCATTTAAAGCAATAAAAATGTGACACCAGCAGACCACTATACATGGGACAGTGGTGATAAAATCACTCTGACAACTGAATGACAGTTGTGTTTTTATCAATATGAATAGCATTGACAAACAGGTAGGTTATAGCCCACTAAGTGGTGCTGAACCTTAATTTTTTTATTTATATTTATTTTGAGAATGAAAATAACTCTAGTGGAACCAGCATATTCTTAGGACTTTGAGCGTGATTGTAATTGTCTAAGTTGTAACACAGGAGTTTGAAGTTTCTAGACCATTTTTTAATGGGGTTTAACATCATTTTCAACATATTTTAGGTTACATGGCATATCCAGTTTTATTGGGCAGACTAAAATAATGGAGGAAGACCTCAGACTGGGTCAGACTGAGTAGAAGCTTCTCACATAAAGTTTTTAGAGTGAGCAGAACTGGAACCTACAACCTTATCGGTGAGAGGTAAGTGATCTAGAGATGGCACCTTAGAACACTCGACCACAATGGACCCTGTATATCTAGTAGACCAAGAAAAATATAATTATATATATATAATTATATATATATATATATATATATATATATATATATATAGGACCCAGATATACAATTTTTTTGGATATTTATGGATACAATTTCAAGCTCCTGTTGTTGCAATAACTTGTTCCACAATCAAAATAAAATAATTAAGTTTCAACTATAATTGTTGTAAACGTTTGAAAGATGTTATATACGTTATTACGCATATTCACTGTCAAATACAACTAAAACAATAAAACATGGTTTAGCTCTCATCAGTTTACGGTATGATGGTAAAAAGATTTCTTACTCATATTTTCAAAACTAGCGCAGATTTGAACCTACAACCTTAAACAGCATCTTAAATCACTTGGCCGCGGAGAACCTTTTCTATTTTTATAAAAAGATATCAATAATTTCTTTTATATGGTGTTCCAGGTAGTAATAACATCTCCATGTGGTTATGGGCGCGTAGGTGTAAAGATTGGTTCGTTAGGTGAAAATGATTAAAAGTTCATTTCAATATGGACTGCCATGTGTCCCTCAAACAAAGTTGTATGAAATGAATACTCACTTTAAAATTTTGCAATCATGCCAAGCAGTGCCACTTGGGCGTGAAACAGAAGTGTACTTGTTATGTTATTGTACAATGGGAGCGATCTATAATGCTTTTCACATACCTATTGATTTACACCAATGAATTTGAATTTTCATGAATTTTTAATTTCAGTGTTCATGATTTTTTTATTATGAAGATATTTTTAAAACAAGCTGTATAGTTAAAAATAAAGCAATAACAGGAGAGAAGTACAAGCTTTGTTTTAAACTATTTGTTTTACATTGATTGTGAAACAAGTTCTTGCAATTTCGACAAATCACTCTCAAAGTATTCCTGGTTAGAACCAGTACCAAGCATAAATGGATAAAGTGTTTTGCTCAAGTACATCACACATAGGCGGAGGATCAAACTCATGACCAGCCGATCTTGTGCATGATGCCTAAGCACTGGATCAACACTTCACAGTGTGCAAGCTAGGAGTGGCAACTTATAACAAGTCATTTATAGAACTAAAATTGTAAAGAAACGAAAATCAAAATCGCAATATTATATAATCTTGTTTTAAGTGTATATATATATCTGTCAATTTGGTCTATAAAGTCTATCATGTAAGCCCCAGGGTGAGGGGGATCTATCTTGTCAGGTGATAATTACAGGTAACAGATATATAATAGCTGTATAGACAAGAAGTTCAAGCACAGGCCCAGGGGCATTAAATGCTATCTCCAAGGAACAATATCTGGGATAATATTTGTACAGGGATAAATGAAATCAATAGAGAATATTGTTGTGATCAGCTGATTAACAGACTGCAAGGTTTATTTGATCAGAAGACTGTAAATAAAGTGCTGCCCGATTGCAGATTGTGATTTAACTACATAAACATTTACAGAACCATGTAGAGGGATATACCAGCTCTTAAATTGAGAGTCTACGTAACTATCAAGTTATCAAATTGATTGTTTCATTGAGTTAATAATATCAAGCCATCATTTTTATGCCATCAATGGCTAACAGGTGATCAGTTAAACATCATCACTCTTTCTCCGGATTCTGGTTAACCAGTTACTTGAAAAAACCCATCTCTGCAAGTAACTGATAACTTTCCCACTTCAATCAGCTGTGATAGACAAATGATGATGAGACACAATGGCATATATCAATCATCACGTAGACTGTGGCCAGGCAGGGATTCAAACTCACAACCCCTTTATTGATAGTCAGATGCGCTAGCAACTGAGCTGACCAGGCGAATAGCTGATATAAAGTGTGTCTGGTACTGGTTTACTGCCTAGCGGATATCAGGAATGATGATAAGGTGCACAATAACTGAAATACAGTCAAACCTGTCTTAAGCAGCCAGTAAATGGAAGGAGCAAAAGTGGCATTTTAAGACAGGTTGTTGCTTAATACAGGTTGATTTGCCCTGAAAGCATGGAAATCTGAAATAGCAAATGCGGTAACTTAAGACAAGTGGCTGCTTAACAGAGCTGACCACTTACACAGTTTTGACTGTACTGTTAAAACAGAAAGAAAAACCCATACAAACATTAAACATCAGTTATATGCTTGACACACTGGATACCATTTTGAAGACAGATTGGTGCAATACCAAAGTAT
Organism: Panopea generosa; assembly: GCA_029582155.1. Lineage (NCBI taxonomy): Eukaryota > Metazoa > Mollusca > Bivalvia > Adapedonta > Hiatellidae > Panopea > Panopea generosa. Next base: position 69,702,762 of record CM055894.1, on the reverse strand, counting down.
ATTTGCCAAAAACCTACTTTCATAGTCTTTGGACATTTAAGAAATTTAATACAGGACCTCCCAGGCCATTACATTAATTTCTTTTATTTCACTTGTCCAGTCTGACAAGCATTTTTGAAAATCTGCTTGTCCTGACCAAAAACAACTTGTCCTTACTAAATAAACTGTTTTATTAAAGTTCAAAAACAGGGGATATGCAAAAAGGAGATGCCATGTTTAATTTCTGAATTTTCACTTGTCCAGACGGGCTACAGCTTTATATTTTACTTGTCTGTACCCATGATTCAGTTGTCCCGGACAGTTGGGCGAGCGTTAATGTAAAGCCCTGTCTCATGATTGGCATCTTCATCAGATCAGTTGTGTTTTAACAAAATGAACTACAGTCAACCAGCTAGTCACTGATTTGTTTTCTATACTCCAACACAGAACATTAGAATGTCTATGGAACATGTTTCAATACCTGACAATCCAGGTGCTATAGGTTTTTGCAGTATGAAAGACAACAATCATGCACATATTTCCTGAAAGTATTGTGTTCCTCCAGGATTCGTAGAATATTTCCTACCTGTCATCAATATAACTGCATGCTGATACAAGAGGCTTTCCACAGTCAAACAAGTTCACAGACAGAAGCCGCAGCATCTATCATCAAGTTATCTGAAGCAACTACCGGCAATTTGCATGTGTCTAACTGGCTACTTTAACTTGCTGTTATTTCGTATCACAGGACCATTCCACCTCAAAAGGCAACTCATATTCCTCATAAAAAATAAATATTTCTCAAGAATTGTTGTTTTTTTTGGTAAAAGTGTCAGTAATCTTGTCCTGTAGTGTAATTCTGTCAAAATATTTAATTGATTTAACCCTTTACTCCATAGATACGCGTTTTCCCGCACCAATCACAGAAGGCCTTTGAAAACAGTGCAGGTAGAGTCCAGATTGCTTGTAACAAGTTACGAGCATTCTGAACACTTCCTGCACTGTTTTCCACTCTGTCAGTTAATATAAACATAATTCACCCAATAATTCAAAAATCTTCTATACTCGGTGTCCAAAGACGTCTATATTAGGTGTCCAAAGGCGTCTTTATGAAGTAAAGGGTTAAAGGTTATTTTATTATTTTACATTCGCTGTGAAATGAGTTCTTTCAAATTAGACAAAGAATGCTCAAAGACTTCCTATATAAACCAGTCCTTAACATAATCATGCGTAAAAAAAGTCTTGATTAAAGACACCACACAATGGCCATAATGGGGGATTGAACAAATGACCCTTCAACACATTCAACCCTGTGTCCAATGCTCTATCACTACACCTGATTCCTCAAATATAATAATGTCTACGTAACTTGGTAACCTCTTTTTCTTTAAGACAGATTGTTGCTTAATACGGGTTAATTTGCTCTGAAAACATAGAAAAAGCAAATGTAGCTGCTTAAGAGAGGTGGCTGTTAAATAGAGGTGACCACTTACACATGTCTGGCTGTGCAAACAATGAACTCCTGCGGTTAGTCTTTAGATTTAAATTCCATCTAGTACCAGACTGTTAATCACAAAAAACAAACAGTAACCACAAACACAGACTGGCGTTGAAATAAATAAATCTTAATTTCTACTACAACAACAACACAACAGCAGACTCCGTCAGAAACAAGTACACATGAACAGTTGGAAAGCCACCCAAAATTGGGTAAGTTGTGCAAACCTCCGAGACTTACATTACATACACATGGTGGAGTAAAACATTTCTCCAGGTTGCTAATTCAGCTCGTAATTAGTTGCATATGCACAAACTCTATTTTATACATGAACTCATTGATTCAACAGCGTGCTGCATGTTAGGGTATCTCTATAGATCGTGTCAATGTTAACTATTCAATCCAAAGTAACAACTTGAAAACTTCACTGGAAAAAAAAAAAATTCATCTTTGGTTTATGTATTTATAGTGTTACAGCAGCTGTGACCTTCTTGTGTATATTTATAACTATGTCAAAGCTGTGGTGTTCTATGTACAGTTTCAGCTGCTGATATGTCAAAACTGTGGTGTTCTACGTACAGTTTCAGCTGCTGATATGTCAAAACTGTGGTCTTTTGAGTATTAAAACTTTGCAGACAGTGTCTTCTTAGCAATGTTAAAGCTCAAGGTGACCTTCTTTGAGATGTCAAGTTTTTGCTAATTGGCAAAGCTGTGGTTCCCTTAACATTGTCTAAGCTGTAGTTTTTATTATGTCAAAACTATGACCTTCTTATGTTTAAATTTTACTATATCAAAACCATGACCTACTCATGTAGTTTTTACTATGTCAAAGCTCTGTGTGACCATCTTATGTTTAAGTTTTACTATGTCAAAGCTGTGCGTGATCGTCTTATGTTTAAGTTTTACTATGTCAAAGCCATGACCTATTCATGTAGTATTTACTATGTCAAAGCTGTGTGTGATCGTATTATGTTTAAGTTTTACTATGTCAAAGCTGTGCGTGATCGTCTTATGTTTAAGTTTTACCATGTCAAAGCCATGACCTACTCATGTAGTTTTTACTATGTCAAAGCTGTGTGTGACCATCTTATGTTTAAGTTTTACTATGTCAAAGCTGTGTGTGACAGTTTTATGTTTAAATTTTACTATGTCAAAGCTATGACCTATTCATGTAGTTTATACTATGTCAAAGCTGTGTGTGACCATCTTATGTTCAAGTTTTACTATGTCAAAACTGTGTGTGACCGTCTTATGTTTAAGTTTTACTATGTCAAAACTGTGTGTGACCGTCTTATGTTTAAGTTTTACTATGTCAAAGCTGTGACATTCTTATGTTTAAATTTTACCATGTCAAAGCCATGACCTACTCATGTAGTTTTTACTATATCAAAGCTGTGTGTGACAGTCTTATGTTTAAGTTTTACAATGTCAAAGCTGTGGGTGCTTACACTGTCAAACCTGTGGTCTTCTTTGCAGTGTCAAAACTGTTACCGTCTTATATATACCGGTAGATTCATTATACCAAATCTGGTTTTCCAAAGCAGAGTTAAAGGTCACTGCTGAAATCTTCTATATTTCAGACAGGGTCAAGGATTGAGTCATGCCATCTGTTTTAAAGTAGAGGTCATATGACTTCAATGTTGATAAGAATTTCTGCAAGATCAAAACCCCACCCCCTTGATCATTTATAAGTCCATACAATCTCAAAAATTGTAGCCAGTTATGACCCCCTTACACTCAGATGAAGACCATGAAGACCTCTCTGCGTCCTGAAAATTTCCATGAATGCAGTGGGGACATGGTCAAAATGGTAAAAATATGCAATTTTTAAGTTCATACTACGTCTTTACTATGTCCCTGCCAGGTTCTCACTGCATCTAACATGTCCCCACTAATTTCTTACCACACGCATGATCTACATTCTTACTATGATCAATCAGTACACAACAAATGCTAACCAAGCGTTTACCTAGTGCTTACCACACTTACAAACCCAGTGACAACCAAATGACAATGTCATGCAATCTTTCCCCGTCAGCACCCTGCTTGTACTACGTCAATGAAGTTCCTACTAAGTTTTAGTTACGTTGGTACTATGTCAATGCTGTCGTTACTACGTCCTTATTAAGTTCTTACTGCATTCTGATTCGACCACGTTCTCACTACGTTTTTTTAACATGTCCAAAGTTTGATCATGTTCTCCTCGTCCATGGATACCATTCCAAGTCCTAATTGGTTTCTACTGCATTCCTATTACCTTGTACAAGTTCTTACTGTGGCCATCCACAAAGTCGGAACGTGGCTGAGTGTGAGGGGGGTTTAAAGTACAATGTATGTTCATACAATCTCAAAACCTAAACCAGGAACCAATATAGTAATTTACAACAGCACAAAGAATAAGCTAGGCAACAGCCACTTAGATTTTTGTTCATGATACCGAGGTCTTCAGGTTTGTTTTATGCCTTGATCTGACAGCCACAAAGTGAAGTACCTAACCTCTGCCGCTGACAATTAACTCTGACTTCCTACCATCTAGTGGATTTAACAACCCATATTGCCATCTTCGGCTTCACAGATGTATCAGTTTATTCAGGGAAAAGGCACATACCCTATAAAAAATTTACCCACCAGTTCAAGTGGTACCATCAATACTGAACAATCATCAAAAACTACAAGAAGATAAAAACACAAAACTAATATAATGTTCATAACAGCTCGGCAAAATAATTGTTTTACAATCTGGAAGTCAAGATATCAAAATATAAAAAAAAAAAATATTAATAATAAAAACAAGTAAATTATAACCTTGATATCAGATCAAAATTGTAGTTCTCACTTATTCTTGCCAATAGTTGTTGTACTTGTATGGTATTTAGCTTACTTAAAAGATCTAAATGATGATGAAATTGCCAAAAATGATAATTGAACAGTCTATAACAGAAATTCAGATAGTACAAACTCGTTTAGGTACAAGATGGTAAAAATAACAAAACCTGACAAAGCACCAGCAGTTGAAGAATACTTGCCTGACTCTGCTAATGAATGACAAATAGTGTAAACAACTGTATCATCACTGACACATGGTCTCAGACTCATCATGAAGGCCATACATAGTTAACAGAATATCAGGATTATCATCTTCAGGATCAATAATGTTTCATGTCCACTGGTTCCTTATAATCAATAGGTTACCACAGTGGTGGTTTAGTGGTAGAGCACCGGCACCGCATGTCGAAGGTTGTTGGTTCAATCTCCAGCTGGGTCATGCTAAAGACTTGAAAATGGTATTAGAAGCTTCCTCGCTTGGCGCTCAGTATTTAGAGGATAATTCTCGGTCTAGTCTAGTATGTCACTGGGTAGGGTATCATAACATGTGTCTATGGCATATTCCAGTGTGGCAGCACTCACTATACTGTCCAAGATAGATACCAACATCATGATATGACTGAAAAACTATTGAAAGCGATGCTAACACCATACAACAACAACAACAACCAGAGCTTTATCAATGTGATCCTAGCCAACATGTACACCCTCCTACATGCAGACAATGAGACCCAACTTGGTATTCTATACATTAAGCATGTTCACATATATAAATATATCTACAAAAACTAAAAACACAATTTCCTCTCCCTCTGAAGTGGCCTAAGTAGCCTGTGTATACTATATGATAATGAGCCGTAAAGAAACGATTCTCCACATTTTACTACTTACCGTGGCCGTTCTTCTTTACACCTGTGGAGGCTACAAAATCGCGATACTTCTTGATGATTTTTTCCTTGATGGATGCCATAATGAGTAAGAATTCTTGATAAATGATATGTACATATACTCTTTCTTTAATCTGTATTCCATTTATATCAAAGCCGAGAAAGAAGCATTAAGTATAGATGGGGTATTTCTGATTGCCCATGTTTATTTGAGATAATTAGTACTTATCCCAAATTATCTTGTATCCACGATTTCATATGTCGGAACTATCACCATTCTAATTGATTAGCCAATTAGGAGAAGTCTTCTATCCAAGTTCACTTATGTCATGATGAACGTGTTAAGGATATAATTTATATATATACATCCTAAGCCTATTGCTAATTCCGTTCCATGCTAATTAAGCAATCAATGCCAATGAGTAAGATCTTTTGTTTCACAACATCCAGTTTTGGAATTATTTCAAAAGTAAAAATACACCATCCAACATTCTAATTGTAGAAAATCCTGCTTTTAAATCCGTATCTTCTTCACATGTGCACACATACCATACCAAACATTAATCCATTTAACAAATGTCACCTCAGTATTTCAAAAGTATCTACCATTCTCCAATTAACTAAAATCACTTCAAATCTAATCCAATGTAACCGAAACTGTAACCACCTCAAATCCACTTGCTTCTCTTATTACTACCACAATTAAGCCCTCTACATTAATATCATCAACGAAATCATTATCATTTATATTCCATCCTGGATAAAACAAAGACACTTATAATAATATTTGGCACTGTCTATATCACGGCCAGTTGTTCCATCCCTGACACTATATGGAGTATACAGACTGCATCAAACGATGACCCTGACACCTCCTAGTGGCCCCTGCCGTAGAAGGGGAATCACCAAAAACCCCAACCTGATAACAGTGACAGCAACAAATGTAAAGTAAACATACATGCCAGAGTGCTACTGCTGCAGCGTATGAACACACTCATAAGCTATTGAGGAGGGAGTATGTAACTCGAAGTCCTGAGAACTTACAATACTCAGACTCTGTGCCAGGGATGGTTGGAAATTGTTGCATATTTAGTTAGCCCTCATGTGCAATAATGGCTAAACTAACAATGTGTCTGTCCACACAAAATGCTCCTGCTGCTGATCGGAAAACCAACTTTTTACCGAAAATAAGACAAAAAAGGACCCTTGTTAACTCCTGCAAAATATTGAACTTGATCTGTATTTTATAATTACAGATGTATACACAAGAAATATTAGTTCAATATGGAGGCTCCATTCAGAAGTTAATGACTTACATTAGATGAACAAATGGACAAATGAACAAACAGACAAACAGGGCAAAAACTTTATTCCCTTTCACCTTTCTCCGAAATGACGGGACAAAAAAATATCATTTTTTTCTTTTCTTTTCTTGCATCACTGTAGCTGTGCTTCAAAGGGATCTTTAATATTATTATATTTAACACTTTCTCTGTTTAAGTTGCCATGAGATCTGTCATTAGTCTAACGTGTTTTGAGACATTTAGTCAGGTTCTGACCAAAACAAACCCAGTTCTTGCACACATAAATCACATTTTTGTTATGTTGAAAACACACTTTGAGACCAAGTTTGCAGGCATGCAAATACTTTTCTGTCCAGAGAATATAAATCATTTCATGGCATCAAAGAGAAATGAAACATTGAACTGTCAGCGGAAAGTCCATCTTTATGGATTGTTTTGCAGAAAAAGCAATTAAAAAGCCAATCCAGTAATCTAACATGCAACATTCATTCTAATGGAAGACCTTGACCTCTGAAATAAACATTTAGCTGGGTCATCCTTGCATCAAGGAATCTCCATTTTTGTCTTTAACCCTTTACTCCATAGATACGCGTTGTACCACACCAATCACAGAAGGCCTTTGAAAACAGTGCAGGAAGAGTTCCTGAACACTTCCTGCACTGTTTTCCACTCTGTCAGCGATTAGCAACTAAAAGAACAAAATTCAATATAAATATAGAATTGGTGGCCTCGACCTTTGAAGAACATGCTAAATAAAACAGAGTACAATGTCATGTGATCTTTCCAAGGTATGTCCCCAAGCAGGGCTCGACATTAATGCTAAATCAAATGTCTGGGACAAGTTAAATATAATACTGCTAGCCTAATAAGACAAAATATTTTTTACTTTTTATCGGAATCTCCGCAATGCCGCACATACGCCTTTGTGTGATATTGCAAATGCACATGTTGTAAAAGTGTTTACTTTGTTTCATTCGTAAAATATAATTGCATGCATTATGAATGCAGTTAATCTTTTGTGACACGGTATAATTGAGGAGTTAAACACAAAGTAGTCCCGATAACTGTGCTTATTGATAATTGTTTTTGTTTCTTCTGAAAAGCATAAAACTCGATACGTCAACTGAAGTTGTTCTGATTTAATAATTGAGCAAAAACTTAAAAACCTTAAATTTTCAAATGTTTTGGGAAATAGACTGTGTGTATCAGATAATAGTGACACCTAAACAAGGAAGTTAAATATTTGCTAATAGTTTTTGTTATTTATTTTCCACAACATGGGCCATAATTAGCCGTTACCTAACCAGTGATAAAATGAAATCCCTTGTGAATTGTCTGGTGACTGTGTGATTTGACAACTGTAATGTGCTGCCAAGCTCAACAGCATAATGAAGATACATAATGATCTCATCAGGACTATAAACTTTCTGGCAAGGACTAGTAAAATTTAAAAGAGCTTGTCCAACTGGACAAATATACTTAAAAATTAATGTCATGTCCAGTGTATTTTAGAAATTGTAGCTTAGTAGTATTTGTCTTCCAAATTAAAAGATTACTATATAAGTTAACCAAAATTAGTACTTAAGTCCCAGAGAAGTTTATAATTGTTTTTTTTTTCAGTTTGTTAACCAAATCCAGGTCCAGTTAGCTCAGTTGATAACGTGATTGACTATCAATCCTGGGATTGCAAGTTTGAATCCTTACACAGCATATCCAGGGATTGCCAGTTTGAATCCCCGCCTGACCAAATATATGAAATTGCATCCCATTGTCATTTGTCTCTCACCGCTGATTCAAGTGAGAAAGTTATCAGACACTTGCAGAGATGGGCATGCTCGAGTACTGGTTAACCTCCCAGGATTCCTGGGACCTGTTCATCTGTTAGCTATCGAAAGCATGAAAATGAGGCTCAATATTCAAACAAAGAAACAAACAAACAAACAAACAAACAATCAGGTAAGAAAATATATCTTAACAAAATCTTACAATTTTATAATGATATGAATGGTAATAACATATGAGAAGGAGCTAATCATTCTAAGGTTGGTACGAATAATCAGTGAGTTTTCACAGAAGAGAGTATACTGATTTTTCACCAACAAGAGCAAGCATCACATAGACTCTGACAACAGCTGACTCACACAGAAGCATGTTTCAACCTCTGAACACATGGAACAGATGCTAACCACAAAGCACACCAGTTAATTCACTGGCAGAGAACATTTAATCACTTTTTGGTGCCATCTTCTGCATTTTAATTGGTTAATTACAAAGATACCTAATAGATACCTGCACCTCCAAACTTCTTCAAATTTTAGTGGTTGTTTCATGCTTTATTTTTCATATCAAAAGTTTAGATTTTTTTCTATATTTAAAGCAAGTATATCAAGATTTTTTCAACATTTTAAAATTGTTCAGAAAAATTCCCCCAATTCTTCATGCCTGTTATAATACTCACTGAGCCTGCATTGCCAAAAGGATATTCATTTAAATTTCCTATCTAGACCCATGTACCCAGGTAAGACTAAATTGTACTTCCCAGCAGCGTATTTTGTATTTTGCGATATATAAATGATGCTTAAAGGTGGTTTATTTTGATTTCAATTTGATACGTCATGTCGGTTACATAATGTTGAATTCGTTTCATCTAACAAGAGTCAGAATGATGAGGTGAAGGGTTTTGGTGGATTTGAAATTCCAAATCATCCATATTTTATTTAAAAATGATAATGATAATTTATTTCGTTTTATTTTGTCCACCTTATTGAATTTATAGCTGTGCAATATGAATCCAATACATATTGTACGGTCAGGCGGTAACATCTGGAGTAGGAGATTGGCTATACACTTTCATGTAACGAATAATATAAGGTCATTTTACAGTGTTTAGTACAATATAGGAATATAGTGTATGAATATGTGTTGTGAAAATCATTTTGGACGAGATACCATAGGCGCCGTACGAGTACGATATATTCCCATATAGTACAAAATACTGTAAGATTATCTTTTTATTCTATACCTCAATCTAAAAGAATTTGTCAAAAGAGTGAAGAAAAATCAAGATCCTTTTAAATAAATAAACCATGAGTTCGGAGCCACCAGAGCGGCAGACCAAGGAAGTTTCAGATATTTGGATTTTTCTTAACGTCTCGATTGTCATGCCATTGTCATGCGGAACATTTTGTCGGTTGTTTGTTTTTATGGTTGAAATTTCTAATAAACTTATTTACTTTTCTTTTAATCGCCATCTTGAATTTTGAATTGTACAATATAAAAGTTATTGGACCTAATAAACTTCTACATAATATTGTATGGTCACATGGTAACATCTGATGTAGGTGATTGGCTATATAATTACAGGTATAGAATAATACAGTTTATTTTTATACCATAAACATCTCAGAAATAAACTGAACTGTTTTTGTAAAAGAAAGAATCCACTGTTCCTAATCAATTCATCAAGATGAAGACACAGATATGGGAGAGACTGCTGATGAGCCAGATAGAACAAACACAGGAATTCCTTGGGGTAGATCTGTTAGGGCTGATAGCAGGTAACAATTAGGTTTTGTGCATGTAAACTTGGGACAAGTAAGACCTGCTGGACCAACAAATGGGCTGGGCAGGCCTATGTAGAGGATAAAGTTATATTAACTGCTTTACTTAACCATTCCAATCTCCCCCCCCCCCCCCCACACACACACAATTTATTACAATTACAATGTTTGGCTATGAACTAAATATTAATGTCAAAATCCTTAATTTTCGAAATCATTACTAATTTCCTTCTTTTTACTGCTGGTTTATTGCTCTTTCAAACTGTAGAATTTAATACCTGGAACGAGAATCTGATTTTAATTCACTCTAAACCTTTTTAAATTCATTTTCTTTCTCAAAATTGAAAATCTTTAATATGCATAGGGATGTGAATAACATTTTAATGATGAAGAAAACACTGTAATCTAGAGAAATACCTTGTTTTACAAACAGATGCAGTCAGCATTAAGTCACTATGTTGTTGATTACAGCAGGATGTGGGTTAAGTTAACCACAAATTTTATTGCAACTGCCTAACATACTTTTAACTCATTTTAATTAGTTCCACATGAAACAAAGAATCCTCTGGCATATCCAGTTTTTTCTTTGAAGAGTTCAAGATGTTTCCAGGCCCATCATGAACTTACTAACATGAGTGCCATATATCATCTTGCTCCCTTGTAAAAGACCTGTAAACACTTAAGCTGAAAAATAGGGAATACAATTGCACCCTAACCCTTGTCAGTTTACTGTAATGTTATAAACATGCCAACTTTTTCTTCCATTCATGTTTTGGATCATTTCATTATTGCTTAGAAGGGGTGTTTAAATAGAGTAACGACATGTTGAACCACGTTACTTGTAGACTGATCCGGTATCCATTGTTAGATGCCTTGTAACTCTGAATAAATGTCCCCAAACCCAAAATAAATGCCCCAATGACTCTACTGTGAACCAATCAAAATGCCTGCTCTGGTATAAAAAGTAGCTAATTCAGAATATTTAAGTGCCATGCTCGAGGAAATAAAGAACATGGACATTGTGGACGGATGGATCAAACCCAGTGGACTAGAGCATCGGGGGGTTCAATCCTCCGCCACAGCTATGTGTTGTGTCATTGAGCAAGACACTTTATCCGCATAAACTAAGTACTGGTTCTACTCAAAGGAAGACTTCGAACATGATTCGTTTAGGTTGTAACTAGTTTTATAATTGATGTAAAATAAATAAGCTTAAAACAACCATAAATCCCACTAAAAGGTGTTGAAGAAAACACATGATATTGTATTATATAAATATTATAAAATTTTGTTTTTACTGAAAGCCCAGATTTTTAGTAATATTAAATTTAAATTTTCTGACTATCTATAAAGAACACGGGAACAAGTTATGCTGTTCCATTCCCTAATCTACAGCACATCCAAGCCGCATAGGTTGGGGAATATCAGTACTGACTTGTCTGGGCATCTTCACTTGTGTTTGTAGTTCAACATATTTAGTAGTTCAGACAAAATAAATATTAACCAACTTAAGAGTACTTTGTGACATTGAAGAGATTTTCAATCATTCAGGCAACCAAATATTTCACACATTTGATGGGGTTTTCTTATCAAAAACTCAAGGAGGACATGACAGACTTTGTCTTTCAATCACTGAGATAAAGCTACTGATTCAACCATCTCTCTATCGTGATAGAAAGATGTGAAGCTGTTGTTAACACCATTAACAAACATTAAAGAGCTTCATACTTCCACAGTACAGGTGCTGCCAAAAATGGTGCCTACTCTCTCTCAAAACTGATCTAGATCTAATGCATGTATGAGTCAGTTGATTATCACAGGCATAAAACTTTCTCATACAGATCTTCCCGAGATGAGAGATGTTAATTGACTAAACTGAAAACAACAGTTCAGTGTTATCTGGGTAAAATATTAAAACCTGTTATTTGTAAGCTGGCTGCTTTTTTGCTGTTTTTAGTGTTATCATTTTTTTTAAAAAAAAAAAAGTAAAAAAAAAACAACAGACATAACAAATGTCAGGTACATCAGTACTACTAATTAATCGTGTTGTCATGACAGTTCAGTTTAAACATACTTCTTTTACTTCGATTGTGAAACAAGTTATTACAACTTAGACGAATCACGCTCAAAGTCTTCCTGTGCAAAACCAGTACTAAGTATAATTATATATGTGGATAAAGTGTCTTGCTGAAGAACACCACACACAGCCGTGGAGGAGGATCGAACCCATGGCCCTCCGATCCTGGTTCCGATGGAACCAAGAACACCGATCATGTGACTAATACAGACAATGTTACTGCAGAAGCTGCAAGCATGTAAGTTTTCTCTTCATATAATTTTGTTTGCATTTAATATTTGGCAGTGAGTGTTAATTATTGTGTTTGGTGTTCATTTATAATAATTTGTTTTAACAGTTAACTTTTTTTTTGTGAAGAATTCTATACAAATTGTATCATTTCTTTCTAATCCTTTATATTTTGAATATGTACTTGTTTATCTGTAAATACTGGGAATAAAAAATTTTAAACCAAATTAGCTCCGAGCTATTACGAATCACACCCTTAGTCTGTTTCCTGTACTGGGTGTTGTTTTTGAGAGGCCAATGGGTGACAAGTCTGGCATCGAACCTTCTACCTTTACATACTATCGGTACATAACCAACCCTCTTTTTGCTGTTGTTTTTGTTGTTTATAAGCTTATACAAATTTATTTTAGCTAGATTGCGATGAAAACTCAGAGCTTATATGAACAGCTCGAGTCCGCTTCCTGGGTAGAACCAGTACTGAATGTTGTTTTGTGAGAGGCATCGTGTCGATCATGGGATCGAACCCGCAACCTCTGGTGTGAGACACCAACACTATCAATTACACGTAAGCCCTGCTTGTTGTTATTGGTTGGGAAGGTTGTGGTTGTAGTGGTGGTGGTGATGGTGTTAATGGTTTTATGAATCTAATATCTTGTTTATATCAGTTTGTCACAGATATCACATTTACATGCTTACATAGGTACAAATATATACCAATAAACATTGACCTGAGCATCTAGTTGTCTTGTCTTGGGCGGAGGGGGGATTCACAAGACTGTCACAAAAGATTACATTTGTTGATGTCACAGCCACCTGGTGCCATTATACTAAAGAGAGAAGGCAAATACAATGTCAACAGATGTGGAGTGTGTGGTCCAGTGGTAGAGTAATGGCTCCATGGGTTCGATCCTCCACCAAGGCTATGTGTTGTGTCCTTCAGCAAGACACTTAAATTGCATATGCATAGTACAGTTTCTACCCAGGAAGACTCTTAATTTCGTGAAAATTGAAAACCACATGTTTGTGTGTACATCATTTCATGCATGCAAAATAATTGGATCAAGAGAGGACGCACGCAAGAAATTATAAACACTTCAGCTACCAACAAAAGAAGCATAAGAGAAACTATGTTTAGTAAAGAAAACATACCAACATAAATTATACTTTGCATGGTTAGTTTGTATGTCTGGGGCTTGCGCTTAAGTATATATAATCTCAGTACACACCCAATCTCTGCAGGTCACTGACCACTTCCCCACATATTCCGAGACAGGCGACTCATGACCCTAGAATGATGTTGTAGTTGTTGTATGGAGTTTAGCGTCGCTTTCAACAATTTTTCAGTCATATCGCGACGGTGTCTACTTGAGACAGTATTCTAAGCGCTGTCACACTGGAGTATCATGCCGCAGACACATGGTATGATACCCCACCCAGTCACATTATACTGACACCGGGCCGACCAGACCTAGAACTCTCCTCTAAATGCTGAGCGTCAAGCGAGGAAGCTTCTAGTACCATTTTTTAAAGTCTTTGGTATGACCCGGCTGGGGATTGAACCCACAACCTTCCGCATGCGAGGTGGACGCTCTACCACTAGACCACGCCGCGGTCTCCCTAGAATGAAGTCCATGGCCAATTGACCTGATGTGAGAATGACTATCGCTCAGCTTACTGGCCATATGGTGTTGTTTGTTTAAAAAAATACAATGTAATATTCATCAGCTTGTCCAAGGAAAATGGTGGCACTCGAACCAATATCTAGCCCTGATTGAATTATCAACTTGTTTGACAGACACCCCACATCAGAACATCGTCACTGAGGCTGGCCAGACGGGGGGGGATATCAACTCACAACCCTTGACAGCCTGACGCATATCTTAGCCAGCCAGGCCCAGCTGTGTTTTACATGGTTTTCAATTTTAATATCTATACCAGAATACAGTACATATACTATGTCAGGTCTCCAGGGTGTAATGTGAGTAATGGAAAGTGCCAATATAAACCAATTACGTATATGCATAATATAGGCCAACAAGATTCATAACTAATTACTTGATTTAAGCAAACACACATAATAAAGGTGTGGAGCCAATCTGCTAAATGAGAAAATGTGTCTGAAAATGCATCATGATTTTTATTGCTGGTGCCCCTTACAGAATCAATTTAAATCAAAATATCTTCTTAAACGTTATAATATTATGCAGCTGGGGCCCAGTATAAAACCAGCCCAAGTCACCACTCCGTACATAATGCAGTGCAATCTACCAATCAACCATTTCTGGTACAATAATGATCCAATTTCTTAAAGTAATTTAACTATTAAATCGGAAATCAAGTTTAAAGGCATGATATTTAACAAACCAAAACACAACATGTAATCTCGCATACCTGTATGACTAACTTTCAATAGCCTGCATTAAAAACAGAGCATTGTTTTGTTTACAACCCGTGATTTACTTAAACTTTACAACCCAAGATCATCCGAAAGATTGACAATCTTACCTGTGTTCCGAGTAGATGTCCATTTTTTGAAAGATGTCATAGTAAAAGCAATCAAAAAAACTATTCCAATATCAGCAAGAGAGGCATATTTTCAGCCATTTATTTGAACTATCCTTTCAAGATTGGTTATTCACAAACTATTTAGCCATATTCAGCTGTATTGAACAGGCATTAGCCCCGATTTGGCAAAAGTTCAAAGCAAAATTGAAATTTAAACAGGTATACTATTGTGCGGAAGGTATAAGATGACAATATTGTAATGAGTGGAGGGGAGCTAAATACTATTAATCAACAGTGCAGTTAATGTCTAACCAACGAAAATAATCCAATAAATAACAAAAAACTGCTGTTTGTGTAAACTGTGCACTGTTATTAATAAATGTGTGCAGTTGGAAAGGAAGAAAATGTTGTTTTAACCTTTATTTCTCAAAAATGTCTCACAGTGTCAGATTTACAAGAAACTTAATGCCCTTCATTGTGGCCCCTGTCAGATGTTTAAAAGAATGATATTATTTATACCCTGCATACTGTAGTGGGTAATTTACATATGTTTATGAATGAATGTAATTTTCAAGTTTTTTTTGTTGGGGGCAAAATATGAGAGTTGTGTGTGGTTAATGATCCAGCTGCAGTGTTGTTTATTCTTCTTCCTTCTCCTTCTTCTTCTTTTTTCTTCTTATTCTCTGATATTATGGGTTGGATTCTTCTCCATCTTCTCCTTTGATGACTGTTTACAAGTTATTTTATTTTAGTAAGATTGCAAGTATTGTTTTTTGTTGTTTGAACAGGGTTTAACACCATTTTCAACATGTTTCAGGTTATATATGGCATATCCATTTGTATTGGTGGAGGAAAAGCTCAGAATGAGTCTAAGTAGAAGCACCGTTCTTCCGCAAGTGATTGGCAAACTTTCCCACATAAATATTTTAAAGTGAGCAAGACTTGAACCTACAACCTTAGCAGTGAGAGGTAAGTAATCTTGAGATAGCGACTTAGATCACTGGGCCACGGAGGACCCTTTCCATTGAATGCTCAAAGCTTATGTGAATTGCTCTGTTTCCTGAGTAGACCCCGTACTGAGTGGTGTTCTTTAGAGACCATCAGTCCAAGCACGGATCCAACTAATGACCTCTGCTGTGAGCAGCAAACACTTATCCACTGTACTACCACTGCTGCTTCTTTGATAGTAAGGGTGGGAGTTTTGTCAGAATGTGTTTTACTCTGTGATTAAAAGTGCTAGCCCAATAAACGAAGGACTCCACAGGGCCTGAGGACACTCTACTGACTTATAGTGTGATATTTTACAATATAAATTGTTTTGAGAAGCGGTTGTCATCCGTTATGGAAAATATCTGCCAGGCACAGTAGTAAGTACTTCACTGACAGCTGCCTGGGTCTGGGTGGCCGCGATGATGGATAAAGATTCCATTCAAGACTTTAAATTGTCTTCTGATTAAAATAATTAAAGTTTTTTTGTTATTTGTCATTTTGAGAAAAAGGCTGGTCCAGTCTCCGAGCTGGAGTTGTTGTAAGTAAAAAACATTAGCTGCAGAGTGGGGATCCAACACACACAGTGCACGCTTACTCTAGATGATTCTTTAAGATGCAGCCAATAATTATGCTGACTTTGATGGCTATAGCAATAACTTGATTCTTCCACGATAGTCGCACACGTACTTCTCAATGTCCTTCCATTATATCATAGTAAACTCTTACATAATTCTTATACAATAAAGGCACCTACCTATATTTCTCATTGTCAAACATCTTCATTATATCACAGTATTTGAAGCATAAATCTTGAACTCTTACCATGCACAAATCGATAGGTACTAATTTCACTAATTGACCAGGTACTAATTTCACTAATTGACCAGGTACTAATTTCACTATAGATTACCGGTAACCATTACTTATTCCGATTGCATTTATTTGATATGTTATTTTTATGAATTTATTAAAGCAATTAAATATTATTTTAAATATGATTTGAAGACAACATAATTGTAAATTTAAACCATCAGAAGCCAGTCAGGCAGCGAATACCATCTGCCAAGGTCAACAGAGTAGGGATGTGAAGTCTATGTTTTTGTTTGCATCTGCGTGCTTTTTGTGTTTTTTCAACAGTATTTCAGTTATTCAATGGCAGAAATAATTATTCCTGGGCACCAGTACTGGACACACACTAACCAAAATCATGCATGCACTCTCATATCTGTGTTTGTGGTTGTTCCTCCGTGGCAGTGTGGTTTAAGGATGTCTCACAATCATGCATGCCCTCTCATATCTGTGTTTGTGGTTGTTCCGCCGTGGCAGTGTGGTTATGCATGCACTCTCATATCTGTGTTTGTGGTTGTTCCTCCGTGGCAGTGTGGTTTAAGGATGTCTCACAATCATGCATGCACTCTCATATCTGTGTTTGTGGTTGTTCCTCCGTGGCAGTGTGGTTATGCATGCACTCTCATATCTGTGTTTGTGGTTGTTCCTCGGTGGCAGTGTGGTTTAGGATGTCTCACAATCATGCATGCACTCTCATATCTGTGTTTGTGGTTGTTCCTCCGTGGCAGTGTGGTTTAAGGATGTCTCACAATCATGCATGCACTCTCATATCTGTGTTTGTGGTTGTTCCTCGGTGGCAGTGTGGTTTAAGGATGTCTCACAATCATGCATGCACTCTTATATCTGTGTTTGTGGTTGTTCCTCTGTGGCAGTGTGGTTTAAGGATGTCTCACAATCATGCATGC
This sequence comes from Panopea generosa, assembly GCA_029582155.1. NCBI lineage: Eukaryota > Metazoa > Mollusca > Bivalvia > Adapedonta > Hiatellidae > Panopea > Panopea generosa. Next base: position 69,685,154 of record CM055894.1, on the reverse strand, counting down.
ACTCTCATATCTGTGTTTGTGGTTGTTCCTCCGTGGCAGTGTGGTTTAAGGATGTCTCACAATCATGCATGCACTCTCATATCTGTTTGTGGTTGTTCCTCCGTGGCAGTGTGGTTTAAGGATGTCTCACAATCATGCATGCTCTCTATATTTTTCAGTTATATCGCTATGGTGTCTACTTGAGACAGTTGTCTAAGTGCTGCCACACTGGAGTATCATGCTGCAAACACTTGGTATTATACCTCAACTAGTCACCTTATACTGACACTGGGTCACCAGACCTAGAATTATCCTCTAAATACTAAGCTCCAAGTGAAGATTTTTGCTTCTAGTACCATTTTTCAAGTCTTTGGTATGACCACGACCTTCCTCATGCATGGTGGACGCTATATATAAAACTGATTTATATTTAAGTTGTAGTTATAACCTAAAGTGTGTTGAATGTTACATACTGGCAAAACCCAATATAGTATAATAAACACATAAATTATGTCTCGTCCAGCCAGAAGTGTTACCAGGATTATCAGGCAGAGAAACTAAGAAATCAATTATCAAAAAAATCCAGTACCAATTCAATGTAAGAAAGACAATTCTGGATAACTCTGGATGTAATATATTCCTATATGTACAAGTTATCCCCCTTTGTATTAGTTTCACATGTTAAATTGGCAGTATTTTGCATCAAACAACCGCATTCCTTTGGAACTTCTATAGAATGTTCAGAAGCACGTAGAATGATGGCAAGTTTACTGAATCACCACCACAAAGAAGAAATAATCCATATATGCATTTTTACATCAAATTTGAGAATTGTGGAATTGGAGGGAGGGGAAGAAATAAAATATTGATCTATTAAAGGCACCCCCACCCCCCTCACCTGCTCAATGTTAGGCCCTTTTATTGGGAACAACATGGTATGTAAAAAAGGGCATAACTTGACTGATAAACAGATTGATGAAAAAGGACATTGATCTTTGCTAATTACCAGCATAATACGCTCTGTCAGAAGGAGTTCAACCAGTGGGTGATCAGATATAAAACATAATTACAAACTTCTTCAATTATCCATAAATAGGGTTACGTTAAATATCCATTGAAAATGAGAGTACAGCTAAGATGGCATGCTCAGAGGTAAATAAATACCAGTGAAATTAAACACTGGGTAGTTAAAATATAGTTAATGAATTTTCTTTTTTAGTAAATGTAGTTTATTCAACTTTTAATGTGTTTTTTTTCAAATCAGAGTTCAAAATAATTCAAGATTTATATATTTAAATAAAAACTTTATGTAAATCTTTATTCTAATGAAGATTAATAATATCAATACCAAACAAAACAAGAGTTGTCAGAAGACAACAAAGCTCGCCGATGGGATAAAACTCACCACCCAAGCAAAGATTGAGATTGGAGGCAAACACTAAAACTTAAACGCAACTAAACGCAAAACGTTAACCTGGGTGTCTACAGAAAAAAAATTAAGTCCAAAGGGGCCATAACTGTGCCAAAATGCAACCCCAAGTTATGATTCTTGTCTCCCTGTGTTCCAATAATGATGATGAACACACATGCAAAGTTTCATTCACATCCAATGAGTGGTCGCATGGATATCTGAAACTTAAAACGCAAAAGTTTAACCTGGGTGTCTGCAGACGATGCTGACAACACCGGGGTCATGGCAAAAGCTCTCCTTGGACTTCGTCCCGGCGAGCTAAAAACACATATTATTAGTTTAAACTTGTTATTTTACATTGATTGTGAAACAAATTCTAGGGGTCCTCCGCAACCAAGTGATCTAAGGCGGCATCTCAAGATCACTTACCTCTCACCGCAGATGTCGTAGGTTCGAGTCACACTCAGTTCAAAAAAATTTAAATGACTCGTCTGAAAGTTTGCCAGCTGCTTGTGGAAAGACGCTGTTTCTACTCAGACACTTAACCCACGTGGTTCCGACTAAGAATAGAATCACTGCCGATCTCTGCAGAGGGATAGGAATCCTCCGAATGGGTGTCATGTTCATTTTATCATTTTTTATCATGTTCACCATTGTGGTTAAATTATCAAGCCCTGTGTGGTTTCAGGGAGCCATATGAGTGATGGCAAGAAAAGGACCACTGTGGCTCATGCATGTCGTAAGAAGCGACAATTTGAGTAATACGATAGAATTTGCTGAAACTCTGCAGTTCTGCAGGTATCAAGGTTCTAGGTACATTCTACATATTCATTTGTTGGTGTATTTTTTTTAAATCTGTATGTTGATTTGTTGTTTTTGTACATGTAGAGTGAACCTGGAATCTTCCTTCCTGTTGGCGTCGAATGACCTATAATGTGTTGGTACGCCGTAAAACCCTATTCATCGATTCATTCATTCTACTCAGATTCATCCTGAGATCTTCCTCCACCTAGCAAAATATATAACCTGGAATGTGTTGAAAATGGCTTAAAACCCCATTCAAAAAACAATAAGGAATTTCTTACAATTTTGGCAAATCATGCTCTTAGTCTTTTATGACAGAACCATTTCTAAGCAAATACAAAATAAAAGTATCTCCACACTGTCCAATGTATATGTAACATATACGGTACTACACCACATAATCGGTGATCAGTATGCATAATTAAATGTTACTTCCTGTTGATTGTGTTGACTATAATCAACATGTTTGATTAGTGAGGTAACTGCTTTCATGGTCAATTTTTATTATATTCATGTATCATGCGTAATGATCACACAGCATGTAACTGTATAGGCGACGTATATATGTTGGACGGAAGGTTCTGGGTTCAAATTGTCAACCCTCAGATCCAATCAGATCCAGATCTACCAATTGACCTTCTTAATGCACTGCAACACAAATTGAAAAAAATACATTATAGACATGCAGTTTGTGCAGCATGCAGGCATTTATACATACACACACACACACAGAGGATGTAGTTTGTTTCTGACACCAGGTCTACGATACCACTTGACGAGAATATAGCCTACCTGATGTAACATTAAGCCATCATGTTTATGGAGCATGTCTGCGGATCAACAATACAAGTCATGTTTAATGTGTCTTCACATCGTTTACATAACACAACGCAAGGATATGATTTAAAAGATAAAATCAATTTAATTTCTTCGATCAAGCATAAAAATGTCAAACCATTTATCTTAAATTATTTTCAATGTGAAAACTGTTTCATGAGATGTTAAATTGGAGAGGGGAAGTGGGGTATTTCATTTCATTCTAAATATCTCATCACAGAGTAGTGTACATTGTATACAGGCACGTAGAACATCTTAGTCTTTGTCGATTATGTCTGGGACTTTTTGTGGTAAGGTGAGGATTCCTCAGGCAACGTGGCCACTGGATTGAATGTCAACCGTCCGCCTCTCAAATCACTGTATCCAGTATTGGCATGGGAAGACCTTTAAATGAATCTGAGTTGAATCACCGTCCTTCCACAAGAAACTGGTAAAATCTCTTTTACTCATAGGACTCAAACCCATGACCCTAGCAGCAAGAGGTAAGTGGACATCAGACAACAGCACACCTTGGACCACTAGGCCAAGAAGATGAAATGAACAAAGATGGTCAATATGGTGATCAAATAGATCAAAGTAAAACATTAAGAACATTAATAAAAAAAATGACCAATTGTAAAAAATGTTGAAATAACCTGACAGATTGCCTTTAACGGTGACCTGACAGACTGCCTTTAACTGAAAAGCTCAATGTTATGAAATGTGATCCTGTGATCTGGCAACCCTTGGATTTGATCTTCATAATGGTTGATACACAAACACAATATGACATGACAATAGCCGGACCATCTTATTCATAATCAGGTCAACTCTAAGCCAGCGTACAATACCACCGTACCATGGGTGTCTTTAATGTCTTTATAAAGCTTCAACACAATACGATGGAACTTTGTATTTTTTTACGTTCAGTCTGACACAGTAATTGTGCGAATTTGACGTGATTAAATTTGATTTTCTTGTCCTTTACAAACTATTTAAAAAGGTTAAATTAAGGTGCCATCGTTTACTTTAAAAGGTTTTTAATGAAAGAACTACCCTAATTTATATATGAAGCACTTTTTTGGCTGTTTTTTATAACTTCCATAAATTATGTACATGCACCATCATTACAACTGATCATAACTTTGCCACATGATGTGTTTGGACCAAACTTGGGTTGAAATAGACACACTTCATCTCTGCCATGTGATGTGTTTGGATCAAGCTTGGGTTGTACTAGACACACTTCATTTCTGCCACGTGATGTGTTAGGACCAAGCTTGGGTAATACTAGACACACTTCTCTCTGCCACGTGATGTGTTTGGACCAAGCTTGGTCGTACTAGACAAACTTCAACTCTGCCACATGATGTGTTTGGACCAAGCTTGGGATGTACAGACACACTTCACCTCTGCCACGTGATGTGTTTGGACCAAGCTTGGGTCGTGCTAGACACACTTCATATCTGCCACGTGATGTGTTTGGACCAAGCTTGGGTCGTAGCAGACATACTTCATCTCCGCCATGTGATGTGTTTGACCAAGCTTGGGATGTACTAGACACACTTCATCTTTGCCATGTGATGTGTTTGGACAAAGCTTGGGTTGCACTAGACACTCTTCATCTCTGCCACGTGACGTGTTTGGACCAAGCTTGGGTCATGCTAGACACACTTCATCTTTGCCACGTGATGTGTTTGGACCAAGCTTGGGTCATACTAACACACTTCATCTCTGCAACGTGATGTGTTTGGACCAAGCTTGGATCGTACTAGACACACTTCATCTCTGCCACGTGATGTGTTTGGACCAAGCTTGGGTCATGCTAGACACACTTCATCTCTGCCACATGATGTGTTTTGACCAAACTTGGGTCGTGCTAGACACACTTCATCTCTGTCACATGATGTGTTGGACCAAGTTGGGTCATACTAGACACACTTCATCTCTGCCATGTGATGTGTTTGGACCAAGCTTGGGTCATACTAACACACTTCATCTCTGCCACGTGATGTGTTTGGACCAAGTTTGGGTCATACTAGACACACTTCATCTCTGCAACATGATGTGTTTGGACCAAGCTTGGGTCATGCTAGACACACTTCATCTTGCCACGTGATGTGTTTGGACCAAGCTTGGGTCATACTAACACACTTCATCTCTGCAACATGATGTGTTTGGACCAAGCTTGGGTCTACTAGACACACTTCATCTCTGCCACGTGATGTGTTTGGACCAAGTTGGGTCATACTAGACACACTTCATCTCTGCACATGATGTGTTTTGACCAAGCTTGGTCGTACTAGACACACTTCATCTCTGCAACATGATGTGTTTGGACCAAGTTGGGTCATGCTAGACACACTTCATCTCTGCCATGATGTGTTTGGACCAAGCTTGGGTCGTGCTAGACACTCTTCATCTCTGCACATGATGTGTTTGGACCAAGCTTGGGTCATACTAGACACACTTCATCTCTGCCTTATGATGTGTTTGGACTTAGCTTGGCCGTGCTAGACACACTTCATCTCTGCAAGTCACTCAGCAGACTGCCCAACAAATTCATAAGTGGGACATTCAAGACCAATCATCATAGAGAATGTGAATGAGCATAGATTCAAACTAACAAACCCTTCATTGGTTGGGGGTTGTAATCAAAAAGAGAATTCATGGTTATGATATTTACATAACATTACAGAGGCATCAGAGAAATTTTACATATTTAGTCCTTTTTTATCATATAACATAATGTCATTCCCCGTATATCGTATTCTCTTAGCAAAATATGAGATTTAGATGCAAACAGTACTGTACTGAAAGTATACAAATGTGTTTAAAACTGACGACAGTTCTACACGACAGAAAACCTGTCACAATCAATGACATTATTCTTCCTGGATTAATGCATTCTGCTTCAAATTCCTACACCAAATACTTGAATGTAGAACCTATGATATATGGGGATATCATACAAACATTCTACATTGGTATTTGTGTGTGATTGAAGAAAGCTCTATGTCGTTTGGTATTTTAAATATTGACTTAACTGAATACTTGAATGTTGAATAGCAAACTTGTGTATGTTCAAATGTACAGATGCTCTATACCCTAGTGGCACGGTACATTAAACTCAAACAAAAATGTTTTTACAAGTGTTTACAGAAGGATTCTAATTTATCCATCTTATGTTACCAGCTGCAACTGAAATTACCAACTCATGTATATATATTGCTGTATAACACGTACAAAAACATAAATCACCATTTTACAGTATATTCTTTGATGTCTCGGTATTTATTTTATTTTTTACTTTGACAAACTGCACTGCTGCAAGACATTTGCAGTATGTGAACAATTTCTAGCCACATCACGATGACAATGTCTGACACTGAGAGTGCAAGGCCAAAGCTGTTTATTTAATGTCATAATATAACAAATGAATGACATCATAGCACATCAGGTCACATGACCCTCGCCAACACACGACCAATCGGTCCTAGAACTATCCTTTTTGATTACTTAACACAGTCATTAAGGTATTTAGTATCATTCACATAATTAATTATCTGGCACACCTCTCTACCAGGGACATGGTAATCTCAGGATGTGAAGATTTGAATACAACACTTTTGTAAACTTGGTATATAAATTATATTTGCAGGGCTTTCATTAAATTTCGAAGGAGGGTGAAAAAAAAATGAAAGTAAAATTATGCATCTTTTTGCCCAGTGGTTCTATCCAAATGCGGACTTGAAAGCAGTTCATATAATTTAAGAGTTTTCTTCACAATCAAGCTAAAATAAATAAGTATAAAGCAAATTGCTATGTGCAACAAATTTTATTTAGCTAATGCAGAGTTTCTACAAATATAAAACCCATCACGAGCTCTATGACATTTTTCTGCTATGCGTAAGACTAAATCATTATAAAATAGAGCCAATAATACGTGATTGTATATCTTCTTGGTAATATATAATGCTCTATGACAAGAAAATAATATTCCGTCATTTAAAACAGAGAAAATTATTTTTGATCATCTACAGCTTCCAACGTGGAATATTGAATTATATTCTACTGCACTGTAAATTCATCAAAACGCAAAATAAAAATGTACTTAGTGTTAAATACCTAAATCAGAAAAAGAAACTTATTATAAAGTTGTTTTTATTTACCATTATGACAAACTTAGATTTTACTTTTTTGTAAGCCTTATTTTGATTGACAAGGTTACTATACAGAGTGACGCATCTTTTTCCCACCGATAAAAGAGAATATAAATATCTTTCATGGGTTTGAGATGTGGAAAGAAAATTTCAAACCAAGGGATAACTGTTTTGGCGACAACTCATCTGTGTGACTTTTTAAGATTTTTTTAAAGTAATGCAAGGATATAGTATTTATGAATGAATATGTCACAACACTTGGTATTATTAACGAAAACTATACATCATAATATGACATTATGTCATAGTGCACGGAGGGTAGAATAAGTACGTAAAGGGGGTGTAGAATGAAAAAACCTACCATATTCATGTAGGACTGGTAGCCTAGTGGAGCTAGTCCGTCTTCTTGGCTGCTCCTCTATATCAGCAAATAAATCCTTATAGTCATCAAATGGGGAACTATAGTTCATTAAAGGCGACGACCACAAGTCCTGTTCAAGCTCAGCTTGTGTCTCATTGGCTAGGAACACTTCATCATCCTCATCCGAGTCCATATTTGGTAATATCCACAAATTTGGTATAATCACAGAAAAAGCTTTAACTGGACGGATTGCTGTATTAAATCAGATGAGCAAATGAACATATCCATAACTTACTTCAAATTTCGATTTTTAACCATTTCTCTCCACCATTCCAGATTTTGTCCTTAGTGCTTCACTTGTAATGATTTTGATTTTCTGTTCTGCCATATCAACAAGACTTGAATATGGTATCAAATTCCACCAATTGTATTGCTTCAACCATATTTTCCTCAAACAAACTTCTCACACAGATGTATGTATAAATACTAAATAGCACTGTATAATGACATTGTATAACTTATGCACAATTCAACGAAAACTTATATAATTTAGTAAGATGTATAAATGACATTGTGCGAGCCCCTCTGGCAGGTATGGAGTATTATTATAAATCTTCATTAACCAGTAAACAGCAGCCCCATTCAAGCAGAAGAAATTGTTACGAGATCAGACCGGGTAGACAAATTTCAAACATAATACCGTCATCTCCTGAAGCTGTTCATTGACTAGGAACGCTTCATCATTCATTATTTATTCAAATAATACGATACTTTCCTCTTTTCTTACAGTCATGACAACCTAAAACTGGTATAATTAACTTATCATGTACATACATACTTACATATATGTATATGTATAAATTAACACAACAAATCACAACAGACTTTTAATACATACAGGTAAACCCTTTCACAAAATCACATTAAAACTTATATAATTTTCTTTTTTCTAGCTAAATCCACATCCTGCAGATTTCCAAAAGCTTGTCATAATAGGTCACGGCTTTTTTCACTTGAGCACATCGAGATTACGGAATTATAAAAACTTTTATCCACATGATTGAATAATGAACATTAATGCAATCCTATTAAAGCACCCAAACAAAGGCTTACCGTCTTAACAGCAAGTGATATAGTGTCCGTTTCACGTAATCGAGCATATATCTGGCACCAACTTTTATACAAACATTTGACATTGCCAAATCCGCGCGATTACGCTGAACAATCTCCTTTTAATGTATTGACAGGCTAACACTTCATTCACAAAAAATCTATTTCCTCCTTTTGAAACTTTTTTTGTAATTAGGTCAGCTGGCATTATTATATCAATAACTTATAAAACGTTCTCTTTATAATCATATTTGGATAATGACCGGCCAACAACACACTGCAAAGAAATACCTGCGATTTAATTTTTTTTTTTTTTTAATCATCGACCTCTGCTGTAAACTCTGTTACACATTATTTTACCATAAATAATGTTTGTGATGGTGATATTCGGCACGTTTATCGAACCATGTGTCAACAAAACTGGCCCTCATTCACTTGGACAACAGCCCATTTTAAAGTGTGTGTAAAATCGTAACTGGTATATCCCATCAATATAGTTACATAGTAAACAATTTTCTAATCAGTACAAAAAACAGCAGTGTCCTACTTAATGTGATTGTAATCATAATCAGTCAAACTGCAGTATCACATTTCATACTAATTGCTTGCAGTGATTGCAGTTAGTACTTATTTCTGAATAAATACTTAATACCAGTAACAAAGTATATTACATCTCCGCCTACATTTTCACAGAGGGACAAGGGGGATGATCAGTAAATATAACAACTTGGCTAGAACCAGTACAGAGCCAGGGCAATTGACAGAACAGCCGCAAGGTTCAGGTTTAAGTTTTTCTGTCCTAAAAGATACTTGTGAATTTAAGAATTTTGGATCACAAAACTTCCTTAAACTAAGTCAGATGGTCAAGACACTTCTAAATATAAGTAATTCTGGATGTCATAAAAACATTTAGACATGGAACCATTTTTAATTAAATTTAGTAACCTTTCTTCCCTTTTTCCTCTAGGGGCAGCCTTTATAATAAAGCCCTTGTTAATTTTTTTTATTGGGAGAACCCCATTTTCAACACATGGCAGGCTATATTATATGGCATATACATTTATTGGTGGATGAAGACCTCAGAATAAAATTGAGCAAACCACCGTCGTTTCGCGAATTACTTACAAACTTTCTCATGTAAGATTTGAACCCACATCCTCAGTGGTGAGAAAACAGCACCTTAAACCGCTTGGCCACAGCAGTAATAACTCACTTATTCCCTAACAACTCCCAGGACCTTTAATAGCAGTTAGTATTTTATATTTATTACATAAATATTTCCTTTCCCTCTGAGGTTACTTTTACTGATCCCTTCCTCTTCCTTTCTCCCTCTGGGGTAACTGACGTTAACAATATAACATTTTCTTTTCTTTGAGGAAGCTAAAAAATATTGTAACTCAGCTGTAAAACTGATAATCAAGTACAAGCTCTTTTTTATATTTTTGTACAGTAAATCCTACCACAACTAAAAAATATATATATTTTTTTTTTTTTTAAAAGACGTAATGAAACATACTTCGAAAAACGCTTTTCAATTTTAATAAAATAAACACAAAAAATGCTAATACTTCATTAAATTGTCCAATCTTCCACATTAAAATTAGCCTAATTCCTTAAAATACCACTTCACATATAATTCTAATATCCAGCACAGGTCAAGAGAATGTTAATTTCATACACTTTTGTCCCATGTGAGAAGGTACACTATGATATAGTATAATCCAATAATATCACCTCTGGTGGATAATTGAACGAGAATATGCAAGCCAACACATTAAACATTTCTAATTTAGCACGTAAACATACCCCGATATAGAATAAACCGATACAGGTAATCGAGGATTCCTAATCAAACCACATTTCACCGAATGGAGGTGACCTGAAAATAGTCGTATGGGACACCACACTTTGCGGAACAGGTATAGCAGGCTGTGTGGTATTTATAAACAGATGGCGGTGTGCATTTGTGTACTTGTTCACTCTTACATTTATTTGTTTTGATGAGTGATTTTATCTTTTGCACACTTACTGTTTGACAAGATGGATGGTTTTAAAGATGCCCTATCTGCAACCTCCCCCCCCCCTCCCCCTTCTCCTACATACCAAAACGTTTCAATCTTTCACAGATAAATCCTGCATATTTAGACAACAAACAAAACATGGAAGAGGCATCATTAACATTTACGCACTATTAATATTTGCATATACATACATCAGCTATCATATTACTTCACGTGTCTACACGCAGACAAGCTTGAGACAGAATGAAAGTAAGACATAACTATTTTGATATATTTTCAGATAGCGCTTTACCAGTAAATTATATAATTACCTCATAATTTATTTATTGATATATTATGCAGACCTAATTTTATTTTTATTTTAGCAAGGAGCGTAACTCTGGTTACTTGTATATGGCAACTTACTTCACATATTTATTAAATTTA